>PYHX02000413.1:40254797-40290142 GCA_004302925.2 Cochliomyia hominivorax | reverse complement strand
TTGTGTAGAATGATTTCTTGAATGTTCATAATTATTTTGTATATTTCACATTTTCCACACCTGAGATTTTTTTTTATTTGCTTTTCATATTCAACTCTAGACGAAAAGTATACAAAAATATAATAAAAAAAATATATAATTTTCTTAATTTTTTTTCTGTTGTTTTGTGTTGAATTTTGCAAATTAAAAAAAATCATAAAAAAAACATTCGAAAATAAAAATTAAAGCAAAAATTCTTCGTTATAGAGAAAATGTTTTTGTTCATCAGATTTTTTCTATATTTTTTTATACCCTTCACCACCAGAAGTGATAGAGAGAGAGAGTAAATTAACTTTGTTATTTCGTATGTTACGCTAAGAAGGAATCATCTTAGACCCCATAATGTAAAAATATTTTTGCATAAAAATCTGAGTCGATTTAGCTAAGACCGTCTGTCTGTTCGCACTTTCACATCCAAAATCACTGGCAGAGCTCATGAAATTTGGCTGGAGTATTTATTATAGTTATGAGAAGTTTCCTATTTTAAACCAGCAAAATCGGTTCAGTATGTTTAAAGATATAGAACGATATCTGAGGTAATCTATAAGTTCAAGCAAAAAGACTTTCAATTATAAATCGACAAATTACAATGAAATATTGCACGTTTGTGAGTGCATATGTGAGAGTGCATGTACGAAATATAACGTATTTACATAACACGCATTTGTGGTGTAGGGTATTGAAAATTCGGCTTAACCGCATAAAGCATTCTTAGATGTTTCATAAAAAAAAAACTGCCAAGATTTTTAAAGTGCACAATTTTCGTGAAAATTCGTTTGGATATGAGATGATGATGATGAAGATTATTCTATTTTTTTGTTTCATTTGGTGGGATTTTGTTGGTAATCGAATTTTAGCCATCATTTATTATGGTTCTGTGTTTGAATTTTACCTCGTTGTTGTTTTGTGTGTTTGTCAGTGTTTTCGAGTGAATGTTAGAGGTTTTTATGGAATGTGTGTAATGTTTCATAGTTTAAAAATATATTTTTTCTTTATTTTTTTTATATTTTTTTTTTCTCATTTTCATATAATTTTTATATTTCGATGTCTAATAAATTTAATTTTTTTTTTGTTTTTTTTTGAGAGAGAAAAAATATATAAATTTCTTTACAATTTTCATAATGTTTCTAAAAATAAAATGATACGTAGGTTTGAGTTGTTTACTTTTTGCACAGAAAATTTAAATTTGAAAATTAAAATAATCATAATAAAATCATCCAGTATTAAATATTTTTGTATATTTTTAAATAATTCCTTGTTTTTGTTGTCTTTCCGATATCGTTAAAAAAATATTTCAATTACTTTCAATTTTTCTGAAAAATTTTAAATTTTCCAAAAAATTTCCACTAATTAATATCAATCATACGCTCTAGTTGTTTCCCAATGAAACAGTTAAAAGTCCGGTTAACTATTTTAGAGAACATTAAAAAAATTTTTCTTTAAATAATCAAGCCTTTAAGCTTTTAAATATTAAAGAATTAGTGATCACAGATTAAAGGTATTTTCACCAAACAAAGTTATAAATTAAAAAACTTAAGGTTTAACAAATTATACAATTTAAGATGTTTTAATTAGTTTTATGGTATTTAAATTAATGTGCAAAAAAGTAAATTTTTCTAAAACTCATTCACTACTTGGCCTATTTTTAGTTAATTATTTAATTATATAAAAGTTATAAAAAAAACTATAATTTGTATTAATGATTTATCGCTTAATTTCTTTAACTCTAAAAATATTTAACTCTTTTTACAAAAAATTCCACGTTTTCAAAATCATATTTTCAAATCATTTTTGAAATAATTAAAATTCTTTAAATTTAACTTAAAAATTTGAATTCTTCAATTAAAAACCTCTTAATTAATACTAATCATACGCTCTTGATGTTTTCCTATAAAAAGTTTATAACTTGTTAACTATTAAATGAAACATTTGGAAAATTTGGTATTTAATACTCGAGCAATAAAGCTATTTAATTATTAAAAAATTATGATCACAAATTATAGGTATTTTCACAATAAAAGCTTTTATAAACAAACCAAAAGTTGAAGTTGGAAAAAAATTATGAAATTTATGAATTAATTCCTATTATATTTTTATTGTACGATATAATGAATATATTTATATGAACTCATTCACCACTTGAGCTATTTTTAGTTGAATGTATAATTATAGTAAAATTTTGGAAAGAATAGAATAATAATTAATTATAATATAAATTTCTCCTGGATTTTTAATATCATTTCCAATATCAAATATTTATTTATATAATTTTATTTTAAATTTCATCCTTTGTTTTGTTTTCTTTCAAAAACAGTAAAAAATGATTTTAAACTCTTTCATTTTTATTTCTAAATTTTAAATTTTTTAAAATAAATTCCACTTAATTAATATTAATCATACGCTCTAGTTGCTTCTCAATAAAAAGGTCAATAACTTGTAAACTATTTTAAGTAGCATTACAAAATTTGCAAGCAATTAAGATATTTGATTACCAAAAGATTAATGATCACAAATTAATGTTAGTTTAAAAAATAAATCGCCAAAAGTTAAAGTTTTGCTTTCCAATAAAAATTTTCAAAACTTGTTAAATATTCAAGGAAACTTGGCAAGTTTTTGTATTTATTATTTAAGCAATTAAATTCACAAAAAAAACTCTTATTACGAAAGTTTTCATTAAAATTTGAAATATTAAAAAAAATATATACAATTTTATTTTATAAAATCTTTATTTAGTTTTCTTTCAAAATTGTTAGAAATTTATTTAAATATTTTTACATTTCTCCTAAAATGTTTTAGTTGAACAAGAATTTTAAATAATTAATATTAATCATACGTACTAGTTGCTTCTCTATAAAAAAGTTAAATAAACTTATAACTGTTCAAGGAAACATTTTCAAAATTAAGGCATTTAATTCTCAATAACTTAAGCCATTCTTCTTCAAAGCTATATTTATTATGGAGCTACATAGGCAAGGTAATCACCTAAAAATATTTTCTGCCAGGCGCCCCTTTGAATGGAGAGTTTTTGAAGCTCTCGATTTTTTCTTGTTCGAAAGAAATAAGAAAATCAAATTATTGTTCATATTAAATTCTGACACTTTAGTTTTAATTTTCTTATATTTCTTTGGATGAGGGAGGAACACAAATTGATCGAACTTTTCTGCTATTTGTTTGCTGTTTGCCCAAGCACTTAAGAGTCAAAAATCATATAAATCGGTTCAATAGCAACTTGTTTAAGAAACACAATTTAAAATAACTTCTACCACATTTTTTGTTTTGTGCAACAATTTCATAGTTTCACCTTATACAATTTCACTATCAGTGTCACGTGATAAGGACTAAAATTTTATAAAAAACTTTAATTTGTTTTCTTACGAAATTGTTGAAAAAAATTTAATATTTCTTTTTTCAAATATTTATTTTTAATTTTCAAAATTAATTCTCTAGAATTAATATCAATCATACGCTCTATTGAATTTTGCAAGAAAAACTTTAATAACTTTAAAACGTCTTAAGCTAAATTTTTAAAAATGTGGAATTTTAATAATCAAATACTGAGGGAATTAAATAACTAAAATAGATTGTATAAACTAGATCTAGAATTCGAGACATTAACAAAAAAATGGCCACATATGTTTCTTATTTTGTAAATAACATTATTCTCGTGTAAATAATCATAAACTTAAACTTTTATTAGGTTAAGATTTATGTTTTCATACAATTTACTCAATTGAACTCCCCTACACCCTCCTTAAAAAAATAATTCCAAACTCTAATAATAACAATTCCACAATAACAGATGTTAATTTTGAAGATACAATTTCAAGACAAGACAAAACACTAACCCACCTCAAAATGTATCCATTTGAATTAATGAAATTCAACACTTTTAGATTTTTATTGATTGAAATCTGTAAGAAATCTTGTCAAAATTGTCATTTTTTCCTTAGGTCAGGTTTTTTCCTGCTCATTTCTCATCAAATTTTCCAACTCATGAAATTTTTTCTTCACTTTCTTCAATTTTGTTTAATAAAATGTGGATGAAAAAAAACTTTCCATTTGACATTTCCTTTTTGTATGCATTCTTCACAAGATTTCTAAAAATATATATTTTCACTATATAATTTTCTCTTATTTTTATTTTATGTTTCTTCCAAAAATTAGGTCAAAATTGTTATGATTTACACATAAGTGAAGAAGTGAACAAAAAAACTACATTAGAGGAGGCATCAAGCATCAACTACACCTCATCATGTAGATACAATTTACACACACACACTCTAACTTGATGTCCATTATACACTCATAGATATATACATGCACATATTCACTTACATTAATATAACAACAACAATAAATATGAGTACAAACAATTCTTTCACTAAACAAAAAAATACGACACTCACATCTGTAGTGTGAAGTGTGTTTGTTGTTATTGTTGCTGTTTGTGTAAAGACAAACATTTTTATTTTAACGAATTTAGGATGAACCGTAAAAAGAATTTCAAAGTTTAATTTGAAATATCAACGTCTAATTTCTAGGAAATACTAGAAAGAAGTCTTTAAGCTAATAAACTAGTCTATAGACGAGAGACTATAAACTCGTCTATAGACGAGAGACTATAAACTCGTCTATAGACGAGAGACTATAAACTAGTTTATAGACGAGAGACTATAAACTCGTCTATAGACGAGAGACTATAAACTCGTCTATAGACGAGAGACTATAAACTAGTCTATAGACGAGAGACTATAAACTCGTCTATAGACGAGAGACTATAAACTAGTCTATAGACGAGAGACTATAAACTCGTCTATAGACGAGAGACTATAAACTCGTCTATAGACGAGAGACTATAAACTAGTCTATAGACGAGAGACTATAAACTAGTCTATAGACGAGAGACTATAAACTAGTCTATAGACGAGAGACTATAAACTCGTCTATAGACGAGAGACTATAAACTCGTCTATAGACGAGAGTCTATAAACTCGTCTATAGACGAGAGTCTATAAACTCGTCTATAGACGAGAGTCTATAAACTCGTCTATAGACGAGAGACTATAAACTCGTCTATAGACGAGAGACTATAAACTCGTCTATAGACGAGAGACTATAAACTCGTCTATAGACGAGAGTCTATAAACTCGTCTATAGACGAGAGTCTATAAACTCGTCTATAGACGAGAGTCTATAAACTCGTCTATAGACGAGAGTCTATAAACTCGTCTATAGACGAGAGTCTATAAACTCGTCTATAGACGAGAGTCTATAAACTCGTCTATAGACGAGAGACTATAAACTCGTCTATAGACGAGAGACTATAAACTAGTCTATAGACGAGAGACTATAAACTCGTCTATAGACGAGAGACTATAAACTCGTCTATAGACGAGAGACTATAAACTAGTCTATAGACGAGAGACTATAAACTAGTCTATACACGAGAGACTATAAACTAGTCTATAGACGAGAGACTATAAACTCGTCTATAGACGAGAGACTATAAACTCGTCTATAGACGAGAGTCTATAAACTAGTCTATAGACGAGAGACTATAAACTAGTCTATAGACGAGAGACTATAAACTAGTCTATAGACGAGAGACTATAAACTAGTCTATAGACGAGAGACTATAAACTAGTCTATAGACGAGAGACTATAAACTAGTCTATAGACGAGAGGACTATAAACTAGTCTATAGACGAGAGACTATAAACTAGTCTATAGACGAGAGACTATAAACTAGTCTATAGACGAGAGACTATAAACTAGTCTATAGACGAGAGACTATAAACTAGTCTATAGACGAGAGACTATAAACTAGTCTATAGACGAGAGACTATAAACTAGTCTATAGACGAGAGACTATAAACTAGTCTATAGACGAGAGACTATAAACTAGTCTATAGACGAGAGACTATAAACTAGTCTATAGACGAGAGACTATAAACTAGTCTATAGACGAGAGTCTATAAACTCGTCTATAGACGAGAGACTATAAACTCGTCTATAGACGAGAGTCTATAAACTCGTCTATAGACGAGAGTCTATAAACTCGTCTATAGACGAGAGACTATAAACTAGTCTATAGACGAGAGACTATAAACTAGTCTATAGACGAGAGACTATAAACTAGTCTATAGACGAGAGACTATAAACTAGTCTATAGACGAGAGACTATAAACTCGTCTATAGACGAGAGACTATAAACTCGTCTATAGACGAGAGTCTATAAACTCGTCTATAGACGAGAGTCTATAAACTCGTCTATAGACGAGAGTCTATAAACTCGTCTATAGACGAGAGTCTATAAACTCGTCTATAGACGAGAGACTATAAACTCGTCTATAGACGAGAGACTATAAACTCGTCTATAGACGAGAGACTATAAACTCGTCTATAGACGAGAGACTATAAACTCGTCTATAGACGAGAGACTATAAACTCGTCTATAGACGAGAGTCTATAAACTCGTCTATAAACTCGTCTATAGACGAGAGTCTATAAACTCGTCTATAGACGAGAGTCTATAAACTCGTCTATAGACGAGAGTCTATAAATTCGTCTATAGACGAGAGTCTATAAACTCGTCTATAGACGAGAGTCTATAAACTCGTCTATAGACGAGAGTCTATAAACTCGTCTATAGACGAGAGTCTATAAACTCGTCTATAGACGAGAGTCTATAAACTCGTCTATAGACGAGAGTCTATAAACTCGTCTATAGACGAGAGTCTATAAACTCGTCTATAGACGAGAGTCTATAAACTCGTCTATAGACGAGAGTCTATAAACTCGTCTATAGACGAGAGTCTATAAACTCGTCTATAGACGAGAGTCTATAAACTCGTCGATAGACGAGAGTCTATAAACTCGTCTATAGACGAGAGTCTATAAACTCGTCTATAGACGAGAGTCTATAAACTCGTCTATAGACGAGAGTCTATAAACTCGTCTATAGACGAGAGACTATAAACTCGTCTATAGACGAGAGTCTATAAACTCGTCTATAGACGAGAGTCTATAAACTCGTCTATAGACGAGAGACTATAAACTAGTCTATAGACGAGAGTCTATAAACTCGTCTATAGACGAGAGACTATAAACTAGTCTATAGACGAGAGTCTATAAACTCGTCTATAGACGAGAGACTATAAACTAGTCTATAGACGAGAGACTATAAACTAGTCTATAGACGAGAGTCTATAAACTCGTCTATAGACGAGAGACTATAAACTAGTCTATAGACGAGAGACTATAAACTAGTCTATAGACGAGAGACTATAAACTAGTCTATAGACGAGAGACTATAAACTAGTCTATAGACGAGAGACTATAAACTAGTCTATAGACGAGAGTCTATAAACTAGTCTATAGACGAGAGTCTATAAACTAGTCTATAGACGAGAGTCTATAAACTAGTCTATAGACGAGAGTCTATAAACTAGTCTATAGACGAGAGTCTATAAACTAGTCTATAGACGAGAGTCTATAAACTAGTCTATAGAGAAAATTATAAACTTTCTCTAGTTGTTTTTTCCTTGGACACCCTAATTTCACAATATTCATGTTCCACACATGATGCTTTAGGTGTGATTTTTATAGAGTGTTTGAATGTGTTTTTTTTATTATTTTTTCTTAATTTTGATATTTTTGTTTCCTTAATTTTTTATTTATAATTTTAATTCTTGTTAACGCTCGTAGTGTGTGTGTTGCTGCTACAACTTTATTTAAAGTTTTTTTTTTTAGTTTTTTGATATTTTTGAATTAAAATTTTTATAAAAATAAAAAAATCTCTTTACAGCTGAACAAGAAAATGATGAATATCGCCACTTCAAATTAATAAAATTTATTTTTTTCTTCTAATTTTCTTTTCAGTTTTTTTTTTTTTGTCAGTTTTAAGTCCAAATGACTTGATGGATTTAAAATACATGAATTTTGTTGCAAATGTTACAATGTATTTGAAATTTACATGAATTTTGTGTAAAACAAACAAAAACTTTTCGCAAAATATAAAAATAAAAAATCTTGGAATTTTTAATTCAAAAGAAATTTAGAGAAAATTAAAAAATAAATAAAATTAATTTTTTTATTAACAAAACAAAAAGACAATTTTTTTTATTAAAAAAAGAATTTAGAGATTTAAAAATATTCTTACCGGTCAATAATTATTAAAATTTCGAATTTTTTCATTTACCTAAAATTTTATTATTTCAATTTCTTCTGTATCGAAATATTTTTTCCTAAATTTTATTTTTAATTCTAAAAAAAAAATATTCATTTCAATTATTTTTTATTTCTTTAAATAAATTTTTAATTCATGGCGATTTTAATGTCCAAATAATAAAATTATATTGCGAAAATTCTTGGGCCAAATTAGAAAATGGTAAATTGTAAATATCGTCGAATAATTTTCTAAAAATAATTAATTTTGAATATAAAGAAAACTTGAACGACGGCTAAAGAGGGTGGAGGGTGTTAAATATTGAAACACCTACAATTTTATAGTTTTTTCTTTCACATTTTAGTCGAAAATACTGTAACTGTAGCAGATGAAACGATAAAATTATAAATTATTTAGTCATCTATTTGCCAGATTAAATTCATAAATTATAGTTCAAATTGTAAAATTAATCAAAAGAAGACTATAGTCGAGACTTTGGACTAAATCTTGGAAGACAAGCTTCATAATAGTCGAACTATTTTTAAAAGTCTCATCTGAAGAATAGTTTACGGTCTCACCTTTTTTGAAGATCTCGTATATAGAGAGTTAAGAATCTCGTCTACAGATTAGTTTGCTTATGGACCAGTATAAATTAGTTTATATTCTCATCTATATACTAGTTTATAGTCTCAACTTTAGACTAGTTTATGATTTCATTTACAGTCTAGTTTTTAATTTAGTCTTTTGATTGCTTTAGTGTCTCCTCTATAAACTAGATTACAGTTTAGCCTTTGACTAGTTTATTGTATTGTTTATAGACTTGTTTATAGTTACGCTTATAGCTTAAATTATTGTCTATAGATTGGTCTACTTTCTCATTTATAGTCTAGTTTACATTATCGTCTTTAGTCTAGTTTATAATCTCGTTATAGACTAGTTTATAGTCCCGTATATAGACTAGTTTATTTGAACTCTTCTTAAAATTATGTATAGTCCTTGCCTACAGATAAGTTTTGTAGTCTCATCCATGGTCTTTCGTCTATAGACTACTCTCGTCTATAGACTACTCCGTCTAAACTACTCGTCTATAGACTACTCTCGTCTATAGACTACTCTCGTCTATAGACTACTCTCGTCTATAGACTACTCTCGTCTATAGACTACTCTCGTCTATAGACTACCTCTCGTCTATAGACTACTCTCGTCTATAGACTACTCTCGTCTATAGACTACTCTCGTCTATAGACTACTCTCGTCTATAGACTACTCTCGTCTATAGACTACTCTCGTCTATAGACTACTCTTCCGTCTATAGACTACTCTCGTCTATAGACTACTCTCGTCTATAGACTACTCTCGTCTATAGACTACCTCTCGTCTATAGACTACTCTCGTCTATAGACTACTCTCGTCTATAGCTACTCTGTCTATAGACTACTCTCGTCTATAGACTACTCTCGTCTATAGACTACTCTCGTCTATAGACTACTCTCGTCTATAGACTACTCTCGTCTATAGACTACTCTCGTCTATAGACTACTCTCGTCTATAGACTACTCTCGTCTATAGACTACTCTCGTCAATAGACTACTCGTCTAGACTACTCCGTAATAGACTACTCTCGTCAATAGACTACTCTCGTCTATAGACTACTCTCGTCAATAGACTACTCTCGTCAACCTATAGACTACTCTCGTCTATAGACTACTCTCGTCAATAGACTACTCTCGTCTATAGACTACTCTCGTCAATAGACTACTCTCGTCTATAGACTACTCTCGTCAATAGACTACTCTCGTCAATAGACTACTCTCGTCTATAGACTACTCTCGTCAATAGACTACTCTCGTCAATAGACTACTCTCGTCTATAGACTACTCTCGTCAATAGACTACTCTCGTCTATAGACTACTCTCGTCAATAGACTACTCTCGTCAATAGACTACTCTCGTCTATAGACTACTCTCGTCTATAGACTACTCTCGTCTATAGACTACTCTCGTCTATAGACTACTCTCGTCTATAGACTACTCTCGTCTATAGACTACTCTCGTCTATAGACTACTCTCGTCTATAGACTACTCTCGTCTATAGACTACTCTCGTCTATAGACTACTCTCGTCTATAGACTACTCTCGTCTATAGACTACTCTCGTCTATAGACTACTCTCGTCTATAGACTACTCTCGTCTATAGACTACTCTCGTCTATAGACTACTCTCGTCTATAGACTACTCTCGTCTATAGACTACTCTCGTCTATAGACTACTCTCGTCTATAGACTACTCTCGTCTATAGACTACTCTCGTCTATAGACTACTCTCGTCTATAGACTACTCTCGTCTATAGACTACTCTCGTCTATAGACTACTCTCGTCTATAGACTACTCTCGTCTATAGACTACTCTCGTCTATAAGACTACTCTCGTCTATAGACTACTCTCGTCTATAGACTACTCTCGTCTATAGACTACTCTCGTCTATAGACTACTCTCGTCTATAGACTACTCTCGTCTATAGACTACTCTCGTCTATAGACTACTCCGTCTATAGACTACTCTCGTCTATAGACTACTCTCGTCTATAAGACTACTCTCGTCTATAGACTACTCTCGTCTATAGACTACTCTCGTCTATAGACTACTCTCGTCTATAGACTACTCTCGTTTATAGACTACTCGCGTATATAGTCTACGTTATAGTCTTGTCGAAAGACTGGTTTATAGTCTATAAACTATAACCCAGTCTATAAACTATACTAGTCTTTTGACAAGTCTCGTCAATGGACTTCTTTATAGTCTTGCCTATAGATTGGTTAATAGTCGAATTCGTGAACTCATTAGTAGTTTCGTCTATTGACTTTTTAGTCTTAAGACTGGTTTATTATCTCTTCTAGAGACTAGTTTTTCGACTCTTCTGTAGACTAGTTTGTAGAATCGTCTAAAGAATAGTTTATAATCTCGTTTACGGTTAAAAATCTCTTCTATTGATTAAGTTATAATCTGGACTTTCGACTAGATTTAAGTGTAATAGAATCTATTTTTTATCAAGATTTCGAATAAGTTTGAAGTCTCGATTTTGAACTTGATTTATTTTCAATAGTGCTATATTTTTGTCCACATTTGTATAATTATTCATGACACGCGTAACCATCTTCACACACACTTATTTATTTACACATTAAAAATGTAGAAAATATAATCGACATAACCAAAATTCTAGACTTTTTCAAAATAATAATTTTCATGCGTGTGTGTGTGAGTGTGTATTATCATTAACAATTTTTAACAAGAACATTAATAATGAATTATAAAATATTTTTGCATTAATTTTCTTTTTATTAAAAATTTTATTAAAATTGTTGATCTAGAAATTTATTTTTACATAAACAAATTTTTCAAAATTTGTCGTTTTCAAAAAAAAAAAAAAAAAAACAGAAGGAAAAGAAAAAAATATCTGTATGTGTCATTTAAAATTAAATGCAACAACAGCAACAATAATAAATTAATTAATTCATCTATCGCCTACATTTATTATAGCAAACAAGTAGAAATTCTATATTCGGCTACGCCGATTCTTGAATACCCTCCACCACAAATACGTCTGAAGTTAATACGTTTGATTTCTTACAAACACACTCACACATAAACTCACAGACGTTATATAAAAGAGTTTTTTTTTCCATAATTTTAAAACAAAAACACTAAATGAATAATAAAATTAGTATTATTTTCGGCTATAACTTTGTTTTCAACTGAACCGATTTTGGAAGGGAAATGAGGAACATATAACTAAATGTTATGACAAAATTTTATTCTAATTTATCGATTTAGTATTGACAATTTTACAAAAGCTTTTGGCTTGATCTTAGTGGTTGCCTCAGATATCGGTCTATATCTTTTAACATAGTAAACCGATTTTGCGGAAAACTTCTCAGGTATCCCTTCCCATGGTCTTATCCGCCCTAAATTTTGGCCAAGGAAAGTAATTGGAACCAATTTGAATAATTAATATTTGCTTTGTATGGGAGTACCTTTCCCCTTGATTCTACCCGTCCCATATTTTGATCAGTTAAACAAATTCTTGAGAAAGTGTTTGGGGTCGAATTTGAGAACTTTTGCGGTTATAGTTATTTACATATTCGATAATCAACATTTTTTTTGTATGGGGAACACCTCTCCCCCTGATCCATTCCGTCCTTCATTTTGAATGAGCGCTACCTCTTCCCCAGTTCCCATTCGTCTCATATTTTGCCTTGTAAAAAAGTGGCTTGAAAAAATTATTGGGACCAAATCTGAAAATTCTCGGTATAGTGGTTCTTTAGTATTCGATGAACAAAATTTGGGGGCTACCTTCCCCCTGATTCTATACTCCCCACATTTTGTCTTGTTAAATAGTTCCTCGAAAAAGTTATTGGGACCAAATTTGAAAATTCTAGAAGTAGTTGTTCTTTCGATAATCGATGATTAATATTTTCTTTGTATGGAAGTTACCTCTCTACCTGATCCTATCCGTCCTACATTTTGTCCAGTAAAACTGTTCCATGAAGAAGTGATTAAAATCAAATTTGAAAATTCTCTCTGTAATTTTTCTTTAGATATTCGATTGTCAATGTTTGTTTTGTGTGGGGAGTACTTTCCCCCTGGTCCTATCGAAATTTCTGTGAAAGTTTCAGCAAAATCGGTCCAGTGGTTTAGCTGTCTTTAAGCCCCAAACAAACAAACAAACACAAATTCATTTTTGTATATATAAATTCTCAGATCAAATTTCATTTTACAGAGGGGCAGGATTATATATACATTATGGAGTTTGAGATTATTCCTTCTTAGCGTTACACACTGAATGACAAAGTTAATATACCCACTTTCACCACTTGTGATGGTGGAGGGTGTAAAAATTAATAAAAATCAAGCTACAATATTTTAAATATTTATTAAACAAAATTTATAAAAATAAATATTTTTATCAAAATGTTCGTTTTTAAAATTCAACCAAAAACAAACATCCGAACGATTAATCATCACAATATTTTTGTGTTCATTAATCGAAAGTTTTTTTTTAGAAAAAAAGGTGTTTTAAACGGAATTTCATGTCAATATTTCAACGAAATAAAATATTTTTATTAATTCAGAATTTTAAGAAAATTTTTTTAAGGTTGAGCGATATTTTTAAATTTAAATTAATCATCAGAAATATTTGTTCTGAATTTTATAAATATTTTCAATTTAACAATTCAGAACATTTCAAAAAAGAATCCAACAAATTTAAAGATTTTGCAAAAGCTTTTTTACGATTATGTGGGTGTTTAAAAAAAAAGCTCTTTTGAGTGTTGAGATGATCATGTCAGAATTTAATGGAATTCACAACCTTCTTCGTTTGTACGGTTTTTTGAAATGTAGATGGCGCCTCATGAGACATATAAAGTTTTAACTTTAAAATTTTTATTAATCAAAAGTTTAGTCGAGTTCACAACCTAAAAAGAGAAAAGTTATTTCTATTTGAACCATTTAAATCTTTAGAGATGATCGCCAATTGCATTATATATTATTTAATTTTGGAATTAAAGCGTTATTCCAGGGCGGCTTTGGCTCCTATGTCTCAATGTATTAAATCGTGGAAAAATAGATTTTTAAGTTATGACTATCTTGCAGTAAATGAGCGATATGAGGAATTCTAAAGCAACAAAAGAGAAGTAAATAATTTATTTTCAATTATTGTCCTTTTCTTTGTGTATAATTTTTTTTTCGGATAAAATAAAAAATATTCAGGGTTCTCTGTGAACACTTATTGACCCTGATCGGGTCGTTGACTACTTTCTATTTAATTTTTCATTTACTCTTCTAGATCTTCTATTTATAGAAAATTTTCGATAAATCTTCTATTTATAGAAAATTTTCGATAAATCTTCTATTTATAGAAAATTTTCGATAAATCTTCTATTTATAGAAAATTTTCGATAAATCTTCTATTTATAGAAAATTTTCGATAAATCTTCTATTTATAGAAAATTTTCGATAAATCTTCTATTTATAGAAAATTTTCGATAAATCTTCTATTTATAGAAAATTTTCGATAAATCTTCTATTTATAGAAAATTTTCGATAAATCTTCTATTTATAGAAAATTTTCGATAAATCTTCTATTTATAGAAAATTTTCGATAAATCTTCTATTTATAGAAAATTTTCGATAAATCTTCTATTTATAGAAAATTTTCGATAAATCTTCTATTTATAGAAAATTTTCGATAAATCTTCTATTTATAGAAAATTTTCGATAAATCTTCTATTTATAGAAAATTTTCGATAAATCTTCTATTTATAGAAAATTTTCGATAAATCTTCTATTTATAGAAAATTTTCGATAAATCTTCTATTTATAGACATTTTTCGATAAATCTTCTATTTATAGACATCTTTCGATAATCTTCTATTTATAGACATTTTTCGATAAATCTTCTATTTATAGACATTTTTCGATAAATCTTCTATTTATAGACATTTTTCGATAAATCTTCTATTTATAGACATTTTTCGATAAATCTTCTATTTATAGACATTTTTCGATAAATCTTCTATTTATGGACATTTTTCGATAAATCTTCTATTTATAGACATTTTTCGATAAATCTTCTATTTATAGACATTTTTCGATAAATCTTCTATTTATAGACATTTTTCGATAAATCTTCTATTTATAGACATTTTTCGATAAATCTTCTATTTATAGACTTTTTTCGATAAATCTTCTATTTATCACTTTTTTTCACTCGCATTTTTATGATTAATTTCATTTTCTCCATTTTTATTATAAAAAAAATATTTTCTAAATTTTTGAAAAAAAGATGTTTTATTTTTATTACATTCGTGATTATGTTGTCACTATTCAAAAAACACATACATAAAACATAAAAATTATTCATAAAAAATTATGCATTTTTTCGTTTTTGTTGTCACAAATCTCAAGTGAGAAAAAATTCGAGCATATTGGTGAAACGCCTCATGTTTACATAATTCACCAGCACAACATAAGCGTAACATGTGTAAATGTAGGCCCACCACTGGAAATGCAAATGCTTCGCCCACAAAGTTTTGCCATTCATATGCATCAGGTAGGCGTGACGTGAGTCCGTTAATAATTTCCTTACGAAGGCGCCACTCAAATAAACGATACTGATTAAAAGTATTAAACGACGCACGTGCACTAAAAGTATTGCCATTTTCTATTCGTTGGTGTCGCTTTTCTACACCTTTTTGTATTTAAGTGGATGAAGTTGTTCGAGTAGTATAGAAGTTTAAACTGAAAGAGAAATAATTACATAATAATAAAATATCTTATCAAGACTAGTTAATATTCGGGACTATAGACCAGCTTGTAGTATATTCTATGGAATGGTTTGTATTTTCGTTTATAGACAAGATTATAGTCTGGATTATAGATTATAAAATCACATTAATGTAAAGTAATAATGTTTATCGAAATTTTCTCTAAATAGGAGATTTATCGAAAATTTTCTCTAAATAGGAGATTTATCGAAAATTTTCTCTAAATAGGAGATTTATCGAAAATTTTCTCTAAATAGGAGATTTATCGAAAATTTTCTCTAAATAGGAGATTTATCGAAAATTTTCTCTAAATAGGAGATTTATCGAAAATTTTCTCTAAATAGGAGATTTATCGAAAATTTTCTCTAAATAGGAGATTTATCGAAAATTTTCTCTAAATAGGAGATTTATCGAAAATTTTCTCTAAATAGGAGATTTATCGAAAATTTTCTCTAAATAGGAGATTTATCGAAAATTTTCTCTAAATAGGAGATTTATCGAAAATTTTCTCTAAATAGGAGATTTATCGAAAATTTTCTCTAAATAGGAGATTTATCGAAAATTTTCTCTAAATAGGAGATTTATCGAAAATTTTCTCTAAATAGGAGATTTATCGAAAATTTTCTCTAAATAGGAGATTTATCGAAAATTTTCTCTAAATAGGAGATTTATCGAAAATTTTCTCTAAATAGGAGATTTATCGAAAATTTCTCTAAATAGGAGATTTATCGAAAATTTTCTCTAATAGGAGATTTATCGAAAATTTTCTCTAAATAGGAGATTTATCGAAAATTTTCTCTAAATAGGAGATTTATCGAAAATTTCTCTAAATAGGAGATTTATCGAAAATTTTCTCTAAATAGGAGATTTATCGAAAATTTTCTCTAAATAGGAGATTTATCCGAACATTTTCTTTAAATAGGAGATTTATCCGAAAATTTTCTCTAAATAGGAGATTTATCCGAAAATTTTCTCTAAATAGGAGATTTATCCGAACATTTTCTTTAAATAGGAGATTTATCCGAACATTTTCTCTAAATAGGAGATTTATCCGAACATTTTCTTTAAATAGGAGATTTATCCGAACATTTTCTCTAAATAGGAGATTTATCCGAACATTTTCTCTAAATAGGAGATTTATCCGAACATTTTCTCTAAATAGGAGATTTATCCGAACATTTTCTCTAAATAGGAGATTTATCCGAACATTTTCTCTAAATAGGAGATTTATCCGAACATTTTCTCTAAATAGGAGATTTATCCGAACATTTTCTCTAAATAGGAGATTTATCCGAACATTTTCTCTAAATGAGAGATTTATCCGAACATTTTCTCTAAATGAGAGATTTATCCGAACATTTTCTCTAAATGAGAGATTTATCCGAACATTTTCTGTATATAGAAGACCTATCGAACATTTCAGCTATAGATTATCTATCATCTAGTCTCTAGACAAGTTTATATTCTATAGATTATACATTAGTCTCGTCTGTTGATAATTTTACAATCTCGTCTATAGACTAGTTTATAGTCTCTCGTCTATAGACTCGTTTATAGTCTCTCGTCTATAGACTCGTTTATAGTCTCTCGTCTATAGACTCGTTTATAGTCTCTCGTCTATAGACTCGTTTATAGTCTCTCGTCTATAGACTCGTTTATAGTCTCTCGTCTATAGACTCGTTTATAGTCTCTCGTCTATAGACTCGTTTATAGTCTCTCGTCTATAGACTCGTTTATAGTCTCTCGTCTATAGACTCGTTTATAGTCTCTCGTCTATAGACTCGTTTATAGTCTCTCGTCTATAGACTCGTTTATAGTCTCTCGTCTATAGACTCGTTTATAGTCTCTTTACTCGTTTATAGTCTCTCGTCTATAGACTCGTTTATAGTCTCTCGTCTATAGACTCGTTTATAGTCCTCGTCTTAGACTCGTTTATAGTCTCTCGTCTATAGACTCGTTTATAGTCTCTCGTCTATAGACTCGTTTATAGTCTCTCGTCTATAGACTCGTTTATAGTCTCTCGTCTATAGACTCGTTTATAGTCTCTCGTCTATAGACTCGTTTATAGTCTCTCGTCTATAGACTCGTTTATAGTCTCTCGTCTATAGACTCGTTTATAGTCTCTCGTCTATAGACTCGTTTATAGTCTCTCGTCTATAGACTCGTTTATAGTCTCTCGTCTATAGACTCGTTTATAGTCTCTCGTCTATAGACTCGTTTATAGTCTCTCGTCTATAGACTCGTTTATAGTCTCTCGTCTATAGACTCGTTTATAGTCTCTCGTCTATAGACTCGTTTATAGTCTCTCGTCTATAGACTCGTTTATAGTCTCTCGTCTATAGACTCGTTTATAGTCTCTCGTCTATAGACTCGTTTATAGTCTCTCGTCTATAGACTCGTTTATAGTCTCTCGTCTATAGACTCGTTTATAGTCTCTCGTCTATAGACTCGTTTATAGTCTCTCGTCTATAGACTCGTTTATAGTCTCTCGTCTATAGACTCGTTTATAGTCTCTCGTCTATAGACTCGTTTATAGTCTCTCGTCTATAGACTCGTTTATAGTCTCTCGTCTATAGACTCGTTTATAGTCTCTCGTCTATAGACTCGTTTATAGTCTCTCGTCTATAGACTCGTTTATAGTCTCTCGTCTATAGACTCGTTTATAGTCTCTCGTCTATAGACTCGTTTATAGTCTCTCGTCTATAGACTCGTTATAGTCTCTCGTCTATAGACTCGTTTATAGTCTCTCGTCTATAGACTCGTTTATAGTCTCTCGTCTATAGACTCGTTTATAGTCTCTCGTCTATAGACTCGTTTTATAGTCTCTCGTCTATAGACTCGTTTATAGTCTCTCGTCTATAGACTCGTTTATAGTCTCTCGTCTATAGACTCGTTTATAGTCTCTCGTCTATAGACTCGTTTATAGTCTCTCGTCTATAGACTCGTTTATAGTCTCTTAACGTTTATAGTCTCTCGTCTATAGACTCGTTTATAGTCTCTCGTCTATAGACTAGTTTATGGTCTCTCGTTTAGAGTATATTCCACGGACTAGTTTACAAACTCTATTCTATAGAATAGAATCTATTCTATAGAAGACTAGTTTATAGTCCCTAATATAATCTCTTAAAGAGATAAGTTTGTAGTCTCGGTTAAAAGTTTATTTATAGCCTCATCTGAGCTTTAGAGTTACCTGTGAACTTTATAGTCTGTTCTATAGATTATTTTATAGTTTTATTAATGGACTATTTTGTAGTATCGTTTATATTTTTTTCTATTTATCAGTTTATAGTCCTGAATGTTGAGCAGATTTTAGAGTCATTTATTTACGATATAATTGGCTCTTCGTATACCTTCGATTTTTACACTCTTTCAGTTCTTTTATAAATTTCGAAAAATTTATTTTGAACTTTGAAAAACAAGTTTCTTTTATATTTTTCGATTATTTTTAAAAATCTTGTTTATTTTTCATGTTTTTTTTTTTGTTATTAAACGGAAGATAAAATTTGTCCCAAATTTCACAACAATTTTGACTTTGCAATATTTAGTTTTTTAATATTTTTTGTTGTTTCTTCATTCAGAATTTATTTTTGTAATTTTATTCTATTTTTCCTCTAAAATCCACTTGATTTTAGTTTTTTTTAATTATAAAAACGACAAAAATAAAATAAAATTAAGAAAACACACACACACAACGTTTTGAAAAAGTCGATGTACGTTTGCCGGTTTTTCGAAATTGACTGAAGATTTTTCGAAGCGAGTAAAAAAATTGGCAACACTCAGATCTCAAATAAATAAAAAAAACAAAAGTTTGATTTTTTGTCTTTTTGCAAAAACCACTCAAAAAGATGAGAAAACAAATATGTGCGATTTTGTTATTTTTATACAAAAATTCTTTTCCTCAATTTCTCTTGCTCTTCTCGAGAAATTCGCGCCCTACAAGCGAACGCAGAGTAGAGCCATCAAAAGGGATTCACACAGTCAGTCGTTGTCTAAGTGAAAAAATAATGTATTTATTTGATTTCTGCCTGGTTTTTGTCTCGTGTCGTGTTGTTTTGATTTAATTTGTTTTCATTTCAATTCACTTTTTTTATTCTTCGCGTTCTTGTCTTTATTGCGCCCATCAAATCCCCCCATTCGATTTGGTGTGATTAAGTGTATGAGCGCCTGTATGTGTCTGTGTGAATGACTGTGTGGGTTCACATTTCGATTCACAGTCGTCTAATTGTGTTTTCCACTTTTATTACTTTTACACGACGATTGATGGGAATTTTCATTTTCTATTCGACACGAATTATCAGCAAAAACAAAATATCACATTTAAAATGTCTTGTAAAAGATCATAAAAATCACTCTTTCTGGAACAATTTTTTTTCAGAATTTTCCACAAAATGAAAATTAAGAAAATAAAATGTTTGTAAATGTTCCGTTTGTGGTTTTTATTAATTTGTGGAAATTTCAAATTTTCAATGAGGAAAAATCGATATTGAAAATTTTGAAATGTTCAATATGTTCTTGGAAATTTGAGAGAAAATCATTTTACACTTTAATAATAAAGTCGTGTCGTGGAAATTATGTTCTGTTTTGAAACTTAATTTCAAATTTTTATTACATTTTTTGGAGAATTGCAAACAGACGTCTACAACGGACCAAAATTTAATAATGTAAATTTATCGATATTTATCGAAAATTTTCTCTAAATAGGAGACATATCGGAAATTTTCTCTAAATAGGAGATTTATCGAAAATTTTCTCTAAATAGGAGATTTCTCGAAAATCTTCTTTAAATAGGAGATTTATCGCAAATTTTCTCTAAATGGGAGATTTATCGCAAATTTTCTCTAAATAGGAGACATATCGCAAATTTTCTCTAAATAGGAGATTTATCGCAAATTTTCTCTAAATAGGAGATTTATCGAAAATTTTCTCTAAATAGGAGATTTATCGAAAATTTTCTCTAAATGGGAGATTTATCGCAAATTTTCTCTAAATGGGAGATTTATCGCAAATTTTCTCTAAATGGGAGATTTATCGCAAATTTTCTCTAAATAGGAGACATATCGCAAATTTTCTCTAAATAGGAGATTTATCGCAAATTTTCTCTAAATAGGAGATTTATCGAAAATTTTCTCTAAATGGGAGATTTATCGCAAATTTTCTCTAAATGGGAGATTTATCGCAAATTTTCTCTAAATGGGAGATTTATCGCAAATTTTCTCTAAATGGGAGATTTATCGCAAATTTTCTCTAAATAGGAGATTTATCGAAAATTTTCTCTAAATAGGAGATTTATCGAAAATTTTCTCTAAATGGGAGATTTATCGCAAATTTTCTCTAAATGGGAGATTTATCGCAAATTTTCTCTAAATAGGAGACATATCGCAAATTTTCTCTAAATAGGAGATTTATCGCAAATTTTCTCTAAATAGGAGATTTATCGCAAATTTTCTCTAAATGGGAGATTTATCGCAAATTTTCTCTAAATGGGAGATTTATCGCAAATTTTCTCTAAATGGGAGATTTATCGCAAATTTTCTCTAAATAGGAGACATATCGCAAATTTTCTCTAAATAGGAGATTTATCGCAAATTTTCTCTAAATAGGAGATTTATCGAAAATTTTCTCTAAATGGGAGATTTATCGCAAATTTTCTCTAAATGGGAGATTTATCGCAAATTTTCTCTAAATGGGAGATTTATCGCAAATTTTCTCTAAATGGGAGATTTATCGCAAATTTTCTCTAAATAGGAGATTTATCGAAAATTTTCTCTAAATAGGAGATTTATCGAAAATTTTCTCTAAATGGGAGATTTATCGCAAATTTTCTCTAAATGGGAGATTTATCGCAAATTTTCTCTAAATAGGAGACATATCGCAAATTTTCTCTAAATAGGAGATTTATCGCAAATTTTCTCTAAATAGGAGATTTATCGCAAATTTTCTCTAAATGGGAGATTTATCGCAAATTTTCTCTAAATAGGAGACATATCGCAAATTTTCTCTAAATAGGAGATTTATCGCAAATTTTCTCTAAATAGGAGATTTATCGAAAATTTTCTCTAAATAGGAGATTTATCGAAAATTTTCTCTAAATGGGAGATTTATCGCAAATTTTCTCTAAATGGGAGATTTATCGCAAATTTTCTCTAAATAGGAGACATCGCAAATTTTCTCTAAATAGGAGATTTATCGAAAATTTTCTCTAAATGGGAGATTTATCGCAAATTTTCTCTAAATAGGAGATTTATCGCAAATTTTCTCTAAATAGGAGATTTATCGCAAATTTTCTCTAAATAGGAGATTTATCGCAAATTTTCTCTAAATAGGAGATTTATCGCAAATTTTCTCTAAATAGGAGATTTATCGCAAATTTTCTCTAAATAGGAGATTTATCGCAAATTTTCTCTAAATAGGAGATTTATCGAAAATTTTCTCTAAATAGGAGATTTATCGAAAATTTTCTCTAAAAAGGAGATTTATCGAAATTTTCTCTAAATAGGAGATTTATGGCAAATTTTCTCTAAATAGGAGATTTATCGAAAATTTTCTCTAAATAGGAGATTTATCGAAAATTTTCTCTAAATAGGAGATTTATCGAAAATTTTCTCTAAATAGGAGATTTATCGAAAATTTTCTCTAAATAGGAGATTTATCGAAAATTTTCTCTAAATAGGAGATTTATCGAAAATTTTCTCTAAATAGGAGATTTATCGAAAATTTTCTCTAAATAGGAGATTTATCGAAAATTTTCTCTAAATAGGAGATTTATCGAAAATTTTCTCTAAATAGGAGATTTATCGAAAATTTTCTCTAAATAGGAGATTTATCGAAAATTTTCTCTAAATAGGAGATTTATCGAAAATTTTCTCTAAATAGGAGATTTATCGAAAATTTTCTCTAAATAGGAGATTTATCGAAAATTTTCTCTAAATAGGAGATTTATCGAAAATTTTCTCTAAATAGGAGATTTATCGAAAATTTTCTCTAAATAGGAGATTTATCGAAAATTTTCTCTAAATAGGAGATTTATCGAAAATTTTCTCTAAATAGGAGATTTATCGAAAATTTTCTCTAAATAGGAGATTTATCGAAAATTTTCTCTAAATAGGAGATTTATCGAAAATTTTCTCTAAATAGGAGATTTATCGAAAATTTTCTCTAAATAGGAGATTTATCGAAAATTTTCTCTAAATAGGAGATTTATCGAAAATTTTCTCTAAATAGGAGATTTATCGAAAATTTTCTCTAAATAGGAGATTTATCGAAAATTTTCTCTAAATAGGAGATTTATCGAAAATTTTCTCTAAATAGGAGATTTATCGAAAATTTTCTCTAAATAGGAGATTTATCGCAAATTTTCTCTAAATAGGAGATTTATCGCAAATTTTCTCTAAATAGGAGACATATCGCAAATTTTCTCTAAATAGGAGATTTATCGAAAATTTTCTCTAAATGGGAGATTTATCGCAAATTTTCTCTAAATAGGAGACATATCGCAAATTTTCTCTAAATAGGAGATTTATCGCAAATTTTCTCTAAATAGGAGATTTATCGAAAATTTTCTCTAAATAGGAGATTTATCGAAAATTTTCTCTAAATAGGAGATTTATCGAAAATTTTCTCTAAACAGGAGATTTATCGAAAATTTTCTCTAAATAGGAGATTTATCGGAAATTTTCTCTAAATGGGAGATTTATCGCAAATTTTCTCTAAATACGAGATTTATCGGAAATTTTCTCTAAATGGGAGATTTATCGGAAATTTTCTCTAAATGGGAGATTTATCGCAAATTTTCTCTAAATACGAGATTTATCGGAAATTTTCTCTAAATGGGAGATTTATCGCAAATTTTCTCTAAATAGGAGATTTATCGCAAATTCTCTCTAAATAGGAGATTTATCGCAAATTCTCTCTAAATAGGAGATTTATCGAAAATTTTCTCTAAATTGGAGATTTATCGAAAATTTTCTCTAAATTGGAGATTTATCGAGAATTTTCTCTAAATGGGAGATTTATCGAAAATTTTCTCTAAATGGGAGATTTATCGCAAATTTTCTCCAAATCGAAAATGTATCGTAAATTTTTAACTTAATTGTAAATTTTTTCTCTCTC
Organism: Cochliomyia hominivorax; assembly: GCA_004302925.2. Classification (NCBI taxonomy): domain Eukaryota; kingdom Metazoa; phylum Arthropoda; class Insecta; order Diptera; family Calliphoridae; genus Cochliomyia; species Cochliomyia hominivorax. The sequence goes on along the minus strand of PYHX02000413.1, from coordinate 40,266,503 downwards.
CACTGTTATTATCATGTGACCCCAGTGGCGTATGATTATTTTGCGTTTTTAAATACGTTCGTATACGTTCTCTCGTGTACACAAAAGTTCAATAAATATTTAGATTCACATATTTTAGTTATTTTCCTTCTATAAAGGTGGCCCTTTCACTAATGCGAAGATGTCAGAATTTTATTTATCTTTCATTTCATGAAATATTTATGCTTCGACAGACATCAACGACAGATTATGCAACAATAAAAATAAACTTTTAACAAATGAAACGAAATAAAAATGATCGAGACAAATAAAAAATAAAAAATAAAAAATAAAAAAATATATAACAAAAACAACAAATTAAATCTAAAAACAACAACAAAAATTGGAAACTAAAATGCAACAGCCCCAAATATCAAGCAGTTAATAACAAAAAAATAACAAAAACAAAAACTACAAAACGAAAACAAAACAAAATTAATAGCAGCAGGCAACGTTACACTACAGAGCAAAATTATAGCAATAAAATTTTAACAGCAAAACAAATAACTCTTCTTCTATTTGCTACTATAATTTTCATCACAAACTGTTGTCATCTTTGAAAAAATGCAACCATTTGTTGCCGCTATTCATGCCGCACATTTCATATTTATTCCGTATCTCTGATTAGATCTCATAGTTTCAGTATTTTTTTTATTCTTCAATTTTTGAATTTTTTATTTTTGACTGCGTGAGCGTTTCTTCTTCTTCCATTGGATTCTGTAAAATCTATTTTTTGATTTTTGTTGTTCCACATCGACAGAAATCTTTGTTCGTCTAAATTTTTACAAATTTGTTGTTTCAATACAAAAATTATTGTTTTTTCTCTCCTTTTCTGCTTTCAGTAATAGAAAAATGAGGAAAATTATTAACAGAAATAAAAACATGAATTTAAAGTGAAATTTTCGCAAAATGTGTCATCGCAAACTGCACAAATTTATTGTTAGAAAATTTCAAATTGAGCAAAATTATTTATAAATTTTTAAAAATTTAGATCAAAAAATTAAAAATTAATAAAAATTACTTAATGAAAAAGATATTTAATAATAAAATAGTCAATAAAGAGTCTAAACTTGTCTATAGAGAGACTATAAACTAGTCTATAGACGGAGACTATAAACTAGTCTATAGACGGAGACTATAAACTAGTCTATAGACGGAGACTATAAACTAGTCTATAGACGGAGACTATAAACTAGTCTATAGACGGAGACTATAAACTAGTCTATAGACGGAGACTATAAACTAGTCTATAGACGGAGACTATAAACTAGTCTATAGACGGAGACTATAAACTAGTCTATAGACGGAGACTATAAACTAGTCTATAGACGGAGACTATAAACTAGTCTATAGACGGAGACTATAAACTAGTCTATAGACGGAGACTATAAACTAGTCTATAGACGGAGACTATAAACTAGTCTATAGACGGAGACTATAAACTAGTCTATAGACGGAGACTATAAACTAGTCTATAGACGGAGACTATAAACTAGTCTATAGACGGAGACTATAAACTAGTCTATAGACGGAGACTATAAACTAGTCTATAGACGAGAGACTATAAACTAGTCTATAGACGAGAGACTATAAACTAGTCTATAGACGAGAGACTATAAACTAGTCTATAGACGAGAGACTATAAACTAGTCTATAGACGAGAGACTATAAACTAGTCTATAGACGAGAGACTATAAACTAGTCTATAGACGAGAGACTATAAACTAGTCTATAGACGAGAGACTATAAACTAGTCTATAGACGAGAGACTATAAACTAGTCTATAGACGAGAGACTATAAACTAGTCTATAGACGAGAGACTATAAACTAGTCTATAGACGAGAGACTATAAACTAGTCTATAGACGAGAGACTATAAACTAGTCTATAGACGAGAGACTATAAACTAGTCTATAGACGAGAGACTATAAACTAGTCTATAGACGAGAGACTATAAACTAGTCTATAGACGAGAGACTATAAACTAGTCTATAGACGAGAGACTATAAACAGTCTATAGACGAGAGACTATAAACTAGTCTATAGACGAGAGACTATAAACTAGTCTATAGACGAGAGACTATAAACTAGTCTATAGACGAGAGACTATAAACTAGTCTATAGACGAGAGACTATAAACTAGTCTATAGACGAGAGACTATAAACTAGTCTATAGACGAGAGACTATAACAGTCTATAGACGAGAGACTATAAACTAGTCTATAGACGAGAGACTATAAACTAGTCTATAGACGAGAGACTATAAACTAGTCTATAGACGAGAGACTATAAACTAGTCTAATAGAGGAGACTATAAACTAGTCTATAGACGGAGACTATAAACTAGTCTATAGACGGAGACTATAAACTAGTCTATAGACGGAGACTATAAACTAGTCTATAGACGGAGACTATAAACTAGTCTATAGACGGAGACTATAAACTAGTCTATAGACGGAGACTATAAACTAGTCTATAGACGGAGACTATAAACTAGTCTATAGACGGAGACTATAAACTAGTCTATAGACGGAGACTATAAACTAGTCTATAGAATAGACTATAACTAGTCTTTAAACTAGTCTATAGAGGAGACTATAAAACTAGCCTATAGACGAGAGACTATAAACTAGTCTATAGACGAGAGACTATAAACTAGTCTATAGACGAGAGACTATAAACTAGTCTATAGACGAGAGACTATAAACTAGTCTATAGACGAGAGACTATAAACTAGTCTATAGACGAGAGACTATAAACTAGTCTATAGACGAGAGACTATAAACTAGTCTATAGACGAGAGACTATAAACTAGTCTATAGACGAGAGACTATAAACTAGTCTATAGACGAGAGACTATAAACTAGTCTATAGACGAGAGACTATAAACTAGTCTATAGACGAGAGACTATAAACTAGTCTATAGACGAGAGACTATAAACTAGTCTATAGACGAGAGACTATAAACTAGTCTATAGACGAGAGACTATAAACTAGTCTATAGACGAGAGACTATAAACTAGTCTATAGACGAGAGACTATAAACTAGTCTATAGACGAGAGACTATAAACTAGTCTATAGACGAGAGACTATAAACTAGTCTATAGACGAGAGACTATAAACTAGTCTATAGACGAGAGACTATAAACTAGTCTATAGACGAGAGACTATAAACTAGTCTATAGACGAGAGACTATAAACTAGTCTATAGACGAGAGACTATAAACTAGTCTATAGACGAGAGACTATAAACTAGTCTATAGACGAGAGACTATAAACTAGTCTATAGACGAGAGACTATAAACTAGTTTATAGACGAGAGACTATAAACTAGTCTATAGACGAGAGACTATAAACTAGTCTATAGACAAGAGACTATAAACTAGTGTATAGACGAGAGACCATAAACTAGTCTATAGACGAGAGACCATAAACTAGTCTATAGACGAGATATACTATAAACTAGTCTATAGACGAGATATACTATAAACTAGTCTATAGACGAGAGACTATAAACTAGTCTATAGACGAGAGACTATAAACTAGTCTATAGACGAGAGACTATAAACTAGTCTATAGACAAGAGACTATAAACTAGTGTATAGACGAGAGACCATAAACTAGTCTATAGACGAGAGACCATAAACTAGTCTATAGACGAGAGACCATAAACTAGTCTATAGACGAGATATACTATAAAGTAGTCTATAGACGAGAGACTATAAACTAGTCTGTAGACGAGATACCATAAACTAGTCTATAAACGAGAGACTATAAACTAGTCTGTAGACGAGAGACCATAAACTAGTCTATAGACGAGACGCTATAAACTAGTCTATAGACGAGATATACTATAAACTAGTCTATAGACGAGAGACCATAAACTAGTCTATAGACGGAGACTATAAACTAGTCCCTAAAAGAGACTATTCCACTGTTTACTGTGTTTCAATTGTCTCCCTGTCATTTTAGTTGTTTTCTATTTATGTAAAAAACGTTTTTTTTTACGGCAGCTGGCATTTGTTAATGTTCGAGGGATTTTTTTATTGAAACAAAAATCAACATGAAACATTTTTTCAATTTTTTTAAAGTTTTTTTTTTTGCATTTAAAATATTTTTTGTTGTTTTCTATTTTATTGTTTTCTTTCAACATTCTTTTCATACGCTTTTTGTTGTTTTCTGTTGCTGATGTTGCTGATGAATCTCTGTGTGAAAGAGTTACAAAGGGACTTGCAAAATATTATGGTTTGTCCGTCCGTCCATTTCAATTGCTGGCAGATTGTCTGCCATAAGTTATTTATGTTGTTTTGGCTATAAGTGTGTGTGTGTGTGTGTGTTTGTCATTTTCTATTTTGGCTTTTTAGCAATTTTTAATTGCACCCTTTTAGACGATTATTTTCAAAACACTAGTGGATTTTGGGGGAAAATGTTGCAAGACAAGTTATAGTACTTAAGGTGTACCCTACAAACAGGGGGAATTATTGTTTATAATCTCATCTATATAGTCTCATCAAATGAATAATTTATAGTCTCGTCTATAGTGTCTACATTAATTTAAAATCTCTAATTTATAGTTTGTTGTCTCGTCTCTTACCTAATTTGTAGTCCCGTCTCTAGACTAATTTATAGACTCGTTTTTAGGCCTTTTTGTAGTCCCGTCTCTGGACCAATTTATAACCTCGTCTTTTGACAAGTTTATAGTATCGTCTAAAAACAAGTATATAATCTCGTACAAAGATTACTTCATAGTCTGTTGTCTCGTCTATAGACTAGTTTATAATCTCGCCTTTAGGCTAATTAATAGTCCCGTCTAAAGTAGCTTATAATCAGGTCGATTAGTTTAAAGTCCCGTTCACAGACTAATTTATAGACTCGTCTATGGACTAGTTTTTAGTCTCATCATTAGACTAGTTTATAGTTTCGTTCATAGAACATTTTATAATCTCGCCTAAAGTCGAGTTTATAGTGCAGTCTTATTATAGACTGGCTTAGAGTCTAGAATTATTTATAGTCTTGTTTATAAATTAGTTTATAGTTTCGTCTATAGATTGTTTTATAGTCTGATCTAAAAACTATTTAAAAGTTAAGTTTATAGTTACGTCTATGGACCAGTCAATAATCTCGTAAAGATTTGTTTTTTTGGTCCCATCTATAGACTAATTTTAGTCTAGTCTAAATTCTAGTTTATAGTCCCGTCTAAAGTCAGCAGTCGTAAGGTGTTTGGTAAGCAGAGCTGCTTACCTTGCATGATTTTGATTTTATTTTATTCTTTAGTTTTGCAATATTTTTAGTATTTAAACTAAAATAGTTTTGTTTATATTTAAAATGAATTAAAATCTTTTTTTCCTCAAGTATTTTTTGCGTAATTTTCGTTCAATATTTTTAGTTTTGAAAATAGAAAAAAAATATTCAATTAATTGAATATTTTAAACACAAGTGGTTGGCTATTTCGCCGGTTGTTGTTGCTGTTAATAGCAGAATTTCTTCATGTTTTCAAATAAAAACTACAAATTGACCATTTTTTTGTATGGAAAATGTAATAAAATAAAAAATTTTTGAAAATTTTTTTAAAATTTCAAAATCTATTTTTTTTATTTTTTTAATTTTTCTTAAAAAATTTCATTTAGTTTTGTTTTTTAACTTTAAACTTCTTTTTGTATTATTTTTGTTATAAATAATTTCATATTTTTTATTGATATTAATTAATGAAAGATTTATAGTCTTTAATTATTTATGAGACGTGACATCTTTTTCTCTTTCTTTTGTGAAAAGAAAAAAATTTTAGTCTTTTTTAGTTTTATTGCTCCAAATAGTCTATAGTCTGTAGTCTATAATAATATGAAAATGTTAGCAAAGATTTAGTTGAATAATAAAAATATTTATTTTGGTCGTAAAAAAAAATTCTGATTTGATTCTCACAAATTTCAATAAAATAAATATTTTCATTATGGAAATAAAAATAAATCAAAATTCCAGTTTAACCATCAGATGTCTGTTAGAGATTTGAGGTCCAATAGATTAATATAATTTGATGGGATATTATGAGACATCATGTGTCTGTATTGGTGAGTATAAGTCCTCATAACAATTCATCCACCCACTGCTGCTCACTTTGACCGCAATTATTCCCATAAAAATCTGAAAGAATCTTAATATTTTTTTTTTTTTCATTTAGTAGGAATTAAATATTTCACCTTTTCCAATACTTTTTCCCATATTACAAAAGAAATGCTCTCGCTTTGAGATATAAAATGAGCATCTCAATGTTTCTTACCCTGTACAGTGTGTACATATTGCATTTATCGAAAATAAGGCGGATAAGTCCAGTTAAAGTAAAATTTTGATCATTTTCAAACACGACTTTTTCAGTTCTAGTTGAGTTTAGATCATTTCTGGTTCAGTTCTTGTTCAGTTCTACTTAAGTTCTGCTTCTATTCTTGTTCAGTTCAATTTAAGTTCAATTTTAGTTCAGTTCTGGTTGAGTTCTAATTCAGTTCTAATTAAGTTCTTGTTCAGTTCTAATTCAGTTCTAGTTCAATTCTAGTTAATTTGTAGCTCAGTTCTAGTTCAGTTTTAGTTTAGTTCTAATTTAGTTCTAATTAAGTTCAAATTAAGTTCTAATTAAGTTCTAGTTCAGTTCTGGTTAAGGTCTAGTCCAGTTTTAATTCAGTTCTAGTTCAATTTAAGTTCAGTTTTAGTTCAGTTCTGGTTGGGTTCTAGTTCAATTCAAGTTCAGTTCTAATTCAGTTCTAGTTCAATTCTAGTTAATTTGTAGCTCAGTTCTAGTTCAATTTTAGTTTAGTTCTAATTCAGTTCTAATTAAGTTCTAATCAAGTTCTAGTTCAGTTCTAGTTCAGTTTTAGTTCAGTTCTGGTTAAGGTCTAGTCCAGTTCTAATTCAGTTCTAGTTCAATTTAAGTTCAGTTTTTGTTCAGTTCTGGTTGAGTTCTAGTTCAGTTCTAATTCAGTTCTAGTTCAATTCAAGTTCAGTTCTAATTCAGTTCTAATTCAGTTCTAATTAAGTTCTAATCGAGTTCTAGTTCAGTTCTAGTTGAGTTCTAGTTTAGTTCTAATTCAGTTCTAGTTCAATTCTAGCCAATTTGTAGCTCAGTTGTAGTTCAGTTTTAGTTCAGTTCTATTTCAGGTCAATTTCAGTTCAGTTTTGTTTAGAGACTAAAAGTTTTTGTAATGGATGAAATGATGTTCACTTTGGGCCCTTTTCGAAACTTTTTTTATTCACAACAGGAGAACTTAAGGAATACGATTGTGGTCCACGATCTCTCTTCGAAGGTCTAGAAGTTAAAGTAGAAATTTCAATACAAAAACAATCCAATCAAGTATGATCATGTAAAAGTATATAATTTGATTGAATTTAATTACGTAACATGATCCGATGTCCTGTTCACAGATCTCAAAATATAATTTGAAACAGTAGACTGTTGGAACTCAGAAAATGGTCTGCTCCAAGAGTATATTTCTTGATGTATTAACTGTTTTTTTTTACGTTAGATATTTCTGGGGGTGGAATCTGATCAAATAATTTATGTTTAAAACACGATCACTTGTTGTATATTTGAAAATTAAATTTCTCTAATTCTTGACGTTTATAAATTTTGTGTGTGTTTTTTTTTAAATTTTCCTTTAAAATGTCATTTAAAACTTACGATCGATCAAATGATCGATTAATTAGTGGAGCGTGGAAACCATTTTTAAAAAATATATTTTATTCTGGCAAATTTTTTTAAAAACCAAATAATTTTTTTCAAATCAAAATCTGTATATAAATTTACTGTTTTATATAAAATCAGCTTCTTAATTAATAAAATATTAACAAGAGAGATTTGTGATCTCTCTGGCTAAACCGGACAGTAAATCAAACGATCATACGTTTAAGGGTTAACGATTTTACATTTAGGAAAACTTTTACAAAAAGATTGAAATTGTATGACAAATTATGAATAAACGATTTTAATCAAATAAATATTAATTGTAATACAAATACAACTACAAATACAAATGCCAAAAAAAATATTTAATAGAAATTTCTTCTTTGTTAAATTCAAAATCTCACAAATTCGAACATAAAGAAAATAAACAAAAAACTGTAATTCGCTATAAAGAATGAGATCGAAAAAAGTGTAACCACATCGGAACAATTCAAAAAGAAGTAATATTTGAGATACTTTATTATTGCTATTTTACCCATCTGCAACATTTTTTACCAAAAAAAAAAAAACATTTAAAAATGTTATAGTCAGTCAAGGCCGACTATGTAATACTTTACACCATAATGTTGGTTATAAATATCAGTTACGAAAAATAAATGAGCGGCCCTCGTATAATTTTATTCTTTGATTTATTCTTAAGTGTACAATTTATTATGGTGAAACCAACATTTATGTGAAATTAAGAAGTTGTAAAATGAATTTTTCTGAGGGAGTTGAGAAATTATGGACCGACCCTCGTATAATTGTGCACATCTATTTTTGTTTTTATTTATATTATTGCAATACCAAAGTATATGTTTATGTGAGATTAAAACCCTTTCATGTGATATTTAGAAGGGATCTTTTATGGGACCTATGAGAAGTTATTAGACCGATCCTCCCATAATTTGTTACATCGTTTTTAGAATATAATACTACTTATTTTCGCCATATTTTGTTAAAATTGCTTTTATGAGCTCAAAATCTCATTCCGGGAAGACATTTGTGTGGGAGGTACACGAAATATTGAACCAAAAATGGTCAGTTTCCATAAACTTCGTCCTTGGGCCAAAATATTAATATGTACCAAATTTCATTGAGATATTAAAAACAATGCGACATGTAGAGTGTTCACAACGTTTATATTTACAGCCAGACAGACAGACATCGTTAAATCGATTCAGAAAATGATTCTGAATCGAACGGTACATTTACAGGAAGGTGTAACCTCATTTTTTCTATATGTTACAAATATCAGCACCAACGCATAATACCCCAACCACCTTCGGAGCTGTAGGTATAAATATGGGCAATCTCCACAGTCAATGACGAAGTCCAGACCTTGTCCTTTCTGATCATTATTTATTACGATCAATGTAAAACGCACATACTAAAATACGCTTCACTTAAGATCAGACTATCAAAATTGACTTGATTAATTTTTTTCCGCAGCAAATTTTTTCTGGATTCGGAATGTAAATTTTACCAACTGAATGAAGTCGAATATTTAACATAAAATTTTAGCCAACTTTTACAGAAACAATAATTTCCTTTAGTTTATATGAGGAAACCAATCCATATAAATTTGGCACAGTGTTAACAGATTATGAAGTTTTTACCTGGACTGAATATTAAAGCGATCTTCAAAAGTGAAATGCTTGAATAGAGGAAGCTTAGTTTAGCTTAAATTTTCAATCAGACGATCGGCCCGAGAAATATTTCTGGATATATTCGTTATATATCTTATTTTATTAGGATCAACTTAAAGATGGTTCCAGTTCTACGTTTTGAGAAAAAGTTAAAATTGTTTTTAAAATTTACCCACGTTCAAGAGGACTTGTGAGCACGTCTGGTCCCCAAACTCATCTAGTTTAATTGACAATATCTCTTTTACAAAACGTCTTTATAGAAAAAAATTATAAAGTTAAAAATAAAGAATTTTCAGAGAATAAATGTTGCCACTAATTGAGAAAAAATCCCAAGAAATTAAATTTTTTTCAAAGTTCCAATTTCTGATTAACACAACATTTTAACGGATTCTATATTTGTAGGGTTTTTTTATCAATACATTTTAAAATTTTATAGGGAAACTTGCATATATTTTGGATCTTTGTAAAGTCCACTTATAGAGTTTTATCAGGACTATTAATATTCGAAATTTCTTTTTTCTCAATTAACAAATGAATTTTTTGCGATTTTTTTAATCATTCATACCCGAGTCAACGAATACTCCCTTGACTAGATAGCGATCTATACACCTCCAAAGCACTTGAAAGCAGCTCAGCTGTAACTCTGTGGAATTTCAAAGCGATAACTTAAACTGTTCATTAAATAATTTTTGTCGAATTTAAATTGAAGAAATAAACACACCCGAGGTGTCCAACTTTGAAGGATCACCGACATGGTCCTTGATCAGATAGCATTCAGCAAAAATCCAAATTTATTCGAAAACATCCCTTTTCAGAAATTAATTTTTAGTGAATTAAAATAATTAAATAAACATCAGCACACCCGAGGTATTGAATTTTAGAAGGTCACAGACTGCGCACATTGAACGGGTAAGAATCTCCGCTCCCCCAAATCAATTTGAGAACTCCGTAGGTCTAACTATGTGAAATTTTATTTTATTTTATTTTATTTTATTGTTGGAAAGCCCCTCTATTTTTTTACTTTAGAAATATCATGTGGCCCAATTCCATTCAATCTGAACCAGATTTTCCAGCAACGAACAAAATCACGATCTCACTCCTTATACTCCCTCGATATATCTCTAAAATCACAATCTGTAGAGTGTTTAATATGTAACATAAATTGAAATGAAGACTTCCTTATATGAACTGCAGAAGCGATTCTGACTAGATCGCTATATGATCGGATTAAGTTAAAAGTACCTTTGTTTTTTCTACATGGACCATGAAACTCGTCATTATTAACTTGTATACCCAAGTGATCGTGTTAAATTTTGATCGTTCTCCTTCCTTACATTGCACAAATCTTTATATATAAAAATGAAACTGTGTTTCTTTGTCTGTTTGTTGGTTTGTTTGGGACTTATAGACAGTTAAACTACGATTTTGCTGAAATTTTTAACAGAATGTTCCATGTACCTGAAAATAACTATAAAAATTTTTGATAGGACTAGAGGGAAGAGGTACTTCCCATACAAAGTAAATATTGATTATCGAATGTATAGAGAACTATAACAGCAACAATTTTCAAAATTTGGTCCCAACCACTTTTTCAAGGAACATTTTACCAGACAAAATGTGGACGTATAGAATCAGGGGGAGAGGTAACCCCCATACAAGGCAAATTTTGATCATCGAATATCTAAAAAAACACTACCCCGAGAGTTTTCAAAATTGGTCCCAGGTAGGATCATGGGGGAAAATCTAAAGATCTATAACTGCAAAAGTTCTCAAATTCGACCCCAAACACTTTCTCAAGAATTTATTTAACTGATCAAATTATAGGACGTTAGGATTCAGGGGGAAAGGTACTCCATACAAAGCAAATAATAATTATCGAATATCTAAAGAACTGTAAAGTATTAAAATTAGATCCAATGAATTTCCAAGGATATTTTTATTGGCCAAAAAGTACGACTGATAGGACAAGGGGGAGAAATCCACCCAAACAAAGCCAATAAGAATTATCAAATATTTAAAGAACTATAACAGCAAGAGTTTCAAATTTGGTTCCAATCACTTTCTCAAGGAACTATTTTAGTGAACAAAACGTAGGACCAGGGGAAGGGATACCTCCCATACAAAGGAAATCATGATTATCGAATATCTAAACTACTGAAACAGCGAAAGTTCAAAAAAATTGGTTTCCAAACAGTTTTACTGGACAAAATGTAGGACGGTTAGGATCAAGGGAAGAGGTAGCTCCAATGCAATGCAAATTTTAAATAAAATTTTAAAAGGGAGAGGACAGGGGCAATTTGGCAAAAATGTCTATTCCATATAGTTTTTTTTAA
>PYHX02000413.1:40217109-40254697 GCA_004302925.2 Cochliomyia hominivorax | reverse complement strand
TCTAATTGTGTTTTCCACTTTTATTACTTTTACACGACGATTGATGGGAATTTCATTTTCTATTCGACACGAATTATCAGCAAAACAAAATATCACATTTAAAATGTCTTGTAAAAGATCAAAAAAATCACTCTTTCTGGAACAATTTTTTTTCAGAATTTTCCACAAATGAAAATTAAGAAAATAAAATGTTTGTAAATGTTCCGTTTGTGGTTTTTATTAATTTGTGGAAATTTCAAATTTTCAATGAGGAAAAATCGATATTGAAATTTTGAAATGTTCAATATGTTCTTGGAAATTGAGAGAAAATCATTTTACACTTTAATAATAAAGTCGTGTCGTGGAAATTATGTTCTGTTTTGAAACTTAATTTCAAATTTTTATTACATTTTTTGGAGAATTGCAAACAGACGTCTACAACGGACCAAAATTTAATAATGTAAATTTATCGATATTTATCGAAAATTTTCTCTAAATAGGAGACATATCGGAAATTTTCTCTAAATAGGAGATTTATCGAAAATTTTCTCTAAATAGGAGATTTCTCGAAAATCTTCTTTAAATAGGAGATTTATCGCAAATTTTCTCTAAATGGGAGATTTATCGCAAATTTCTCTAAATAGGAGACATATCGCAATTTTCTCTAAATAGGAGATTTATCGCAAATTTTCTCTAAATAGGAGATTTTATCGAAAATTTTCTCTAAATAGGAGATTTATCGAAAATTTTCTCTAAATGGGAGATTTATCGCAAATTTTCTCTAAATGGGAGATTTATCGCAAATTTTCTCTAAATGGGAGATTTATCGCAAATTTTCTCTAAATAGGAGACATATCGCAAATTTTCTCTAAATAGGAGATTTATCGCAAATTTTCTCTAAATAGGAGATTTATCGAAAAATTTTCTCTAAATGGGAGATTTATCGCAAATTTTCTCTAAATGGGAGATTTATCGCAAAATTCTCTAAATGGGAGATTTATCGCAAATTTTCTCTAAATGGGAGATTTATCGCAAATTTTCTCTAAATAGGAGATTTATCGAAAAATTTTCTCTAAATAGGAGATTTATCGAAAATTTTTCTCTAAATGGGAGATTTATCGCAAATTTTCTCTAATGGGAGATTTATCGCAAATTTTCTCTAAATAGGAGACATATCGCAAATTTTCTCTAAATAGGAGATTTATCGCAATTTTCTCTAAATAGGAGATTTATCGCAAATTTCTCTAAATGGGAGATTTATCGCAAATTTCTCTAAATGGGAGATTTATCGCAAATTTCTCTAAATGGGAGATTTATCGCAAATTTTCTCTAAATAGGAACATATCGCAAATTTTCTCTAAATAGGAGATTTATCGCAAATTTTCTCTAAATAGGAGATTTTATCGAAAATTTTCTCTAAATGGGAGATTTATCGCAAATTTTCTCTAAATGGAGATTTATCCGCAAATTTTCTCTAAATGGGAATTTATCGCAAATTTTCTCTAAATGGAGATTATTCGCAATTTCTCTAAATAGGAGATTTATCGAAAATTTTCTCTAAATAGGAGATTTATCGAAAATTTTCTCTAAAGGGAGATTTATCGCAAAATTTTCTCTAATGGGAGATTTATCGCAAATTTTCTCTAAATGGAGACATATCGCAAATTTTCTCTAAATAGGAGATTTATCGCAAATTTTCTCTAAATAGGAGATTTATCGCAAATTTTCTCTAAATGGGAGATTTATCGCAAATTTTTCTCTAAATAGGAGACAATATCGCAAATTTTCTCTAAATAGGAGATTTATCGCAATTTTCTCTAAATAGGAGATTTATCGAAAATTTTCTCTAAATAGGAGATTTATCGAAAATTTTCTCTAAATGGAGATTTATCGCAAATTTTCTCTAAATGGGAGATTTATCGCAAATTTTCTCTAAATAGGAGACATCGCAAATTTTCTCTAAATAGGAGATTTATCGAAAATTTTCTCTAAATGGGAGATTTATCGCAAATTTCTCTAAATAGGAGATTTATCGCAAATTTTCTCTAAATAGGAGATTTATCGCAAATTTTCTCTAAATGGAGATTTATCGCAAATTTTCTCTAAATAGGAGATTTATCGCAAATTTCTCTAAATAGGAGATTTATCGCAAATTTTCTCTAAATAGGAGATTTATCGCAAATTTTCTCTAAATAGGAGATTTATCGAAAATTTTCTCTAAATAGGAGATTTATCGAAATTTTCTCTAAAAAGGAGATTTATCGAAAATTTTCTCTAAATAGGAGATTTATGGCAAATTTCTCTAAATAGGAGATTTATCGAAAATTTTCTCTAAATAGGAGATTTATCGAAAATTTTCTCTAAATAGGAGATTTATCGAAAATTTCTCTAAATAGGAGATTTATCGAAAATTTTCTCTAAATAGGAGATTTATCGAAAATTTTCTCTAAATAGGAGATTTATCGAAAATTTTCTCTAAATAGGAGATTTATCGAAAATTTTCTCTAAATAGGAGATTTATCGAAAATTTTCTCTAAATAGGAGATTTATCGAAATTTTCTCTAAATAGGAGATTTATCGAAATTTTCTCTAAATAGGAGATTTATCGAAAATTTCTCTAAATAGGAGATTTATCGAAAATTTTCTCTAAATAGGAGATTTATCGAAAATTTTCTCTAAATAGGAGATTTATCAAATTTTCTCTAAATAGGAGATTTATCGAAAATTTTCTCTAAATAGGAGATTTATCGAAAATTTTCTCTAAATAGGAGATTTATCGAAAATTTTCTCTAAATAGGAGATTTATCGAAAATTTTCTCTAAATAGGAGATTTATCGAAATTTTCTCTAAATAGAGATTTATCGAAAATTCTCTAAATAGGAGATTTATCGAAAATTTTCTCTAAATAGGAGATTATATCGAAATTTTCTCTAAATAGGGATTTATATCGAAAATTTTCTCTAAATAGGAGATTTATCGAAATTTTCTCTAAATAGGAGATTTATCGAAAATTTCTCTAAATAGGAGATTTATCGAAAATTTTCTCTAAATAGGAGATTTATCGAAAATTTCTCTAAATAGGAGATTTATCGAAAATTTTCTCTAAATAGGGAGATTTATCGCAAATTTTCTCTAAATAGGAGATTTATCGCAAATTTTCTCTAAATAGGAGACATATCGCAAATTTTCTCTAAATAGGAGATTTATCGAAAATTTTCTCTAAATGGGAGATTTATCGCAAATTTTCTCTAAATAGGAGACATATCGCAAATTTTCTCTAAATAGGAGATTTATCGCAAATTTTCTCTAAATAGGAGATTTATCGAAAATTTCTCTAAATGAGATTTATCGAAAATTTTCTCTAAATAGGAGATTTATCAAATTCTCTCTAAACAGGAGATTTATCGAAAATTTTCTCTAAATAGGAGATTTATCGGAAATTTTCTCTAAATGGGAGATTTATCGCAAATTTTCTCTAAATACGAGATTTATCGGAAATTTTCTCTAAATGGGAGATTTATCGGAAATTTTCTCTAAATGGGAGATTTATCGCAAATTTTCTCTAAATACGAGATTTATCGAAATTTTCTCTAAATGGGAGATTTATCGCAAATTTTCTCTAAATAGGAGATTTATCGCAAATTCTCTCTAAATAGGAGATTTATCGCAAATTCTCTCTAAATAGGAGATTTATCGAAAATTTTCTCTAAATTGGAGATTTATCGAAAATTTTCTCTAAATTGGAGATTTATCGAGAATTTTCTCTAAATGGGAGATTTATCGAAAATTTTCTCTAAATGGGAGATTTATCGCAAATTTTCTCCAAATCGAAAATGTATCGTAAATTTTTAACTTAATTGTAAATTTTTCTCTCTCCACTGTTATTATCATGTGACCCCAGTGGCGTATGATTATTTTGCGTTTTAAATACGTTCGTATACGTTCTCTCGTGTACACAAAAGTTCAATAAATATTTAGATTCACATATTTTAGTTTTTTCCTTCTATAAAGGTGGCCCTTTCACTAATGCGAAGATGTCAGAATTATTTATCTTTCATTTCATGAAATATTTATGCTTCGACAGACATCAACGACAGATTATGCAACAATAAAAATAAACTTTTAACAAATGAAACGAAATAAAAATGATCGAGACAAATAAAAAATAAAAAATAAAAAATAAAAAAATATAACAAAAACAACAAATTAAATCTAAAAACAACAACAAAAATTGGAAACTAAAATGCAACAGCCCCAAATATCAAGCAGTTAATAACAAAAAAATAACAAAAACAAAAACTACAAAACGAAAACAAAACAAAATTAATAGCAGCAGGCAACGTTACACTACAGAGCAAAATTATAGCAATAAAATTTTAACAGCAAAACAAATAACTCTTCTTCTATTTGCTACTATAATTTTCATCACAAACTGTTGTCATCTTTGAAAAAATGCAACCATTTGTTGCCGCTATTCATGCCGCACATTTCATATTTATTCCGTATCTCTGATTAGATCTCATAGTTTCAGTATTTTTTTTATTCTTCAATTTTTGAATTTTTTATTTTTGACTGCGTGAGCGTTTCTTCTTCTTCCATTGGATTCTGTAAAATCTATTTTTTGATTTTTGTTGTTCCACATCGACAGAAATCTTTGTTCGTCTAAATTTTTACAAATTTGTTGTTTCAATACAAAAATTATTGTTTTTTCTCTCCTTTTCTGCTTTCAGTAATAGAAAAATGAGGAAAATTATTAACAGAAATAAAAACATGAATTTAAAGTGAAATTTTCGCAAAATGTGTCATCGCAAACTGCACAAATTTATTGTTAGAAAATTTCAAATTGAGCAAAATTATTTATAAATTTTTAAAAATTTAGATCAAAAAATTAAAAATTAATAAAAATTACTTAATGAAAAAGATATTTAATAATAAAATAGTCAATAAAGAGTCTAAACTTGTCTATAGAGAGACTATAAACTAGTCTATAGACGGAGACTATAAACTAGTCTATAGACGGAGACTATAAACTAGTCTATAGACGGAGACTATAAACTAGTCTATAGACGGAGACTATAAACTAGTCTATAGACGGAGACTATAAACTAGTCTATAGACGGAGACTATAAACTAGTCTATAGACGGAGACTATAAACTAGTCTATAGACGGAGACTATAAACTAGTCTATAGACGGAGACTATAAACTAGTCTATAGACGGAGACTATAAACTAGTCTATAGACGGAGACTATAAACTAGTCTATAGACGGAGACTATAAACTAGTCTATAGACGGAGACTATAAACTAGTCTATAGACGGAGACTATAAACTAGTCTATAGACGGAGACTATAAACTAGTCTATAGACGGAGACTATAAACTAGTCTATAGACGGAGACTATAAACTAGTCTATAGACGGAGACTATAAACTAGTCTATAGACGGAGACTATAAACTAGTCTATAGACGAGAGACTATAAACTAGTCTATAGACGAGAGACTATAAACTAGTCTATAGACGAGAGACTATAAACTAGTCTATAGACGAGAGACTATAAACTAGTCTATAGACGAGAGACTATAAACTAGTCTATAGACGAGAGACTATAAACTAGTCTATAGACGAGAGACTATAAACTAGTCTATAGACGAGAGACTATAAACTAGTCTATAGACGAGAGACTATAAACTAGTCTATAGACGAGAGACTATAAACTAGTCTATAGACGAGAGACTATAAACTAGTCTATAGACGAGAGACTATAAACTAGTCTATAGACGAGAGACTATAAACTAGTCTATAGACGAGAGACTATAAACTAGTCTATAGACGAGAGACTATAAACTAGTCTATAGACGAGAGACTATAAACTAGTCTATAGACGAGAGACTATAAACTAGTCTATAGACGAGAGACTATAAACTAGTCTATAGACGAGAGACTATAAACTAGTCTATAGACGAGAGACTATAAACTAGTCTATAGACGAGAGACTATAAACTAGTCTATAGACGAGAGACTATAAACTAGTCTATAGACGAGAGACTATAAACTAGTCTATAGACGAGAGACTATAAACTAGTCTATAGACGAGGAGACTATAAACTAGTCTATAGACGAGAGACTATAAACTAGTCTATAGACGAGAGACTATAAACTAGTCTATAGACGAGAGACTATAAACTAGTCAATAGAGGAGACTATAAACTAGTCTATAGACGGAGACTATAACTAGTCTATAGACGGAGACTATAAACTAGTCTATAGACGGAGACTATAAACTAGTCTATAGACGGAGACTATAAACTAGTCTATAGACGGAGACTATAAACTAGTCTATAGACGGAGACTATAAACTAGTCTATAGACGGAGACTATAAACTAGTCTATAGACGGAGACTATAAACTAGTCTATAGACGGAGACTATAAACTAGTCTATAGACGGAGACTATAAACTAGTCTATAGAATAGACTATAAACTAGTCTTTAAACTAGTCTATAGAGGAGACTATAAACTAGCCTATAGACGAGAGACTATAAACTAGTCTATAGACGAGAGACTATAAACTAGTCTATAGACGAGAGACTATAAACTAGTCTATAGACGAGAGACTATAAACTAGTCTATAGACGAGAGACTATAAACTAGTCTATAGACGAGAGACTATAAACTAGTCTATAGACGAGAGACTATAAACTAGTCTATAGACGAGAGACTATAAACTAGTCTATAGACGAGAGACTATAAACTAGTCTATAGACGAGAGACTATAAACTAGTCTATAGACGAGAGACTATAAACTAGTCTATAGACGAGAGACTATAAACTAGTCTATAGACGAGAGACTATAAACTAGTCTATAGACGAGAGACTATAAACTAGTCTATAGACGAGAGACTATAAACTAGTCTATAGACGAGAGACTATAAACTAGTCTATAGACGAGAGACTATAAACTAGTCTATAGACGAGAGACTATAAACTAGTCTATAGACGAGAGACTATAAACTAGTCTATAGACGAGAGACTATAAACTAGTCTATAGACGAGAGACTATAAACTAGTCTATAGACGAGAGACTATAAACTAGTCTATAGACGAGAGACTATAAACTAGTCTATAGACGAGAGACTATAAACTAGTCTATAGACGAGAGACTATAAACTAGTCTATAGACGAGAGACTATAAACTAGTCTATAGACGAGAGACTATAAACTAGTCTATAGACGAGAGACTATAAACTAGTTTATAGACGAGAGACTATAAACTAGTCTATAGACGAGAGACTATAAACTAGTCTATAGACAAGAGACTATAAACTAGTGTATAGACGAGAGACCATAAACTAGTCTATAGACGAGAGACCATAAACTAGTCTATAGACGAGATATACTATAAACTAGTCTATAGACGAGATATACTATAAACTAGTCTATAGACGAGAGACTATAAACTAGTCTATAGACGAGAGACTATAAACTAGTCTATAGACGAGAGACTATAAACTAGTCTATAGACAAGAGACTATAAACTAGTGTATAGACGAGAGACCATAAACTAGTCTATAGACGAGAGACCATAAACTAGTCTATAGACGAGAGACCATAAACTAGTCTATAGACGAGATATACTATAAAGTAGTCTATAGACGAGAGACTATAAACTAGTCTGTAGACGAGATACCATAAACTAGTCTATAAACGAGAGACTATAAACTAGTCTGTAGACGAGAGACCATAAACTAGTCTATAGACGAGACGCTATAAACTAGTCTATAGACGAGATATACTATAAACTAGTCTATAGACGAGAGACCATAAACTAGTCTATAGACGGAGACTATAAACTAGTCCCTAAAAGAGACTATTCCACTGTTTACTGTGTTTCAATTGTCTCCCTGTCATTTTAGTTGTTTTCTATTTATGTAAAAAACGTTTTTTTTTACGGCAGCTGGCATTTGTTAATGTTCGAGGGATTTTTTTATTGAAACAAAAATCAACATGAAACATTTTTTCAATTTTTTAAAGTTTTTTTTTTTGCATTTAAAATATTTTTTTGTTGTTTTCTATTTTATTGTTTTCTTTCAACATTCTTTTCATACGCTTTTTGTTGTTTTCTGTTGCTGATGTTGCTGATGAATCTCTGTGTGAAAGAGTTACAAAGGGACTTGCAAAATATTATGGTTTGTCCGTCCGTCCATTTCAATTGCTGGCAGATTGTCTGCCATAAGTTATTTATGTTGTTTTGGCTATAAGTGTGTGTGTGTGTGTGTGTTTGTCATTTTCTATTTTGGCTTTTTAGCAATTTTTAATTGCACCCTTTTAGACGATTATTTTCAAAACACTAGTGGATTTTGGGGGAAAATGTTGCAAGACAAGTTATAGTACTTAAGGTGTACCCTACAAACAGGGGGAATTATTGTTTATAATCTCATCTATATAGTCTCATCAAATGAATAATTTATAGTCTCGTCTATAGTGTCTACATTAATTTAAAATCTCTAATTTATAGTTTGTTGTCTCGTCTCTTACCTAATTTGTAGTCCCGTCTCTAGACTAATTTATAGACTCGTTTTTAGGCCTTTTTGTAGTCCCGTCTCTGGACCAATTTATAACCTCGTCTTTTGACAAGTTTATAGTATCGTCTAAAAACAAGTATATAATCTCGTACAAAGATTACTTCATAGTCTGTTGTCTCGTCTATAGACTAGTTTATAATCTCGCCTTTAGGCTAATTAATAGTCCCGTCTAAAGTAGCTTATAATCAGGTCGATTAGTTTAAAGTCCCGTTCACAGACTAATTTATAGACTCGTCTATGGACTAGTTTTTAGTCTCATCATTAGACTAGTTTATAGTTTCGTTCATAGAACATTTTATAATCTCGCCTAAAGTCGAGTTTATAGTGCAGTCTTATTATAGACTGGCTTAGAGTCTAGAATTATTTATAGTCTTGTTTATAAATTAGTTTATAGTTTCGTCTATAGATTGTTTTATAGTCTGATCTAAAAACTATTTAAAAGTTAAGTTTATAGTTACGTCTATGGACCAGTCAATAATCTCGTAAAGATTTGTTTTTTTGGTCCCATCTATAGACTAATTTTAGTCTAGTCTAAATTCTAGTTTATAGTCCCGTCTAAAGTCAGCAGTCGTAAGGTGTTTGGTAAGCAGAGCTGCTTACCTTGCATGATTTTGATTTTATTTTATTCTTTAGTTTTGCAATATTTTTAGTATTTAAACTAAAATAGTTTTGTTTATATTTAAAATGAATTAAAATCTTTTTTTCCTCAAGTATTTTTTGCGTAATTTTCGTTCAATATTTTTAGTTTTGAAAATAGAAAAAAAATATTCAATTAATTGAATATTTTAAACACAAGTGGTTGGCTATTTCGCCGGTTGTTGTTGCTGTTAATAGCAGAATTTCTTCATGTTTTCAAATAAAAACTACAAATTGACCATTTTTTTGTATGGAAAATGTAATAAAATAAAAAATTTTTGAAAATTTTTTTAAAATTTCAAAATCTATTTTTTTTATTTTTTTTAATTTTTCTTAAAAAATTTCATTTAGTTTTGTTTTTTAACTTTAAACTTCTTTTTGTATTATTTTTGTTATAAATAATTTCATATTTTTTATTGATATTAATTAATGAAAGATTTATAGTCTTTAATTATTTATGAGACGTGACATCTTTTTCTCTTTCTTTTGTGAAAAGAAAAAAATTTTAGTCTTTTTTAGTTTTATTGCTCCAAATAGTCTATAGTCTGTAGTCTATAATAATATGAAAATGTTAGCAAAGATTTAGTTGAATAATAAAAATATTTATTTTGGTCGTAAAAAAAAATTCTGATTTGATTCTCACAAATTTCAATAAAATAAATATTTTCATTATGGAAATAAAAATAAATCAAAATTCCAGTTTAACCATCAGATGTCTGTTAGAGATTTGAGGTCCAATAGATTAATATAATTTGATGGGATATTATGAGACATCATGTGTCTGTATTGGTGAGTATAAGTCCTCATAACAATTCATCCACCCACTGCTGCTCACTTTGACCGCAATTATTCCCATAAAAATCTGAAAGAATCTTAATATTTTTTTTTTTTCATTTAGTAGGAATTAAATATTTCACCTTTTCCAATACTTTTTCCCATATTACAAAAGAAATGCTCTCGCTTTGAGATATAAAATGAGCATCTCAATGTTTCTTACCCTGTACAGTGTGTACATATTGCATTTATCGAAAATAAGGCGGATAAGTCCAGTTAAAGTAAAATTTTGATCATTTTCAAACACGACTTTTTCAGTTCTAGTTGAGTTTAGATCATTTCTGGTTCAGTTCTTGTTCAGTTCTACTTAAGTTCTGCTTCTATTCTTGTTCAGTTCAATTTAAGTTCAATTTTAGTTCAGTTCTGGTTGAGTTCTAATTCAGTTCTAATTAAGTTCTTGTTCAGTTCTAATTCAGTTCTAGTTCAATTCTAGTTAATTTGTAGCTCAGTTCTAGTTCAGTTTTAGTTTAGTTCTAATTTAGTTCTAATTAAGTTCAAATTAAGTTCTAATTAAGTTCTAGTTCAGTTCTGGTTAAGGTCTAGTCCAGTTTTAATTCAGTTCTAGTTCAATTTAAGTTCAGTTTTAGTTCAGTTCTGGTTGGGTTCTAGTTCAATTCAAGTTCAGTTCTAATTCAGTTCTAGTTCAATTCTAGTTAATTTGTAGCTCAGTTCTAGTTCAATTTTAGTTTAGTTCTAATTCAGTTCTAATTAAGTTCTAATCAAGTTCTAGTTCAGTTCTAGTTCAGTTTTAGTTCAGTTCTGGTTAAGGTCTAGTCCAGTTCTAATTCAGTTCTAGTTCAATTTAAGTTCAGTTTTTGTTCAGTTCTGGTTGAGTTCTAGTTCAGTTCTAATTCAGTTCTAGTTCAATTCAAGTTCAGTTCTAATTCAGTTCTAATTCAGTTCTAATTAAGTTCTAATCGAGTTCTAGTTCAGTTCTAGTTGAGTTCTAGTTTAGTTCTAATTCAGTTCTAGTTCAATTCTAGCCAATTTGTAGCTCAGTTGTAGTTCAGTTTTAGTTCAGTTCTATTTCAGGTCAATTTCAGTTCAGTTTTGTTTAGAGACTAAAAGTTTTTGTAATGGATGAAATGATGTTCACTTTGGGCCCTTTTCGAAACTTTTTTTATTCACAACAGGAGAACTTAAGGAATACGATTGTGGTCCACGATCTCTCTTCGAAGGTCTAGAAGTTAAAGTAGAAATTTCAATACAAAAACAATCCAATCAAGTATGATCATGTAAAAGTATATAATTTGATTGAATTTAATTACGTAACATGATCCGATGTCCTGTTCACAGATCTCAAAATATAATTTGAAACAGTAGACTGTTGGAACTCAGAAAATGGTCTGCTCCAAGAGTATATTTCTTGATGTATTAACTGTTTTTTTTTACGTTAGATATTTCTGGGGGTGGAATCTGATCAAATAATTTATGTTTAAAACACGATCACTTGTTGTATATTTGAAAATTAAATTTCTCTAATTCTTGACGTTTATAAATTTTGTGTGTGTTTTTTTTTAAATTTTCCTTTAAAATGTCATTTAAAACTTACGATCGATCAAATGATCGATTAATTAGTGGAGCGTGGAAACCATTTTTAAAAAATATATTTTATTCTGGCAAATTTTTTTAAAAACCAAATAATTTTTTTCAAATCAAAATCTGTATATAAATTTACTGTTTTATATAAAATCAGCTTCTTAATTAATAAAATATTAACAAGAGAGATTTGTGATCTCTCTGGCTAAACCGGACAGTAAATCAAACGATCATACGTTTAAGGGTTAACGATTTTACATTTAGGAAAACTTTTACAAAAAGATTGAAATTGTATGACAAATTATGAATAAACGATTTTAATCAAATAAATATTAATTGTAATACAAATACAACTACAAATACAAATGCAAAAAAAATATTTAATAGAAATTTCTTCTTTGTTAAATTCAAAATCTCACAAATTCGAACATAAAGAAAATAAACAAAAAACTGTAATTCGCTATAAAGAATGAGATCGAAAAAAGTGTAACCACATCGGAACAATTCAAAAAGAAGTAATATTTGAGATACTTTATTATTGCTATTTTACCCATCTGCAACATTTTTTACCAAAAAAAAAAAAAACATTTAAAAATGTTATAGTCAGTCAAGGCCGACTATGTAATACTTTACACCATAATGTTGGTTATAAATATCAGTTACGAAAAATAAATGAGCGGCCCTCGTATAATTTTATTCTTTGATTTATTCTTAAGTGTACAATTTATTATGGTGAAACCAACATTTATGTGAAATTAAGAAGTTGTAAAATGAATTTTTCTGAGGGAGTTGAGAAATTATGGACCGACCCTCGTATAATTGTGCACATCTATTTTTGTTTTTATTTATATTATTGCAATACCAAAGTATATGTTTATGTGAGATTAAAACCCTTTCATGTGATATTTAGAAGGGATCTTTTATGGGACCTATGAGAAGTTATTAGACCGATCCTCCCATAATTTGTTACATCGTTTTAGAATATAATACTACTTATTTTCGCCATATTTTGTTAAAATTGCTTTTATGAGCTCAAAATCTCATTCCGGGAAGACATTTGTGTGGGAGGTACACGAAATATTGAACCAAAAATGGTCAGTTTCCATAAACTTCGTCCTTGGGCCAAAATATTAATATGTACCAAATTTCATTGAGATATTAAAAACAATGCGACATGTAGAGTGTTCACAACGTTTATATTTACAGCCAGACAGACAGACATCGTTAAATCGATTCAGAAAATGATTCTGAATCGAACGGTACATTTACAGGAAGGTGTAACCTCATTTTTTCTATATGTTACAAATATCAGCACCAACGCATAATACCCCAACCACCTTCGGAGCTGTAGGGTATAAATATGGGCAATCTCCACAGTCAATGACGAAGTCCAGACCTTGTCCTTTCTGATCATTATTTATTACGATCAATGTAAAACGCACATACTAAAATACGCTTCACTTAAGATCAGACTATCAAAAATTGACTTGATTAATTTTTTTCCGCAGCAAATTTTTTCTGGATTCGGAATGTAAATTTTACCAAACTGATGAAGTCGAATATTTACATAAAATTTTAGCCAACTTTTACAGAAACAATAATTTCCTTTAGTTTATATGAGGAAACCAATCCATATAAAATTTGGCACAGTGTTAACAGATTATGGAAGTTTTACCTGGACTGAATATTAAAGCGATCTTCAAAAGTGAAATGCTTGAATAGAGGAAGCTTAGTTTAGCTTAAATTTTCAATCAGACGATCGGCCGAGAATATTTTCTGGATATATTCGTTATATATCTTATTTTATTAGGATCAACTTAAAGATGGTTCCAGTTCTACGTTTTGAGAAAAAGTTAAAAATTGTTTTTAAAATTTACCCACGTTCAAGAGGACTTGTGAGCACGTCTGGTCCCCAAACTCATCTAGTTTAATTGACAATATCTCTTTTACAAAACGTCTTTATAGAAAAAAATTATAAAGTTAAAAATAAAGAATTTCAGAGAATAAATGTTGCCACCTAATTGAGAAAAAATCCCAAGAAATTAAATTTTTTTCAAAGTTCCAATTTCTGATTAACACAACATTTTAACGGATTCTATATTTGTAGGGTTTTTTTATCAATACATTTTAAAATTTTATAGGGAAACTTGCATATATTTTGGATCTTTGTAAAGTCCACTTATAGAGTTTTATCAGGACTATTAATATTCGAAATTTCTTTTTTCTCAATTAACAAATGAATTTTTTGCGATTTTTTTAATCATCATACCCGAGTCAACGAATACTCCCTTGACTAGATAGCGATCTATACACCTCCAAAGCAACTTGAAAGCAGCTCAGCTGTAACTCTGTGGAATTTCAAAGCGATAACTTAAACTGTTCATTAAATAAATTTTTGTCGAATTTAAATTGAAGAAATAAACACACCCGAGGTGTCCAACTTTGAAGGATCACCGACATGGTCCTTGATCAGATAGCATTCAGCAAAAATCCAAATTTATTCGAAAACATCCCTTTTCAGAAATTAATTTTTAGTGAATTAAAATAATTAAATAAACATCAGCACACCCGAGGTATTGAATTTTAGAAGGTCACAGACTGCGCACATTGAACGGGTAAGAATCTCCGCTCCCCCAAATCAATTTGAGAACTCCGTAGGTCTAACTATGTGAAATTTTATTTTATTTTATTTTATTTTATTGTTGGAAAGCCCCTCTATTTTTTTACTTTAGAAATATCATGTGGCCCAATTCCATTCAATCTGAACCAGATTTTCCAGCAACGAACAAAATCACGATCTCACTCCTTATACTCCCTCGATATATCTCTAAAATCACAATCTGTAGAGTGTTTAATATGTAACATAAATTGAAATGAAGACTTCCTTATATGAACTGCAGAAGCGATTCTGACTAGATCGCTATATGATCGGATTAAGTTAAAAGTACCTTTGTTTTTTCTACATGGACCATGAAACTCGTCATTATTAACTTGTATACCCAAGTGATCGTGTTAAATTTTGATCGTTCTCCTTCCTTACATTGCACAAATCTTTATATATAAAAATGAAACTGTGTTTCTTTGTCTGTTTGTTGGTTTGTTTGGGACTTATAGACAGTTAAACTACGATTTTGCTGAAATTTTTAACAGAATGATTCCCATGTACCTGAAAATAACTATAAAAATTTTTGATAGGACTAGAGGGAAGAGGTACTTCCCATACAAAGTAAATATTGATTATCGAATGTATAGAGAACTATAACAGCAACAATTTTCAAATTTGGTCCCAACCACTTTTTCAAGGAACAATTTTACCAGACAAAATGTGGACGTATAGAATCAGGGGGAGAGGTAACCCCCATACAAGGCAAATTTTGATCATCGAATATCTAAAAAAACACTACCCCGAGAGTTTTCAAAATTGGTCCCAGGTAGGATCATGGGGGAAAATCTAAAGATCTATAACTGCAAAAGTTCTCAAATTCGACCCCAAACACTTTCTCAAGAATTTATTTAACTGATCAAATTATAGGACGTTAGGATTCAGGGGGAAAGGTACTCCCATACAAAGCAAATAATAATTATCGAATATCTAAAGAACTGTAAAGTATTAAAATTAGATCCAATGAATTTCCAAGGATATTTTTATTGGCCAAAAAGTACGACTGATAGGACAAGGGGGAGAAATCCACCCAAACAAAGCCAATAAGAATTATCAAATATTTAAAGAACTATAACAGCAAGAGTTCTCAAATTTGGTTCCAATCACTTTCTCAAGGAACTATTTTAGTGAACAAAACGTAGGACCAGGGGAAGGGATACCTCCCATACAAAGGAAATCATGATTATCGAATATCTAAACTACTGAAACAGCGAAAGTTCAAAAAAATTGGTTCCAAACAGTTTTACTGGACAAAATGTAGGACGGTTAGGATCAAGGGAAGAGGTAGCTCCAATGCAATGCAAATTTTAAATAAAATTTTAAAAGGGAGAGGACCAGGGGCATTTGGCAAAATGTCTATTCCATATAGTTTTTTTTAATACACGTTGTGATTTGGGAAATTTCTCTCGAAATCTTGGACTGAGAAGAATGTTTGTGCAGCAAAGCGCAACGGGTAAAAGTTAGTAAAAAGAATAAAATATTGAATTGAATTCTATTTTAGTTTTGAGATTTTCAACGAAAAAAAATCTAAAAACTAGTGCAGAGTAAAAGAGAAACTAAAATAAAAATTATACGATCAGTTTTTTTTTGTTCGAATATAAAAATCTTTCCGAAATGAGAATAAAAATATCAAAAAAATCGGAAAATTTTGAAAAGAAAAAGAAAAAATTCCTTTACAAAAAAAGAGCAAAAATTACACGGACACAGCAACGGAGAAATACAAAAAAAAACAAAACTGAAAATAAAGATGTTCTGATGATCATGATGATCTTGTGTGTAAGTTTTCATATTAAACGTATTTTTACTCACTTAATGCTACGCAGAGTGAGTGTAAGAAAAATAGCAGCGACAGTCAATAAATTTTTGCTTTATTTTCGGAAAACTAAGAAAATTTAAAATTCAAATCGAAACAAATTTAGTTTTCATTTGACTACGCGTCGTGTAACATGTAAAATGAAGAATTTTCGTTAAAAAACAAAATTTTGAATAAAAAATTTTTCAAAAAAAAAGAAGAAAAATTTGATAAAACTCTCTTTCTCTCGCTCTCTCTCTTTCTTTTAAAGATCGTGACGCGTTCATTAGAGCCGCTAACGGAAAATCAGTTTTTTTTGTTTCAAAAAATTTACAAAAATTAGAAAAAATTTAAATTTTTTATAAAAAAAATAAATTCGTGGAAAAAAATTAGAAAAAAATCAGAATTATTTTTATATCGAAACTTCTCCAATTTCCTCCAGAAATAAAAAATATCGTGTCACAAAAAAAGGAAATAAATTCAATAAAACTGACAGGTTGTCTGAATATTAAATAAAATTAAATTCAAAAGTGCATTTTAATCGATTATAAAATTTAGACGGATTTTTTTTACAATTTGAACAAAACCATTTTAAATGCATTTTAATCGATTACCTAATTTAACCGGTTCTTTTTCACAATTTGAACAAGTAATAAAATACAAAATTTTCTAAAACATTTTAAGTGCATTTTAATCGATTACAAAATTTAACCGGTTCTTTTTCACATTTTAAACAAAAATTAAAATACAAAATTTTCTATAACATTTTAAGTGCATTTAAATCGATTAAAAAATTAAACCGGTTCTTTTTCACAATTTAAACAAAATTTCACCAATTTTAGTTCATTTTGCCTTTATTTACTTAATTTGCCAAAAATTATGTAAATTTTTGTATGGTTTTGAGAAAAAAGATTAGAAATTATCTAAAAGATATTGCATAAAATTAAAATTAGATAAAAATTAGATAAAAAAATGTTAAAAGAAATAAAAGAAAATTACAAAAATAATCACAAGTGCAATGAACGTTTGCAATAACACGCAAAAAGCAAAAAGTATCTAAAACTATTGAATTAAATTGAATTGAATTTTGTGTTTGTGCCACTGAGTGACAGTAATAAAGTGACAGTGAATTAAACTGAAGTGTATAAAAGAAGAGTGAGATATTTTTGTAAAAAAATGAAGCGAAATTTAATTAAAATAACTCAGCAAATTTATTTTTGGAAACGAAATACAATTAAGTGCATTTTATCCCGTATCACAATATATTGCAAGATTTTTACTTAAAAGTTAAAAAAGAATTACAATTTCGACAATTAAGATAATTGTCTGAATTTCAATAGAGTTGATCCAAATTAAAGGACCTTTTAAGCCTAAAACTCTGTTCTCTAAAGGGGACTTAAAAAAGGAGTTTTAACCGAATATTTAAGAGCATTAAGAGATTGAAACGGTTTTCCGTTAAGGAGCTATAATTAAATATGAGCCGATATTCGTTTCATTAGTAAAATGTAATCAAAACAGTTAGAAAAATAATTGAGTTTACCTACACGCAGAAAAATCTACATTTTAAATTAAACATTTTTAAGTTTGGACAGAAATACAGATAAGAATCTTTCGATATTAAAGTTAAAGTATTAAATTCGGCCGTGCCGAATTTGTAATGGCCTTCATCTTTACTTATATGGATTTTTTTTAAGCAACGGACTTATTAACATTTAATGTTAAGTCCCAGTTTTAAATAGGCTTTCATAATATCATCACCTGTAGAAGAAGGCGAAAATGACAGGCATTACTATAGACTTTATAGGTGCCAAAATAGTTTCTCAGATTCAGATCATGATTAATTTTCGCTTTTACTAAAACAATTAGTATAAAATAATGGGCCGATTTGAAAAATTGAAAAAAAATCAAAATTAAGAAAAAATAATGGGCCGATTTGGAAAATTGAAAAAAATCAAAATTTAGAAAAAAATTAGCTCCTTTTCTGCATCAAAATTTTGTCCATATCTCCCATAGGAGGTTCAAAATATCAGATAATGCGTTTTTGTCTATAACTCGGAAACTAATGAACCAATTACTGTGATGTTTTCAACTTAAAAATTCTCCTAATTATTTCCGATCTGCTAGTATAAAAATTATATCTCAGAACGCTTAAAAAGTCGAAAACATTATGTGGCTTTACATTGTTATTGTTTTCAATACGATATCCAACAACAACAACCACAAATAAAATAAAGAATTGTTAATATCTAATATCGGCTTTTTATGAACCGATTTGAAAATTTTAAAAAATCAAAATTCGAGAAAAAAAATTAGTAATTTTTCTGCATGGCAATTAGGCCCGTAGCTGTCCCAGGAGCGTCAGAATATAATTTCGCCCATATCTCAAAAACTAATGGCCTAATAGAGTTTATATCTTCAAATGAAAAATTCACAAAAATATTTCTGATCCATTAGTAAAAACAATTAAATTCCTAGCATTAATAGAATGGCTAAAATCTCCAAAAACATATATTTAAACGTCTGTAGTTATAAACAACAACAACCACATGGAACTCAATATGTAAAGAAAAAAATGACCATATCTCGATGGTTTATGAACCGATTTTGAAAAATGAAAATGATTAAATTCGGGAAATAATTCTGTAATAAATCAGTACCATAACCAAGTTCATAGATCTCACAGGGGGTTCAAAATATTGAAAAATATATTTTTGCCTATAACTCAGGAATTTATGGTCCGAATCATTTCATGGCTTCAGCACATAAATTCGCTAAATTAATTGAAATTTTCGAAAGTATTTCCAATCGTTTCATATACATATCATATATGTTAACTACAGGTCGGCTTCATAGACTTGATTTCAATGTCATCCAGAATATATTTACTTTTGGGGTTTTAAAACAAAAATAGTGGAAATTACGAACGGAATGACAAACTTATATATGCCCTTCTGATCTAGTCAGGTGAAGGGTATAAAAATGATACAACAATAATTTTTTCATATTACTTTATAGTATTCGGGAAGGGAAGCCTTGTATGGCAGCCTTTAAAAAAAGTATGGACCGATCTTCTTCAAATTAGTTACGTATATAAGGGACCGTTTAAAAACTTATTGATTCGGTCTATATTAAAGAGTTTAGGAACATGATATATGTAGAACTCATACAAAACAAATCCATAAATAAAAAAGTCGATTTATCGATAGTCGATATTGGCCTTTATTCCGAATTCGGAAATACTTTAAAGCTGTATTTCAAATTAAGAAGGATATAAATTAAGCAAAGTTTTTCTTTAAGTTGTGAAATTTTCTCAGATATCGGTATATAAATATTTTACTATCGAACTATAGAGGACCATGGCAAATATCCAGGATATATTATTAAAATCGGTTAATTATTGTGAACGAGGGAATGGACAAGAGAGAAAACAGTGGACTTAAGGACTTTAACTTAAATAACTTTCAAATGTTTATTTTTGTTGTCTCTAAATTAGGTCCTGGATTGCAACACGAAAATATACGCAAAGAAAAGAATGTCAGATTCAAAATATATAGAACATTACCCGATACGAAAATTTCATCTTTTACAAAAATTCATTTACCAGCATATGAAGTCAACCGATGTAAGAAAAATTTGACTTCACTAGACTTTAAAATAAGTCAAAAAGTAGGAACGATTGATGAATGAAATTGTAAATTAATTTTGAATTATAAAAATCGGTTCCATTCCATTCAAAATATTAAAAGAAAAATGTTTATTTTAGAATTTGTTGCTCTCAGAAGTTTATTATGCAGAAGTCAATATTTTGACAAACTTAGTTGCGGTTGATGATTATTAATATTAAACAGCGCCATCCAGATGTTTCAACAATACCATGTTACGTAGTTCATACGTAGAGATTCACCCTGGTAACCTTGATCATGAGAGAAATGAGACTGAAATTTGAACTATATTTTGGAAGAGGAATGATCCCAATGTATCCGAAAGTAACATGGGCCATAAAAAGAACTAAACTCAAATTTGGTCCCAACTAGTTTCTCAACAACGGTTTACTGGATCAAACGTCGGAGGGATAAGGCCAGGAGAAGGGGTATCGCTCATATAAAACAAATAAAATTATGGAAGACGTTCAAGTTCAAATGTCAATAACTCGAAAATTATCACTATAAATTAAAGAATTTGTCAGGGTCTATGCTAATTTCTTGAAATCGAATGAGATATAAACATTTCACATGAGGTTAACAAATTTAATGTTCAAGATATGAGGAACTTATAACTATGCCCATGAAGTCTCTATGGAATCCAAAGTTATACTGTTATATTCCTCTACCCTAGAAGATCCACAATTATCGATCCCATTATTGTTTTTGCAAATGCATTAAAATTGGTTTCAAAATGGCGGAGATATTAACAAAAAGCTTGAGGTACCTCAATTTACGTCGTATATAAAGTAAAGTATATATTCGGGACCGTTATAAAAAAAAGAAAATTATTGAATGTATCTGTCCGTCTGTCACTGTGACTGTTGAAAGTTTATGGAACCGACCAATACTTAACAAACGATAGGAAATACTTTTGAGAAGATCGCTATTGAAATCGTGAGAAATTGGATCATAAATGATGGAGTAAAAAACTGGAGGATCCTCAAACATTTCCTTTCTGATTTTACTCGCTATACAATACATGAGGTTGTCATTACCTCAGTCCATCAAAGACTCTCAATAAAAAATATTTTCTGAATCTGTTTAAAAAAGAAATTGAATATATCGGTTGAAATTAGGTCTATGGAACCGATCTTTATCTAAGATATATGATATGTATATCAAAAGATAGGAAAAGCTTTCAAGAATTAAAATCCAATGAAATTGGAGCTACCTCAATATAATCTTTTTCGGTTTTTTGAAGGTTCTATGAGAGCGAGAGGCTTAATTTTGTTCACAGTTGGATTTTAAATATTCATGAAATATTTTAATTGATTTTATTATTGAAGGACTCAAAATCTGAGAGTTTAGAAAAGTGTGGAACGGATTGTTTTAGGAAGATTATTATTGGAAGATTATTAAAAATTTACATTTATATAGAATTATTGTTATTTTCTATTGATCACACAAAAAATAGTTTGCTGGGTTATTTACAGAATAAACGTGCAACGCCAACAATTAAAGCTTAACGAAACAATTGTTCAATTGATTAAACGATTCGTTTGGCTTAAACAAGTGTTTATAACAAATAATTAACAAATAAAAATTGAAAAAATAATAATAAATTATTTAATTAAACAAAGAATTTTTCTAAAAAATTTTTACATTTTTATATCTCTCGATTTTGCAGAGATCTAAACTAAAATTATAAAAAAAATTGCATAAAAATTAATTAAAATTGGATAAATTGTTTTGAGAAAAATGAATAAATAAATAAATAAAATTTGCCCTACATTGCAAAATAAAAAAGGAGAAGAAGAAGAAAAGAATGGAAAATATCAAAAAAAGAAGAAGAAACAAGAAAAATGTAAATTATTAAAAAAACACAAAAATTCGTACTCGTTCTCACCTTTAAAATACACAAAAACAAGAAAATAGAGAAAGACAATTTTAAACAAGTAAGAATGTTATATTCGGTTATGCCGAATCTTCAATACCCTCCACCACAAAAGTTCAAGTTGAAGTATATATGTTATGTTTCATGCATACACACTCGCATAAACACTCACAGACGTACACAATATATTAACGATTTTTTTTAAATATATCAAGGAACGAACTTACACTTAGAGGTTACCTCAGATATCGGTCTATATCTTTTAACGTACTTTTGCTTGTTTTAATAAAGAAAACCTCTCAGGTCTATATAGTACAAGAGCCATAAATTTTTTTTTATATTTTTGTCTATAACTTTTTTCTCTGAACCGATTTTGATTTAGGAATGGTATATATAACTTAATATTATGACAAAACTTTATTCAAATTTGTCGAATTATAATTTTTTTCTTGAATTTAAAGGTTACCTCAGATATCGGTCTATATCTTTCTCATTTAAAATAGGAAACCTTCTCAGGACTATAATAAATACTCAGGTCAACTTTCATGAAACTCTGCCAATAATTTTGGATGTGAGCGTGCCAGGAATAGACAGACGGACATAGCTAAATCGACTCAGATTTTTACTTGTTGCAAACGATATATAATATACATTATAAAGTCTGAGATGATTTCTTCTTAACGTTACACACGTAATGACTAAATTAATATACTCTCTTTATCACTCATAATGGTGGAGGTTATAATAAAATGTTTACATTTCAAAAACAACAACAAAAATAAAATTTCCAAAAAGCAACAACAATAACAAAAAACATTTACAACAACAATAAAATCTTACAAAAAAAAATTAAAAAAAAAATTATTTGTTTATAAAATCTGAGTAAAAAAAAATCGTTTACATGGATAAAAAGTATTTCCTTCCTCTCACGTCTATAACATAAATAAAACTCTCTCTCTTTCTCATAAATGATAACAACATTAATGATTATGATTATGATAATGATCATCATCATAATAAGATCAATGATAATTATTTGTTCATTCTATAGTGGGAGTCATAAATGTGCCAAAATAAATAACAACAAAAATAACAAAAAGAAAGAAAAATAATACAAAAAAATCAAATAAAATTAATGTTTCTTTTTTGTAATTCTTTTGTGTGTGTGTGTGTGAATGTGTGTTTTACAATAAACAACAAAAACCAACAACAACAATAATAATAATAAAAATAATAAATATAACAACAACTGCAAAACGTTGAAATTAAGTTAAATAAACAATTTTTTCTACTTTTATTCTGCTGTAAATCACAAAATCAAGTTAATTTTCCAAGTAAAACGATTACAAAAATTTAATTATGTCGTATCGCAGTACTTATGTAAGTAAATTAATATTTTCATTTTTTATTTAAAATTATTATATATTTTTTATTTAAGTGTTTTAATTAAAAACTAATAATTTTAATTAAATTTTTATTAATCATACGCTTCAGTGCTGAAATTCGATTTTTTCCGTAATAAATCAGTAACTTTTGTTCGGATAGATGGATTTGTGTGAAATTTAACACAGTGATAGTTATGGAGTGTAGCTTTATAAGTTTAGGAAATTGGACCACATAGGGTGTCCAAGAATGTGGTTATAGGGACGTTATTCGGGTACCTCGGAAATGTATTTTTTTAACTGTGTGAAAAATGTTTAACTCTAATTTAATTTCATAAAAATTATATAAAAATAAGGAGTGAGATCGAAAGATTCCTACAAATATTTTTCATTACAACTGTAACCCAAATATTGTTGGATATTTTTCTTAATCAAAAACATAATAATCAGAAAAAAGTGCGTTCTAAAATTATTTAATATTGTCAACAAAAACCAACATGGTCCTACAAAAAGTTAGCCCACCATTCAATGGCCTGCCGTCAAACTGTTTCCAAAGTTATTAACCAGTACTTGCAGAACTTGTCTGTTAATAATAAACTTGCTGCAGGTAGAATGGAATGGTCCACATGATGTGTCTAACGACAAAAAATAGAAAGCATTGTCAAAAGAGCCCCCAACACACCCGGTTTAACAACATACAAAGCTCAAAAAGTACCCGATAGAAAAGCTGCTAAAAATTTAGAGACCGAAAAACAGAACATAGAAATTGAAGTTAAATTTTTTAAAAAATATATATTGCTGATTCTTGAGCGAATATCGAAGAAAAGTTTGGAACCCAAAAAGAGTCTATTCTAATCTTTTTCTATACACTTCAGTGACAAGTTCCGAAATTTATAAATTACGAATTTCAATACTCAAAAGTATATATTTTGGATCAGTTTAAAAAAAGAAATTCAAGTTTATGAAACCGTCTTATATCTGACATATAAAAATATATATCAGACAACAGGAAATATTTCCGAGAATTTCGCTATTAAAATCCAACAAAATTATGTCTTAAATGGTGAAGATATTTGGAGTGATGATATTGTAAACCCTTCCAACGTTTTTACTTTGCTCCACTTAAAATCCACTAAACTTTTGGACACCTTTTTTGGGACTCTTCAATTTTCAATTTTTGGACAGTTTGGAAAATTACACTTCAATTATCATAGTGACAGGATACTAGGTCAAGCCAAAAATAAGTAGACGCCATTATGAAGTCTTAATGAATGGAAACAATCTTTATAGTAAACATCCTTAATGTAAATGTTGGCATTTATGGAATAAACCCTGATGCCGAACATCCATAACTCCATATTTGATTAGACCAAAAGTATTATGAACTCTTGGAATCTGTTAAACTCAGACGACCTTTTCCCCCGATAATTGATTCATTTGAAAAAGGCATTTAAAGATATTCAACATATTGTTGGAACTGATAAGAAGTAAAAATTTGTTATTACGTCTTCTTCTATAAATCGGTGCAGAAAATTCCTACTGGAATATATTACGATAACATCAAGAACTTTTTTAAAATTTTTACAGATTTTGGATCCTAAACTTTTCCTGTCAGGAACTTTTTGAGCCTTTTATATTTTTGAACCTGCATTAGAGTTTTAACTTTTCCTACCAAAAACTCTGAGCTCTGAGCTTTCCGGGCTACTTTTCTACCGGATGTGTTAGGAGCTCTTTATGCTTTCTAGTTTTGTTTGCCTCACAATACCTCCCGGTATTGTGTAATAACATTGGAAACAGTTTGAGGGCAGACCTTTGAATGTTTGACCAACTTTTTGTGGAACCAAGTTCGGTTTTATTGAAAATAAATAATAATTTTATTACGCACTCTTCAATGAGAAAGTGTGTGTTTAGAATTTTTCGATCTCAGTTCATTTTTGATCTCTGCTCTGGAAATGAACCAAAACAGCAATATTGGTTTTGTTCCAAAAAGGGTCAAATCTTCAAACTCTAGAACAGCGAAACTGTTTCAGCAACAATTAGCAACATGTATTGATGGCGCTTGAAATGATCAGTCATCTTAAGACCTCGAGCCAATTAAGCTTTTTAAGAGTTTTCACATTTCCTAACATAATTTCCTTAAAAATTCTCTCTATGATGCACAGATATTGACGATCAAGCTGATCAGAAAAAAATTGCAAGTTCATTAATATGAGTTCTTGAATTAAACTCTCATTTTCCCTTATACATGATCTTTAATGATCTGCTAAACTTTTTAGGAGTGATCTAGACAAACGAATGTCTTCATTTTTTAATAAAAATTTTTAGAATTTCAGTTTATAAAATAAATGTCTGCATCACCGATCTTGTTATGTTTTTTTTTTACTCCCAAAAAAAAGTGATCTTTAAATTTACAACATCTGTAAATAAATTTGTTGTACGATAATTTGTTTATGCCTTAAATTCAATGACAAGATGTTGTAACCCCTTTTAAAAAATCTAATTTGTTTAATACTTTTTTATGAGGGGATCTAAACATTATTTTAGTTTATTTTTGAAAATTTCGAAAAAAAACGAAAACTCATTAAATTTTATGAAAAAAAAGTGAAGAAAAAAACATTAAATGGAATTAAAGATTTTTATTAACTTGTAAAACTTTTTTTTAAAAAATCGATCTGAAAAGATCTTTTAAAAATAGACAAACAATTGTATCGCATGTTATAAAAATTATTTATTACTCTAGACAGAGAGAGCGGGAGAGTGTGAGAGAGAGTGTTACTTAAAAAATGATCCTATTTGGAATTTACAAGATCTTTTAATGCCACTTTAATTTTAGAATTTTAAAAATATCCAAAAGATAAAATATTTTTAGAAATTCTAGCATTTCGAATTAAAGTACAGTTAGGGGTGAAAGTTGAGGGACACTTTGAAGATCATTACAATAATAATTTATGTGATTATTTAAAGTATCAAATAAAGGAGGGAAATTATAGTTCTTTTAAAATTGAAAAAGATCAATTCATAACATTTTAAATTCAATACTTGAAAAAAAGATCTGAGACAAAATTGTTTTTTAATTTTTTTCGAGTGTAAATTTTTTTCTTTCTTTTTCTCTTTCACTGTTAATCTTTACAGAATAGAGATCATTTACATTGAAATGATCGCCTTAACTCTCTGGGTGCATTAAAGGCATTTGCATAATGAAAATGCACACACATTTTTCTCACTTTTTTTCCAAACACACATTTACACTCACTCACAGATCGCACAGTGTTTGGAAAATGGATTTTTTGGAAATAATTCTGTAATTTTGAAAATAATGATGTAATTCTTGAACCGTTAAAGATTTCTTAATGAAATTTTATAGGCTTACAGCTGAGGTGTTTTCAAGTTGATTTGGAGGGGTACAAACATACATTACCATGTCAGAAGCATAGTCGGTAACCCTTCAAATTTGCTCACCTCAGAAATGTTGATTTTTTTTTAATTCACCAAAAATTCATTTATGAATTAAAACTTTTGAACCGTAAAAAATTTCTTGACGAAATTTTACACAATAAGAGCTGAGGTGTTTTCTATTTAATTTCTAGAAGTATAGGCTCCTAGCTTAACAGGGACGTAAGCGGTGATCCTTTAAATTGGGCTACCTCGGATATGTTAACTTTTTAAAAATTCGCAAAAAATTCATTTATTAATTGAGACAAATTAAAATTTTTTATTTAGATAGTTCTCATAATTAGCTATAAAAAATAAATCGCCATAAATTATGCCTCTTATAGTTTTAGAGATATTCAAGTCTAAATTAAATTTTAATCCATTTATGCCCTTGTCTTTTTTCATAGCGGTCGTAAAATAAGTCCAAAATTTTTCTAAAAATAAGAGCCAGTTTCTCTATAAAATTTTAAACAATATTGGTAAAATAACCATCAAAATATATGAGACCATTAAAGAGTTATAATATTCCAAAGTTGGAACTTTGAAGAAAATGAATTAATTTTTTCCAAAAAAGTGTTAACATTTATTCACTGATAAATCTGTTTTTTGTTTCGAACTTAATAATTGTTTATTATTTCTAACGGGAATATGAGTGAAATAAATTCAGATAAGCTAGGGGCAAAGATCTGCCCACAAGCCCTATCCTAAGTTGAACAATTTTAGAAAAGAAAAAAATTACATATATTTTCTTAAATTCTCAAAGTGTACAGCTGGAACCATGTTTAAATTATGTTTAATATAGAGCTACATTTGTCCGGTAAACACTCAAAAAGTATTTTCTTCAGATCAGCCCTCATAATGATAAAGCGATCATTTAAGTTAAAATTTAAAAATTTTCGAACATTATTTACACGGATTGGGATTTTGGGTATTTTTATATGAAAAAGTGGGAATCTTTTTAACTCAGTAATTCATGGACAAGTTCATATAAATAATATTGAAATTTCTAATAAATACTAACGGTTGTTTCAATTTTATTAGAATTTGAATATCAATTTTAATTTTCAAAAATTTAGTTAAAATTCGAAATTTTGAGTTTTTCATAAATTTGTAACATTAATCGATATTTCACTTAATTTTTCTTTATAAAATGTGAATCCGTAAGTTCTAACGTTTTCATGGATACCAAATACTTGTATTAGAACATTAGAACTCGGCAGAAAATCCAAGCTAAAATAAGCTTTCTCTATACCAATTTAAACGGTTTAACATTTTTTACCAAAAGAAGTCTAATTCGTAACACTGTGCTCCATATACATAAAAATTTACATACACTTTTAGCCACTTAATTAATTACAGATCATTCCGTTTTTCAATCGCTTTAGTCTATAATTTTATTTTCCTCATTTTTCCTCTTTCTTCTCCCTCCAAAACGGAAAAAAATTATTTCATTCATACATTTTGTTAACAAAAAAAAAAAAAAAAAAAAACAACAACAAAAATATAATAAATTTTAGACAATTTTTAAGAGTGTTTTTATCTGAATATTTTATAGACTCATCTTCTGAAATGTTCTTAAATTTTGGGCGCATTTTTTACTAATAAGAAGATGTGAAATTCTTATGATGATTTCCTGTATTAAATGCCATTTTTATAACCAGAAAAAAGCACAACAACAACAACTTTAAATAAATATAAATTTACACATACACATATATATGTACATGATTCCATATTTATGTGTGATCATCTGTGTGTTTGTGTGTCTGTGTATTTAGTTGTAATATTTATTTGTATTTTTCTAAAATTTTAATTAATGGTCCAGAGGTTGTTTTACTTGTGGCGACTTTATTTCTTTCCATTTTCATATAAAAATTATTCTTTTTCTGTTATTTTTTCTTGTTTTTTTTTTTTTTGTTTTTTGTTTTTGGAATTTAGAACGTGTGTCATTTCTTAAATTATGGTTTATTTTTATAGAAAAAAATCGATTTTCTTTTAAATTTAGAATAAAAATGTTTGGGAGGAATAAATTGAAATTGATAAATTATTGAGTGTTATAAATAGGAAATAGGAAAGATCACCAGAAAAATCAGAATTCTTGTTAAAATTTTTCTATAGAAAGAAAATTGATCATCAAATTTTCTATACAAAGAAAATTGATCATCAAATTTTTCTATGTCAAGAAAATTGATCATCAATTTTTTCTATAGAAAGAAAATTGATCATCAATTTTTTCTATAGAAAGAAAATTGATCATCAATTTTTTCTATAGAAAGAAAATTGATCATCAATTTTTCTATAGAAAGAAAATTGATCATCAATTTTTTCTATAGAAAGAAAATTGATCATCAATTTTTTCTATAGAAAGAAAATTGATCATCAAATTTTTATAGAAAGAAAAATGGTCATCAATTTTTTATAGAAAGAAAATTGATCATCAATTCTTTCTATAGAAAGAAAATTGATCATCAAATTTTTATAGAAAGAAAAATGGTCATCAATTTTTTATAGAAAGAAAATTGATCATCAATTCTTTCTATAGAAAGAAAATTGATCATCAATTCTTTCTATAGAAAGAAAATTGATCATCAATTCTTAGAAAATTGATCAATTTTTCTATAGAAAGAAAATTGATCATCAATTTTTTCTATAGAAAGAAAATTGATCATCAATTTTTCTATAGAAAGAAAATTGATCATCAATTTTTTCTATAGAAAGAAAATTGATCATCAATTTTTCTATAGAAAGAAAATTGATCATCAATTTTTCTATAGAAGAAATTGATTCAATTTTCTATAGAAAGAAAATTGATCATCAATTTTTTCTATAGAAAGAAAATTGATCATCAATTTTTTCTATAGCAAGAAAATTGATCATCAATTTTTTCTATAGAAAGAAAATTGATCATCAAATTTTCTATACAAAGAAAATTGATCATCATTTTTTTCTATAGAAATAAAATTGATCATCATTTTTTTCTATAGAAAGAAAATTGATCATCAATTTTTCTATAGAAAGAAAACTGGTCATCAATTTTTTCTATAGAAAGAAAATTTATCATCAATTTTTTCTATAGAAAGAAAATTGATCATCAATTTTTTCTATAGAAAGAAAATTGATCATCAATTTTTTCTATAGAAAGAAAATTGATCATCAATTTTTTCTATAGAAAGAAAATTGATCATCAAATTTTCTATACAAAGAAAATTGATCATCATTTTTTCTATAGAAATAAAATTGATCATCATTTTTTTCTATAGAAAGAAAATTGATCATCAATTTTTCTATAGAAAGAAAACTGGTCATCAATTATCTATTTCTCTTTCATTTAGAGAAAATTTTCGATAAATCTCCTATTTAGAGGAAATTTTCGATAAATCTCCTATTTAGAGGAAATTTTCGATAAATCTCCTATTTAGAGGAAATTTTCGATAAATCTCCTATTTAGAGGAAATTTTCGATAAATCTCCTATTTAGAGGAAATTTTCGATAAATCTCCTATTTAGAGGAAATTTTCGATAAATCTCCTTCTAACAAAAATATCCCCCAATAAATTTTGCTTAAATTTAAAACTCAAAAAATTGCGTAAAATGTTTATACTGAAATTAAAAAAAAAAAAAAAAAAAAAAAAAAACAGAAATTTTATTTCTTTTCTTTTTTCTTATTTTGTTTAAAATAAAAATGTTTTTTTTTTTTTTGCATAATTTTTCTACACAAAACATGTGTTAATTTTTATTTTTTTTTTCATGTTTTCATACTCTTTTGTTGTTGTAGAGATAAATTAATGATCTTTTTTGTTTAATATTTAAACAAAAATATATTTTTGTTTAAATAGTTTAAATTTTATTTTTTCGGTTTTTTCGTTTACGGTACTGAAATTATTGCAAAAATGAAATAATGATTTGCGTCATCTTTCATGTACGAGTCTAAATTGCCAACATTTTTACAAAATATTTACTTTACTGACAAAAATCTAAAAGAATTAACAAAATATTGTGTAAAAGAATATTTTACAACAGATCACATTTATTTCACTAAACACTTGGTTGTTTATTACATAAAAGAGGTTATTACAAGATTAATAAAAACATTTAAATTATTTGTTTATAATTAGTTTTTAAGAGATTAAAAAAAAACAAAGTAAATTTTCTATAAACAGATTTATCGAAAATTTTCTCTAAATGGGAAATTTATCGAAAATTTCCTCTAAATGGGAAATTTATCGAAAATTTCCTCTAAATGGGAAATTTATCGAAAATTTCCTCTAAATGGGAAATTTATCGAAAATTTCCTCTAAATGGGAAATTTATCGAAAATTTCCTCTAAATAGGAGATTTATCGGAAATTTTCTCTGAATAGGAGATTTATCGAAAATGTTCTCTAAATAGGTGATTTATCGAAAATTTTCTCTAAATAGGAGATTTACCGAAAATGTTCTCTAAATAAGAGATTTATCGAAAATGTTCTCTAAATAGGTGATTTATCGAAAATTTTCTCTAAATAGGAGATTTATCGAAAATTTTCTCTAATCACAAATTTATGGCAAATTTCAATTATTCACAAATTAATCTTATTATTTTCAAAATCAAATTAATTTTTAATCTTAAGTGTTTTGTCTTTTCAAAATCCTCTATTTCCTTTTCCTAATTTTTTGGCAGCCTTTTAAGTATTTTAAACTAAATTAAATATTAATTAAAATTAAAACTTTTCATTAATAAAGATTTCTAATTTCATTCACATTAAAATTTCGTTTAATTTTAATTTATTTTTAAATTAAGCGTTTATTTGTGATTTAGTGAATTTTTTTTTTGGTCGAAAATATATTTATTAAATCGCATGTGTGTAAATTTTCAAACATCTATTTAGTATTCACGATTTGAAACAATTTTTGGCACAATTTCGTTGATTTCAAAATGACTCGATAAAATTTTAAACAAAAAAAAAAAAAATAATAAAACGATGTGTGAGTTCTTGTGAAAATAACTAAAATATGGGATTTTATATATTCGAATACATATAAGAATACGCGTGCCATTAATTTTTATGGCACGCGTATTTTAACCGTTTTAAAATTTTCGGATTTATCAAAATTTTGAAAAACATAAAATTTTTAAATCTTTTTTTTTTTGGGTTTTTGACTTTTTGTTATTGTACCCTCCACCACCATCACATCCACAATAATTGACAGAGCTCACAAGCATTTATGGTGTAGGGTATTGAACATTCGGCATAGCCGAATACAACATTTTAATTTGTTTTAATTTACAACAAAATGACATAATAATTCTTCTGTTAATTTTGTTGTTTTTGTATATTTTTTTGAACAATTTTTATTATTCAAAAGTTTTGAACTTAATTATTCGATTTTATTTTTCAAAATTTATGATTTAATATTTGTTTTTGTTTAATTTGAAAAGAGCGAAAATTCGAAAAAAACGTTTGTGCTTTTTTTTTTAATTTTGCCAAACAATAAATTTGTTTTCTTTTTTTTTCAAAATCGATGGTGTGATATGCGAGAAACAACTTAATTATCAGTCAGACATGTCTGGTTGAAAATTTTGGAGAAAAACGAACAAAAACAAATTTAAATAAAAATTTCTGATAAAATTAAATAAATATTTATTTAGAGTCAATTTGTATTTTTTAGTTCATTTTCACAACTAAAAATATTTTCAATAAAAATTTTAAGAAAATTTTCTTAAAAATTGTGTTATAAAGAAAAAAAATTTGATTTAAATTTACGATAAATTTGCAATTAAAATAAAATGAGCAATAAATTTACGACTTATAGAAAATATACGATAAATTTTTGATTTAGAGAAAATTTACCATAAATTTGTGATTTAAAAAAAAATTTCATCAATAAATTTGCGATTTATAGATAATTTACGTTTTATAGAAAATTTTGAAAAAATTTTCACCGTAGAGAAAAAATTACGAAAATTTTTTGATTAAGAGAAAATTTACAATAAATTTGTGATCTATGAAAATATACAATAAATTCGCGATTTTAGGAAATTTATAATAAAATTTGCGATTTATTAAAAATTTACCATAAATTTTGTACGATAAATTTTTTATATATAGAAAAGTAGACTATTTGGAGTCGAGATTATAATTTAGGCTAAAGACTAATAATAGTCTCGTCTATA
The DNA here is from genome assembly GCA_004302925.2 of Cochliomyia hominivorax. Taxonomy (NCBI): domain Eukaryota; kingdom Metazoa; phylum Arthropoda; class Insecta; order Diptera; family Calliphoridae; genus Cochliomyia; species Cochliomyia hominivorax. The sequence continues at coordinate 40,222,169 of PYHX02000413.1, read as the reverse complement.
GTCTATAGACTAGTTTATAGTCTCGTCTATCTCGACTAGTTTATAGTCTCGTTTATTTCGAGTAGTTTATAGTCTCGTCTATCTCGACTAGTTTATAGTCTCGTCTATCTCGACTATTTTATAGTCTCGTCTATCTCGACTAGTTTATAGTCTCGTCTATCTCGACTAGTATATAGTCTCGTCTATCTCGACTAGTTTATAGTCTCGTCTATCTCGACTAGTTTATAATCTCGTCTATCTCGACTAGTTTATAGTCTCGTCTATCTCGACTAGTTTATAGTCTCGTCTAAATTTTTAGATGCGTTCCTGTCGGGAACTATTTGAGTCTTGTATGTTATTGAAGCTGCATTGACATTAAATCTTGGTACCACATAGTCCGAACACTGAGCTAACCGTACTGCCTTCCTATCAGATGTCTTGAGAGCTCATTTACAAATGCTTTCTATTTTCTTTATGGATTATTCCTTTTCTATCAACAGACATGCTCTCGGGGTACTGTTTAATACCTGACCTTTGAATCGTTGGCCAACTTTTGTTGGACCAAGGTGGGTTTTTTTTTAGTATTTAATAATTTTAGTACGAGATTAACCTAAGAATTTCACGATTTAATTCCTTAGTATATAGTCAATATCGTCGAGACTACACTCTAGTCTGTCGTCTCTAGACAAATTTATAGTCTCGCCATCTGGTCTATTGACGCGACTATTTTTCTATTCCTAAATATTATTTTTATTAAGTTCTTTTATTTACAAAATTCCTCAATCAATTTTCCCTAAACGCAAAATGTGTCTCCATGATTACGACAATATGATCATCAATGATAATGATGATCATGTTGTCAAGATATTTACCAAATGTTCCATGACATAAATTCATTTATTTCATACGATTTAACCAACTCAAACTTTGTTGCAAAATCTTTTTTTGTAATTTCCATCAGAAGATGCGCCACAATTTATTTTTTACATATTAATGATCATGACAATGTTTTGCTATAAAGACGATCATTTGTTCAGAATTGTTGTCGTTGTTGTCTAAGACAACATTGTTTTTATTTCTAAATGACATTTTTCCATTTGGAAAATGTGCAAAATGTCAAATGTTTGAATGTAAAGAAAAATTATAAATGAACAAAAAACCCTTTAAAGATTTAATGCCAAAATCAGTTTTAAGTGCTGAAAATGAAGATCATTTAGAAAATGAAAATGAAAAGATCTTCAGAAATATTAAGTTTCCTTCTTAGGAATTTTTTTTAAGTATTTTTCTCTATTTTCCCTATTTATATTACATCATTTCTTATTAATCAATATTTATTTCTGTAGATCGATTCAGTCAGTGTCTGTCTCTATTATGATCGAGGTTTTCTATCGCAGATGTTGAAAAAATGTTGTATTGAAATGAATCTGTTTACACGTCAACTATAATATGAAAATTGCTCTTTATTGAATGCAACATTGAAGGCTGGGTTCATGCCTGTTTCGCATTTAAAAATTTCCAATAGATCCCCCTCCCTTTGCTCTTCATTTGATATATATTTCATTATATGCAACAACCACCAACAAGTTGTGATCGTGTGGCGATCAGCAGCGCCATTTAATTAAAATTGTAAATAAAAATAAAATCGAAAAAATCTTTTTTTGAGAGTGAAATGTAGAAAAACTCAAAATTTAAACAATGAAATTGAAAAAGGGAGTGAAAAGTAGATGTTTTTTTTTTTAATTTTTCAATTTTATTTCAATATTCTTTGGTCGTCGTATGGTATTTTTGTATTTGTATTTGTTTAGTGTTTAGTTATTTTATCGATTTTGTAATGATTTGTTGGCAATTATTGCAGTTTGGATTGAGATGAAGGGGAAGGTATGCGCATTATTTGGGATGATTGAAATTTTTATTTTCTAACTTAAATTCTAATTCAAATTCAGTTCTTCTTGAGTTTTTGAGCTCTAGATAAGATCTAATTCAGTTTTAGTTTAGTTTTAGTTCAGTTTTTGTTCAGTTCAAGTTTAGTTCTAATTCAATTCTAGTTCAGCTCTGGTTCATTTGTGGTTCAGTTTTAGTTCAGTTCTAGTTCAGTTTTAGTTTAGTTTTAGTTCAGCTCTCGTTCAGTTCTAGTTCAGATTTAATTCAGTTTAATTCAGTTTTAGTTTAGTTTTAGTTCAGTTTTAGTTCAGTTCAAGTTTAGTTCTAATTCAATTCTAGTTCAGTTCTGGTTCAGTTGTGGTTCAGTTCTGGTCCAGTTATAGTTTAGTTCTAGTTCAGCTCTCGTTCAGTTCTAGTTCTAATTCAGTTTTAGTTTAGTTTTAGTTCAGTTTTAGTTCAGTTTTAGCTCAGTTCAAGTTTAGTTCTAATTCAATTCTAGTTCAGTTCTAGTTCAGTTGTGGTTCAGTTTTAGTTAAGTTCTAATTCAATTCTAGTTCAGTTCTGGTTCAGTTTTAGTTTAGCTTTAGTTCAGTTTAAGTTCAGTTCTGATTAAGTTTTAGTTAAGTTCTAGTTCAGTTCTAGCTCAGTTCTCGTTCAGTTCTAGTTCAGTTCTAGTTCAGTTCTGGTTCAGTTTTAGTTTAGTTTTAGTTCAGTTCAAGTTCAGTTTTGGTTCAGTTCTCGTTGAGTTCTAGTTCAGTTCTAATTCAGTTCTAGTTCAGTTCTGGTTCAGTTCTAGTTGATTTCTATTTGAGCACTAGATAAGATATAGTTTTGTTTTAGTTCAGGTTTAGTTCAGTTTTAGTTCAGTTCTAGTTCAGCTCTAATTCAGTTTTAGTTTAGTTCTCGTTTAGTTCAAGTTCTGTTCTAGTTCAGTTCTAGTTCAGTTCTCGTTCAGTTCTAGTTCAGTTTTAGTTTAGTTCTAGTTCAGTTCTAGTTAAAATTTTGGATTCAAGTTCTGGTTCCATTTCAGATTATAGTACAGGTTCTAGTTCAGATTCTCTGGTTCAGATTATATTTCTTGTTATAGTTCAGGTTCTATTACAAATTCCGAATCAAATTTCAGTTAAGATTCCAATTCAGATTCTATTTTAAATTTTAGTTCAGATTCTTCTTCAGATTGTAATACAATTTATGATTCAGAATTTCGTTCAGATTTTTATTCAGATCCTTGTTCAGATCCTTGTTCAGATTGTAGTACAGGTTTTAGTACAGATTCTTGTTGAGATTCTAATTCAGATTCCATTTCAGCTTGTAGTACAGTTTCTAGTGCTCCATTTCTTATTCCAGTACAGATCGTAACTCAGATTATTATATAGATTTGGTTCAGATTTCGCACCAAATTCCAATTCAGATTCTGGGGTTCAAGTTCCAGTTCTAGTTCTTTTGTATCAAAACACAATTGGCCAAATGCACCTTAGCTATCTTCCCTTACAATCTCAGCAAAAAACGCATTTTTTCTTTAGTGCCAACAAAGAACAAATCAATCTTATTAACGATATCTGATGGACAATACTATATAGACACGTATTATGTATGTGAAATAAATACATATGTATATTCATACACACCCCATATTAATACCGATGAATTGTTGATGCTAAATTACGGCGTTTTGAGTGGCACAAATGGAAACAATTGAATCTCTCTGTCCGTCCGTCCGTCCGTCTGTCTGTCGGTCATATCATTGACAATAATTGTTTTACAATTTTCAAATAAATAAAATAAAATAAAGTGATGCTTACAATATGTGGCAACAATTAAAATAAAAAATGCATTATTTATTTACACACACTTTTGTATGTGTATAAAGTTTGCCCCCCATTATATACAAAAAATGGACCTTGTACACTTGAAATCTATGATGAATTAGGAGGAGGGTAAATAATGGATTTTAAAGACAAAAAATGCGATTAATTTAAAGAGAATTTTTTTTAATTAGAAAAAAGTGTCAGGGAATTTTTAATAAAAATAATATTATTAAGTGATCTTGTCATTAATTTATTTTCCCATTTCAGACTCCTTGGAAATCATCTCTGTCTTCCAACTATAAAACTGGAACCTCTAGTGCGGTAAGTTTTTTGTAGAATATTTTTTATGAAATTTCAAAATTTTAATTATTCATTTTTCTCTTGTTCCGTAGTACTCTTCAAGAGATGATGTCAGTTCCACGTCCCGCTTTAGTTCACTGGCCTCGCCCAGTTCGTACAGACCCTCCTTTTCGGGAGGTACATATCGTTTGAAACGTGATACTCCTGTAGCTACACCTACCACCTATGTCAGTCGTTATTCTGCGAACACCTCAGCCTCATCAGTTCCAAAAGCAGATACATTAGATACTGCCAGTACTAAAACGGGTCAATTGAAACGTTATGGCTCAACTTCCAGTAATTTGGGAAAATACTCCCGAGAACCTAGTCCTGCCGCTTTGGAACATACCAATCGTATTAAGAGTAGAGATCCCAGTCCGGCCACCAGAAGTCTGAGAGGAAAATCGCGTGATCCCAGTCCTGCCTTGGATACTAAATGTAAAATAGGTTATGGTTCTTCAGCAAATTCCTATCGTATGAATGTACCCAAATCCACCACAACGGGGGCATATGGCTCAAGATATGCCAGCTCAGTTGCTGCCAGAACACCCACATCTAATGTTTCCTCGGCTTCTATATCATATCTATCGGCTAGTGATTTTAAGGCCCGTTCGTTAAGTAAAGCTCGAGAGGCTGCCACTCGCAAATCGAATGAAAAAGAATTAGAAGCTCAAGAAGTGAAAGAAATAAGTGAAAGCCCGGAAAAGAAAATGGATATAACAAGTACCGAAGAATCTACAGAAACGTCAGAAACAGACGAAGAGGAAGATGATGATAAAGAAGAGGAGAAATTGATTACGGTTTCTGTGTGTTCTAGGTCAACCTCCCCCACACCGCCCGGAGCAGCCCTAACCACTACCGTACATCGTACCAGACGCATTGAAATAGCAAAAACTATTGAGAAAACAATACAACGTTCCACTAAAAAGAAGAAAATGTTGGAAAAGGAAATACAGTCCGATAGATTGGATGATTCTACTCGCTATTACAGATTTGGCTTAAGTAGTAGATTATCCCCCTCATACAGTCCACATACAGAACGTTATTCTTCTT
>PYHX02000413.1:40178239-40217009 GCA_004302925.2 Cochliomyia hominivorax | reverse complement strand
GACGGAGACTATAAACTAGTCTATAGACGAGGATAGACTAGTAAACTAAAGTCTAGTCTAGACGAGAAGACTATAAATAACTAGTCTATAGACAGAGAGACTATAAACTAGTCTTATAGACGAGAGACTATAAACTAGTCTATAGACGAGAGACTAATAAACTAGTCTATAGACGAGAGACTATAAACTAGTCTATAGACGAGAGACTATAAACTAGTCTATAGACGAGAGACTATAAACTAGTCTATAGACGAGAGACTATATAAGACTATAGTTTCTATAGACGAGAGACTATAAACTAGTCTATAGACGAGAGACTATAAACTAGTCTATAGACGAGAGACTATAAACTAGTCTATAGACGAGAGACTATAAACTAGTCCTATAGACGAGAGACTATAAACTAGTGTATAGACGAGAGACGCTATAAAACTAGTCTAATCTAGACGAGAGATATAAACTAGTCTATAGCTAGTCTATATTAGACGAGAGACCTATAAACTAGTCTATAAGACGAGAGACTATAAACTAGTCTATAGACGATAGAGACTATAAACTAGTCTATAGACGAGAGACTATAAACTAGTCCTATAGACGAGAGACTATAAACTAGTCTATAGACGATGAAGACTATAAACTAGTCTATAGACGAGAGACTATAAACTAGTCTATAGACGAGAGACTATAAAACCTAGTCTACTATAGACGAGAGACTATAAACTAGTCTATAGACGAGAGACTATAAACTAGTCTATAGACAAGAGACTATAAACTAGTGTATAGACGAGAGACTATAAACTAGTCTATAGACGAGAGACCATAAAACTAGTCTATAGACGAGAGACCATAAACTAGTCTATAGACGAGATATACTATAAACTAGTCTATAGACGAGAGACTATAAACTAGTCTATAGACGAGATAAACATATAAACTAGTGTCTATAGACGAGAGACTATAAAGCTAGTCTGTGGACGAGAGACCATAAACTAGTCTATAGACGAGAACGTCTATAACGACTAAGTCTATAGACGAGACGCTATAAACTAGTCTATAGACGAGACGCTATAAACTAGTCCTATAGACGAAGAATATACTAATAAACTAGTCTATAGACGAGAGACCCATAAACTAGTCTATAGACGGAGACTATAAACTAGTCCCTAAAAGAGACTATTCCACTGTTTACTGTGTTTCAATTGTCTCCCTGTCATTTTAGTTGTTTTCTATTTATGTAAAAAACGTTTTTTTTTTACGGCAGCTGGCATTTGTTTATGTTCGAGGGATTTTTTTATTGAAACAAAAATCAACATCATGAAACATTTTTTCAATTTTTTTAAAGTTTTTTTTTTGCATTTAAATATTTTTTTGTTGTTTTCTATTTTATTGTTTTCTTTCAACATTCTTTTCATACGCTTTTTGTTGTTTTCTGTTGCTGATGTTGCTGATGAATCTCTGTGTGAAAGAGTTACAAAGGGACTTGCAAAATATTATGGTTTGTCCGTCGTCCATTTCAATTGCTGGCAGATTGTCTGCCATAAGTTATTTATGTTGTTTTGGCTAAAAGTGTGTGTGTGTGTTTGTCATTTTCTATTTTGGCTTTTTAGCAATTTTTAATTGCACCCTTTTAGACGATTATTTTCAAAACACTAGTGGTTTTGGGGGGAAATGTTGCAAGACAAGTTGTAGTACTTAAGGTGTACCCTACAGGGGGAATTATTGTTTATAATCTCATCTATATAGTCTCATCAAATGAATAATTTATAGTCTCGTCTATAGTGGCCTACAATTAATTTAAATCTCTAATTTATAGTTTGTTGTCTCGTCTCTTACCTAATTTGTAGTCCCATCTCTAGACTAATTTATAGACTCGTTTTTAAGCTTATTTGTAGTCCCATCTTTAGACCAATTTATAACCTCGTCTTTTGACAAGTTTATAGTATCGTCTAAAAACAAGTATATAATCTCGTACAAAGATTACTTCATAGTCGCGTCTGTTGTCTCGTCTATAGACTAGTTTGTAATCTCGCCTTTAGGCTAATTAATAGTCCCGTCTAAAGTAATTTATAATCAGGTCGATTAGTTTAAAGTCCCGTTCACAGACTAATTTATAGACTCGTCTATGGACTCGTTTTTTAGTCTCATCATTAGACTAGTTTATTGTTTCGTTCATAGAACATTTTATAATCTCGGCTAAAGTCGAGTTTATAGTGCAGTCTTATTATAGACTGGCTAAGAGTCTAGAATTATTTATAGTCTTGTTTATAAATTAGTTTATGTGTTTATAGACTCATCTAAAACTATTTAAAAGTTAACTTTATAGTTACGTCTATGGACCAGTCAAAATCTCGTAAAGATTTGTTTTTTTGGTCCCATCTATAGACTAATTTGAGTCTAGTCTAAATTCTAGTTTATAATCCCGTCTAAAGTCAGCAGTTGTAAGGTGTTTGGTAAGCAGAGCTGCTTACCTTTCATGATTTTGATTTTATTTTATTCTTTAGTTTTGCCAATATTTTAGTATTTCAACTAAAATAGTTTTGTTTATATTTAAAATGAATTAAAATCTTTTTTTCCTCAAGTATTTTTTGCGTAATTTTTCGTTCAATATTTTTAGTTTTGAAAATAGAAAAAAAATATTCAATTAATTGAATATTTTAAACACAAGTGGTTGGCTATTTTGCCGGTTGTTGTTGCTGTTAATAGCAGAATTTCTTCATGTTTTCAAATAAAAACTACAAATTGACCATTTTTTGTATGGAAAATGAAATAAAATAAAAAATTTTTGAAAATTTTTTTAAAATTTCAAAATCTATTTTTTTAATTTTTCTTAAAAAATTTCATTTAGTTTTTTTTTTTTTTTTTTAACTTTAAACTTCTTTTGTATTATTTTTGTTATAAATAATTTCATATTTTTATTGATATTAATTAATGAAAGATTTATAGTCTTTAATTATTTATGAGACGTGACATCTTTTTCTCTTTCTTTTGTGAAAAGAAAAAAAATTAGACTTTTTTAGTTTTATTGCTCCAAATAGTCTATAGTCTGTAGTCTATAATAATATGAAAATGTTAGCAAGATTTAGTTGAATAATAAAAATATTTATTTTGGTCGTAAAAAAAAATTTTGATTTGATTCTCACAAATTTCAATAAAATAAATATTTTCATAATGGAAATAAAAATAAATCAAAATTCCAGTTTAACCATCAGATGTCTGTTAGAGATTTGAGGTCCAATAGATTAATATAATTTGATGGGATATTATGAGACATCATGTGTCTGTATTGGTGAGTATAAGTCCTCATAACAATTCATCCACCCACTGCTGCTCACTTTGACCGCAATTATTCCCATAAAAATCTGAAAGAATCTTAATATTTTTTTTTTTTCATTTAGTAGGAATTAAATATTTCACCTTTTCCAATACTTTTTCCCATATTACAAAAGAAATACTCTTGCTTTGAGATATAAAATGAGCATCTCAATGTTTCTTACCCTGTACAGTGTGTACATATTGCATTTATCGAAAATAAGGCGGATAAGTCCAGTTAAAGTAAAATTTTGAATCATTTTCAGACACGACTTTTTCAGTTCTAGTTCAGTTCTGGTTCAGTTCTGTTTCAGTTCTGCTTCTATTCTTGTTCAGTTCTCGTTCAGTTTAGTTCAGTTCTAGTTGACTTCTAGTTCAGTTCTAATTAAGTTCTAGTTCAGTTCTAGTTGAGTTCTGGTTGAGTTCTACTTCAGTTCTAATTCAGTTCTAGTTCAGTTCTGGTTCAGTTCTAATTAAGTTCTAGTTCAGTTCTAGTTGAGTTCTGGTTGAATTCTACTTCAGTTCTAGTTGAGTTTTAATTAAGTTCTAGTTTAGTTCTAGTTGACTTTTAATTAAGTTCTAATTGAGTTCTGGATGAGTTCTAGTTCAGTTCTAATTAAGTTCTAGTTCAGTTCTAGTTGAGTTCTGGTTGAGTTCTACTTCAGTTCTAATTCAGTTCTAGTTCAGTTCTGGTTCAGTTCTAATTAAGTTCTAGTTCAGTTCTAGTTGAGTTCTGGTTGAATTCTACTTCAGTTCTAGTTGAGTTTTAATTAAGTTCTAGTTTAGTTCTAGTTGACTTTTAATTAAGTTCTAATTGAGTTCTGGATGAGTTCTAGTTCAGTTCTAATTAAGTTTAGTTCAGTTCTAGTTGAGTTCTGGTTGAATTCTACTTCAGTTCTAGTTGAGTTTTAATTAAGTTCTAGTTCAGTTCTAGTTGAGTTTTAATTAAGTTCTAGTTGAGTTCTGGATGAGTTCTAGTTCAGTTCTAATTAAGTTTTAGTTCAGTTCTAGTTGAGTTCTGGTTGAATTCTACTTCAGTTCTAGTTGAGTTTTAATTAAGTTTTAGTTCAGTTCTAGTTGAGTTCTGGTTGAGTTCTACTTCAGTTCTAATTAAGTTCTAGTTGAGTTCTGGATGAGTTATAGTTCAGTTCTAATTAAGTTCTAGTTTAGTTCTAGTTGAGTTCTGGTTGAGTTCTACTTCAGTTCTAATTCAGTTCTAATTAAGTTCTAGTTGAGTTCTGGTTGAGTTCTACTTCAGTTCTAATTCAGTTCTAGTTGAGTTCTGGTTGAGTTCTACTTCAGTTCTAATTCAGTTCTTGTTGAGTTCTACTTCAGTTCTAATTAAGTTCTAATTCAGTTCTAATTCAGTTCTAGTTCAGTTCTAGTTGAGTTCTGGTTGAGTTCTACTTCAGTTCTAATTAAGTTCTAGTTGAGTTCTACTTCAGTTCTAATTAAGTTCTAATTCAGTTCTAATTCAGTTCTAGTTCAGTTCTAGTTGAGTTCTGGTTGAGAGTTCTACTTCAGTTCTAGTTCAATTCAAGTTCAGTTCTAATTCAGTTCTAGTTCAATTCTAGTTAATTTGTAGCTCAGTTCTAGTTCAGTTTTAGTTTAGTTCTATTTCAGGTCTGGTTCAGTTCAGTTTTGTTTAGAGACTAAAAGTTTTTGTAATGGATGAAATGATGTTCACTTTGGGACCTTTTTGAAACTTTTTATATTCACAACAGGAGAATTTAAGGAATACGATTGTGGTCCACAATCTCTCTTCGAAGGTCTAGAATTTAAAATAGAAATTTCCATACCGAAACAATCCAATCAAGTATGATCATGTAAAAGTATATAATTTGATTAAATTTAATTACGTAACATGATCCGATGTCCTGCTCACAGATCTCAAAATATAATTTGAAACAGCAGACTGTTGGAACTCAGAAAATGGTCTCCTCCAAGAGTATATTTCTTGATGTCTGAACTGTTTTATTTTACGTTAGATATTTCTGGGGGTGGAATCTGATCAAATTATTTGCGTTTAAAACACGATCACTTGTTGTATATTTGAAAATTAAATCTCTCTAATTTTTGACGTTTGTAAATTTTGTGTGTTTTCATAGTTTTTTTAATTTTCCTTTAAAATGTCATTTAAAACTTACAATCGATGAAATGATCGATCAATTAGTGGAGCATGGAAACCATTTTTAAAAAATATATTTTATTTTGGCAATTTTTTCAAATAAATTTGTATATAAATTCACTGTTTTATATAAAATCTGCTTCTTAATTAAAAAAATATTAACAAGAGAGATTTGTGATCTCTTTGACTAAAGGAGAGAGTAATTCAAACGATTATACGTTTAAGGGTTAACGATTTTACATTTAGGAAAACTTTTACAAAAATATTCAAATTGTATGACAAATTATGAATAAACGATTTTAATCAAATAAATATTAATTGTAATACAAATACAACTACAACTACAATACAAATGCAAAAAAAAACATTTAATTGAAATTTCTTCTTTGTTAAATTCAAAATCTCACAAATTCGAACATAAAGAAAATAAACAGAAAACTGTAATTCGCTATAAAGAATGAGATCGAAAAAACTGTAACCACATCGGAACAATTCAAAAAAAGTAATATTTGAGACATTTTATTATTGCTATTTTACCCATCTGCAACATTTTTTACCAAAAAAAAAAAAAAAAAAAAAAAAAAACATTTAAAAATGTTATAGTCAGTCAAGGCCGACTATGTAATACTTTACACCATAATGTTGGTTATAAATATCAGTTACGAAAAATAAATGAGCGGCCCTCGTATAATTTAATTCTTTGATTTATTCTTAAGTGTACAATTTATTATGGTGAAACCAACTTTTATGTGAAATTAAGAAGTTTTAAAATGAATTTTTCTGAGGGAGGTGAGAAATTATGGACCGACCCTCGTATAATTTTGCACATCTATTTTTGCTTTTATTTATATTATTGCAATACCAAAGTATATGTATATGTGAGATTAAAACCCTTTCAAGTGATATTTAGAAGGGATCTTTTATGGGACCTATGAGAAGTTATAGACCGATCCTCCCATAATTTGGCACATCGTTTTAGAAAATAATAGTACTTATTTTCGCCATATTTTGTTAAAATTTCTTTTTATTTGAGGACTTTTATGAGCTTAAAATCTCATTCCAGGAAGACATTTGTGTGGGAGGTACACAAAATATTGAACCAAACATGGTCAGTTTCAATAAACTTCGTCCTTGGGCCAAAATAATAATAATAATAATAATAATAATAATAATAATAATAATAATAATAATAATATGTACCAAATTTCATTGAGATATCAAAAACAATGCGACCTGTAGAGTGTTCACAACGTTTATATGGACATCCAGACAGACAGACATCGTTAAATCGATTCAGAAAATGATTCTGAATCGAACGGTACATTTACAGGAAGGTGTAACCTCATTTTTTCTATATGTTACAAATATCAGCACCAACGCATATACCCCAACCACCTTCGGAGCTGTGGGGTATAAATATGGGCAACTTTCAAAGTCAACGATGAAGTCCAGATCTTGTCCGTTCTGATCATTATTTATTACGATCAATGCAAAACGCACATACTAGAATACGCTTCACTTAAGATCAGACTATCAAAATTTGACTTGATTAATTTTTTCCTCAGCAATTTTTTCTGGTTTCGGAATCTAAATTTTACCAGAATGATGGAGTCGAATATTTACATAAAATTTTAGCCAACTTTTACAGAAACAATAATTTCCTTTAGTTTATATGAGGAAACCAATTCATATAAAATTTGGCACAGTGTTACCAGATTATGGAAATTTTAACTGGACTCAATATTAAAGCGATCTTCAAAAGTGAAATGCTTGAATTGAGGAAGCTTAGTTTAGCTTAAATTTTCAGTCAGACGATCGGCCGAGAATATTTTCTGGATATTTTCGTTATATATCTTATTTTATTAGGATCAACTTAAAGATGGTTCCAGTTCTACGTTTTGAGAAAAAGTTAAAAATTGTTTTTTAAAATTTACCCACGTTCGAGAGGACTTATGAGCACTTCTGGTCCCCAAACTCATCTAGTTTAATTGACAATATTTCTTTTACAAAACGTCTTTATAGAAAAAATATAAAGTTAAAAATAATAAATTTTAGAGAATAAATGTTGCCACCTAATTGAGAAAAAGTCCCAAAAAATTCTATTTTTTTCAAAATTCCAATTTCTGATTAACACAACATTTTAACGGATTCTATATTTGTAGGGTTTTTTTCATCAATACATTTTAAAATTTTATAGGGAAACTTGCATATATTTTGGATCTTTGTAAAGTCCACTTATAGAGTTTTGTCAGGACTATCAATATTCGAAATTTCTTTTTTCTCAATTAACAAATGAATTTTTTGCGATTTTTTTAAAATCATCATATCCGAGATCGACAACTTTGTAAGGTCAACGAATACGCCCTTGACTAGATAGCGATCTATACACCTCCAAAGCAACTTGAAAGTAGCTCAACTGTTACTCTGTGGAATTTCAAAGCGATAACTTAAACTGTTCATTAAATAAATTTTTGTCGAATTTAAATTGAAGAAATAAACACACCCGAGGTGTCCAACTTTGAAGGATCACCGACATGGTCCTTGACCAGATAGCAAATCTATTCGAAAACACCCCATCTAGACATTTAATGAACATATGTGTCTCTGCCTGTTCAGAAGTGAATTAAAATAAATAAACATCAGCACACCCGAGGTATTGAATTTTGGAAGGTCACAGACTGCGCCCATTGAACGGTTAAGAATCTCCGCTCCCCCAAATCAATTTAAGAACTCCGTAGGTCTAACTATGCGAAATTTTATTTTATTGTTGGAAATCCCTTCTATTTTTTGACTTTAGAAACATCATGTGGCCCAACTTCGTTGAATCTGAACCAGAGTTTCCAGCAACGAACAAAATCACGATCTCACTCCTTATACTCACTCGATATATCTCTAAAATCACAATCTGTAGAGTGTTTAATATGTAACATAAATTGAAATGAAGAGTTCCTTATATGAACTGCAGAAGTGATTCTCACTAGATCGCTATATGATCGGTTTAAGTTAAGAGTAGTTCTATATGGACCATGAAACTCGTCATTATTAACTTGTATATCCAAGTGATGGTGTTAAATTTTGATCGTTCTCCTTCTTTACATTGCAGAAATCTTTATATATAAAATTAATCAATGATTCTTTGTCTGTTTGTTGGTTTGTTTGGGACTTATAGACAGTTAAACTACGACTTTGCTGAAATTTTCACAGAGTGATTCCCATGTACCCGAAAATAACTATAAAAATTTTTGATAGGACTAGGGGGAGAGGTACTTCCCATACAAAGAAAATATTGATTATCGAATATATTGATTATCGAAAATATAACAGCAACAATTTTCAAATTTGGTCCCAACCACTTTTTCAAGGAATTATTTTACCAGACAAAATTTGGGCGGATAGAATCAGGGGATAGAATCATATAAAAAAATTTTAATTATCGAATATCTAAAGAACTATAACTGCAAAAGTTCTCAAATTCGACCCCAAACACTTTCTCAAGAATTTATTTAACTGATCAAAATATAGGACGGTTTGGATTCAGGGGAAAAGGTACTTCCATACAAAGCAAATATTAATTATCGAATATCTAAAGAACTGTAAAGTATTAAAATTAGATCCAATGAATTTCCAAGGATATTTTTATTGGCCAAAATGTACGACTGATAGGACAAGGGGGAGAAATCCTCCCAAACAAAGCCAATAAGGATTATCAAATATTTAAAGAACTATAAAAGCAAGAGTTCTCAAATTTGGTTCCAATCACTTTCTCAAGGAACTATTTTAGTGAACAAAACGTAGGACCAGGGGAAGGGATACCTCCCATACAAAGGAAATCATGATTATCGAATATCTAAACAACTGAAATAGCGAAAGTTCAAAAAATTGGTTCCAAACAGTTTTACTGGACAAAATGTAGGACGGTTAGGATCAAGGGAAGAGGTAGCTCCAATGCAATGCAAATTTTAAATAAAATTTTAAAAGGGAGAGGACCAGGGGCATTTGGCAAAATGTCTATTCCATATAGTTTTTTTTAATACACGTTGTGATTTGAGAAATTTCTCTCGAAATCTTGGACTGAGAAGAATGTTTGTGCAGCAAAGCGCAACGGGTAAAAGTTAGTAAAAAGAATAAAATATTGAATTGAATTCTATTTTAGTTTTGAGATTTTCAACGAAAAATAATCTAAAAACTAGTGCAGAGTAAAAGAGAAACTAAAATAAAAATTATACGATCAGTTTTTTTTTGTTCGAATATAAAAATCTTTCCGAAATGAGAATAAAAATATCAAAAAATCGGAAAATTTTGAAAAGAAAAAATTCATTTACAAAAAAAAAGAGCAAAAATTACACGGACACAGCAACGGAGAAATACAAAAAAAAGAAACTGAAAATAAAGATGTTCTGATGATCATGATGATCTTGTGTGTAAGTTTTCATATTAAACGTATTTTTACTCACTTAATGCTACGCAGAGTGAGTGTAAGAAAAATAGCAGCGACAGTCAATAAATTTTTGCTTTATTTTCGGAAAACTAAGAAAATTTAAAATTCAAATCGAAACAAATTTAGTTTTCATTTGACTACGCGTCGTGTAACATGTAAAATGAAGAATTTTCGTTAAAAAAAACAAGATTTTGAATAAAAAAAATTTCAAAAAAAAGAAGAAAAATTTGATAAAACTCTCTTTCTCTCGCTCTCTCTCTTTCTTTTAAAGATCGTGACGCGTTCATAAGAGCCGCTAACGGAAAATCAGTTTTTTTTTGTTTCAAAAAATTTACAAAAATTAGAAAAAATTTAAATTTTTATAAAAAAAATAAATTCGTGGAAAAAATTAGAAAAAAAAATCGGAATTATTTTTATATCGAAACTTCTCCAATTTCCTCCAGAAATAAAAAATATCGTGTCACAAAAAAGGAAATAAATTCAATGAAACTGACAGGTTGTCTGAATATTAAATAAAATTAAATTCAAAAGTGCATTTTAATCGATTATAAAATTTAGACGGATTTTTTTACAATTTGAACAAAACCATTTTAAGTGCATTTTAATCGATTACCTAATTTAACCGGTTCTTTTTCACAATTTGAACAAAAAAATTAAATAGAAAATTTTCTAAAACATTTTAAGTGCATTTTAATCGATTACAAAATTCAACCGATTCTTTTTCACAATTTGAACAAAAAATTAAATTCAAAATTTTCTAAAACATTTTAAGTGCATTTTAATCGATTACCTAATTTAACCGGTTCTTTTTCACAATTTGAACAAAAACATTTTAAGTGCATTTTAATCGATTACCTAATTCAACCGGTTCTTTTTCACAATTTGAACAAAAAATTAAATTCAACATTTTCTAAAACCTTTTAAGTGTATTTTAATCGATTACAAAATTCAACCGGTTCTTTTTAAATTTTTAACAAAATTTCACAAATTTTCGATCATTTTGCCTTTATTTACTTAATTTGCCAAAAATTATGTAAATTTTTGTATGGTTTTGAGAAAAAAAGATTAGAAATTATCTAAAAGATATTGCATAAAATTAAAATTAGATAAAAATTAGATAAAAAAATGTTAAAAGAAATAAAAGAAAATTACAAAAATAATCACAAGTGCAATGAACGTTTGCAATAACACGCAAAAAGCAAAAAGTATCTAAAACTATTGAATTAAATTGAATTGAATTTTGTGTTTGTGCCACTGAGTGACAGTAATAAAGTGACAGTGAATTAAACTGAAGTGTATAAAAGAAGAGTGAGATATTTTTGTAAAAAAATGAAGCGAAATTTAATTAAAATAACTCAGCAAATTTATTTTTGGAAACGAAATACAATTAAGTGCATTTTATCCCGTATCACAATATATTGCAAGATTTTTACTTAAAAGTTAAAAAAGAATTACAATTTCGACAATTAAGATAATTGTCTGAATTTCAATAGAGTTGATCCAAATTTAAGGACCTTTTAAGCCTAAAACTCTGTTCTCTAAAGGGGACTTAAAAAAGGAGTTTTAACCGAATATTTAAGAGCATTAAGAGATTGAAACGGTTTTCCGTTAAGGAGCTATAATTAAATATGAGCCGATATTCGTTTAATTAGTAAAATGTAATCCAAACAGTTAGAAAAATAATTGAGTTTACCTACACGCAGAAAAATCTACATTTTAAATTAAACATTTTTAAGTTTGGAGAAAAATACAGATAAGAATCTTTCTTTAAAGTGTTAAATTCGGCCGTGCCGAATTTTTAATGCAACGGATTTATTAACAACGGACTTATTAACATTTAACGTTAAGTCCCTGTTATAAATAGGCTTTCGTAATATCATCACTTGTAGAAGAAGGCGAAAATGATAGGCATTACTATAGTCTTTATAGGTGCCAACATAGATTTTCAGATTCAGATCATGATTAATTAATTTTCGCTTTTACTTAAACAATTAGTATAAAATAATGGGCCGATTTGGAAAATTTAAAAAATCAAAATTTAGAAAAAAAATAGCTCCTTTTCTGCATCAAAATTTTGTCCATATCTCCCATAGGAGGTTCAAAATATCAGATAATGCGTTTTTGTCTATAACTCGGAAACTAATGAACCGATTACTGTGATGTTTTCAACTTAAAAATTCTCCTAATTATTTCCGATCTGCTAGTACAAAAATTATATCTCTAGCTGCAACAGAACGCTTAAAAAGGCTTTACATTGTTATTGTTTTTAATACGATATCCAACAACAACAACCACCACAAGGAAAATAAAGAATTGTTAATATCTCGGCTATTTATGAACTGATTTGAAAATTTTAAAAAATCAAAATTCGAGAAAAAAAAAATTAGTAATTTTTCTGCATGACAATTAGGTCCGTAGCTGTCCCAGGAGCGTCAAAATAAGTTTTCGCCCCTATCTCGGAAACTAATGGCCTAATAGAGTTTATATCTTCAAATGAAAAATACACAAAAATATTTCCGATCCATTAGTAAAAACAATTAAATTCCTAGCATTAATAGAATGGCTAAAATCTCCAAAAAACATTATTTTAAACGTTGTTAGTGTTTTCCTGTAGTTATAGACAACAACAACCACATGGAACTCAATATGTAAAGAAAGAATTGACCATATCTCGATGGTTTATGAACCGATTTTGAACCAGTCAGTATCATAACCAAGTCCATAGATCTCGCAGTGGGTTCAAAATATAGAAAAATATATTTACTGCCTATAACTCAGGAATTTATGGTCCGAATCATTTCATGGCTTCAGCGCATAAATCCGCTAAATTAATTGAAGTTCTAGAAAGTATTTCCAATCGTTTCATATACATATCATATGTGTTAACTACAGGTCGGCTTCATAGACTTGATTTCAATTCCATCTAGAATATATTTACTTTTGGGGTTTTAAGACAAAAATAGTGGAAATTACGAACGGAATGACAAACTTATATATGCCCTTCTGATCTAGTCAGGTGAAGGGTATAAAAATTATACAATGATACAAAAAAAACAAGTAAGAATGCTATATTCAGCTATGTCGAATCTTAAATACCCTTCACCACAAATTCATGTAAAGTTAATACGTTAGATTCCATAGATACACATACACTTACAAATGTATATAACACAGAAATACTTAATTAGTCATAAAATTAGTTACAATTTAGGCTATAAAATTTTTCCATTGAACTGCCTTTTTTCTACCAAATTTCATTGAGCTCTGTTAATTCTTGTGGATGTGAGCAGACAAAGAGATTGACGAAAATCGACTGAGATTTTGACTTGATGCAAGAATATATACATTATGGGGTCTGAAATAACTCATTCTTAGCGTTACACACAGAATGACAAAGTTAATATTCTCTCTCTACCACTTGTACTGTGGAGCGTATAAAAACAAAAAATATGCTTGTTATAAGCTAAAAACTATTTTCCAGGAAAGGGCCTTATATGGGAGCTACAGCAAAATTTGGACCAAGATTGTTTATATTTATAATATACTTTGATTATAGTTAGAAAAATCATTGTGCTAAATTTTAATGGAATTGATCTTTATTTAAATGTTTTATAAACTCTAATTCGTTTTCCGGGAAATCCCGTTATAAGCGAGCTATAGGAAAATTTGGACCGATATAGAGCAAATTAATATAATATCTTCAGAACAGTTAGCAAAATAATTGTGTCGACATTTAATAGAATTTGCCTTTATTTACTCGGGAAGGGGTGTTATAATGGAGCTATATTAAAATATGGACCCATTTTAACAAAATTTATAACACATATTTAAAATAGCTAGAAAATTAACTGTGTCAAATTTCAATAGAATTGGTTCCAATTTAAAAGTTTTATGAGCTATAAATCATATTCCGGAAAGGGGCGTTATATGGGAGCTATATCAAAATATGGACCAATGTTAATAAAATTTATTACTTATATTAAAAATGGTTAAAAAATTAGTTGTGACAAATTTCAGTAAATTATCTTAAGAATTGCGGCCCATATGACACAAAGAGTTTGGGGTGTATCAAAATTTTGCATATTATAGCCTATAACTTTTTTCCGGTTAATCAGATTTTGATAATTTTGTGCACGATGATGAGGCACGTGCAGTTGTATGCTAAAATTAATTTTTTGTTTAAGTCCAGTTACATTTTTAGAAGAAATTATAAGAGTTCATTTTCGAAATTTTGAGGTTGTTTCAGATATCGGTCTATAACTTTTAAATAGCAAACTGCTTAGGACAATAACAAACAATGTGGCCAAGTTTTATTGAATTCGGTCAATTATTCTAGGCGTGAGAATTTTTCCAACAGACAGACAGACGGACAGACGGACATAGTTAAATCGACTCAGTTTTTGATTTGATGCAATAATATATATACATTGTTGGGTCTGAGATAATTCCATTTTGACGTTACATACAGAATGACAAACTTTATATACCCTCACCACTTGTGGTGGTGGAGGGTATAAAAATTCATAAATATGATTGATTTAGGCGATATTGGCTTTTATTCCTAATTCGGAAATACTTTAAAGCTGTATTTCAAATTAAGAAGGACATAAATTAAGCAAAGTTTTTCTTCTGAGTTCTGAAATTTCCTCAGATATCGGTATATAAATATTTTACTATTAAACTATAGAGGACCATGGCAAATATCCAAGATATATTCCCTTAGAATCGGTTAATTATTGTGGACGAGAGAATGGACTAGAGAAAAAACAGTTAGATCCATATAGACTTAAGGACTTTAATTTAAATAACTTTCAGATATTTATTATTGTTGTCTCTAAATTAGGTCCTGGATTGTAAAACGAAAATATACGCAAAGAAAAGAATGTCAGATTCAAAATATATAGAACATTACCCGATACGAAAAATTCAGAAAAATGTTTGTTTTAGCATTTGTTGCTCTCAAAAGTTTATTATGCAGAAGTCAATATTTTGACAATCTTAGTTGCGGGTGATGATTATTAATATTAAACAGCGCCATCCAGATGTTTCAACAATACTATGTTGTGTAGTTCATACGTATGCTATGAGTCTTGAGATTCACCCTGGTAATCTTGATCATGAGAGAAATGAGACTGAAATTTGAACTATATTTTGGAAGAGGAATATTTTAATTGATTTTATTATTTGAAAGACTAAAATTTTAAAAATTTAGAAAAGTGTGGAACGGATTGTTTTAAGAAGATTATTATTGGAAGATTATTAAAAATTTGCATTTATATAGAATTATTGTTATTTTCTATTGATCACACAAAAATAGTTTGCTGGGTTATTTACAGAATAAACGTGCAACGCCAACAATTAAAGTTTAACGAAACAATTGTTCAATTGATTAAACGATTCGTTTGGGTTAAACAAGTGTTTATAACAAATAATTAACAAATAAAAAATTGAAAAAAAATAATAATAAATTATTTAATTAAACAAAGAATTTTTCTAAAAAATTTTTACATTTTTATATCTCTCGATTTTGCAGAGATCTAAACTAAAATTATAAAAAAAAATTGCATAAAATTAATTAAAAATTGGATAAAGAAATTGTTTTGAGAAAAATGAATAAATAAATAAATAAAATTTGCCCTACATTGCAAAATAAAAAAGGAGAAGAAGAAGAAAAGAATGGAAAATATCAAAAAAAAGAAGAAATAAGAAAAATGTAAATTATTAAAAAACACAAAAATTCGTACTCGTTCTCACCTTTAAAATACACAAAAACAAGAAAATAGAGAAAGAAAATTTTAAACAAGTAAGAATGTTATATTCGGCCATACCGAATCTTCAATACCCTCCACCACAAAAGTTAAAGTTGAAGTAGATACGTTATATTTCGTGCATACACACTCGCATAAACACTCACAGACGTACACAATATATTAACGATTTTTTTAATATATCAAGGGACGAAAGTTCTTCGCTTAAACTTAGAGGTTACCTCAGATATCGGTCTATATCTTTTAACGTACTTAACCCATTTTGCTTGTTTTAATAAAGAAAACTTCTCAGGTCTATATAGTAAATGAGCCATAAAATTGTTTTATATTTTTGTCTATAACTTTTTCTCTGAACCGATTTTGATTTAGGAATGGTATATATAACTTAATATTATGACAAAACTTTATTCTAATTTGTCGAATTATAATTTTTTTGCTTGAACTTAGAGGTTGCCTAAGATATCGGTCTATATCTTTCTGATTTAAAATAGGAAACCTTCTCAGGACTATAATAAATACTCAGGTCAACTTTCATGGAACTCTGCCAATAATTTTGGATGTGAGCGTGCCAGGAATAGACAGACGGACATAGCTAAATCGACTCAGATTTTTACTTGTTGCAAACGATATATAATATACATTATAAAGTCTGAGATGATTTCTTCTTAACGTTACACACGTAATGACTAAATTAATATACTCTCTTTATCACTCATAATGGTGGAGGTTATAATAAAATGTTTACATTTCAAAAACAACAACAAAAATAAAATTTCCAAAAAGCAACAACAATAACAAAAAACATTTACAACAACAATAAAATCTTAAAAAAAATTAAAAGAAAAAATTATTTGTTTATAAAATCTGAGTAAAAAGTCGTTTACATGGATAAAAAGTATTTCCTTCCTCTCTCGTCTATAACATAAATAAAACTCTCTCTCTCCCTTTCTGATAAATGATAACAACATTAATGATTATGATGATGATAATGATGATCATCATAATAAGATCAATGATAATTATTTGTTCATTCTATAGTGGGAGTCTTAAAATGTGCCAAAATAAATAACAACAAAAATAACAAAAAGAAAGAAAAATAATACAAAAAAATCAAATAAAATTAATGTTTCTTTTTTGTAATTCTTTTGTGTGTGTGTGAATGTGTGTTTTACAATAAACAACAAAAGCCAACAACAACAATAATAATAATAAAAATAAAAATAATAAATATAACAACAACTGCAAAACGTTGAAATTAAGTTAAATAAACAATTTTTTTCTACTTTTATTCTGCTGCAAATCACAAAATCAAGTTAATTTTCCAAGTAAAACGATTACAAAAATTATGTCGTATCGCAGTAGTTATGTAAGTAAATTAATTTTAATTATTATATATTTTTTATTTAAGTGTTTTAATTAAAAAATAATAATTTTAATTAAATTTTTATTAATCATACGCTTCAGTGTTGAAATTCGATTTTTTTTCTCGAAATAAATCAGTAACTTTTGTTCGGATGGATGGATTTATGTGAAATTTAACACAGTGACAGTTAAGGAGTGTAGCTTTATAAGTTTAGGAGATTGGACCACATAGGGTGTCCCAGAATGTGGTTATAGGGACGTTATTCGGGTACCTCGGAAATTTATTTTTTTTAACTGTGTGACAAATTTTTATCTCTACCATTCAATGGCCTGCCGTCAAGCTGTTTCCAAAGTTATTAACCAGTACCTGCAGAACTTGTCCGTTGATAGTAAACTTGGTGCAGGTAGAATGGAATGATCCACATGATGTGTCTAACGACAAAAAAAGAGCCCCCAACATACCCGATTTAACAACATACAAAGCTAAAAAAGTACCCGATAGAAAAGCTGCTAAAAATTTAGACACCGAAAAACAGAGCATGAAAGTCAATTTTTTTTTGAAAAAAAAAAAAAAAAATATATATATATATATTGCTGATACTCGAGGGAATGTCGAAGACAAGTTTGAAACCCAAAAAGAGTCAAATTTTTCCAAAAAGTTCTTGGTATGGCAAGCAATATGCGGTTGAGGCAAATGAAGTCAATCATTTGTCAGAAGGGGCTCTATAAATATTGAAATTTACAGCAGCAAGGAATGTTGACGAAAAAGGTTGCTGTCATTCATAACACTTCTTTTGCCCTGACTTGACAAAAATGAAAGGAACAAGTAATAGAGGATCTCTTGCACCAAGTGAGGTAAATCTTCCAAAGTGCCCAATGCAAAGGCCAGTGGAGAGAAATTGGACTCTTGTTAAAAGGGAATTAAAGAACATAAAAAAGGTGTGCGAAAGTGTGTTAGATTTTAAACGGAGATACTACCTGTTTGATCAAGGTGATAGAAACGCTATATAAATGCTATCTATTCTAATCTTTTTCTTCTTCTTTTTCTTCAGTGACAAGTTCATAAATTTAAAAATTACGAATTTCAATACTCAAAAGTATATATTTTGGATCAGTTTAAAAAGGAATTCAAGTTTATGAAACCGTCTTATATCTGACATATAAAAATATATATCAGACAAGAGGAAATATTTCCGAGAATTTCGCTATTGAAATCCAACAAAATTATGTCTTAAATGGTGAAGATATTTGGAATGATGATATTGTAAACGTTTTTACTTTGCTCCACTTAAAATCCACTAAACTTTTGGACACCTTTTTGGGACTCTTCAATTTTAAATTTTGGACAGTTTGGAAAATTACACTTCAATTATCATAGTGACAGGATGCCAAGTCAGGCCAAAAATAAGTGGACGCCATTATGAAGTCTTAATGAAAGGAAACAGTCTTTATTGTAAACATCCTTAATGTAAATGTTGGTATTTATGGAAATGATTGGCTTCTTTTGCGAAACTGCACATTGGATACACAATGGACGCAAAATACTTTGGTATAATCCTCGATAACAAATTGACGTAGGGCTTGAACAAAAGTGCTAGGATATCCAATGCAATTACAGCTATTTAAATGTGTAATAGAGGTTTAGGATATCCATCGTAGAATCGGCTTGTTGATCGCTCGAGCTCTTAGGTACACCATCGATAAGGACTATACTTGCTAATCATTAATAATATCAACTTTGATGACCAGCTTCCTTCGAAATTTGATGTTAAACATGAACCATATCAAGAGTCTTCGTTAGACAGTTTTGTATGCCGGAAATGTTCATTGTTCGTTACAAAAAAAAAAATCATTTTTTATCGCTTTATAGAACTGGTGAAATTTGGTTAAAAGTTCAATAAAAAGAAAATATTTGGAACACCGCAGGTGAAAATATTGGCTACCGCTTTATTGAACAGATTTAGTCCCTTTTAAATCTTCAATATGGAATGTCCTCAATGGAATATATTACAACAAAACCCAAGTGTTCTGAAAAAATAACACGGTCAATAACCAAAATAAACCCTGATGCCGAACATCCATAACTCCATAACTCCATATTTGACTAGACCAAAAGTATTATGAACTCTTGGAATCTGTTAAACTCAGACGACATTTTCCCCCGATAATTGATTCATTTGAAACGATATTCAACATATTGTTGGAACTGATAAGAAGTAAAAATTTGTTATTACGCCTTCTTCTATAAATCGGTGCAGAAAATTCCTACTGGAATATATTACGATAACATCAAGAACTTTTTTTCTTTTCCTGTCAGGAACTTTTTGAGCCTTTTATATTTTTGAACCTGCATTAGAGTTTTAACTTTCCTACCAAAAAGTCTGAGCTCTGAGCTTTCCGGGCTACTTTTCTACCGGATGTGTTAGGAGCTCTTTATGCTTTCTAGTTTTGTTTTCCTCACAATACCTCCCGGTATTGTGTAATAACATTGAAAACAGTTTGAGGGCAGACCTTTGAATGCTTGGCCAACTTTTTGTGGAACCAAGTTCGGTTTTATTGAAAATAAATAATAATTTTATTACGCACTCTTTAATGAAAAATGTGTGTTTAGAATTTTTCGATCTCAGTTCATTTTTGATCTCTGCTCTGGAAATGAAACAAAACAATATTTTTGTTTTGTTACAAAAGGGGCAAATCTTCAAATTCTAGAACAGAGAAACTGTTTCAGCAACAATTAGCAACATGTATTGATGGCGCTTGAAATGATCAGTCATCTTAAGACCTCAGGCGAATTAAGCTTTTTAAGAGTTTTCACATTTCCTAACATAATTTCCTTAAAAATTCTCTCTATGATGCACAGATATTGTCAATCAAGCTGATCAGAAAAAAATTTGCAAGTTCATTAATATGAGTTCTTGAATTAAACTCTCATTTTCCCTAATACATGATCTTTAATGATCTTCTAAACTTTTTAGGAGCGATCTAGACAAACGAATGTCTTCATTTTTTAATAAAAATTTTTAGAATTTCAGTTTATAAAAAAATCTCAATTAAACTTTGTTATTGTTACATTATTTTCTCCCTTTTTTCAGTGTCTGCATCACCGATCTTGTTATGTTTTTTTTACTCCCAAAAAAAAGTGATCTTTAAATTTACAACATCTGTAAATAAATTTGTTGTACGATAATTTGTTTATGCCTTAAATTCAATGACAAGATGTTGTAACCCCTTTTAAAAAAAATCTAATTTGTTTAATACTTTTTTATGAGGGGATCTAAACATTATTTTCGTTTATTTTTGAAAATTTCGAAAAAAAACGAAACTCATTAAATTTTATGAAAAAAAAAGTGAAGATAAAAACATTAAATGGAATTAAAGATTTTTATTAACTTGTAAAACTTTTTTTTAAAAAATCGATCTGAAAAGATCTTTTAAAAATAGACAAACAATTGTATCGCATGTTATAAAAATTATTTATTACTCTAGACAGAGAGAGAGAGGAGAGTGTGAGAGAGAGTGTTATTTAAAACAAAAAAGATCCTAAAGAGTATTTAGAATTTACAAGATCTTTTAATGCCACTTTAATTTTAGAATTTTAAAAATATCCAAAAGATAAAATATTTTTAGAAATTCTAGCATTTCGAATTAAAGTACAGTTAGGGGTGAAAGTTGAGGGACACTTTGAGGATCATTACAATAATAATTTATGTGATTATTTAAAGTATTAAATAAAGGAGGGAAATTATAGTTCTTTTAAAATTGAAAAAGATCAATTCATAACATTTTAAATTCAATACTTGAAAAAAGATCTGAGACAAAATTGTTTTTTAATTTTTTTTCGAGTGTAAATTTTTTTCTTTCTTTTTCTCTTTCACTGTTAATCTTTACAGAATAGAGATCATTTACATTGAAATGATCGCCTTAACTCTCTGGCTGCATTAAAGGCATTTGCATAATGAAAATGCACACACATTTTTCTCACTTTTTTTCCAAACACACATTTACACTCACTCACAGATCGCACAGTGTTTGGAAAATGGATTTTTTGGAAATAATTTTGTAATTTTAAAAATAATGATGTAATTCTTGAACCGTTAAAGATTTCTTAATGAAATTTTATAGGCTTACAGCTGAGGTGTTTTCAAGTTGATTTGGAGGGGTACAAACATACATTACCATATCAGAAGCATAGTCGGTAACCCTTCAACTTTGCTCATCTCGGAAATGTTGATTTTTTTAATTCACCAAAAATTCATTTATGAATTAAAACTTTTGAACCGTAAAAAATTTCTTAACGAAATTTTACATGATGAGAGCTAAAGTATTTTCTATTCGATTTCTAGTTGTATAGGCTCCTATCTTAACAGGGGCGTAAGCGGTGATCCTTAAAATAGGGCTACCTCGGATATGTTAACTTTTTAAAAATTCGCAAAAAATTCATTTATTAATTGAGACAAATTAAAATTTTTTATTTAGATAGTTCTCATAATTAGCTATAAAAAATAAATCGCCATAAATTATGCCTCTTATAGTTTTAGAGATATTCAAGTCTAAATTAAATTTTAATCCATTTATGCCCTTGTCTTTTTTCATAGCGGTCGTAAAATAAGTCCAAAATTTTTCTAAAAATAAGAGCCAGTTTCTCTATAAAATTTTAAACAATATTGGTAAAATAACCATCAAAATATATGAGACCATTAAAGAGTTATAATATTCCAAAGTTGGAACTTTGAAGAAAATGAATTGATTTTTTCCAAAAAAGTGTTAACATTTATTCACTGATAAATCTGTTTTTTGTTTCGAACTTAATAATTGTTTATTATTTCTAACGGGAATATGAGTGAAATAAATTCAGATAAGCTAGGGGCAAAGATCTGCCCACAAGCCCTATCCTAAGTTGAACAATTTTAGAAAAGAAAAAAATTACATATATTTTCTTAAATTCTCAAAGTGTACAGCTGGAACCATGTTTAAATTATGTTTAATATAGAGCTACATTTGTCCGGTAAACACTCAAAAAGTATTTTCTGCAGATCAGCCCTCATAATGATAAAGCGATCATTTAAGTTAAAATTTAAAAATTTTCGAACATTATTTACACGGATTGGAATTTTGGGTATTTTTATATGAAAAAGTGGGAATCTTTTCAACTCAGTGATTCGTGGACAAGTTCATATAAATAATATTGAAATTTCTAATATATACCGTTATTTGTTTAAATTTTATTAGAATTTGAATATCAATCTTAATTTTCAAAAATTTAGTTAAAAGTTGAAATTTTGAGTTTTTCATAAATTTGTAACATTAATCGATATTTCACTTAATTTTTCTTTATAAATGTGAATCCTTAAGTTCTAACGTTTTCATGGATACCAAATACTTGTATTAGAACATTAGAACTCGGCTGAAAATCCAAGCTAAAATAAGCTTTTTCTATACCAATTTAAACGGTTTAACATTTTTTACCAAAATAAGCCTAATTCGTAACACTGTGCTCCATATATACAAAATTTACATACACTTTTAGCCACTTAATTAATTATAGATCGTTCCGTTTTTCAATCGCTTTAGTCTATAATTTTATTTTCCTCATTTTTCCTCTTTCTTCTCCCTCCAAAACGGAAAAAAATCATTTCATTCATACATTTTGTTAACAAAAAAAAGGAAAACAACAACAAAAATATAATAAATTTTAGACAATTTTTAAGAGTGTTTTTATCTGAATATTTTATAGACTCATCTTCTGAAATTTTCTTAAATTTTGGGCGCATTTTTTACTAATAAGAAGATGTGAAAATCTTATGATGATTTCCTGTATTAAATGCCATTTTTATAACCAGAAAAAGCACAACAACAACTTGAAATAAATATAAATTTACACACACATATATATATGTATATGATTCCATATTTATGTGTGATCATCTGTGTGCCTGTGTATTTAGTTGTAATATTTATTTGTATTTTTCTAAAATTTTAATTAATGGTCCAGAGGTTGTTTTACTTGTGGCGACTTTATTTCTTTCCATTTTCATATAAAAAATTATTCTTTTTCTGTTTTTTTTTTTTGTTTTTTGTTTTTGGAATTTAGAACGTGTGTCATTTCTTAAATTATGGTTTATTTTTATAGAAAAAAATCGATTTTTCTTTTAAATTTAGAATAAAAATGTTTGGGAGGAATAAATTGAAATTGATAAATTATTGAGAGTTATAAATACGAAAGGAAATAGAAAAGATCACCAGAAAATTCAGAATTCGTTTAAAAATCTCCTATAGAAAGAAAATTGATCATCAAATTTTCTATAGAAAGAAAATTGATCATCAAATTTTCTATACAAAGAAAATTGATCATCAATTTTTTCTACAACAAGAAAATTGATCATCAATTTTTTATAGAAAGAAAAGTGATCATTAAATATTTTCTATAGAAAGCAAATTGATCATAATTTTTTTTATAGAACGAAAATTGATCATCAATTTTTTCTATAGAAAGAAAATTTATCATCAATTTTTTCTATTAAAAGAAAATTGATCATCAATTTTTTCAATAGAAAGAAAATTGATCATCAATATTTTTTTATAGAAAGAAAATTGATCATCAAATTTTCTTGAGAAAGAAAATTGATAATCAATTTTTCTATAGAGCGAAAATTTATCATCAATTTTTCTATAGAAAAAAAAATTATCATAAATTTTTCTATAGAAAAAAATTTATCATCAATTTTTCAATAGAAAGAAAAAAATTGATCATCAATTTTTTTATACAAAGAAAATTGATCATCAAATTTTTCTATAGAAAGAAAATTGATCATAAATTTTTCTATAGAAAGAAAATTGATCATAAATTTTCTATAGAAAGAAAATTGATCATAAATTTTTCTATAGAAAGAAAATTGATCATAAATTTTTCTATAGAAAGAAAATTGATCATAAATTTTTCTATAGAAAGAAAATTGATCATCAATTTTTCTATAGAAAGAAAATTGATCATCAATTTTTCTATAGAAAGAAAATTGATCATCAATTTTTCTATAGAAAGAAAATTGATCATCAATTTTTCTATAGAAAGAAAATTGATCATCAATTTTTCTATAGAAAGAAAATTGATCATCAATTTTTCTATAGAAAGAAAATTGATCATCAATTTTTCTATAGAAAGAAAATTGATCATCAATTTTTCTATAGAAAGAAAATTGATCATCAATTTTTCTATAGAAAGAAAATTGATCGTCAATTTTTCTATAGAAAGAAAATTGATCATCAATTTTTCTATAGAAAGAAAATTGATCATCAATTTTTCTATAGAAAGAAAATTGATCATCAATTTTTCTATAGAAAGAAAATTGATCATCAATTTTTCTATAGAAAGAAAATTGATCATCAATTTTTCTATAGAAAGAAAATTGATCATCAATTTTTCTATAGAAAGAAAATTGATCATCAATTTTTCTATAGAAAGAAAATTGATCATCAATTTTTTATAGAAAGAAAATTGATCATTAAATTTTCTTTAGAAAGAAAATTGATCATCAATTTTTTCTATAGAAAGAAAATTGATCATCAATTTTTCTATAGAAAGAAAATTGATCATCAATTTTTCTATAGAAAGCAAATTGATCATAAATTTTTTCTATAGAAAGAAAATTGATCATAAATTTTTTCTATAGAAAGCAAATTGATCATAAATTTTTTCTATAGAAAGCAAATTGATCATAAATTTTTTCTATAGAAAGAAAATTGATCATAAATTTTTTCTATAGAAAGAAAATTGATCATCAATTTCTTCTATAGAAAGAAAATTGATCATCAATTTTTTCTATAGAAAGAAAATTGATCATCAATTTTTTCTATAGAAAGAAAATTGATCATCAATTTTTTCTATAGAAAGAAAATTGATCATCAATTTTTCTATAGAAAGAAAATTGGTCATCAATTTTTTCTATAGAAAGAAAATTGGTCATCAATTTTTCTATAGAAAGAAAATTGATCATCAATTTTTTATAGAAAGAAAATTGATCATTAAATTTTCTTTAGAAAGAAAATTGATCATCAATTTTTTCTATAGAAAGAAAATTGATCATCAATTTTTTCTATAGAAAGAAAATTGATCATCAATTTTTTCTATAGAAAGAAAATTGATCATCAATTTTTTTTATAGAAAGAAAATTGATCATCAATTTTTTCTATAGAAAGAAAATTGATCATCAATTTTTTCTATAGAAAGAAAATTGATCATCAATTTTTTCTATAGAAAGAAAATTGATCATCAATTTTTTTATAGAAAGAAAATTGATCATCAATTTTTTTTATAGAAAGAAAATTGATCATCAATTTTTCTATAGAAAGAAAATTGGTCATCAATTTTTTCTATAGAAAGAAAATTGGTCATCAATTTTTTTATAGAAAGAAAATTGATCATCAATTTTTTCTATAGAAAGAAAATTGATCAATAAATTTTCTATAGAAAGAAAATTGATCAATAAATTTTCTATAGAAAGAAAATTGATCAATAAATTTTCTATAGAAAGAAAATTGATCATTAAATTTTCTATAGAAAGAAAATTGATCATTAAATTTTCTATAGAAAGAAAATTGATCATTAAATTTTCTATAGAAAGAAAATTGATCATCAATTTTTTCTATAGAAAGAAAATTGATCATCAATTTTTTCTATAGAAAGAAAATTGATCATCAATTTTTTCTATAGAAAGAAAATTGATCATCAAATTTTCTATAGAAAGAAAATTGATCATCAATTTTTTCTATGGAAAGAAAATTGATCATCAACTTTTTCTGTAGAAAGAAATTGATCATCAACTTTTTCTGTAGAAAGAAAATTGATCATCAAATTTTCTTGAGAAAGAAAATTGATCATCAAATTTTCTTGAGAAAGAAAATTGATCATCAAATTTTCTTGAGAAAGAAAATTGATCATCAAATTTTCTTGAGAAAGAAAATTGATCATCAAATTTTCTTGAGAAAGAAAATTGATCATCAATTTTTCTATAGAAAGAAAATTGATCATCAATTTTTCTATAGAAAGAAAATTGATCATCAATTTTTCTATAGAAAGAAAATTGATCATCAATTTTCTATAGAAAGAAAATTGATCATCAATTTTTCTATAGAAAGAAAATTGATCATCAATTTTTCTATAGAAAGAAAATTGATCATCAATTTTTCTATAGAAAGAAAATTGATCATCAATTTTTCTATAGAAAGAAAATTGATCATCAATTTTTCTATAGAAAGAAAATTGATCATCAATTTTTCTATAGAAAGAAAATTGATCATCAATTTTTCTATAGAAAGAAAATTGATCATCAATTTTTTATAGAAAGAAAATTGATCATCAATTTTTATAGAAAGAAAATTGATCATTAAATTTTCTTTAGAAAGAAAATTGATAATCCATTTTTCTATAGAGCGAAAATTTATCATCAATTTTTCTATAGAAAAAAAAATTATCATCAATTTTTCTATAGAAAGAAAAATTATCATCAATTTTTCAATAGAAAAAAAATTATCATCAATTTTTCTATAGAAAAAAAATTATCATCAATTTTTCTATAGAAAAAAATTATCATCAATTTTTCTATAGAAAAAAAATTATCATCAATTTTTCTATAGAAAAAAATTATCATCAATTTTTCTATAGAAAAAAAATTATCATCAATTTTTCTATAGAAAAAAAATTATCATCAATTTTTCTATAGAAAAAAATTATCATCAATTTTTCTATAAAAAAAATTTATCATCAATTTTTCTATAGAAAGAAAATTGATCATCAATTTTTTATACAAAGAAAATTGATCATCAATTTTTTATACAAAGAAAATTGATCATCAATTTTTTATACAAAGAAAATTGATCATTAAATTTTCTATAGAAAGAAAATTGATCATCAATTATCTATTTCTTTTTCATTTAGATAAAATTTTCGATAAAACTTCTATTTAAAGAAAATTTTCGATAAATCTTCTATATAGAGAAAATTTTTGATAAATCTCCCACTTTGAGAAATTTTTCGATAAATATCCATCTAACAAAAATATCCCCCAATAATTTTTGCTTAAATTTTAACCAAAAAAATTGCGTAAAATGTTTATACTGAAATTAAAAAAAAAAAAAAAAAAAAAAAAAAAAACATTAATTTTATCTCTGTTCTTTTTTTTCTTATTTTGTTTAAAATAAAATTTTTTTTCTTTTTTGCATAATTTTTCTACACAAAACATGTGTTAATTTTTATTTTTTCATACTCTTTTGTTGTAGAGATAAATTAATGATCTTTTTTGTTTAATATTTAAACAAAAATATATTTTTGTTTAAATAGTTTAAATTTTATTTTTTCGGTTTTTTCGTTTACGGTACTGAAATTATTGCAAAAATGAAATAATGATTTGCGTCATCTTTCATGTACGAGTCTAAATTGCCAACATTTTTACAAAATATTTACTTTACTGACCAAAAATTAAAAAGAATTAACAAAATATTGTGTAAAAAAATATTTTACAACAGATCACATTTATTTCACTAAACACTTGGTTGTTTATTACAAAAAAGAGGTTATTAAAAGATTAATAAAAACATTTAAATTATTTGTTTATAATTAGTTTTTAAGAGATTTAAAAAAAAAAACAAAGTACATTTTCTATAAACAGATTTATCGAAAATTTTCTCTAAATGGGAAATTTATCGAAAATTTTCTCTAAATAGGAGATTTATCGAAAATTTTCTCTAAATAGGAGATTTATGGAAAATTTCCTCTAAATTGTATGGAAATTTCCTCTAAAATTTATCGAAAATTACATTGGAGATTTATCGAAATTTTCCTCTAAATAGGAAATTTATCGAAAAATTCCTCTAAATACGAGATTTATCGAAAATGTTCTCTAAATAGGAGATTTATCCTCTAAATAGGAGATTTGTCGAAAATTTCTTCTGAATAGGAGATTTATCGAAAATTTCCTCTCAATAGGAGATTTATCGAAAATGTTCTCTAAATAAGAGATTTATCTAAAATTTCCTCTAAAGAGAGGATTTATCGAAAATTTCCTCTAAGTGGAAAATTTATCGAAAATTTCTTCTAAATAGAGGATTTATCGAAAATTTCCTCTAAATAGGAGATTTATCGAAAATTTCCTCTAAATAGGAGATTTATCGAAAATTTCCTCTAAATAGGAGATTTATCGAAAATTTCCTCTAAATAGGAGATTTATCGAAAATTTCCTCTAAATAGGAGATTTATCGAAAATTTCCTCTAAATAGGATTTTTATCGAAAATTTCCTCTAAATAGGAGATTTATCGAAAATTTCCTCTAAATAGGAGATTTATCGAAAATTTCCTCTAAATAGGAGATTTATCGAAAATTTCCTCTAAATAGGAGATTTATCGAAAATGTTCTCTAAATAGGAGATTTATCGAAAATGTTCTCTTATCGCAAATTTATGGCAAATTTCAATTATTCACAAATTAATCTTATTACTTTCATAATCAAATTAATTTTTAATCTTAAGTGTTTTGTCCTTTTAAAATCCTCTATTTCCTTTTCCTAATTTTTTGGCAGCCATTTTAGTATTTTAAACTAAATTAAATATTAATTAAAATTAAAACTTTTCATTAATAAAGATTTCTAATTTCATTCACATTAAAATTTCGTTTAATTTTAATTTATTTTTAAATTAAGCGTTTATTTGTGATTTAGTGAATTTTTTTTTGGTCGAAAATATATTTATTAAATCGCATGTGTGTAAATTTTCAAACATCTATTTAGTATTCACGATTTGAAACAATTTTTGGCACAATTTCGTTGATTTCAAAATGACTCGATAAAATTTTAAACAAAAAAAAATAATAAAACGATGTGTGAGTTCTTGTGAAAATAACTAAAATATGGGATTTTATATATTCGAATACATATAAGAATACGCGTGCCATTAATTTTTATGGCACGCGTATTTTAACCGTTTTAAAATTTTCGGATTTTTCAAAATTTTCAAAAACATTAAATTTTTAAATCTTTTTTTTTGGGTTTTTGACTTTTTGTTATTGTACCCTCCACCACCATCACATCCACAATAATTGACAGAGCTTACACGAATTTTTGGTGGAGGGTATTGAATATTCGGCATAGCCGAATACAACATTTTCATTTGTTTTAATTTACAACAAAATGACATAATAATTCTTCTGTTTATTTTGTTGTTTTTGTATATTTTTTTGAACAATTTTTATTATTCAATAGTTTTGAACTTTATTATTCGATTTTATTTTCAAAATTTATGATTTAATATTTGTTTTTGTTTAATTTGAAAAGAGCGAAAATTCGAAAAAAAACGTTTGTGTTTTTCTTTTTTAATTTTGCCAAACAATAAATTTGTTTTTTTTTTTTTTTTAAATCGATGGTGTGATATGCGAGAAACAACTTAATTATCAGTCAGACATGTCTGGTTGAAAATTTTGGGGAAAAACGAACAAAAACAAAAATTTAAATAAAAATTTCTGATAAAATTAAATAAATATTTATTTAAAGTCAATTTGTATTTTTTAGTTCATTTTCACAACTAAAATATTTTCAATAAAAAATTTAAGAAAATTTTCTTAAAAATTGTGTTATAAAGAAAACAAACTATAAAAATTTGATTCAAATTTACGATAAATTTGCAATTAAAATAAAATGAGCAATAAATTTACGACTTATAGAAAATATACGATAAATTTTTGATTTAGAGAAAATTTACCATAAATTTGTGATTTAAACAAAATTTTCATAAATTTTAATAAAATTGCGATTTATAGAAAATTTTGAAAAAATTTTCACCGTAGAGAAAAATTTACAATAAATTTGTGATCTATGAAAATGTACAATAAATTCGCGATTTTAAGAAAATTTGCGATTTATTTAAAATTTACTATAAATTTTGTGATTAAGAGGAAATTAATAATTAATTTGGGATTTATAGATAATATTCTTTTACGATAAATTTTCAATATATAGAAACTTAAACTATTTAATTTTAATTTAGACTTGTTTATAGTCTCGTCTATAGACTTGTTTATAGTCTCGTCTATAGACTTGTTTATAGTCTCGTCTATAGACTTGTTTATAGTCTCGTCTATAGACTTGTTTATAGTCTCGTCTATAGACTTGTTTATAGTCTCGTCTATAGACTTGTTTATAGTCTCGTCTATAGACTTGTTTATAGTCTCGTCTATAGACTTGTTTATAGTCTCGTCTATAGACTTGTTTATAGTCTCGTCTATAGACTTGTTTATAGTCTCGTCTATAGACTTGTTTATAGTCTCGTCTATAGACTTGTTTATAGTCTCGTCTATAGACTTGTTTATAGTCTCGTCTATAGACTAGTTTATAGTCTCGTCTATAGACTTGTTTATCGTCTCGTCTATAGACTTGTTTATAGTCTCGTCTATAGACTTGTTTATAGTCTCGTCTATAGACTAGCCTATTTTAGAGATAATACTGGAGGCTATAGACTAAGAAGTGAGATCGAAAAATTCTTATCATACCTATATTTGCACCTTTTTCGAAAAATCTTCGATTAACGCTCGAAGATGTAGTCCATCTCCCATTAATATCGATCATACTTTTGGATAGTTTTTTTGTGTTCTTAAAAGCAAGATCCCCATATCTCTCCACTGGCGCTTTGATTACCTTCCTATCATGGTACAAATACCATTTTGTTCCACCTGAGGGCTTAAAGTGGCAGAAAGTATTTTGAATGGAAGTTGCCTTTTCGATGAACAATACTTGATGTAAATTTCGGTATTAATAGAGCCCGTTGTAACTGATTGATAAATGATTGGCTTCTGTAGCTGTAGTTGCGTATTTTGACTGATTTTGAGCCCTAAACTTTTCTTCAACATTCGCTCGAGCATCTGCAACATAATTTTTTTATCGGGAATCTGCGACATAATTTTCATCATCCATTATGCAGCAGGAATATTTGTTTTAGAAAATTTGACTTAAATTTTCGTGCTCTTTCATGGGATTCTAAATGTTTAGTTGCGTTCCTGTCAGGAAATTTCTTATTTGTTATTGAAGCTGCATTGGCTTTAAGAGTTCCGGACTGCTTTCCTATCGGATGCATAGGTAGCTCATTTGCAAATGCTTTCTATTTTGTTTGCTTTAGAAACATCATGTGGATTGTTCTTTCTACCTAAACAGGTATCTATCAGACAGATATGTTCTCGGGGTACTGTTTAATACCTGACCTTTGAATCGTTGGCCAACTTTTGTTGGACCAAGGTGGGGTTTTTTTGAAAATATTTAATAATTTTAGTACGAGATTAACCTAAGAATTTCTCGATTTGATTCCTTAGGATATAGTCAATACTATAGTCTAGTTTATCGTCGAGACTACACTCTAGTCTGTCGTCTCTAGACAAATTTATAGTCTCACCATCTGGTCTATTGACGCGACTATTTTTCTATTTCTAAATATTATTTTTCCTAAGTTCTTTTATTTACAAAATTCCTCAATCAATTTTCCCTAAACGCAAAATGTGTCTCCATGATTACGACAATATGATCATCAATGATAATGATGATCATGTTGTCAAGATATTTACCAAATGTTCCATGACATAAATTCATTTATTTCATACGATTTAACCAACTCAAACTTTGTTGCAAAATCTTTTTTTTGTAATTTCCATCAGAAGATGCGCCACAATTTATTTTTTACAAATTAATGATCATGACAATGTTTTGCTATAAAGACGATCATTTGTTCAGATTTGTTGTCGTTGTTGCCTAAGACAACATTGTTTTTATTTCTAAATGACATTTTTCCATTTGGAAAATGTGCAAAATGTCAAATGTTTGAATGTAAAGAAAAACTATAAATGAACAAAAAACCCTTTAAAGATTTAATGCCAAAATCAGTTTTAAGTGCTGAAAATGAAGATCATTTAGAAAATGAAAATGAAAAGATCTTCAGAAATATTAAGTTTCCTCCGTAGGAATTTTTTTAAGTATTTTTTGCTCTATTTTCCCTATTTATATTTCATCATTTCTTATTAATCAATATTTATTTCTGTAGATCGATTCAGTCAGTGTCTGTCTCTATTATGATCGAGGTTTTCTATCGCAGATGTTGAAAAAATGTTGTATTGAAATGAATCTGTTTACACGTCAACTATAATATGAAAATTGCTCTATATTGAATGCAACATTGAAGGCTGGGTTCATGCCTGTTTCGCATTTAAAAATTTCCAATAGATCCCCCTCCCTTTGCTCTTCATTTGATACATATTTATTTATATGCAACAACCACCAACAAGTTGTGATCGTGTGGCGATCAGCAGCGCCATTTAATTGAAATTGTAAATAAAAATAAAATCGAAAAAATCTTTTTTTGAGAGTGAAATGTAGAAAAACTCAAAATTTAAACAATGAAATCGAAAAAGGGAGTGAAAAATAGATTTTTTTAATTTTTCATTTTTCAATTTTATTTCAATATTCTTTGGTCGTCGTATGGTATTTTTGTATTTGTATTTGTTTAGTGTTTAGTTATTTTATCGATTTTGTAATGATTTGTTGGCAATTATTGCAGTTTGGATTGAGATGAAGGGGAAGGTATGCGCATTATTTGGGATGATTGAAATTTTTATTTTCTAACTTAGATTCTAATTCAAATTCTAGTTCTAGTTGAGTTCTATTTGAGCTCTAGATAAGATCTAATTCAGTTTTAGTTTAGATTTAGTTCAGTTTTAGTTCAGTTCAAGTTCAGTTTTAGTTTAGTTTTAGTTCAGCTCTCGTTCAGTTCTAGTTCAGATTTAATTCAGTTTAATTCAGTTTTAGTTTAGTTTTAGTTCAGTTTTAGTTCAGTTCAAGTTTAGTTCTAATTCAATTCTAGTTCAGTTCTGGTTCAGTTGTGGTTCAGTTCTGGTCCAGTTATAGTTTAGTTCTAGTTCAGCTCTCGTTCAGTTCTAGTTCTAATTCAGTTTTAGTTTAGTTCTAGTTCAGTTGTGGTTCAGTTTTAGTTAAGTTCTAATTCAATTCTAGTTCAGTTCTGGTTCAGTTTTAGTTTAGCTTTAGTTCAGTTTAAGTTCAGTTCTGATTAAGTTTTAGTTAAGTTCTAGTTCAGTTCTCGTTCAGTTTAAGTTCTGTTCTAGTTTAGTTCTAGCTCAGTTCTCGTTCAGTTCTAGTTCAGTTCTGGTTCAGTTTTAGTTTAGTTTTAGTTCAGTTCAAGTTCAGTTCTGGTTCAGTTTTAGTTGAGTTCTAGTTCAGTTTTAGTTCAGAACTAATTCAGTTCTAGTTCAGTTCTGGTTCAGTTCTAGTTGATTTCTATTTGAGCACTAGATAAGATCTAGTTTTGTTTTAGTTCAGGTTTAGTTCAGTTTTAGTTCAGTTCTAGTTCAGCTCTAATTCAGTTTTAGTTTAGTTCTCGTTTAGTTCAAGTTCTGTTCTAGTTCAGTTCTAGTTCAGTTCTCGTTCAGTTCTAGTTTAGTTCTAGTTCAGTTCTAGTTAAAATTTTGGATTCAAGTTCAGGTTCCATTTCAGATTATAGTACAAGTTCTAGTTCAGATTCTCTGGTTCAGATTATATTTCTAGTTATAGTTCAGGTTCTATTACAAATTCCGAATCAAATTTCAGTTAAGATTCCAATTCAGATTCTATTTTAAATTTTAGTTCAGATTCTTCTTCAGATTGTAATATAATTTATGATTCAGAATTTCGTTCAGATTTTTATTCAGATCCTTGTTCAGATCCTTGTTCAGATTGTAGGTTTTAGTACAGATTCTTGTTGAGATTCTAATTCAGATTCCATTTCACCTTGTAGTACAGTTTCTAGTGTTCCATTTCTTATTCCAGTACAGATCGTAACTCAGATTATTATATAGATTTGGTTCAGATTTCGCATCAAATACCAATTCAGATTCTGGGGTTCAAGTTCCAGTTCTAGTTCTTTTGTATCAAAACACAATTGGCCAAATGCACCTTAGCTATCTTCCCTTACAATCTCAGCAAAAAACGCATTTTTTCTTAAGTGCTAACAAAGAACAAATCAATCTTATTAACGATATCTGATGGACAATACTATATAGACACGTATTATGTATATGAAATAAATACAAATGTATATTTATACGCACCCAATTTTAAAACTGATGAATTGTTGATGCTAAATAACGGCGTTTTGAGTGGCACAAATGGAAACTATTGAATCAGTCTGTCTGTCCGTCTGTCTGTCGGTCATATCATTGACAATAATTGTTTTACAATTTTCGAATAAATAAATTAAAATAAAATAAAGTGATGCTTACAATATGTGGCAACAATTAAAATAAAAAATGCATTATTTATTTACACACACGTTTGTATGTGTATAAAGTTTGCCCCCCATTATATACAAAAAAATGGACCTTGTACACTTGAAATCTATGATGAATTAGGGGGAGGATAAATAATGGATTTTAAAGACAAAAAATGCGATTAATTTAAAGAGAATTTTTTAATTAGAAAAAAGTGTCAGGGAATTTTTAATAAAAATAATATTATTAAGTGATCTTGTCATTAATTTATTTTCCCATTGCAGACTCCTTGGAAATCATCTCTGTCTTCCAACTATAAAACTGGAACCTCTAGTGCGGTAAGTTTTTTGTAGAAATTTTTTATGAAATTTCAAAATTTTAATTATTCAATTTTCTCTTTTAGTACTCTTCAAGAGATGATGTCAGTTCCACGTCCCGCTTTAGTTCACTGGCCTCGCCCAGTTCGTACAGACCCTCCTTTTCGGGAGGTACATATCGTTTGAAACGTGATACTCCTGTAGCTACACCTACCACCTATGTCAGTCGTTATTCTGCAAACACCTCAGCCTCATCAGTTCCAAAAACAGATACTTTAGATACTGCCAGTACTAAAACGGGTCAATTGAAACGTTATGGCTCAACTTCCAGTAATTTGGGAAAATATTCCCGAGAACCTAGTCCTGCCGCTTTGGAACATACCAATCGTATTAAGAGTAGAGATCCCAGTCCGGCCACCAGAAGTCTGAGAGGAAAATCGCGTGATCCCAGTCCTGCCTTGGATACTAAATGTAAAATAGGTTATGGTTCTTCAGCAAATTCCTATCGTATGAATGTACCCAAATCCACCACAACGGGGGCATATGGCTCAAGATATGGCAGCTCAGTTGCTGCCAGAACACCCACATCTAATGTTTCCTCGGCTTCTATATCATATCTATCGGCTAGTGATTTTAAGGCCCGTTCGTTAAGTAAAGCTCGAGAGGTTGCCACTCGCAAATCGAATGAAAAGGAATTAGAAGCTCAAGAAGTGAAAGAAATAAGTGAAAGCCCGGAAAAGAAAATGGATATAACAAGTACCGAAGAATCTACAGAAACGTCAGAAACAGACGAAGAGGAAGATGATGATAAAGAAGAGGAGAAATTGATTACGATTTCTGTGTGTTCTAGATCAACCTCACCCACACCACCCGGAGCAGCCCTTACCACTACCGTACATCGTACCAGACGCATTGAAATAGCAAAAACTATTGAGAAAACAATACAACGTTCCACTAAAAAGAAGAAAATGTTGGAAAAGGAAATACAGTCCGATAGATTAGATGATTCTACTCGCTATTACAGATTTGGCTTAAGTAGTAGATTATCCCCCTCCTACAGTCCACATACAGAACGTTATTCTTCTTCTCTTCTGCCAGTTTACGTTACAGTCATAGTCCTGTGTCTTCGAACTCAAAAACTACCTCCTTAGCTTCAACAACGGAGAGTAAAAGGAGGAATTAACTAACACTAGCACCTCCAGCAGCAGTAGTAGTAGTAAAGCTAATAAATCTCCCTTAACTACAAAATCAAATTATCACCTCCCAAGACAGTAAAATTAAATTCACGTCAATCTTCGGTGGAAAATTTGAGTGCACACAAACCGCCAACAGCGCCGAAAGCAGAATCTCCTTCAAAATCTAGTTCCTCGTCGAATGGTATCGTCTCAAAATTGCCTAATAAAGATTTTCGTAAATCAGCTTTAAATGTGGGACCCACAGATAGACCACGTAAGTCCAGAACCCCCAGCACGGGAACAGATTCAGACATGAATACAGTAGAAGCTTTAAATGGAGCCTTGCAGGCCATACAACGTTTGGAAAGATCTCCCAGTGCGGGATCGGAGGTAAGCAATGCCTCCAGTAGATCTATAAGACGTACTGGCACAGAAAGTAAATTACGGACCTCGATGTCATAATAAATCTTTGACTAACGGAGCCATAATGTCACCCAAAAATCCCCTGAGTCGTAATAACAGTAATACAAATATTAGACCAAAAATAATCATTACATCAGGATCTACAACAAGTGGCAATACATCCTCTTGTGCCACTTCGGCTACACACACTACAGCATCATCATCAAGTGGCACTGAAAGTTGTACGGAAAGCAAGAAGGCGGGTAAGAAAATCATTAAGAAGAAAATAATTAAAGACGTGTCCAACACAAGCACGAGTACCTCAACATCCACAAACACAACGGCTGATTCGAATAGTGAAAAATCATCTAATGAAAATAGCTGTTCACATCAACCCACCACCACAGCTGCTAATACTCACAAAGCCAAAAAATCTGATTCATCTAACAGTCGGACGACCAAAAGCCCCTCGGATAAAGATCCCCTTAAGCGTTTAAAGAAATTGTCATCGGTATCGAACTTTTTGGCTGCACAACAACAAGTAAATGCAAATAGCGACGAACAAATTTACCTTGAAAGCTCAGAGAATACATCAGGTAATGATCTTGATAGATCATCATCATCAAAGAAGAGCATTAGTTTAACGCAAGCTAACGAAACGAAAGCAACGCCACCCGCCAAAACGAAAAAATATACTTAATAGTACAAAGAAAAATATTTCGAATTCTTTAGAGGAAACCTCGAATAGTGTATCGAATAAATCTAGTAAAACAACAAGCTCCAACTCGAAAACCAAATCCAAAACGAAATCGAAAACCAATACGAATACAAAATCCACAGCTTCTTCAACTTCAACCTCTTACTGTCCTCAGGATACGAATACAGTGAACGAATCATCTAGAATGCCTAGTGAATTACAAACGGAATCTTTGTCTACTTATAGCAGTAGAAATCCACCACTTCCTCCACCTCGGGCACCGACCAGGAGGAATCAAGTTGGTGGCAAGATACTAGTCGCCAAATCGATACCGCTTCCGCTTTGGATTTCAATCTCAAAGATGAAATGCGTTTTTAAAATACGCCACTTTGATTCGGGTGAAACTGCCTGGTGGTTGCGCAATGATGAAGATGACACTTTGGCCGATGATGATTTAAAGACATTAAATCAAGGAGAGGAAGAAGAAGAGGATGGTGTAGTAGAAGAATTGGAAATTGATGATAAGGAGGCCAACAGATCAATTGAAATCCTTAACCTCCACGCTAGTGCTAACGAAACGAAGAATGGCTGGTGGTCGAACGAAACGAACGAAAGTAAACAAAATGTTAATGAAGCGATAGAAAACGAAATGAATTATGCAAATGGTTATATAGAAGAAGCACCTGTAGAAGCGAAACCATTTCCTAAAAGTCGTATAACACCCGAAAGTGATTGGTGGACTGAGGGATAACGATCAAGAAGCCATAGATTCAGTTACTAATCAAATATCGAGTGATAAATCTAATCGAAATAATTCGCAAACAAGTGATAAATCCTTGAAACAAAATGGCTCTATACAATTGAAAATCTGTCGTGTAGAATCGGGAGATAAACCCTGGTGGCTGCAAGAAGAAAATTCCGCTGAAATTGAAAATAAACCAAATGATTTGACGGTAGAAGCCACAATATCTTTACCCAAAAAGAACAGAGATAAACGGAAAGTAGTTCAAAGTACCAGTGATTCCAAAAAATGGTGGATGTCGGGGACCTACCAAAAAACTCTTTAATATACAAAGAGCTGAATCAGGAGAAAAGCCTGGGTGGCAAGGATGATTCAAGTGAGCAAAAATCTTCGGGAAAAGGAGGTAAATAATAAAGTCTACAAACGTAATGATTCCCAGGAGCAAGACTGGTGGCAAGAGGATAATCAAAAGCAGTCTCCATCACCAGCTCAACAACAGCAACAATCTCAAATGGTTATTATGCTCCCATTAATAATACAGCCGAAGAGGAAGAAGAACCGGAGTTACATCAATCTTATGATCCTTATAATCATGATAACTTGGAGGATTCTCAGGCAGAATTAAGTAATTCCTTTAATTTGAAATATTCAGAAAGGCCACCACCTTTGGGTCAATGCGCTAGTCCTGTACAGCAAGAAGAACTTTTAGCTCCTTCTTCTCCACATCCACCACAACAACAACGTTCTCAACAGTGTAAATCACCTTATGATAACATTCCAATGACCAAAAGTTCAAAACTGTTTCATCACCTTTACAACAACAACAACAACAACAGCAAATTTTAGAAACGTCTAGTAATTTCATGTCTGGTCCCATTTATCAGCAACAGCAGCAGCAACAGCATCAACAACCGCAAGATGTTTATCAAAATCAATCACCTCTACCGCAACCACCACAATCACCATTACATTATATTCCTCATCAAAGGCAATATCAACAACAACAACAACAACAGCAGCAGCAACAACAACCGATTTATTTACAACCACCTCCTTCCTCAACTCATCAATACACAAATAATGATTTACATTCACGTAATGATCAATTATTTATATCACGTCATCAAAATATTGATGAGCTTTTGGGTGGTTCA
>PYHX02000413.1:39794077-40178139 GCA_004302925.2 Cochliomyia hominivorax | reverse complement strand
CTTCTTCTGCCAGTTTACGTTACAGTCATAGTCCTGTGTCTTCGAACTCAAAAACTACCTCCTTAGCTTCAGCAACGGAGAGTAAAAAGGAGGAATTAACTAACACTAGCACCTCCAGCAGCAGTAGTAGTAGTAAAGCTAATAAATCTCCCTTAACTACAAAATCAAAATTATCACCTCCCAAGACGGTAAAATTAAATTCACGTCAATCTTCGGTGGAAAATTTGAGTGCACACAAGCCGCCAACAGCGCCGAAAGCAGAATCTCCTTCAAAATCTAGTTCCTCGTCGAATGGTATCGTCTCAAAATTGCCTAATAAAGATTTTCGTAAATCAGCTTTAAATGTGGGACCCACAGATAGACCACGTAAGTCCAGAACCCCCAGCACGGGAACAGATTCAGACATGAATACAGTAGAAGCTTTAAATGGAGCCTTGCAGGCCATACAACGTTTGGAAAGGTCTCCCAGCGCGGGATCGGAGGTAAGCAATGCCTCCAGTAGATCTATAAGACGTACTGGCACAGAAAGTAAATTACGACCTCGATGTCATAATAAATCTTTGACTAACGGAGCCATAATGTCACCCAAAAATCCCCTGAGTCGTAATAACAGTAATA
Organism: Cochliomyia hominivorax; assembly: GCA_004302925.2. Classification (NCBI taxonomy): domain Eukaryota; kingdom Metazoa; phylum Arthropoda; class Insecta; order Diptera; family Calliphoridae; genus Cochliomyia; species Cochliomyia hominivorax. Next base: position 40,177,521 of record PYHX02000413.1, on the reverse strand, counting down.
CAAATATTAGACCAAAAATAACCATTACATCAGGATCTACAACAAGTGGCAATACATCCTCATGTGCCACTTCGGCTACACACACTACAGCATCATCATCAAGTGGCACTGAAAGTTGTACGGAAAGCAAGAAGACGGGTAAGAAAATCATTAAGAAGAAAATAATTAAAGACGTGACCAACACAAGCACGAGTACCTCAACATCCACCAACACAACGGCTGATACGAATAGTGAAAAATCATCTAATGAAAATAGCTATTCACATCAACCCACCACCACAGCTGCTAATACTCACAAAGCCAAAAAATCTGATTCATCTAACAGCCGGACGACCAAAAGCCCCTCGGATAAAGATCCCCTTAAGCGTTTAAAGAAATTGTCATCGGTATCGAACTTTTTGGCTGCACAACAACAAGTAAATGCAAATAGCGACGAACAAATTTACCTTGAAAGCTCAGAGAATACATCAGGTAATGATCTTGATAGATCATCATCATCAAAGAAGAGCATTAGTTTAACGCAAGCTAACGAAACGAAAGCAACGCCACCCGCCAAAACGAAAAATATACTTAATAGTACAAAGAAAAATATTTCGAATTCTTTAGAGGAAACCTCAAATAGTGTATCGAATAAATCTGGTAAAACAACAAGCTCCAACTCGAAAACCAAATCCAAAACGAAATCGAAAACCAATACGAATACAAAATCCACAGCTTCTTCAACTTCAACCTCTTACTGTCCTCAGGATACGAATACAGTGAACGAATCGTCTAGAATGCCCAGTGAATTACAAACGGAATCTTTGTCTACTTATAGCAGTACAAATCCCACCACTTCCTCCACCTCGGGCACCGACCAGGAGGAATCAAGTTGGTGGCAAGATACTAGTCGCCAAATCGATACCGCTTCCGCTTTGGATTTCAATCTCAAAGATGAAATGCGTTTTAAAATACGCCACTTTGATTCGGGCGAAACTGCCTGGTGGTTGCGCAATGATGAAGATGACACTTTGGCCGATGATGATTTAAAGACATTAAATCAAGGAGAGGAAGAAGAAGAGGATGGTGTAGTAGAAGAATTGGAAATTGATGATAAGGAGGCCACAGATCAATTGAAATCCTTAACCTCCACGGCTAGTGCTAACGAAACGAAGAATGGCTGGTGGTCGAACGAAACGAACGAAAGTAAACAAAATGTTAATGAAGCGATAGAAAACGAAATGAATTATGCAAATGGTTATATAGAAGAAGCACCTGTAGAAGCGAAACCATTTCCTAAAAGTCGTATAACACCCGAAAGTGATTGGTGGACTGAGGATAACGATCAAGAAGCTATAGATTCAGTTACTAATCAAATATCGAGTGATAAATCTAATCGAAATAATTCGCAAACAAGTGATAAATCCTTGAAACAAAATGGATCTATACAATTGAAAATCTGTCGTGTAGAATCGGGAGATAAACCCTGGTGGCTGCAAGAAGAAAATTCCGGTGAAATTGAAAATAAACCAAATGATTTGACGGTAGAAGCCACAATATCTCTAACCCAAAAAGAACAGAGATAAAACGGAAAGTAGTTCAAGTACCAGTGATTCCAAAAAATGGTGGATGTCAGGACCTACCAAAAAACTCTTTAATATACAAAGAGCTGAATCAGGAGAAAAAGCCTGGTGGCAAGATGATTCAAGTGAGCAAAAATCTTCGGAAAAGGAGGTAAATAATAAAGTCTACAAACGTAATGATTCCCAGGAGCAAGACTGGTGGCAAGGGGATAATCAAAAGCAGTCTCCATCACCAGCTCAACAACAGCAACAATCTCAAAATGGTTATTATGCTCCCATTAATAATACAGCCGAAGAGGAAGAAGAACCGGAGTTACATCAATCTTATGATCCTTATAATCATGATAACTTGGAGGATTCTCAGGCAGAATTAAGTAATTCCTTTAATTTTGAATATTCAGAAAGGCCACCACCTTTGGGTCAATGCGCTAGTCCTGTACAGCAAGAAGAACTTTTAGCTCCTTCTTCTCCACATCCACCACAACAACAACGTTCTCAACAGTGTAAATCACCTTATGATAACATTCCAATGACAAAAGTTCAAACTGTTTCATCACCTTTACAACAACAACAACAACAGCAAATTTTAGAAACGTCTAGTAATTTCATGTCTGGTCCCATTTATCAGCAACAGCAGCAGCAACAGCATCAACAACCGCAAGATGTTTATCAAAATCAATCACCTCTACCGCAACCACCACAATCACCATTACATTATATTCCTCATCAAAGGCAATATCAACAACAACAACAACAACAACAGCAGCAGCAACAACAACCGATTTATTTACAACCACCTCCTTCCTCAACTCATCAATACACAAATAATGATTTACATTCACGTAATGATCAATTATTTATATCACGTCATCAAAATATTGATGAGCTTTTGGGTGGTTCATGTCGTCCCATTAGTCCTCTATTCTATGAGAATGGCAGCTTTCAATTAATGCCCCCTCAACAACAACAACCACAAGCTCAACCACGTAATATGTTTGTTGAAGAAATTACACCAGATCAAGTACGCATCCACGATAGCACGGCACAAGTGCCCTTTATACAACGTATGGAGAGGTGAGTATGATGATCGCACAAATGCTTTTTTCCAAAAGTTTTTATTTCAAAGAGATAACGAGAACAAGAGAGATACAGAGAGAGAGTGATTTGTGGTGAAAGCTCTTTTAATTTTCTTTGTTCAATGCACATGTTTTCTTTCTTCTTTTCGTTTTTGTTTTGATTATTTATTTTCTTTGTTTTGTTTTGTTCTTATCATTCGCAGAGATGACTGGCAGCGTAGAGACTCTATGGCGGCCAATAATAAACCAACAACTCCGTCACGATTTGAACAGAGAATGGTAAGAGTTCGTTTATTTCGTAATTAATTTTATGTTTATAAATTTTAAATATTTTTTCTTTCGATTTGTCATTTATATTTTGTGACATTTTGAATTTTTAATTTGACAGTTCATGAAAATATTCACATTTTGTTAATTCACACTAGAAAGTATCTATTCCGTGATTATCTTTCGCGGTTCGTCTAAAGATTCTTCGAGCTTACAGAGTGATCAATACGATTTTTTTTGGAAATTCTTTTAAAACCGTGAGATTTATCTCGATAATTTCACATGGTTACAGCTAAAGTGTTTTTAAGTTGATTTAGAAGAGTCCAGGCAACTATTGGCGACCCTCCAAAGTTGGCCAACTCGGGAATGCACAGTAAATCCAAATCGATTTGTTTGGAAATCATTCTTTCGAACCGTGAGAAATGAAATTTTACATGATTAAAGCTGATATCGTTCTGAAGTGATTTGGAAGAGTAAATGCTTTTATTTGGTCAGGGGCATAGTCGGTGACCAACCAAAGTTGGCCACCTTCTGTATGCACAGTGTGTTCTTTACAGATTGTTTAATTGTTTTTATGTTGATATTGAGAATTTCATGTGATCGGGGCCGTAGTCGAAGACCCTTCAAAGTTAATCAACTCCCATATGTTGAATTTTTAAAAATTCGACAAAAATACATTTCGGAATTGAGACCAAAGAATATAGATAAATAGTCCTTATAAATCTCTGTAAGAAGTATGTTAATATGTGTAGGTCCACTTTTAACCTATGTTCATCCTTGCTATTTTAGTATTTTTAAGTCAGCGGGCTTAACAAAGGTCCACACTTTTTATCAAGATTGGCCAGATTCCTTATAAAATTCTAAAAAAATATTGATATATAAATATATTAATCCGTTTATAAATTATATTAATCTGAAGTTGGGACTTTGAAAAAATCTTTTTTTGTTGTAATTTTTTCCAAAACCCTGGTAACATTTATTCCCTGATAAAACTTCCTTTTTTTCTGAACTTTATAATATTTTTATCTTAACGTGTTATATTCGAATACATCGAATCTTCAAAATCCACCATCAGCAATACGTATGAAGTAAATACATTATGTTTCCTATATACAGCTAATGGAATAATGAGGTATATAAAGCTTAATCTTATGGCAAAATTTTAAGCAATTTATCAATTTATAATTGAAAATTCTATGGATGATTTTCCCTTGAATTTAGAGTTTGCCTCAAATATCGGTCTATATCTTTTAATATAGTGAAACGATGTTGCTGGTTTTAAATTGGAAATTTCTTAGGACAATAAAAAAAAGTACTGAGACCAAATTTCAATGAGCTCTGTTAATTATTGGAGATGTGAGAATTCTAAGAACAGACAGAAAGAGGGATATTATAGGGTCTGAGAAGATTTCTTCTTAGCGTTATACAGGGTTTGACCCTCTCACCAGTTATAGTGTTGGAGGATATAAAAAGAAGTAAAAATGTTATATTTTACTTTACTCGCATGAGTGATTGATTTGTAATTACATTTGCAACGATACCAAATACGTCTATAACTACACTGGTGCATATACCAATAAAAGCAGTGTTTCTCTTTTCCTGGAATTTAAGAAAATAATTTCATTCTTGGGATACCCGGGAATGAATCCTACAATCGACTCTGCCGAATCTAAAAAAATCTTCCATACAAATGTGATTCGATATTCTTGAAATTCAGAGTCGAATATATTATTTCCTGATTTTATCTAAATACTTTAATTTAAGTAATTTATTGAATGGGAGCCATATTGAATGTAGATGATGTTCTTAAAATTTACGCCAAGTCCAAAGTTATTTTAGTCGAATTCTATTGAAATATTTGTATTTAAGAGTTAAATTTTTGTCTGGAAAATAAAAAAAAAAATTATAAATGAACTTTAGTCTAATAAGCGCCGATATTCATGAAATTATAATAAGGACAACTTTAAAAATTCCCGTTAGTAATTTCCCAGGATTTTCCGAAAAAATCCCGGAACGTTTTTTGAACGTTGACTTCTTCCATTCTATGTTTTCATTACTTTGTAAAATGTGAGCAACGTGTTTGGAATTCACAGGACGATTTTAGTACTTTTAAAAAGTACCGTACCTTTGAATGAGAACAACAAAGATAAAGTAAAAATGGAGGAAACAAGTAAAAATTTTATAGTCGGTTAAGCCCGACTATGTAGTACGCTACACCACAATGTTGTTTCTAAATAACAATTATGAAAAATTAATGAACGACCCTCGTATAATTTTATTCTTTAATTTATTCTTATGTGTAAGTTTATTATGGTGAAACAAATTTTTATGTGAAATTTAGAAGTTTTTAAAATGAATTTTTCTGGATGGTTATTATGGTACCTCGTAAGAATTTGCACCATTTTATATAAATTTGCATGCCAATTTTTGCTTTTATTTATATTAATTTCACCAGTTGTAATACCAACATTTACAAGAGATTAAAGCCTCGCGCTCTTGTCTGGTACTTATGAGAAGTTATGGACCAAGTCTCGCATAATTTGGCGCATCGTTTTAGAATATCTTAACACTTATTTTTTGCCAAAAATCGCTTTACATTTAGGAATTTTTTGAGCTAAAAACTCATTCCGGGAGGACTTTTATATGGGAGGTTCTCGAAATATTGGACCGAATATGGTCAATTTCAATAGGCTTTGTCCTTAATAACATGTACCAAAATTTTAGCGAGATATCTCAACATTGCTATCTATAGAGAGTTCACAACGTTTACATGGACAGCCAGCCGGACGGACAGACAGACGGACATTGTTAAATCGACTCAGAAATGATTCTGAGTCGAACGGTATACTTAAAGATGGGTGTAACAGCACTTTTTATATATGTATGGTGTAGGGTATATAAATTTTATACGGAATATGCATTATGGTACTCTACACTATCGATGAAAAATTTGATTCCCTTTCAGTAAAATAACTTTCATTTGTTTCTCTCGAATTTTATTTCAATTAAATTCTTTTACTTTTTAATATAAATTTTAAAATGATCCCCTAAAGGGTTAAATTAATCCCCTAATCTTAGATTGTTAATTTTCCATGAAAAATTTGTTCAATTTTACCAAAATGAATAAAATGTCAATCACAATAATTCAACTCCAATGATGCAGGTGTCTTCCACGATTTAAATATATTTAGAATTTAATTATCAAAATCATTTAAGTCTCATTTAAGACTCTTTCTTACAATATAAGATGATTTGAAAATACCTTCTTAAATAAAATCTGATTATAAATTGGAATCTGGGTAAAGAAAGGTGTGTGTGTGTGTTGGGTTAAAAAAAGAAAACTCTTAAAAGATCACTGCAAAAACAGGGAAATTTAAACCAGATATCTTTTCAAACTGGGGGGGGGGGGAATATTTCAAATTTAAGCGAATTCAGAAAAGAATCAGAAAAATGTGTTCAGAGTTATGAAATTTAACGTCTTTTTAATTTTAGTTTTTTCATAAAAAAACAACAAAAAATCGTTAAATTTGAATAATAAAAAAATCAAAATAACTAAAAATAAACGTTATTTTTATATTTTTTACATTAATTAAGATAAAAAAGGGGAAAAAATAACAAAAATTATAATTTGTTGTTTTTATGTCTCTTTTATCGATGTGACTAATTTTTTTATTCAGATACAAAATATTTGGCCAAAAAGCAACTTTGGGAGACTTGTGAAAATGAGCAGACACTACAAACTAACAAATCTATTGTTTGTTCGTTTGTTTGTTTGTAAAAATCACATCATATAAAAAAATCATACAAATGACTCACACCTCACACAGTTTCTGATTCGATTGTGCTGCAGTTGTACCACACACTGAATAACTTTGTGGGAAAAAAATCTTATTAGAGAAGAAGAGGCAGAGAACGAATCAGAATTACGGTACCGTTACAATATAAACTGGAACTGAACTAGAACTGGAACTGAACTAGAACTGAACTTGAACTGAACTTGAACTGAATTAGAACTGAACTTGAACTTGAACTGTTCTAGAACTGAACTAGAACTGTTCCAGAACTGAACTAGAACTGTTCTAGAACTGTTCTAGAACTGAACTAGAACTGAACTAGAACTGAACTAGAACTGAACTTGAACTGAACTAGAACTGTTCTAGAACTGTTCTAGAACTGAACTAGAACTGTTCTAGAACTGAACTAGAACTGTTCTAGAACTGAACTAGAACTGTTCTAGAACTGAACTAGAACTGTTCTAGAATTGAACTAGAACTGTTCTAGAACTGAACTAGAACTGTTCTAGAACTGTTATAGAACTGAACTGGAACTGTTCTAGAACTTAAATAGAACTGAACTATAACTATAACTGAACTAAAACTAAATCAGAAGTGAACTAGAGCAGAAATAGAAATAAACTAGAACTAAACAAGAACTGAACTAGAATTGAACTAAAACAGAGCTGGAACTTAACTAGATCTGAATTAGAACAGAACTTGAACTGAATTAGAACCAGAACTGAACTAAAAATTAAAACAAGAGTTCGGTTTACAAACTAAACTAGAGGGAACTAAACATTCGTTTAATTGACACTCTTATATTTTAGTGAAAACACTAAACTTGGATTTAGTCAATAAACAAAGCTGAAGTTTAACTGAGAGACAAAACTTGGGTTTAGTTGGAAAACTAAATGAAAATTTAGTAATCAAATTAAACTAAGTTTCAGTAAGAAAACTCAAATAAAACTTAAACTAGAGTTTAGTTAACAAAGTTAACTGAAGTTTACTTTAAAAACTAAAAAAAAAGTTTACTAGAGAAACTAAATTACGATTTAGTTAATAAACTAAATCAGTGTTTAGTTAACAAACTAGAGTTTAGTTAGGAAAATAAAAGTTTAGTTAATAAACTTAAATATAATTTAGTCTACAAAATAAACCACAGTTTATTATATGAAGTAAAATATAATTTTGTTGACATAGTTAACTATAGTTTAATTGAAAAAGAAAACTATAGTTTAGCTTACAATATAGACTGTAATATAGTTCGCAAGCTAAAATATAAAGAAAATAGTTTACAAGAAAACATTAGTTAAGCTTAATTTGTAAACTACAGCATTTTATTTTCCATATTATAGTTCAGTTTCCTTTCTAAACTGTGGTTTAGTTTATAAGTTTAAGTATTAACGTAATTAATAAGGTTAACAATAACGGATTAGTTTAAACGTTAAGATATAGTTAAGTTTTTTTTACAGTAGTAGAATAAATTTATATTAGTAAACTATAGTTTAGTCTACAATGAAAACAATAGTTTATTTAATTAACTATAGTTTACTGTTGTTAACAGAGCAAACTAAAGTTTAGTTTAACAAATTAAATTAAAGAATAGTTTGCGGAATTAACTATAGTTTAGTTAACAAAGTAAACAATAGTTTTGTTTTCGAAGTAAACTGTAGTTTAGTTAACCAAGTAGACTATAGTACAGTTCTCAGTTTGATTTAAAAATAAAATATAGTTTAAGTTCGCTTCCAAACGCTTATTTTTTAAGACCAAATAAACTATAGTTTAAGCTCTATTTTGTAGTAGTAGACCAGACCCTTCTATAGGGTATCTACAGTAAAATTTGTCATAAACACTTCATAGCTTTTGATACTTTAGTCGTTTCATTTCAATTTTGCTTAAGTTTTTTTTTCATTTTACCATTTTAAGTATGATTCTATCTGTCGACAAACGACATTGTCTCAAGTTCCGAAATAAAACTTAAATATGACTTGTACTCTTAACTGCAACTTAAGTTAATTCAAGTTTATGGCAAAAAAAGCAAAAACTCATGAACAAAAAACTTATAAATAAAATTTATAATGAGAAGCAGCAGTTGGTTGTTCAAAAAGGTGGGTGTCACATCTTTATATCTCGTTTTTATTAAATAAAATTTTGAAATAAAAAGATTTAACTTCCCTTCTGCTTTATGAGATATTTAACGATTTTTTTAAATTAATAATAAAAATAAACTGCAAATGCAGGTTGAAGTTTTTGTTTAGAGATTTTTTTAAAGTTTTTGAGATTTTAATTCAAGAGATTTTAAAAAAGGCACGTCTCTTTTTTCATTTCAGAAAATATGATTTATTTTCAGAATTTTAACTGAAGCTGTCAAGGGTACAGTATATATTATGTCATATTTAGTATCTATAATTAAATCTTAGATTAATGACTCCTACAACTGATTATTATTCTTTTGTTCTATATCTTTGCTGATTTAGCCCTTCCAAAAACCCCTGATAACTTAGATATATTTATCTTTATTTAGTATATCAAACGATTATTAAAATTTTCCGAGATTTTTACTAAATAATCATTCTAGATTTTCCATCATATTGGGATCTCAATTAAACCCCTTTTAATTCAGATATATTTTTCAAACACCTAAGCTTTCCTTTCATGTATTCATTCAAATCTCGAGGCCGTATTTTCTTCATTTCTTATCAAAATTATTAAATCTTGTTTCTTATTTTCTCTTCTTTTCTTTTATTCAAACATAAAGTATTAACTTCACACATAATTATGATGGAGGGCATTGAAGATTCGCCATAACCGACTGTAGCATTCTTATTTATTATTTTCAAATCATTTTTGTTTACTCTACACTTTCAGAATATTAAATATTAACAGTCATGTTGTTGATGGACGATTATAAATATGATTTGTCAAAATATTTTATCATTTATAATAAATTCTTATTTAAAATAAAATATTTTAAGCTTCAAATTTAACATTATAATACTGTAAATACAGTCTGTTTACAAAGTTAAGCTTAAAATGTAAAGAAAAAAGTTTAGGTAACCGGGAAAATTATTATAAAAATATTTACATATTTATTGTGGGGGCAGCGTCAGAATGATTGAAAACATTATAATTCAATATATTTTTTTCAATATTTTTTTTTTCTTAAAATTAATTAAATTTATTTTATTTATTAACATTCTTTTCTCAGGGAGTTGAAATTAAATTTCAATGTCACTTGAATAAAAATCTTTTAAGTGCAAAAATTGCATTCATTTTTTACAAGAAAAGAGTGCAAGAGATGTAGAGAAAAAGTTTAAAAAGTAAACTACAGATTAGTTTAAAAATTAACTGTAGTTTAGATAATTAACTGGAACTGAAGTAGAATCTGTATAAGAAATTAGACCAGAATGTGAGCTATAACCTGAACTGTAATCTTCACTAGAAAATAGACTACATTCTGAACAAGAATTTTAACTAGAATCTGAACTAAAATCTCGACTAAAATCTGAACATAAAACTGAACTTCAATCTAAACTAGAATTCAACTAGAATTGAACTAAAACTAAACTTGAACTGAATCTCAATTATAATGTAGGCCAGAACCTGAATAAGAATCTAATGAGGACTAGAATGTGAACTGAAATCTGACCAGTAATCTGAACTAGAATTTCAACTAGAATCTAAACTAAAGTCTGAAATAAAATCTGAGATAAATTCTGAACTAGAATCTGAATTATAATTGGATTAGAACCTGAATAAAAAACTGAACTAGAATTTAGTCAAAAAACTGAATGAGAATCTGAATGACAATCTGAACTGAGTCCCAAATTGAAATGTGGACTCGAAACTGAACTAAAAACTGAACTTAACGAAAATCTGAATTATAATCTGGACTGCAATCTGAACAAAAATCTGGACTAGAATCTAAACAAGAAACTGAATGGAATCTGAAATAGAATTTGGACTAGAATGTGAACTAAAACCTGAACTTGAAACTGAACTAGAATCAGAATTAGAATCTGAGTTATCAGGACAAGAAGCTGAACTAGAAAATAGACTACAATCTGAATAAGAATTTAAACTAGAATCTGAACTAAAAACTGAATTAGAAATTAATTAGAATTGAACTCGAATCTGAACAAGAACTTAACTTGAACTGAATCTAAATTATAATTTGGACCAGAAACTGAATTAGAATCTAATATGGACTAGAATGTGAACTCAAATCTGAACAAGAATTTCAACTAGAATCTTAACTAAAGTCTGAGTTGAATTCTGAGCTGGAATCTGAATTAGAATTGGACTAGAACCTAAACTTGAACCTGAATTGCAATCTGAACTTAGGACTAAATTGGACTTAAATCTAAACTAGAAACTGAACTAGAACTAAACTATAATCTTAATTAAAATCTGAATTATAAAACTGATTACAATCTGGTCTAAAATCTAGACTAGAACCTGAGTTAGAATCTGGACTAGAATCTGAATAAGAAATTGAACAAAAATCTGAATGGAATCTGAAATAGAATTTGGACTAAATGTGAACTAAAACCTGAACTGGAATGAAAATTAGAATCTAGACTGGAATCTGAGTTATCTGGACAAGAAGTTGAAAAAATCTGAACTAGAATTTGGTCAGAATCTGACTAGAATTGCGCAAAGAACTGTAACTAAAACTGAACAACAATTTTTTTTATTATTAATTTAAATTTATTCAACTAAAATTCAGTTTACTGACTGATTGTGCTGAAATTTCAACAGACTTATCCGCATACAGCTATAAAAAATTTCGATAGAATCAGGGGGAGAGGTACCCCCCATACAAAGCAAATATTGATTATCGAATATTTAAAGAACTTAAACGCGATAATTTTCAAATTTGATCCCAAACACTTTTTCAAGGAATTGTTTCACTAGACATAGTGAAGGACGGATGGGATCAAGGGTACCCCTCATACAAAGAAATATTAATAATCGATTATCTAAAAAAATACTACCCCACGAGTTTTCAGATTTGGTCAAATCTTAAAATTTGAACGAAAATAAAAATTTACGACTTTTTTAAAAATTATTAAGGAAATTTTGGTTTAAATACTTAATTTTGGACCATATCTTATTTTCCTAGTAATTACCTTTCCAATGATATTAAATACTTATAGAAAAACCTTTTCCGATACATTAAAAAATCAACTTAAACTTGGTTTCCTTCCATAAAATTTACTCATTTTCCTGAGTTTTGTCATCAATAACAATGTCACGTATTTTTTTTAGATAATCGTATATAACTTTGGAACCATTAGATATATATCTATCAAATTTAACATCTTTTCTTTTAAAGTATTTTGCTAGTGATTTGGTGAAGTACAAGTTGCTAGCTGGTCTCAGTGCAAAGCTAGAGCTGCCTAAACAAAGAACTAGTAAATTATTTATATCTGAGTACCCCAACTTCTAAGGCTATAGCAGGGTCCCTAGACTAGCTAGAGCCTTGTATTTTACCGTGTCATTTGCAAAATATCTTAACAATGGTTATGCTAAATTTCATTAAATTATAGTTAAGGATTCAAAAGTTATACAAAGTTATATATAATGTAATTTATAGTTTAAACTAAATTATAGTCTTTTATGTAAAATAGTGTAAATATTGTGAGATTTTCGCAAAAAATATACCTCATTTTCTTTGTTTTCTAAAATTCTGCCTTTTATTTGTCTACAATCTATCTCACACTCCTAATGAATCACTCTGTATCTAAATTTACATTTATGTATTTTATATCTTTTCCCACAAATCTACTCTAGTTTGTCATATAAAAATCCCAAATAACAGAAAAAAGACTTTATTTATTTATGCGATTACGATTCTGTTTTCTTATATTTTTCGGTTTATTTACACAATAATTACGGTACTAAATGAAATTAAATAAATAACAACAAAAAAAGTACTGAGTGTTTATTTGTCCATTCATTCATTCGTAGTTGTACATACAACAATTTAAATACTTGTGATAACCCAGCAAACATTTTGGCATAAGAAGAGATTTAAAAAAGAATATTTTAAGATCAGTTTTAATGTGAACAAATAAAACTATGCCAAATCTTCAAAACCCTTCACAACAAATGCATATGAAGTGAATGCATTATGTTTCATACATAACACAACCACATATACACTCACAAACGCATACAATTTATGCAAATTTTTCTTAAATATAAACAAGTAAGAATGCTATGTTGAATCTTCGATACCCTCCTCCGCAAAAGCCTAAGAAATATATACATTATGTTTCGTACTTGTACATTATACGTACATACACACTCACATATATACACTCACAAACGCATACATTATGTGAAAGAATTTCTTATATATAACAAAGACACCGTTATGAGTCATAAGATTAGTTATATTTTTGACTATAACTATTTTTTCAACTGAACCGATTTTGATCATTTTTGGAATTGTAATGAGGTATATATTTCATGATATTATGTAAAAAATTTTATTTCTAATTTAGCAAATTTTAATTAATAATTTTACAAAAGTTCATCGCTTTAATTTAGAGGTTGTCTCAGATATCGGTCTATATCTCTTAACATACTGAAACGATTTTGCTGGTTTAAAATAGGAAACGTTTCAGGATAATAACAAATACTCAGGCCAAATTTCATTTAGCTCTGTCAATTTATGCGGTTGTGAACGTGCCAACAACCGACAAACGAACCGGCAGACGGACATATTTAAATCGAATCAGATTTCAGTCTGATGCAAGAATATATACACATTATTAGGGTCATATAGCTTAATCTAACTTCATTCCAATTTGCCAATTTATAACTGAAAATTCTCCAGATGTTCTTATCTTAAAATTAAAGTCATCCCCAGATATCGGTCTATATCTTTTAATATGCGGAACCAATTTTTCTGGTTTTAAATAGAAAACTTTCCAGGACAATAACAAATACTGAGACCAAATTTCATTGAACTCTCTTTTAATTATTGTGGATGTGAGCGTTCCAACAACAGATAGACTTTTTGATTTGATGCAGGAAAATATATTCATTATGGGATCTTAGATTTTAACTTCTAAGCGTTACACACGGAATGACAGAGTTAATATACCTGTTTCACCACGTATGGTGGCGGGGGAGTATAAAAATACATCCGAACTCGATTTTGGAAAAAAAAGTATTCTTGACATTTTAATTCCATTTTGTTGTTCGCACCATTATGTTTCCTGGGTTTAATTCGATGATGATGTATGATGATTTTTATTGTAGATGATGAAGATATTGGATGTTGGTACGTGTTTAAATAATTTCAGACTCTGTTGTTGTTGTTGTTATTGTTTTATCATTTAAATGTTATTACCAGAAAAAGAAGAGAAGAGTCTGAAAAAGATGTTGAATTTATTTATTCATTTTTTTGTTTTCAAGTGACTAATGGTGCGTATGACACTGTTAAGTGAGTGACATTCAAAGGTCAACAAAGTTTAGTAAACTTTTCTTCTTGATTTTTTGTTGTTTCTTCCATTTTTAGTCGTCCAATGAAATGCAATCAATCTTTTTGTTGCTCTTTTAGATTTTACATTTTTATTATTTTTCCGTTATCATCAAATCCATGAAAAAGGCTGGAAATAAAGGAACTTTTATTTTTCAATTCTTTAGATTGAAATATTTCATTAAAGACGTAATTAAAATTCCAGATGAATAATTGTAACTAAAAGGAAAATAAGAAAAATGACTTTATTTAGTTGAAATCGTTACACGTAATTAATCTAAAATGTATTGAAAGTGGAAGAGATTTAGAGTTAACCTTATAAACTAAGGAGTGAGATCGAAAAAGTTGAAACTTTCAAAATTTTCATTAAAATTTCGAAATTTTCACTAAAATTTGAAATTTTCACTAAAATTTCGATATTTTCACTAAAATTTGAAATTTTCACTAAAATTCCGATATTTTCACAAAAATTTGAAATTTTCACTAAAATTTCGTAATTTTCACTAAAATTTCGTAATTTTCACTAAAATTTCGATATTTTCACTAAAATTTGAAATTTTCACTAAAGTTTGAAAATTTCACTAAATTTCGAAATTTTCACTAAATTTCGAAATTTTCACTAAAATTTCAAGATTTTCACTAAAATTTCGATATTTCACTAAAATTTGAATTTTTCACTAAAATTTCGATATTTTCACTAAAATTTGAATTTTTCACTAAAATTTGAATTTTTCACTAAAATTTGAATTTTTCACTAAAATTTGAATTTTTCACTAAAATTTCGATATTTTCACTAAAATTTCGATATTTTCACTAAAATTTTAATTTTTCACTAAAATTTCAAAATTTTCACTAAAATTCGAAAATTTCACAAAATTTCGAAATTTTCACTAAATTTCGAAAATTTCACTAAAATTTGAAATTTTCACTAAATTTCGAAATTTTCACTAAAATTTGAAATTTTCACTAAAATTTGAAATTTTCACTAAAATTTTAAATTTTCACTGATATTTGAAATTTTCACAAAAAGGCAATTTTTTTTAATTTTACTTTATTAATTTAACATTTTTACGTTTTACATTTTTGGTAAATATTTATTTTTAAGAATTATTTTTTGAAACCCTTAAAAATTGCACTTAAAATCGGCAATTGCTTTTATAAAAAATTTTTAAATAAATTTCATAATTTTTAATATTTTTTCTGTTTATTAAGAAAGAGGAAATAATTCAAATTAAGTGAAGCATTAAATAATTTTTAACATTTTAGTTTCATTCCTCAAGTTATTAACCAAAATGAAGTTACCGCTTTTTTCTTTTTATTATTTTTTAATTCAAAGCAAATATTTGCTAATTAAAATCGCCTTCACTTTTTTGTGGCAATAAATTCTCCAGATTTTGTAAATATTATGAAAATTTTGTATTTTTAGTTTTTTATTAAATATTTTTTTAAGTATGAAAATTTATTTGCAGACTTGAGTCCATTGATAATGTAGTGTTCATTAAATAATACTGTTTATTTGTTAAAAAATTTTATTCATAAACAATTCAAAAAAATCCGATTTTCGCAAAAAGCAATAAAATAACAAAGAATTTATTTATTTATTAATGACCAGCTAAGAGCCGGTGCGCTTTGCCGCTCTTTTAAAGTGGTTGGTACACCTCCCCATGGTCCTATCGATCCTTAGCTTAGACCAATTTGAATACTCCCACTTTCACATTTCTTTAGATTTTTCATAGTTAATATTTGCTTTGTATGGGAGTATCTTCCCCTTGATCCTATCCGTCCTTCATTTTGTCTAGTAAAACAATTCCTTGATAAAGTGGTTGGGATCAAATTCGAAAATTCTCGCTGTTATAGTTCATTATATATTCGATGATAAAAATTTGCTTTGTATGGGGGGTACCTCTCCACCTGATTCTATCCGCCCCACATTTTTTCTTGTAAAATAGTTCCTTGAAAAAGTTATTGGGAGCAAATTTTAAAATTCTCGCTGTTTAATTCTTTAGATATTTGTTAATCAATATTTGCTTTGCATGGGGGGTACCTCTCCCCCTGGCCCTATCGAAATTTTTTTATAGCCTGTGTTACTCTCGAGTTTATGGGGATCATTCAGTAACATCGGTCCAGTCCAAAACAAACAAACACAGATTTATTTTTATACATGGAGCCATCGCAAATGGTGAAGAGGTATATTAACTTTGTCATATCGTGAGTAACGCTAGAAAAGAATCATCTCAGACCTCATACTGTTTATATATTCTTGCATCAAATTAAAATCTGAATCCATTTATCTACGTCCGTCCATCTGTTGTTATCACGCTCACATCCACAATAATTGACAGAGATCAATGAAATTTGACCTGTAAATTTCCTATAACCTGAGAAGTTTAAACCAGCAAAATATAATAAAAATATTAAGAGATAAAGACCGATAATTGGTGGCAATCTCTAAGTTGAAGCAAAAAACTTTCGTAAGTTTCTCAATTATAAATCTACAAATTAGAATGAAATTTTGTCATAATATTGAGTAAAATGTACTTAATTACCATTCCAAAAGCGATCAACGATGCAGTAGAAAAAAGTCATAGTCCAAAATATAACTAATTTGATGACTCATTAACTGTGTTATATTGAATAAAAATGTGTATGTACGATCATTACGTATATATTGTGGAGGGTATTCAAGATTCGCCATAGCCGAATATATCATTCTTACTTGTTTCGTTAAATATCAAACACCTCGATATATAACATTTTGACTACAAACAGTTTCAGTTTCAAATACATCAAAAAAATGAGTCATTTATGAATTTTGTTACTAAAATTTCACAAAATTTAATTCTTATTTTTATTAATTTTTCAATTTTCCTCTAGAAATTTTAATTTTAATATTAAACTGAAAACAAATTGTTTAATTAATAAAAATAATAAATTTTGAAATAAAAAATTATAAGATTCTTAAGTGGGTGTTAAAAAAAATACCGATTATTACGTTAAATTAATGATTATTTTTAAAATCAAAGTGCATTTTGTTTTTGTTTTCTTAATAACAAATTTAATTGGCTTAATGCCAATTTATTGTTATATTTATTACGAATTTTATCAATATGAATAATAGAGGAGGGTGTTTTCCCATTTAAAATTCCTAAAGAGTATAAATATGTTTTATAGGTTATGCATAATTTGCTTAACAAATGTCAAAGTGACAGCTGTTGTTGTTGTTGTTTATAGGAATTTAAAGAATTTAAATGAAAATTTTTTTTGAAAGGAAATAAATTATATAAATTTTAAAGTATTTAAACTTTGTCATTCCGTACGTAACGCTAAAAAGGAATCATCTCAGACCACATAACCATAATTCTTGCTTCTAATAAAAATTTAAGCCGATTTAGCTTGACCGTCTGTCTGTCGTTCTGTCTGTTGTTGGTACACTCACATCCACAATAATTGGCGAAACTCCATGAAACTTGACCTGAGTATATGCTAAAGTCCTGTGAAATTTTATATTAAAAACCAGCAAAATAGGTTTAGTATTTTAAAAGATATATACCGATATCTGAGGCAACCTCTAAGTTCAAACAATAAACTTTCGTAAAATTGTGAATAATAAATCGACAAGTTATGATGAACTTTTGTCATAATATTTAGTAAAATTACCATTCTAAAAAATATCATCAAAATCAAAAAATCTACTTAACCCAGTAAACTAGAGTCTAGTTTAGCTAGTAAACTAGAGTCTAGTTTAGACAGTAAACTAGAGTCTAGTTTAGCCAGTAAACTAGAGTCTAGTTTAGCCAGTAAACTAGAGTCTAGTTTAGCCAGTAAACTAGAGTCTAGTTTAGCCAGTAAACTAGAGTCTAGTTTAGCCAGTAAACTAGAGTCTAGTTTAGCCAGTAAACTACAGTCTAGTTTAGCCAGTAAACTACAGTCTAGTTTAGCCAGTAAACTACAGTCTAGTTTAGCCAGTAAACTACAGTCTAGTTTAGCCAGTAAACTACAGTCTAGTTTAGCCAGTAAACTACAGTCTAGTTTAGCCAGTAAACTACAGTCTAGTTTAGCCAGTAAACTACAGTCTAGTTTAGCCAGTAAACTACAGTCTAGTTTAGCCAGTAAACTACAGTCTAGTTTAGCCAGTAAACTACAGTCTAGTTTAGCCAGTAAACTAGAGTCTAGTTTAGCCAGTAAACTAGAGTCTAGTTTAGCCAGTAAACTACAGTCTAGTTTAGCCAGTAAACTAGTGTTAGTTTAGCCAGTAAACTAGTGTCTAGTTTAGCCAGTAAACTAGTGTCTAGTTTAGCCAGTAAACTAGTGTCTAGTTTAGCCAGTAAACTAGTGTCTAGTTTAGCCAGTAAACTACAGTCTAGTTTAGCCAGTAAACTAGTGTCTAGTTTAGCCAGTAAACTAGTGTCTAGTTTAGCCAGTAAACTAGTGTCTAGTTTAGCCAGTAAACTAGTGTCTAGTTTAGCCAGTAAACTAGTGTCTAGTTTAGCCAGTAAACTAGTGTCTAGTTTAGCCAGTAAACTAGTGTCTAGTTTAGCCAGTAAACTAGTGTCTAGTTTAGCCAGTAAACTAGTGTCTAGTTTAGCCAGTAAACTAGTGTCTAGTTTAGCCAGTAAACTAGTGTCTAGTTTAGCCAGTAAACTAGTGTCTAGTTTAGCCAGTAAACTAGTGTCTAGTTTAGCCAGTAAACTAGTGTCTAGTTTAGCCAGTAAACTAGTGTCTAGTTTAGCCAGTAAACTAGTGTCTAGTTTAGCCAGTAACTAGTTTAGCCAGTAACTAGTGTCTAGTTTAGCCAGTAAACTAGTGTCTAGTTTAGCCAGTAAACTAGTGTCTAGTTTAGCCAGTAAACTAGTGTCTAGTTTAGCCAGTAAACTAGTGTCTAGTTTAGCCAGTAAACTAGTGTCTAATTTAGCCAGTAAACTAGAGTCTGGTTATCCCAGTTAACTAGAGTCTAGTTTAGCCAGTAAACTAGAGTCTGGTTATCCCAGTTAACTAGAGTCTAGTTAACCTAGTGAAAAACTAGAATCTAGTAAACCCGGTGAACTATAGTTAAGTCTGTGTAGTAAACTGTTGTTAAGCTTACACCGTAAGCTATTAATTTTACAATGTAAACTATAGTTTAGTTTAAGAAGTGGTTTAGTTTACGAAGTAAACTATAGTTTAGTTTACAATATAAAAACCATAACTTAGTTTACATAGTAAACTACAGTTTATTGTACACAGTAAAGTGTAGATTAGTTTACACACTAAACTATAGTTTTGTTAAGATGACACGGTAAACTATAGTTTAAAAATTTAATGGAAGTGAAATTTTTTTTCATTTTCGATACCACTTAAGCTCTTTAGTCCTTCACATAAATATCCTTTGAATTATTCCATTTTTCGCATGTTTAAAACTCATTATTCCCTCCCGCTTAGAATGCAATTAATTTGAGTAGAAGAAATTATTTGCTTAGATTTCATTTCGATCAGCAGCCACATGATATCGTCTAAACAGAATTACTAAAAGACCAACCCACCACCATTTTTTAAATCGGCAGTAGCTACAGAACGCATCAGCATCACTATCACCATCATCATCACAATGGTTGGAACCAAATAAAGTTTATTATTAAGTTATTTGTTGTGTGCCACCATAAATAGAGTTTAATTTATATTTGTTACATTCCTGGCAATTTTTCATTAAACCAAGAAGAAGAAAAAGAACAAGAATACAACTAAATCCAAGACGAATGAATAACCAATGATCACGATCATCATCATAATCGTCATTATGATGATGATCGTGGCGATTATGATGACAAGTGTTTGAGGTTATTTGGTTTCGTTTGGTTTGGTCTGGTCTTGGTTTGTGGAGGTAGAGATGCAAAGACACAAGTGTTAGTTGCAGTTGCAACTCTATTAAAATCAATTTGATTTTAATGTAAAAATGTAATTTCACCTTGAGTGCTTAACTTCACGCTTTAGCGTTTTTTTTCCTCTCTCTCTTCTATTCTATTCGTTTATTATGTTTTTTTTGTAATTTATTTCTTAAAATGTATGTAAATTTGTTTAAAGGTGGGGAAAGAGCAGGAAAAAGGGGGGACAAATCCAAGACAACAACTGGCCCTCTTAGTTTATGTGAATAATTTCTTAAGTTCTGGTTCTTTAGCGTTTCCTTTTGCAAGGACGTTAGGAACAGCTTTTGTTTTATTTTGCCTTAAGTTGTTCTTTTTTCTTTGTTGTTGTGCTACTGTTGTGGCAATTATTATTATTGTTGTTGTTGTTGCTAGTTTTTTTTAATCAATGCAATTATTTTATTAGTAAAGCCCAAACCCATTGGTCTTTAATGCGTCAATCAATAATTTTAGTTTTACCACAAATAATCTCACATAATGGAACAGGAACGAGTATCAAGATTTCTATTTTCTAAATCAGGGCTGTACAAATGAAAATTTTTAAAACTGAATCTCAAATCCCGTATTTTCTCACACATCTTTAATCATATTTTAGATCGTCTCAGATATGAAGATGAAGGAAGAAAAATTTTAATATGTATAAGGACATCTTGAACCAAATTTTACAACCATGAAGGCCCATCTCTGTTATGTCCATAGTATTCTACGATTTACCTCTACTATCGCCGTTTTAAGATTTTCAGAAATCGGATTATACGATTATATATACGGATCGCGATGTACAGCATTTATTATTGTCTCGGTTACTTCCAGTTCTTTTCGAAAGCATTTTCATGTTAATCACTTGATAGCGCTGGAAATATCAACATATTTGTGATCCCTTATTATGACTTCCATAGATGTTCCAGAAACATGCACAAAAAGAAGATGCTGGAATGATAAGTCTCTGCTTTATTCAAAGTCCTTTGAAACTCTCGATATTCATAATAAACAGTTATTTTTACAGTTGTCCCTAGAAAACAATTTTGCACTCTGACTGGCCGATAAAAGACCCTGCTTGATCTTGTTAATTTTCAAAATCATGGCATCCAGAAGGTCAGCTTCCCGGCTCTTTTCTAAAACACTAAAAATAAAATTTTATTACAGAATTAAATTGGGGCTCTGATTAGTGAGCTCTTTGATCATTTTAAATTTGGGAGAAGTGCCGAGATATCTGTGATAATATAGATGTTGCGGAACTGAAAAGAAAAAAGTGATAACAGAAGAATTTCTCTGGTTCAAAAAAAAAATTTATCCAAAAAGAGAAGATATTTGAAGAAGTTTAATATCTGGGAGCATAAGGAAATTTATGATCCCTTATAAAAACTTCTGTACATATTGTGGAACCGAGGAGGTAAAGGAGTCGACAAAGCTAATTGTTTAATATTAATGTAATTTTGTAATGTACGATCTTAACGATCTTCAAAATAATGACAGCAAGAAAAACTGTAACTGGATGGTTTTATTTGAGCGAAGGTCTCTCAGGATGGCTTTCACTACTGATCAGCTACATAAAAACCAATTTTCAAGAATACTGTGATGACAGGAAAAAGATGTTGTATTCAAATTAAGGGTGACTGGAACTTGCCAACAGTGATAGAGAGAGAGCTACATTAGAGAAAGCACCAACTTTAATAAGATTAAGATTTGTATCATTTTTGCGCAAGTGAATAAACGTTGAGTGAACTGAATTTGTAGTTTAACCTTGCGAGTCATAAAATTTTGAGTACAACTACTTGATCTTCCATATTTAAGGGTCAAAAATTTCTGTTATTGACATTGCTTCCTTTGGTTTTTATTCGACTTGAAATCAAGTGTCAAAGACATTCCTTATTTCGCTAGAAATGTCTTATCACTACGATGTGAGAATCGTCTTTATTTTAAAACAACTCCAGGAAAAGAGTGTTTTAAACTATCCGGTCAGACTTCTATGGCATTGATTCAATGGACTCAATGGAACATTGAGAGAATTTTCACAGACTTTTAGAATCGTAATGAATTAATGGAGTTGAGAAAAGTTTACTAAAAATTCTTTAAAAACCACTAGGGACCTCTCAAATATTCCTCAGATATTAAGCCGTCAGAAAATTGATTGTTTTATTCTACAGCTTCCGATTTGCTGAAGCATTCATATGAGTTCGTCAAATATTTTCCACTTTACATTTACAATTTCAGTTCCAACTTTCCATCTCCGTTTCATGCTTTCCTTTAAATAATTGTCTCATCATCATCATCCATTCCCGATTTTTAGTAAAGAAAAAAAGCGTCCGCTTCCAACAGCTCCAGCTGTGTGTATGTGTTTGGATGTTTGTTTGTTTTTATCCATTTTTTTCTTTTAATTCCTTTTATTACTTTGTCTTATTTTCTTGTCATTATTGTTGTTGTTGCTATTGCATTTGGACCAAC
The DNA here is from genome assembly GCA_004302925.2 of Cochliomyia hominivorax. Classification (NCBI taxonomy): domain Eukaryota; kingdom Metazoa; phylum Arthropoda; class Insecta; order Diptera; family Calliphoridae; genus Cochliomyia; species Cochliomyia hominivorax. The sequence goes on along the minus strand of PYHX02000413.1, from coordinate 40,155,003 downwards.
TCATCGGACTGGTTTCGTTTCAGTCTATTAAAAATTACGAGGTACTATTCGATCGAGTCTTTTTGTTATTATTTTATTGTTTTGTTGTTTTTGAAATTGTTACTATTTTTAAACACTCTCACTAAAACATCACGCACTCAAACACACACAAACACATACTTACTAAGGAAAATTTTTGCTTTTTCTTCTTTTTCTTTCAATACTTTCGTTTGCAAATAATATTCGTAAATAAATGAGTAAAACGTGTATTTGTTGTTGTTATTGCGATTCATCAATAATGTTTTTTTTGAGCCTTATTTATGGAATAAGGTTGCCAGATGATGGAAAGAGGTCAATTACACAAAATGGGTAGAGAGAAAAAATTTTAAAGAAATTGTTAAAATAGATAAAAGAATTGTTTTTTGGATTTCTATTGATGACTTTTTTTGTTTCTTAGCCGGCTTCTGAAACCCTAAAGATTCCATACTGGAGCGCATTCTTAATATACAGCTGCACTCTGGACTTCTGTCTGGTTTTGTTTCTTAGTCGGAATCCTGAAGATTCCAAACTCAAGCGCATTCTTAACATATAACTGAACTCTGGACTTCTCTTTAGCATATAAACTAGACTATAGTTAATAGTCTGGATTATAGCATAGTATGGACTATAATTAAACTCTTAATTGTAGTTTAGTATATTTTCTGTATAACAGATAAGTCTAATCTGTACTACAGTCTAGTTTATTGATAACTGTTTAGTCTTTATTGTGGACTATAATTTTGTCTATATCTTGGTCCATAATTTGGTCTATAAATAAAAGAACATTTTAGTTTATTGTCTTTATTCTGGATAATATTTTAGTCTATAGCCCGGACTTTATTTTAAGGTTTGGTGCATTAAATTGTCTATTATCTGGAGATTAGCTAAACTAGCTTTTAATTCTATAGGTCTGAATACATTTTGGTTCACAGCCTGGAATATAATTTTGGCTACAGTTTCCACTATAGTCCCTAATGTTGTTTTTAGTTCTAATTAGGTTTTTTCAATTTTCTAATTCAATTCCAGTTCAGTTCTAAGTCAATTCAAATTCAGTTCCGATTCTAGTTCAGTTCTATTTCAGTTCTAAGTCAATTCTAATTCAGTTCCGATGCTAGTTCAGTTCTATTTCAATTCCAGTTCAGTTCTAATTTAGTTCTAAGTCAATTCTAATTCAGTTCTAATTCAGTTCTAAGTCAATTCTAACTCAGTTCTAATTTAGTTCTAAGTCAATTCTATTTCAATTCCGATTCTAGTTCTGTTCTTGTTCAGTTCTATTGCAGTTCTTGTTCAGTTCTAATTCAGTTCTAATTCAATTCTAATTCAGTTCTAGTTCAATTCTAATTCAGTTCTAATTCAGTTCTAATTCAGTTCTAAGTCAATTCTAATTCAGTTCCGATTCTAGTTCAGTTCTAATTCAGTTCTATTTCAGTTCCACTTCAGTTCTTCAAACGAATTAAAATCGATTTCACTTGCCACTGATAATACAATCTCCCTTGTCAATCCTCCTCCTTTTCCTGATTAAAATCTGGCCACTCTGAACAAAGGGTTCCAACAGTTGTTTTTCCCTTCCAACACTCAAAAGCAAAAACAAATGCATCTAAACACACATACAGCCACACTTACACTTTAATATCTATAACCTGTGGCACACGCTCCCTAGAAGATTGAACATTCACACAAAACATTCGATTAGAATTCCGCCATATGAAATGGATTTTGTTGTTATTTTTAGAACAGCGAAAATAATATCTGCCAATTACAGCTAAATTGTAATGTTGTCTAAACTTTAAACGTTTTCTTTTTCTTTCATTTCATGCAGAAACAAACGAGAAAAAAACTATCACTAACATGCACAAAGAAGGAATAAAAACAAAAACAAGCAAAATAAGCAACAACAACAGCAACAAGAAAAAAGCTAAACAAATAAAGAAACAAAACAATTTTATAACAAGTTGTTTCTATCACTTGAAAGTTCTCTTTAACTTAAAAGCGGACACTCTTAAGCGAGAAATACATTCCACATAAAACACTAATTTTTGAATAACAGAATCCACTCTCTTCTCTCTCTCGCTCTTTAAGTTGGCTCCAAACATCTGTTAGGGTTCTTTTGTTTTTTTTTATTCTTAGAGGTTTTTTGGTTTTTGCGTAAATTTTCGACCGGTAGTTTTTTTGCACAAACACTAACACTCACACACACTGTCACATTCTCATCCATGCATTCACATTGTAGTGTTTGTTCCCTCTTCTCTTAAACATTTACGAAGTTTACTTTAACGACTTTTCTTATTTCTTAACAACTCATTTCTTTTATTCTTTCTTTGTGTCTTTCTAGTTTTATTAACGTTGTTTTTTGTTTTCTTTTTTTAAGTCATTGTTGTCATAGTCACAGTTGTTTGGCTAGGATTTCAGGCACAGTGTGATGGAATGGAAATTAAATGGTGAAAAAATAAACTTTTTTATGTTTTAAAGTTTTATTAAAAAGAAAACGATATATATTTAAAAAAATTTTCGATAAATCTCCTATTAAGAGAAAACTTTCGATAAATCTCCCATTTAGAGAAATTTTTCGATAAATCTCCCATTTAGAGAAAATTTGCGATAAATCTCCCATTTAGAGAAAATTTGCGATAAATCTCCCATTTAGAGAAAATTTGCGATAAATCTCCCATTTAGAGAAAATTTGCGATAAATCTCCCATTTAGAGAAAATTTGCGATAAATCTCCCATTTAGAGAAAATTTTCGATAAATCTCCCATTTAGAGAAAATTTTCGATAAATCTCCCATTTAGAGAAAATTTTCGATAAATCTCCCATTTAGAGAAAATTTTCGATAAATCTCCCATTTAGAGAAAATTTTCGATAAATCTCCCATTTAAAGAAAATTTTCGATAAATCTCTCATCTATATTAAAATTTCGATAAATACTTTTTTTACTAAACCTTCATTTTTTCAAATTATTTTCATTAGGGAATATTTATTAAATTTTTCGATCATTCGAATTTCCGTTAATTTCATTATTCGTTTCAAATTTTAATCGAATTTCTTTCTTTCTTTTCAGGTAAGTTTTTTACACGATAAAGACCTCGCAAATGCCTAAAAAGTGTCTTACAGGTCAAAGGTAGTAGTCAAAGGTAAAATTATATATTCCTGATATTCAAAAAACACTAAGCCGATTTTATAAAATTGACACAACTACGAAAGAAAGCTTTGAGACATCAAAGCTACAACATAAGGTTTATTTAGGAAATGGGTCGTAATAACTGATTGGTTTATATAGTATAAATTGTTGAATAAAATTGTGCTTATTCGATTTATACTTTTATTGCCTTATTCGGCAAGTCTCACAATTTCGTGTACTCATAATAATCACTTAATATTTACTAAGAACTCACTGATTAGTAGCATTCCTAGGAAACTGGCAAAGGACTTATCCTTTGGGTTAATTGGTCACCTTTTAACGTTCCTTAACTTTTTCCATGTTTGGGGACCATATATTCTTCTGAGACATTATTTAGATCCAGAGTTCTTCTAGCAACGGTAACTTAAAAATAGTAAAAACAAGTAAAAATGTTATAGTCGGTCTGGTCCGACCGATGTAGTTAAAAAATAGTAATAAATGACCCTCGTATAATTTTATTTTCTGATTTATTCTTAAGTGTGCGTTATTGTGAAATATTGGACCAAATATGGCCAATTTCAAATAAGATTCGCCCTTGGGCCAAAATAAAAATCAAGATTTCATCAAGATATTACATCGTTTATATGGACAACCAGGACGGATATCGTCAAAGTGATTCTGACATGCGCAACGTCATTTTTTCTTTATGTTACAAACATCAGCACATACACATAATACCCCAACCACTTAAAGTGGTGTAGGGTATAAATATTTATTGAATTAATTTTCTTAAAGTAAATTCTTCAAACATTTTTTGTAAATTTTCTTAATTCCAACCCACTGTGCTCACGTATTTTACCTTTTGACTTGAACGACTTTAACAACATTTAAATGAGCACACGTACAACAAAAACAACAACTATATGACAAAAAAATCATTCTCCCCAAACACCAAAAAACAACAACAAGAAAATGAATTAAAGAAAAGAAGACAAGAGAAGAATATGAAAGAAAAAACAACTACAACAAAAAGTAAACAAGAAAAACTTAAAAAAAACACTGGCTATAACAACAAAAACAACACTTATACAGTTAACACACACCAATGCAAAAGTAAATAGTTTTTTCGACATGTAATGATGAGGGGGGGATTTCTAAAACAACAACGACAACAATAAGAAAACAAACGTTAAAGTGGAGAACCTAAACAAATGAATGATATTTTTTTATTTGTTGTTACTGTTGTTGTTGTTGTTGTTGTTGTTGTTGTTGGCTGATACGATTGATTTCGTTGATGTTGTTTGAGTATTCGCTTAATTCGTTTGGGTTGTAGACGAATGACATCCACATTTAAAGTTTAGTTGATGAGTGATTTTGGTCAAATAAAGTTGTTAACGCGCTTTTTCGAAGAGTTTTGTTGTGATTTTTGTGTTTTTTGGTTGATTGAAATTTAAACGTTTTTTTTACTTCGTGGTAATACAAATAGAAGTGTTAATGGATGTGTGTGTGTGTAAATAATTGACAAAAATATAATACAAAAAAGAAGTTATTAACGTTTTAGAAGTTTTAAAGCAAAAAAGAAGAAAAATACAAAAAGTAACTATAAAGCCGGAAATTTACTACATTTGTGATACAAAAAAAATGTTTTTGAAAAATTAAATGAATTGAAGATTCAAAAAAATAAGAAAAAAATATATAAAAATCACAAATTACAGTGTTTTTAACAATTTTAGTAATTTTTCCTAAAAAAAGATTTAAATCATGAATTGATTTTTTTGGTTAAAAAAATTGTTGTTATTTATTTTAGTTATTAAAGTTATCTTGTTGCAATTAAAAAAAATGATGGTCGGCCAAGCCCGACTATTTAATACTCTACACCACATTGTTGGTTATAAATGGTAGCTACCAAAAATTAATTATCTGCCCTCGTATAAATATATTTTCTAATTTATGCTTAAGAGTGCAGTATATATTATTTAGGATTTGTGTGTTTTAAAAGGTTTGATAATATGGAAACTAAAGGAAATTGTGGACCCAACTTAGTAAAATTACCATTGTATATGTGACATGAAAGCACTTTTTAGTGATAATTTTAAGGGGCGTTATATGGGACCTATGAGAAATAATGGACCGATCCTCATTTAATTTAGCACATAATTTTTGAATATTATTATCACTATTTATGAGCCTAAAACCTCATCCCCAGACATTTGTATGGGAGCAAGATGATAAAATGGATCCATATATAATGTTACGTGCTAATTTTCATCAGATTTTCCTAAAATTGCGACCTGCACAAGGTTTGCATTTACAGCTAGCCTGCCAGATGATCCTGAGTCGAACAGAATACTTAAATATTGTGGTAGTAATATATTTTGTGACCATTACAAACTTATGCACAAAAGTATAATACCCCAAACACCTACGGTGGTGTAGGGTATAAAAAGACTGCAATTTTAACAAAAGAAACAAGAAAATAATCAACTTTAATAGTTTAATGACTTAATTTTTGTTAACAACTTTTGGTGATTAATTTTAACACTAAAGTGATTTTCTGTTTGTAAAAAAATTCTTTTATAAAAGTTAAATTTATTTAATTTTGTTTTCCAAAAATAAGTGTGTGTATATGTGTGTGGTGTTTTATTTCTTATAAATATAAATAAAGGTTAAAGTTTTCTTCATTTATTTAATTAAAACGTGGGTTTAATTAACTTTAATAAACAATTACACTTGAATTACAATAACAATTCATTAGCAAAGAAAAAAACCCACAAAAAACTCTTTTCTTTACAAAAACAAAAACAACTTATTACAAGAGAAAAACACAAACAAAATTTAAGTAATTGCAAATGCAAAAAAAAAATACACACAAAACCCTAAACTCCCGTCACAAAAAACCAACAAAGAAAAACAAACACAATTCCACAATACACTACACTGCATTTCTACTCAAAAACAAAAACCTTTTACCATAAAAGCAATAACAACAATAACACTAGGAAAACAATTAAAAATATGTAAAGAAGAGTTTGTTTTCTTAATAACTCTCAAATATTAAACTCTGCTCTCTTTTCCTTTAATTGAGTTTTACATTAACAAGGCAGATGCTCACAACTTCATTTGCATTTATTTGTTTATGTGTGTTTGTTGTTTCTTCTGTTAACTGTTAGAAAATAATAAAAACAAACTCAAATAATAATAACAATAATGACAAAAAATATGTCAAAGTCAATTGTCATTGAATACAGTGTTGTATTTAGAGTTTATTTATACAATTATTTATAAATCTATTTTGTATACTTATTTGTGGTATAATTGTAGTCACAACCACCTTAACTGAAATAATAATAATGATGATAATGACTTATGATGACGATGATGATGATGATGATACCCACTATAGTGTTTGTCTGTTTAAATGATCATGAAATTTTTAATGTGTTTACAAAGTTATTTTGATCTGTTTGTTATTGTTTTTCGAATGATGCAAAAAAATATATTTTGTCATTAAAAATTGAGCAACTGACATTAATATTTTTTTGCAAACAAATTATTGTATTGAAATTTTACTTAATTTTGCTTTTAACTCTTGTTTTTTATTTGTTGGTTAAAAAGGGAAAATGCACGGAAAGAAAGGAAAACTTAAAAGAGTAGATAAGCAACATAAAATTTAATTCCTTTACTTCAAATTTTCATTTCGTACCCATTTTGTACCCTTAATCCATTAAATGTCAAAGATATAAGAAATACGAATACCTACAAAAGTACTAATATTTCAAAAAGGCAACGTTCTAATGGCGTTCTCAATCATAATTAATAATTAATTACAGACTACACTTCAAGCTCTCCTCTAATACCCATTTTATACCATTAACCCATTAAATACCAAAGATATGAATTTATCAAAATTAATTATTTAATTTGCTTCCATTTTTTTAACATTTTTGAAAAATATGCTTTGGCCAAAAACCGATTATATATAAATAATAGAGCTTTGTATTTATATATTATTATACATTAATGTAAATTATATCTTAATGTCTATATATTCATATATTAATTATGCAAAACTTAATTCATGATATTGTTTTATAATGTCCATCCTTCTGTCTGGTTTTGTATATTTTTTAGAAAAAAATCTGAGAATAAGACTGCATTTATGGTATATATTTGTGTTAAAATTATTATATAAATATACTTATGCTTAGTTTTGTATATAATTGTACATCAATTTAAATTATACCTTCATACCTATATTTTGATATATTAATCATGCAAAAATATGTTTATGGGATGGTGTAATAATGTCCGTCCTTCCGTTCGTGTTTATTTATTTTTTTATTTTTATATAAAATGTTTTTGCTAAAATGATTTTATATAAAAAATGTCGTATAGTTTTATGTATAAATATATATCAATGTAAAGTATAGTTTCATATCTATTTTTTGATATATTATTTATATCAAAATCAGTTGACTAGACAATTTAATAATGTCTGTCTTTCTGTCTGTTTTGTATATGTTTTAAGAAATATTCTGTAAAAATATTTCCGGATATTTTTAAGATCAAGGTAATTTAAATATATGACTTCCTACCTACACTTCCAGAAACTAAAATTCAAAAAGTTATTTGAATAGACGACTTTATAATGTCTGTCCTTTCATCCGTTTTTGTATATATTTAAAAAATGGGGTTAAGTGAAGTATTAAACATAATTTATGTTAAGCAAATTACAAGAAGTGAAATTGAACAAATAAGTTTAATGATATATCAATATAAACTATAATTTCTTACCATTTTTTCGATATATCAAGTGCCTAAAAGTTTTTTGAATAGACGATTTAATAATGTCCGTCTTTCCGTCCGCTTTGGAATTTATTTTAAATAAATGGGGGTTAAGAAAAATCATTATTTTGTTTGAAGAAAAATTAAAAGCAAAGAAATTGAATTATCATATGTAATTATATATCAATATAACCTATACCATCCTACCTTTATTTCCATATACTAAATATCAGAAAATATTTTAAATTAACAATTCCATAATGTCCGTCCTTCCGTCCACTTTTGTATAGTTTGAAGAAAATGGGGGTTAAAGAATATTTCAAATATTTTACATGGAGAAAAATTTAAAAGAGATGAATCGAAAAATTTTAAGAAAAATCCATAAGATTTCAGAATGTCAAAAAATTTTAAAATTAAAATTTTTCTTCTCATTTTGTGTAAAAAATGGAACTTTGCTGTCTAAATTCTTTTTTTAATACTTTTGTTAGGAATTTTTCTACTTTTTCTCTAAGTGTAGTAGTTTTCTTGAAAAAAAAAGATCAAAAACCCCTTAAAAACAACAATAACATCAAGTTGTCAAAGAAACCATTAAAGTATCTTTTATTTTTATTATTATTTTTGCATTTCAAAGACACCTTCTTCTACCTTTTTTTGTCTTTTACGTCTTTTTTTTCTAAAGTTTTCAATTCAAGTGCATTTGAAATTAAAATCATTCACCCACCACACACTTATATTCACATAAATTTTTTTTCACTTTTATAAAAATATTTATTTGAACTAAAAAATTCCTTAACAATTAAATAAATTTATTTTTTTTAAAGAACAATTTTTTTATTAACAAAATTTTTTTCTAATAAATATTTTTGGTGTCTCGTATTTAAACAGCTGTTTAAAGATTGTTTAGGCGTGAGTGTAAAGTGTTTACCAATAATTCGAGTGTCAAGTCACTAGAACTATTGAGTGGCGACAAAAATAATTAAATAATAAAAAAGAAATATTTGAAAAAAATTATACGCGAAAAAAATTTAATAAAAATATGGCAAATTAAAATTAATAAAAAATATTTAAGTTGATATTGACAAAAAGACTGTATTTAAAGAAGGGAAACAATTTGAAGTGCTATTTTCAAATTTAACAGTTTTTTTTATTATTGGAAGTTTAAGTAACCTTTTTAAAGAATTTTTAATTGAACGAAGAAAAGGAATTTAAAGAAATTTTAAGGTGAGTTGAAAGAAATTTTTTAAAAAATTTTATTTTTTAGATAAAATTAAACTTTAAATTGTTACCAAAAAAAGGGGGAAATGAAAGAACTCAAAATTGTCATAATGAAAACGTAAATTCAAATCGTAATTTTTAAATTCCAAACAAATTTTGAAATGAATTTTATGGTTTTCAAATTACATCTGGCAACCTTTAGGCCCTTAATCGTTCAAATACTTTTGTGTTCTCGTATTTGTATTATAATCTCTATAATAATAATTTTATCTGTTCAACCAAACTGATAATTCTTGAAATCTAATGAAAGAACTCAATTCACTCATCGCAATTATTTGATAAAAATTTTTTACCCATTACAAGTGGTGAAGACGGTATATTAACTTTGTCATTCTGTGTGTAACACTAAGACTCCATAATGTATATATATTCTAAATCTGAGTCGTTTTAGCTATATCCATTTGTCTGTTCGACTGTCCGATTGTATCTCTGTCTACCCGTCTGTCTCTCTGCATTTCGCATGCTCACATCGACAGAAATCGACAAGGCCCAATAATATTTGGCCTGAGTATTTGTTATATTCCTGAGAAGAACCAGTAAAATCGGTTCAGTATTTTAAAAGTTAAAGACCGATATCGGAGTCAACCCCTAACTTCAATCAAAGAATTTACGTAAAATTAAAATGAAATTTTGTCGTAATAATAAATTATGTGCACTTTATAACCATTCCAAAAACTATCAAAATCGGTTCAGAAGCAAAAGAAGTTATAGCCAAAAATATAACGAATGTTGTGGGTCATTAAAAAAAAAAACGTTTACGTACTCACGTCTGTGAGTGTATGTATAAGTGTGTTAGTACGAACATAACGTATTTACTCCACACGTATTTGTGTTGGAGGGTATTGAAGACTCGCTATAGCCGAATATATCATTCTTACTTGTTTTAATATTTTTTAACAAAACTAAAAATTTCATTTAGCAGCACATAAACAGGTTGTTTAATTTTTTTTTCAAAAAAATATTTCATTTTAGTTCCATTTTTTTAATAAAACCAACAAAATTTTCGACAAAATTTATTTATGACTAATAAAATATTATTTTTAAGTCATCTCTTCTGAACTCATCACATATGTTTGCTATAACAAACTTAAATAGCAGCAGCATCAGCAGCAGCAACAACAAAATCATAGAAAAAAATCAAAAATTGATTACTCGAGTCAAAATTTGATTTAATTTATTTATTTTTTTTTCGGTTATAAAATTTTTATTTTTATAATTTCCCTTATTGTGTTGTTGTTGTTTTTCTTAATTTTTTTTATTACAACTGGGTCATTTACCCGGTTTTTGTTGGCATTAAATTCAAAGAACAAGTGAAATATAAAAATTAAGCAGAAATATTGTTTTTGCTATTAAATTGTTCATATTTTGTTGGGATTTTAATTAGAATTTAATAGGTCCAACAATTCGTTAAAGGTTCTACATTTTTTTTTTTTTAATTTATCGATAAATAAAAAATTTTGTTAAAAAATTTTATACTTTAAAAATTTAAAAAAAAATTCTTCGAAATTTCGGTACATAAATGTGCGATTAAAATTCGATTAAAATTGCTATGAATAAATATTCGATTCAAATATTGATAATTAATTATTCAACTCATATTTCGATAAATAAATATGTGTTTAAAATTTCGATAAAGATTCGATTAATAAATGTTCGAAGCAAATGTCGATTAATAAAAATCGATATAAAAATAAAAGTCGATATAAAAATCGATTTAAATTTTTATGAATAAATACTCGATTCAAATGTTGATAATTAATTATTTAATTCATATTTTGATATATTTTTTTCAAATTTCGATAAATGTTCGAAGCAAATTCCCATAAATAAATATTCGATTCAAATTTCGATAAATAAATATTCTATTTAAATTTCATTCCATTCAAATTTCAATTAATAAAAATTTTATTTAAAAATTTCGATAAAAAAGAAATTAATCTAAAGTTTTTTATTAATAGATTTTCTTTTCGAAATTCGGATAAATAAGTAATTTATCTCTGAATTTCGATAACTAAGAAACTTATCTCAAAACTTCTATAAAAAAATTATCAAAAAATTGCGATAATAAAGATTTTTGTTTTTATATTTTCCATAACTAAAAAAAATTTTTTCAAAATGACGATAAATAAGAAATTTAATAGAAATTTCATAAAATAAGAAAAATTGTTTTGAAATTTCGAAAAAAGAAAATATCGATAAAAATAAATTTAATTTCGGTAAATAAAATGTTTATTTAAAAATCGCAATTCAATAATTTTCTTTATAAAAATGTATCTCAAAATATTATTAAATAAAAAATTTACTTCAGATTACCGATAAGTTAAAATTTCGATAAACAGGAATTTTTTTGATCAGTTTTTGTACGAAACTTTCGAAAATTTTTGATATTGTATGTTTTCAATAAAATTTGTATATTAAAGAAAATTTCGATGAGTTTTTTCTTAAAGGAAATTTTCGATCACTTTCTAAATTCAAGCAATTTTCTATTTAAAGAAAAAATTCTGTTAGAAAAACTAGAAAAATTTTTTATTTACAGGATTTCTTCGATAAAAAGAATGTTAAAAATTGAAAGAATAACCATCGATCAATATTCTATTTAAAAATAGAAAATTTCTGCAAGTTTTCTATTAGAAAATGTTTGATGTTTTTTCTATTCAAAATATTCTATTCAAAAAAATTCGATCAGATTTCTACTTAAAGGAAATTTTGGATAAATATTTATTAAAAAAAATCTATCACCTTTTTGATCGATCAGTTTTTTACTTAAAACAAATTTCGTTTAATATTCTATTTAAAGAAAATTTGTCGATCACTTTTCGTAGTAAAATACCAATAAATTTGCTGTAAAGAGTATTTTTTCGATCAGTTTTCTATTTAAAATAAATTTTCGATCAATATTCTATTAAAATGAGAATTTCTATCAGTTATTTATTTAAATAAATCGATAATTTTTCTATTCACAAAATTTCATCAATAAATTTTCTATTTAAACGAAAATTTCGATCAATTTTCTACTTAAAGGAGAATTTTGATCAATATTCTTTTCGATTAATTTCAGTGAAGTTTGAATTAGCAGGATTTATTCGACCAGTTTTCTATTTTCGATAAATTTCAATGAATTATCTATTAGAAGAAATTATTCGACCAGTTTTCTATTTTTGATAAATTTTAATAAATTTTTTATAAGAAAAAAATATTCGACAAGTTTTCTATTTTCGATAAATTTCAGTAAAATTAGCAAGAATTATTCGACCAGTTTGCTATTTTCGATAAATTTCAATAAATTTTCTATTAGCAGGAATTATTCGACCAGTTTTCTATTTTCGATAAATTTCAATAAATTTTTTTAGCAGGAATTATTCGACCAGTTTTCTATTTTCGATAAATTTCAATAAATTTTTTTAGCAGGAATTATTCGACCAGTTTTCTATTTTCGATAAATTTCAATAAATTTTCTATTAGCAAGAATTATGTGACCAGTTTTCTATTTAAAGAAAATTTCTTCCAAAAAAGAAGAACAATTTTCTATTTATTTGGATTTTTTTCTATTTATAGAATTTTTTAATGAAAAATTTTTAAACGATCTTTTCGATTTTTATTACAAAAATCATGTTTTTATTAAAAAACAATTTTATAAAAAAAATTCGATTAGTTTTTTCTACTCAAAAGGGAATTTCTATAAATTTAACAAATTGTTGTTTTCCACTTAAAGGAGATTTTCGATCAATTTCTTTTTCGAAAGAAAATTTTTATAAGTTTTCTATTAATTCGTTCAGTTTGTACTCGAAATTTAAATTTTGATTAATTTATTAAAGAAATTTGTGATAATTTTTTTTATTAAAATGAAATATTTGATAAAATTCTTATTTAAAATGAAACTTTGAACGATTTCTATTCAAAGGAATATTTTGATTAATTTTCAATTTCAAGAAAATTTTCGATCATTTTTTATTAAATGGAGGAATTTGATTAATTTGGTTTTAAAAGAAAATTTTGCAAAAATTATTTTTATATACAAAAGAGTTTTCCATAAATTCTCTATTTAAAGAAAATTTTCATAAATTTTCTATTTACTGGATACATTTTATGTTTTTTAGGGATCTTTTCTTTTTGCCTTAAATTTGATCATATTTATTTTTTTCATATTTTTTCTTTCAGTGCATTAACAAATAACATAATTCACTTAACAATAATCCATATTGCAAAAATACAAACAAAATGTATAAAAATAAATAAATATTAATCTTAAATCTATTAACAAGGTTGTTTAAATCAGCTAAAATTTATTTATTTTGAAAATTTCATAAAAATCAAAATTAAAAGAAAAATAAAAAATAAATAAAACGTAAAGACTGAAATATAAAAAATTATAAATTATTTCAAAATTTATGTACATGAGATCATAAATTTGCATCGAAATCAGCAGATCTTAACAAATCTAACGGACGCATATTTATTTTTTATAAAATAAATAAAAAAATGAAATATTGTGAAAACTCTCTTCCTTTCTCTCTCTCTCTCTCTCTCTATCTCTCTCCCTCTCTCTCTTAAAAAAAAAACAAACAAAATTTTGAATCAAAAGTATTACACATTTGGAAAAAAATTTATTTCCTTTTAAAATTTTATTAAGAACGAAGAGAGAGTGAATGAATGATCTGCAGTGATCATAGTTTTGTTGCCAAATTTTTATAATTTGAAATCTAGGTGACATCCTATCCCAGCCTCAACAAATGTTAGAGCGATCATCACCGTCATGATCATAATTTGTTTTGTTGGTCAATTTTACGCACATTTTTTTTGGTTTTTGAAAAAGTGATCTGCAGCGCTCAAGTTATTTTGCAAAATTTCTGACTAATTTTTTTTAAAGAAAAATTTAGTTGCATGATCGTTCTAGTTAGTCATGCTTTTCAAACATTTTGACTAATGCGTCAGTCAATCATTTCCAATTTAATGTTTAAGTACAAAGTTGTAAGATGATGTGTAATACAGATCAGATAAGAAATTTGTAAATAATTTTTCTATGAGTGTAAAACTGATCGAAATATAAAATTGATCATATTTTCTGTAATGAAATTGATCTTTAAAGGAAAATTTTAACGAATATTAATTCTTTTTAATAAAAAAAATTCTTAAAAAATTGATCAAAAATTTTATCATTCAAATGGAAAAGTGATCGAGATTTTAATTTTTATAAAAAAAATGATCAAAAATTTCCTTTAAGTAGAAATTTATTAGAAACTTCCCCTCAAATAGTCTAACAAAAATGGTTTCAATAGAAAACTGATCTCCAATGGAAAAATGATCGTAAATGATCTACACATTTTCTTTAAATAAGAAATTGACAAACTTTTAGTGTTTAACGCCAAGAAGGAAACATCTTAGATCCCATAATGTATATATTCTTGCATCGGAATAAAGTCATATTGAATTTCCGAGAAAAGATCAGCGATCTTAAGGAATTTATACACAAAAAAGGATGCTTTCATTCGTAAACTCTTCAAATATGTTTGGCCTGACTTGGCATCCTGTTACTATGATAAACAAGCCCTTATGTGGTACAAGAACAATAATATATAGTATTTGTATAAAGAGAGGTAAATCCTCCAATCTGGCCGGATCTAAGGCCAGTGGAGATATATTAGGATCTTGTAAAAAAAAACAATGGAAGAGCACAAAAAAGTGTTCCAAATTTTGGTAAATTTTAAATAGAGGTGGACTACCTGTTCGAAAAAAGGGACAGAAAGCAGGGAACAATTTCTCTAAAGAGAAGAACCGGAAAATGAAAAAATTTAATAATATAAAAAAAAACTTTAACGATCATGTTGAGTGATCGTGAATATCTTCAACAAATAGAAAAGAGATCAAAAAAGTAATCGAATATTTCTATGAAGAAATAATCGATACAAACTTTAATGATCTATAACAAATACAAATTATGTTGAGGTTTCTTTTATTTTCAAGATCGTGAGTATCTTCAATAAATCTCCGATCTGAGAAAATTTAATTAATTAAATTTAATCGAGAAATTCTGATCGCATAAAGATCGAAGATTTTTATTGACTCTTTTGGTTTTGATATAGATCGGACGATCTTTGGTCAGGATTTTTAAAAAGTTTTATATTTTTTTTTAATTATGAACTGATCTAGCAGCTCCCTTAAATAAAGTGTGAAAGAGAGGGAAAAATCTGATTAACTTTATTAACGAAATAAGAATCGATAGAAAATGAAAATTTCATTTTTTTAAATTTTAAAAGTTATAATTTCTTGATCTCTTCTTTTTACCCTGAAATTTAAAACTGAAAGTAAAGATTTTTGTTTAGTTTGTTGTTGTTGTTGTCTGTTAAAATTTTCTTGTTTTTCCATTTCAATTATCTACAAATTATTTGTTGTTGAAAACGTTTAATTTTTTATTATTATTTAATCTTTACCGGTCAGTAGGGTGTATATAAGCTTTTCATACCATTTGTAATTTCCGAAACTTTCGATTTAGGCCCTCAAAAGTATATATTCTGGACCGGTGTAAAATAATAAATTGAGCTATGTCTGTCCGTCCGTCTGTCCGTCCGTCAGTCCTTGTGTCGGTGACCTATAGTTAACATATATGATATGTGTATCAAATGATTGGAAAAGCTTTCAAGAATTTTGCTATTAAAATCCAGGGAAATTGTTTCATAAATCGCTCAGATATTAGTAAAATACTGAAGGTACCTTAAACTTTTTTTCGGGGTTTTTTTCTATTTTTTGAAAAATCTTTTAAGAGTTAGAGACCTTCTATTTTTTACAGATAGATTTCAATAAATTTAGCGGATTTATCCGCTGAAGACATGAAATGAATTGGACCATTAGTTTCTGAGTTATAGGCAAACAAATATTTTCCTATATTTTAAACCCCCTATGAGATCTATGGACTTGGTTATGATACTGATTTATTACAAATTTTTCCCCGAATTTAATCATTTTCATTTTTCAAAATCGGTTCATAAACCACAGAGATATGGTCAATTATTTCTTTACATACTGAGTCCCATGTGGTTGTTGTTGTTTATAACTACAGACGTTTAAATATATGTTTTTGGAGATTTTAGCCATTCTTATGCTATTAATTTAGTTGTTTTTACTAATGGATCAGAATTTTTTTGTGGATTTTTCATTTAAAGATATAAATCTATTAGGCCATTAGTTTCCGAGATATGGACGAAATCATATTCTAACATTCCTAGGGCAGCTACGAACCTAATTGCCATGCAGAAAAAATACTAATTTTTTTCTCGAATTTTGATTTTTTTAAATTTTCAAATCGGTTCATAAATAGCCGAGATATTAACAAGTCTTTATTTTCCTTGTGGTTGTTGTTGTTGTTGGATATCGTATTGAAAACAATAACAATGTAAAGCGTTCTGTTAAAGCTAGAGATATAATTTTTATATTAGCAGATCGGAAATAATTAGGAGAATTTTAAGTTGAAAACATCACAGTAATCGGTTCATTAGTTTCCGAGTTATAGGCACAAAACGCATTATCCGATATTTTAAACCTTCTATGGGAGATATGGACAAAATTTTGATGCAGAAAAATAGCTAATTTTTTTCTAAATTTTATTTTTTCCATTTTCGAAATCAGTCCATAAATAGCCGGGTTATTAATTACTCCTTTATATTGTTTTAGTGAAAGCGAAAATTACTCGTGAATAGATGCAGCATATGACTCATATAAAGACTACAGTAATGGCTGTCCTTTTCTCCTTCTTCTACAAGAACAGGGACTTAACGTTACAAACAAAAAATTCCATATCAGCAAAGCTGAAGGGTATAGAAAATTCGATGCGGACGAATTTACCACTTTAACTTGTTTATTTTTCGCGTTGCAAAAAAAGTGAAATAAACAGAAAATAAATAAATAAAATAAATATTTAACCTACATAATACTGAATAAATACTTGGATTATTTTTTATTTCAACTATTTTTATTCGTTTTTACCTTTAAAAGTCATTTATTTCCATTCGTATCTCTTGTGAAATAAAAAGAGGAGGAAGCGCAAACTAAAATTATATCGTAAAATTTATTTATTTAGTTTTCGTTTAGTTCTAAATTAGTGAAATGTCTTGAGTCTTGTGTTGGTTTCAAATCCGTTACCAATCAACAATCAACCAACCCCTGTGTGTTATAGACACCGATTGGACTTTTTTGTGGGCCAATGTTAGTGAAAATGATTTTTATTACTTTTTTGTTGTTTCAACTTGGAAATTACGTGTTAAACAATAATTTATTTTATTTTTCTCTCTAAATAAAATTAAATAAAGTAAAATGCTAATTTGTGTCACAAAAGCTGTAGGAAGCCAGGAATAATATATTTTTCTATTTTTTCACTTCTATGAAATCGATAAAATCAAAATCACTTCAAATATGAATGATTCAATTACAGTTTTTTTTCTCTTACATTAAAACAATAAAAGTTATAACGATTGTTTTCTTTTCTTAAAAAAACTGTAAAATTTCCTTTAATTTGATTGACAGTTTAGTTTGTTTACAAATAAAACAAAACGTCATTGTTGACATTCTAAGGAAAAATGCATTAGTTTTTTTATAATGATAATTTTAATATATTTTTTTTAAATTTTCCAAAGAAAATGGTATCATAAACTATGATAATGATCAATTTTAATAAAGTTCAAATTCAAGTTTAGTTATAGTTAATTCAAGTTAGTTCAAGTTCAATTCAAGTTCAGTTCAAGCTTAGTTCAAGTTCAGTTCAAGCTTAGTTCAAGTTCAGTTTTAGTTTACTTCGATATCAATTCTAGTTCAGTTCTTGTTCGGTTATAGTTCATTTTAGTTCAGTTCTACTTCAGTTCTAGTTTAGTTCTCGTTTAATTCAAGCTCAGGTCAAGTTCAATTCTTGTTCAGTTTTAGTTCACTTCGATATCAGTTCTAGTTCAGTTGAAGTTCAGTTCTTGTTCGGTTATAGTTCATTTTAGTTCAGTTCTACTTCAGTTCTAGTTTAGTTCTCGTTCAATTCAAGCTCAGGTCAAGTTCAATTCTAGTTCAGTTCAAGCTCAGTTCAAGTTCAGTTCAAGTTCAATTCTCAGTGCAGTTCTAGTTTAGTTCAAGTTCAGTTCTAGTTCAGTTTTAGTTCAGTTCTAGTTCAGTTTAGATTCAAATTCAGATTTATAGTTCAGATTCAAGTTCATATTCAAGCTCCGATTCTAGTTCACATTGTAGTCCAGATTTAATTAATTTTAAGTTCAAGTTCATTCAGTTCAAATTTAGTTCCGTTTTATTTTTTGTTCAGATTCTAGGAAAATCGCATTAGATTTTTTAGAAAAAAATTCTGAAGATTTTTTGTAGAAAAAATTCTATTATGTTTTCTTTCTCTTAATTTTTTTTAATTTCTCTTAAGGATTTTTTATAGAAATAAGATTCTCTTATAAAAGATTCTCTCTTAATTTTTTTATATGTAAAAAATATCTTAAGACTTTTTTGTAGAAAAAAAGTTCCTCAAAACATTTTTATAGAAAAATTTCTCTAAAGATTTTTTATAGGAAAAATTTCTCTACAGGTGTTTTATAGGAAAATATTTTCTCTTAAGAATACCAGTTTTACAGAATAAATCTTCTAAAAAAATATTTTGTGAGAACAATGTTTTCTTAAAATATCGTCCAATTTTATAAGTTTTAGAAAAAATTTTTTGGGAAAAAATGTAAATAAGTTTTCTTATGAGAAATTTTGTTCTTTTGAGAATTTTTGTTTTGAAGTTATTGTACCTTCTGATTTTTACCTTGACTTTGTCTTAAAAGGGGCCAAAAACATTAACTTCGCCTTCTTTCGATGATAAAAATGCCACAACAAAAATTGATATAAAAAAGTGATAACGATATGAAGTGATAACAACTACAATTGAAGTTAATTTACTAAACGACCAGTAACCAAATTAGAGAAAAAAAAGAAAAAAAGAGTTAAAATCTAAACAATGAAATTGTGTTCATAAGTGATTAAAGAACGTAACTGAAAATCACTAAACACTTTATTCTCGGAAAAGAATAAAAGTGAATAAAAATAAACAAAACAAAGAAAAAATTGTTATAAACAATTTAAAGATAAAATTAAAAATACACGAGTTTAATATTAAAAAATAAAAAATAAAATAAACAAAAATATTAGATAAAACGAATTATCTCGATTTAAAGACTGACTGAATGACTAAAAGAGAAAAATTAGCTAAATAAATTAAAATCAAAATAAAATATTTAAAAGAAAATGAAAAATTAAAGAAGAAAATTAAAAATGAGTTTTAAATTTAATTAATATAAGAGAACTTAACAGGATTAAGAGATGCAAAGAGAGAGAGAGAGAGAGAAATGCTTACTTTTGTAGTGACGAAAAGGGTTAAAATAAGCAGGATTGATGATTTGAGTTTTCTTAACTATTTGAACCGATTTCGCTGAAATTATCACAGCATGATCCCAATATACCCGAAAGAAATTCAAATAGGACCAGGGGGAGGAGTATCCCCCATTCAAAGTAAATATTTATTGTCAAATATAAAAATGATTATAACAGCGAGAGTTCCCATCGTTTTCTCAAGGAAACTGTTATACTGGAGTGGAGCCCAAGAAATTAAAACATAATTTGGACTAAAAGTGCAATTTAATCTGGACCACACTACAGTCTGTACTACAAACTTAATTATATATAGATGATAAACTTCATTAAAATCTGAACTGTAAAGTTGACTATAGTCTGGACTTCAAACCATACTGTACTATAAATAAAACTATAATCTGGATCTGGAAAATTTTACTCTAAGACTTACTGAAGAACCCCCAAACCTGGGAAATATTGATTATCAAACATATAAAGACTTAAAACAGCGAGAGATCTCATATTTGGTCCCAATCATTTTCTCAAGTAATAATTTTAGCGGGAAAAATTAAGAACAATCGGACCAGGGCGAGGAGTGACCCATACAAGGCAAATATTGATTATTGAATATCTAAAGAACTATACAAGTGGGAGTTCTAAATCACTTTCTCAAAGAAAACAGTTTTACGGGACAAAATGTAGGACGGCCAGGATCAATGGAAGGGAAAGCCAACATGCAATGCAAATATAAAATAAAACTTAAGAACGAACAGAATTAGAGGCTTTGGCAAAATAAAAACCCATTGATGATGTTATAGTTTGATTGAACTCAGTCTCAGACATCAGATTATAAATATTTCTATCGGAGCGGTATGGCAGCTTTTAAATGGAAAACTTCTTAGAACAATAACAAATGATCTGGCCAAATTTCATTGAATACTTAGATGATTTTATCGGGAGTTACACCTTCTTTATTTAAATTACTTCTCGATACAAATTTCTTTGGGATTTATAACAATGAATTTCCCGGGAAAATTTTGGGAATGTTTTCCCGTGCAGAAATCCAATTTAATTCCCTTGATAAATGATTGAATTCTTTTACATTTCTGTAATCATTAAACTATTTTCGATAGACTGTTGGAATTTAAATAAATTCCTTCACTAAATTGCTACTTAAGTAACTGAAACTTAATGAAAATATTAATTGATTATTTTCTAGTTTCTTTTCTCTCAAAAATATTTTATTTGTAAAGAATAAAAAATTATTTACTCAACGCAAAAGATAACAGAAATTATTAAATGTCTAACAAAAAAATTAGATACGAAAAAGCTTCAAGTTTTATGAAAATTCTTTCTAAGTATTAATTAAATTAATTAATTAAATTGTTGTTATTTTACATCAAATATTTTCCTTTTCACATCAAAATTCTTATCAAAATTACAACAAAAGAAGAGTTTGTCATTCTGTGTGTAACGCTAAGAAGAAATTAAAATCTGACTCGATTTAGCTATGTCCGTCTGTCTATCTGCATTTTGTCGTGTTATACCCTACACCACCATAGCTGATGGGGGCATTATGCGTTTGTGCAGATGTTTGTAACGGGCAGATAAATAGTCCTGCGACCATTTTTCCTGAGTCGATTTAAGTATGTTTGTCCATCCATTCGTCCGTCCGGCTGGCTGTTCATGTAAAGCAGTTATGAAGATATCTTAACGAAATTTGGCATGTACTATTATTTTGGTCCAGGGTACAGTGGCTATTGAAATTGCTATGATCAGCCCATTATTTCATATAGGTCCCATACAAATAACACCTCGGAATGGGGTTTTTAGCCCCCAAATTTTAACCAAATATTGCAAAACTTAGTCATTATATATCTAAAACAAGGTGCCAAATTATACGAGGATCGGTCCATTATTTTTTATAGATCCCATACAACCACCCTTCCAAATATCCAAATGAAAGTCATAAATTGCATTGTAAAAATATTTAGTTAAAAAAGATATAAATATAAACCAAAACCGCTGTGCGAAATTTTACGAGGGTCGGTGCCGCATAACCCTACAGAAAAGAATTATCATTAAAACGCCTAAATTCTACATAAATATTATTATAATGATATATCATAGACATAAGAATAATAACAAAAGCAAATTATACGAGGGTCGTTCAAAAAATTTTTTTAGCAGACATTTAGAATCAATAATGTGGTGTAGGGTATTAAGTAGTCTGGCTTGAGCGAGTATAACTTCTTACTTGTTTTTGTTTTCTTTAATACGAATTTCAAAAATAAACTTTTGAGTAGAATTTCTGTATTTTGACGTCATTTGTAGTTATTTATCGTTACTTCACTTATTTTTTGCTTTTTAACTTTTTTTTATTTTATTTTCACTAAAATATTATTTTTCATTTAAATTCAATTTAACTTAAACAACAAAGTTAAATAACATAATAAAGTATTTTTTGCGTTATAAATAAAGTTTTCTTGTATTAGAATCATTTTCACTTTTTATGTATAAAAAGAAAAAATAATGGAAATTAGGTCAGTTACATTTAATTTTAGTTGTTTCAAATAAAAAAGAAATGAACTACTTTTTCAAATTAAGCTGACAGCAGACACGCAACTTGTTGTTAGTGTTTGGAAAAGGGTTTCCATGAAAATTCAAGGAAAATACGAAAGGGGATTCCATCACGAAACATTCTATTTTTAATAAAAGTTTTTTTAAGAATTTTGTTTTCTATAAGATATAATTTTGCTGTAAAAGAAAATAAAAAGAAACTTTTTTCTGTAAAAAAATTGAAAGAAAATTTTTGCTAAAAAAATATTTTAAGAGAAATTTTCTTTTTCAATAAGAATCATTTTTCTACAAAAATTATTTTTGTAAAAAAAATTCTTAAGATTTTTTTTTGCTGAACTACAACTGAACTATAACTGAACTACAACTGAACTAAAACTGAACTAAAACTGAACTGGAATTGAACTAGAACAGAACTACAACTGAACTATAACTGAACTACAACTGAACTAAAACTGAACTAAAACTGAACTGAAATTGAACTAGAACAGAACTACAACTGAACTATAACTGAACTACAACTGAACTACAACTGAACTAAAACTGAACAAGAACTGAACTACAATTGAACTATAACTGAACTACAACTGAACTAGAACTGAACTAGAACAGAACTGGTACTAAATTAAAACTGAACGAAAACTAAACTAGAACTGAACCATAACTGAACTAAAACTGAACTAAAATTCAAATAGAACTGAACTACAACTGAATTAGAACTGAACTAAAACTGAACTGAGAACTGAGATAGAACAGAACTAGAACAGAACTGGAACCGAACTAAAACTGAACTAAAACTAAACTGGAACTGAACTAGAACTGAACTACAACTGAATTAGAACTGAACTAAAACTGAACTGAGAACTGAGATAGAACAGAACTGGAACCGAACTAAAATTGAACTAGAAGTGAACTACAACTGAACTAGAACTGAACTAAAACTGAATTAGAACTGAAGTAAAACTGAACTAAACTAAACTAAAACTGAACCTGAACTGAACTAAAACTGAACCTGAACTGAACTAGGACTGAACTGAGAACTCGTGAACTGTTTTTCTCAAGTAAAATTTCTGTCACTTAATGAGTTTTCGTAACAAAACTTTTGTCACTTAACATTTCAATTTTATTTAGATTTAGACATTTTTTTATGATCAAAGCAAAATTGTTGTTCTATTTAAGAAATTTAACTGTTTTTTAGTTTTGTTTTTCTAAAAATTTAGCACAAAGTTTAATAACTTTAAATTGACATCTTCAATTAAGCAACAAGACTTTTAAGCGGCAGCCTCAATTTCAAGAAGAATTTGAACTTAATTTTTTTTGTATAAAATTTTCTATTTATTTTTTGCTCTTTTTTATACAGAAAATTTATGTTTCTTTATGATAAAGAAAATGTAAAAAAAGACTCGAATAAGAAAAGAAATCTTTTTAAACAAAACGTAATTTTGTTTCTTTTTATTTTATTCCATTTTCTCTCGTAATAGAAATTACAACTAAAATGCCATAATTAAATGTAAAAAAAAACATTTTTGCGTTTTTGATTAAAATCAAGAAAGTTTCTTCTGAAAAAGTTTGGGTCAGACAGTGGGAAGGAGGAGCGGTGATTCATTTAAGCTTAATAAACAAAACGAACGTGTTGTCTAAACAATTTAAGATTCTTTTTGTTGCTGCTGCTTCTTTTCACTTGATCTAAGATTTGAGTTGTTTTTTAGCTAAAAGACTTTATAGTTTTTTTCAGAGTTTTTTGTTTTTGCTTTAAGTTTTAATTACTTTAACAAGTTCTTGTGTTAAATTCAGCTAAAGTTTGTTACGAAATAAAGTTTTTCGATGGCGTGCTAAAGTGTCTTAAAGTGTCTTAAATACTCAATTTTATTTTATTGAAGAAGATTCTTTTTTTTCGAAAAAGGAAGATTTTTAAGGAATTAATAAAAGTCTTTTAAAAGCAATTGTCATTTAAAGTGACTAAAAAAGTATTGCTACTTAAAGTGACCAAAGTTTTTCTGGTAAAATTATTGGTATTTAAAATTATAAACGTTTTTCTTTAGAAAAGATTTTGTCACTTCAAGTGACAAACATTTTTCTTTAGAAGGTATTTGTCACTTCAAGTGACAAACGTTTTTCTTTAGAAAAGATTTTGTCACTTCAAGTAACAAACGTTTTACTTTAGAAAAGATTTTGTCACTTCAAGTGACAAACGTTTTTCTTTAGAAAAGATTTTGTCACTTCAAATGACAAACGTTTTTTTTTAGAAAAGATTTTGTCACTTCAAGTGACAAACGTTTAGAAAAGATTTTGTCACTACAAGTGACAAACGTTTCTCTTTATAAATGATTTTGTCACTTCAAGTGACAAACGTTTCTCTTATAAAAGATTTTGTCACTTATTGTCATTTTTCTTAAAAAAAAAAAAAAAAAAAAAAAACTCTTGTCACTTTAAGTGAAAAACTTTTCTCCTTAGAAAAGCTATTGTCACTTCAAGTGCAAACGTTGATCTTTGAAAAAACAATTGTCACTTAAAATGACAAATGTTAATTTTAGAAAAACTGTTTTCAAATAAAGTGACAAACTTTTTTCTTTATAAAGACTATTGTCACTTAAAGTGACAAACGTTTTTTTTTTAGAAAAACTTTTGTCACTTTAAGTGATAAAATATGAAAATATTTTTTGTGAAAATATGTAGTCACTAGAAGTGATTCAAATTTTCTCTTAGATTTAATTTGTTAACTTTTAGAAAATTTTAGTCACTTTGAGTGAAGACATTTTAAATGTGATAAATTTTTTATAAACAACCAATTTTAGTTCAAAGGGAAAAATCTTTATTAAACTAAAATCGAGTCACCTCAGCTAACACAAATGACAAAATGAAATCATAGAATAAGTTTTTAAAGTTCTTTTGCACTCTAATAAACACGTGTCAACATATCAATATATGTAGTCACTTTGAATGATTCAAATATTGTAGGCACTTTGGGAAAAAGATCTTACTAAATTCTTGGGATGAAAACGAATGTTTTAAATTTTATGTGTCACTTAAATGAAAAAAAATTATCTTTGAAAGCAAAGTAGTCACTTGAAGTGATATTTTAATTTAATTAAGTTACTTTTTTCGGTAAAACAGATAATTTTATTTCAAGTGAAAAGTTGTTTGTTAAGTAAAAATTGACTCACTTTTAATGATGAAAAATTCTCTATGATCACCGGGTGCGATTAAAATTTATTTTGAATTAATTTAGTCACTTTAAATAGATTTTATTATTGATAAATTGTCTATAAATACTTTTTGATACTGAGTGACTAAAAATGTAATTTTAAATTACTTGACTTTTTTATGGGAAAAAATCTTGTTGTCTCAAGTGGATTTTCTAAACAAAATTCTAGTCACTGTCATGATTAATATGTGATTCTAAATTATTTAAAATTTTCTCTCGAAAAACAATTTTATTTAAGGTGACTTTTCTGAATAATAATGTCAGTAACTTTAACTGATAAAAATTCTCTTTTGGAAAAATGTAGTCACCCAAGTGACTGAAATTAGTTTTGTCACTTTGAAATTTTAAAAAAATCTCAGATTTTGTGATCATATTAAAATTATAGAGACCTTTTCTTGTCACCATACAAATTGAGTGAATTGCGTGATTAATTATCTTAATGTTTTTCTTCTGTTTTATAATTAAAATTATAAGAAAATTTATTATGGTTTCAAACCGAAAACAAGAGGGACCCAACTGAATTTATGTAAATTTTTTATTTTTGTCGTTACGATTACATTTTTTTCTATTTCGGTTGAAAAAAATTTTAATGATTTTCAACTTGACCTTGTTAGTTGTTAAAACAAAATGAAGAAAACAAAAAAATAATCAAAGTTATGAACCTCAGCAAAGCAACACTTAAAGGTTTTCAAATTCGAAAAAAAGAGGGAAAAAACGCCACAATTTTATTAAACCTAAAGTGAAACCCATAAAATTAACATTTATCACAAAAAAATTTTCATACAAAGTGAAAAAAACTAGATACGTAGAAATAATAAATAATAAAAAAATATTTTAATAAATTCACATGCGTCATCATTTCCAGACAATTACATGCAACATTTTCAAATACGAACGTGTTGGGCATAAAGAAACCAAAAAATCGCTTAAATGCAAGAAAAGAAAAAAAAACAAACGTTGCAACGTTCATTGCAATCCAATGAATGCATTTCAAATGAAATTGTTTGTTATTTTATGAATTTTGCATAAAATTCAATGTAAATTTTTGTTGTTTAACATTTTAATACATAACAATAGCAACTATACACAGTGTGTTGAAATCGATAGTTTTGGGATATAATTCTGTTACTTTGATACCGTTAGAGGTATCTTAATGAAATTTCACTTGGTTAGAGTAGAAGTATTTTCGAGTTGTTTTCCCGAAATACAAGTGGCTATGTGGTCAGGGTTGAAGTCGGTGAACCTTTAAAGTTGGTCACCTTGGGAATTTGGTATTTATATTTTAAAAATTCACCAAAAATTCATTTATAAATTGAGACAAAAGAAATTTTATACTTAGATAGTCCTCTTACAACTCTAAAAAAATTAGTATAAATATTTAAATTATCTCTTACAGTTTCAGAGATATTCAAGTCTTAATAAATGTTTAAATAAATTTTTTCCCTTTTTTTACTATTTATAAGCTGGGGAGCTTAATATAGGATATAAAATTTTTTAAATATGTTTCATATTCCCCATTAAATTCTAAAAAATATTGATGAAATAAACAAATAAATATATAAAACCGTTAGAAAGTTATATTAAACTAAAGTTGGAACTTTGAAATAAATTGAATTCTTGGGAATTTTATCCAAAAAAGCTGGCAACATTTATACACAAATAAAGCATTCTGAACTTTATAGTTTTTATTGCTTTATAAAGAAATCTTAACAGTAATGTGTCTGAACTAAATTCGGATGAAATTAGGGCAAGGGTCTGCCCTCAAGCCCTATCCAAATTTAGTCAATTAAGAAAAACATATAAATATTTTATTTTTATTAAGTTCTAATCGCAAATCTAAAATTATCATTATATAATCTTTAATATATAGCTATATATGTAAGGTAAATACCCAAAAAAGATTTACTGTCTGACGGCCTTTATAATGACAGAGTGATCATGATCATATCTGTGAAAAAAGTCAAAATTTTCAATATGATTTTTAAGCATTGAGATTTTGGGTATTTCTGTATGGAAAAGTGGGAATCTTTTAAATTCCCTGATTCATGGACAAGTTGATGTACAACATATAAAAATTTTAAATTTGTTTGAATTTATAAATTAATATTAATTTATTTTCTAAATTCAAAATTTCGTTGTTTTTCATAATTTTACTTAAAAGAATCTCTCTTTAAATATTTGTATTTTGATCTATTTTTCATAATACACATACAGGAAGTCATAAGCTTTATATCTAACAATGTTCTCTAGTCAATTTGATTTTTCCAAATTTTCTAACGGTTTTAATTGAAAAAAATCGATTTGGACCCACTGCTGCAATAGTGTTTTCGTAGTTAGTTGTTTTGGATCTTAAATGCTGAGTGTTCAATTGTCTTTTAGACCCCTAAAGTTTTCTTTAACAGTTCATTATAATCATACATTTTTAAATACGAAACTCCAGTTTATTTATTTACCTCATTCATCACTCATTCATCATCATCATCATTCATCTCAGTCCATCAGTATTAATTCATCAAATTTCATAATTTTGTTTTGTCTTGAAGCCTCGAGTAAGAAATCCATAATTCCTCTGCAAAAGTTAAACAAACATTCTGAGGCGTTTTTAAGCGCCGCTTTATCTATTTTTTTATTTCAAGCGAAATTCCAATATTTATGCAATTTTATAGCGTTAGTGATTTATGTTTCTTAATAGTTTCTTTTCTTACAGTAACAAATTTAATACCGAATTAATATTTTTATGGACTTTTTTCAACATCAAAATTAAAATAAAATTTAGTACAAAAATCCTATAAAAAATTATATTAAAAAACTCAAGTGACTCAAGTTGTCTTCGGAAGTGACTAAAAAAATTCCGGTCAACCAAAGTGAACAATAAAATTTTCTTATAAATGAATACTTTTCTGGTAGTTTTTATTTAATTTTTTTTTATTTTATTAAAAAAAAACATTTGTCACTTTAAGTGACTAAATTTTTTCTTGTGTAAAAAACACGTTTGTGCTCTTTTCCTATAAGAAATCCTTCTTCCCTTTTAGTGACTCAAAAGATTTTCATTTTTTAAAATATATATTTGTCCTCAGTTCATTTAAATTTAGATTTGAATCACTTAAAGTGACTGGATTTTTATTTATTTATTCATTCGAAATATTAAGACTTCCTTCGTGCATTTTATTTTAATCACTTAAAATGACAGATATTGTGAATCAGTTTTCTGAAACTTAAAATCAAAATGAAAGATAAATCTAATACACAAGTTTTCACCACTCTGCGTGACTGGATTTTCTAAAATATGTATTTCAATTCCTAAAGTAACATGGCTTTTCTAATAGAACTTAAGTAAGTCTTCAATTTAAGTGACTAAATATCCTTTTTTCAAATATTTTGTTCTCAGTTCATTTAAAAACTATTTTTGATCACCTTAAGTGACTTAATTTTTGTTATTAAAAGTTTTATTATTCAAAACAACAAGATTTCTTTCACGTAAATTTTCTAATAATTTAAAATTTTCTTTTAATCATTTCAAGTGACAAACATTATGAATAAATTTTCTCTAATGAAAAACTTTTCACTCACAAGGTGACTCACTCATAATATATTTTATAATAATTTTTAATCACTAGATTTCTTCTAGATAAGTTTAAGTCACTTAAAATTATTTTCGGAGTCAAAAATGTCCATCTCCTAAAGACAAATCTTATAAACAAGTTTTTATCATTCAGCGTGACTGCATTTTTAATAGAAAAAATACGCAAGGTTTTCTAAAAATTATAACTTCACTTTTCAAAGTGACTGCTTCAATAAAACATATTTGGTTCCATGGAATTTTATATTCCAGAATGGAGAAGAAAGATTTGTTTAATCCATTAGAACTAAAATGTTCTGCAGTGACTTAAAGTTATAGTTTATATTTATATATTTACTCACTTAAATATTTTCTTATGTCAGTGATCATAAACTTTTCTTAGTCCAGAGTGATAAAACAAAAATTGGATTTTTATATTTGTGAGTGACTCGTTTCTTTATAACAAATTAATCACTTGACGTATAAAAAATAATCTGTTGGTGATTAAAATATTTTTTTTAATTAAAGTGAGGTTTTAGAATCAAGTCACTTTATTATAAAAACATTTCTATTCAGGGTGTTCAGTGAGTTTCAGTTTCAATTCATTATCAAAAAAAAAAAAACATGACAAAGTACTAAGAAATACTTCTGTGAGTAAAAAATTCTAGTCACTTAGGTGATTAAAATTAATAAAAAAATATATAAAATTAGTTGTACAAAAAATTTAATTTTTGTTGGTTTTGCAATTAGTCACTACGAGTGAATAGATTTCTTGTAAAAACTTTGATCACTCTACGACTTTTTCAGTATCTCTTACAGAACATATATTTTTAAGAAATTGAGTGACAAACAATTATTGAATAATTGTCACAGGAAAATGTCTGTCACTTAAAATGAGGTCACTTGGAATGCAGAAAAAAATCAGATGTAAATTTTTATATAAAAAAATTGCAGTGACAACTTCTTTTTCTCATTTTTTTCAATAGAAAATTATGTTTATTATTTAACTGTTGTCTATAAGAAAAATATTGCCACTTGGCGTGACCATAATTCTGAACAAATGTTTAATTTTATGAAAAATAGAAAAAGTCACTTTAGGTGACATTATCTGTATAAAAAGGAAAAAAGTCCAACAAATTCTTTTTCACAATAGAAAATTATGTTTATACTGTAACTGTATTCATGGAGGTAAATATTGTCACTTGGCGTGACCACAATTTCTAAACATAAGGAAACTGAAAGTGGTGACAAAATTTTATTTTATTAAAATAGTGATTATATCTGAGTGTTAAGATTTGTTAATGGAATAATATGCTTAAATTTATGAAAATAATATTGTCACTTGGGGTGACAAAATTTATTGCTTTTTATGCAATTTTTACTTAAAGAAAATAAAGAGCAAAAAATGATTTTTAACTAGAAAATTACGTTTACAATTTAATTGTTTCAGTATTTTCTAAAAGAAAAACATTGTCACTTGGCGTGACCTTAATTTCTGTATTCATGTGTACTTTATAAATATTATATTAATATTTTTTAACTCTTTCAAACATTATCTATCATTAATTAATTTAACAATTGTTTATCACATAATAAAAAGATGTTAACTTTTGATTCCGAAGTGATTTAATGAAATCAATCATTTAACAATCACGAAAACCCAAAAAGGTCAAAGAACTTGAATTTTTAAATCGTATAAATTTCATTCTCATACACAAATTTCAATACAATAAAACTTGGGGAAAAAACAATAAAATTTAGTTAAACAATTGAAGAAAATCTATTTAACAAAGTGACGTTTAAGTCGTTTTCAAATGATTGCGTGTTTAACAAGAAATATCACACTAAATAGTTAAGTGATCATTGAGTGAACGGTCTCTTTTGTTTAAAAAGTTCTAAAACTCTTAATTCCCCCCAAAAAACCTTACGTTTTCCTTTAAAAAGTCCAAGTGTTTGGTAAATCAAGAATAAACGTTCTTCCTCTAATAAAACACAAGATATTAAAGTGAACGAGGCGTGCGAGCAACCAAACTTCGTTACATAATAATAATCCATCATTGTGACATGTTTAAATAAACTTCACACACTCTCAAATACTCGATTCTTAAATGTTTTCTGTCCGTCCCCTGATAAGTCTGTCCATCCATCCGTCTGTCTGCTTGTGCAGCCCAAAATATTTCTTCAACCCATCAATACCTTCTTTAACAATAGAAAAATATATTTAATTTGTTTTTTACCTTTTTTACGCGTGACGAATTGTAATGGAATGCGCTTTGGAAATAAAAACTACAACCGATCGCAGTTTTATAACACTCGTTATAATTTAGTGAAGCTATCAAAAATTATATAAAAGAAATAATAATAAAAAGCCCTGGTGCTTTAGTGCCGGAGGTTATGGTGTAATTAAATCTACGGTAGCAACAGCTGTCTTGGGTTTTTATGGTTAAAAAAAGAATTAAAAGATCAAAATGTGACAAATAAATTTTTTTAGCTTTAGATTTAAAGGAGGTTTTTTTAAAAATCCAAAATTTAAACAAAAAACTAATTTTCACTTAAGTGAAAATGTTTTCCTTAGTAAAAATGTAGTCACTTAGGAATACTAAGGTTTTCTATAGTGAAAATGTTTTTACTTAAAGACGCTACAGTTTTTTATGTTTACTGTACTAAAATAGTTGCCAGTTGCCACCAAAGTGACTAAAGTTAATATTGTTGTCACTCATAGTGACATACATTTTCTGTAGAAAAAATGTTGTCCCTTTTAGTGACATACATTTTCTGTAGAAAAAATGTTGTCCCTCTTAGTGACATACATTTTCTGTAGAAAAATGTTGTCACTCTTAGTGACATACATTTTTGTAGAAAAATGTTGTCACTCTTAGTGACATACATTTTCTGTAGAAAAAATGTTGTCACTCTTAGTGACATACATTTTCTTGTAGAAAAAATGTTGTCACTCTTAGTGACATACATTTTCTGTAGAAAAAATGTTGTCACTCTTAGTGACATAACATTTTCTGTAGAAAAAATGTTGTCACTCCTTAGTGACATACATTTTCTGTAGAAAAAATGTTGTCACTCTTAGTGACATACATTTTCTGTAGAAAAAATGTTGTCACTCTTAGTGACATACATTTTCTGTAGAAAAAATGTTGTCACTCTTAGTGACATACATTTTCTGTAGAAAAAATGTTGTCACTCTTAGTGACATACATTTTCTGTAGAAAAAATGTTGTCACTCTTAGTGACATACATTTTCTGTAGAAAAAATGTTGTCACTCTTAGTGACATACATTTTCTGTAGAAAAAATGTTGTCACTCTTAGTGACATACATTTTCTGTAGAAAAAATGTTGTCACTCTTAGTGACATACATTCTGTTCTTATAGAAAAAATTGTCTCTTTTAAAGACGCACATTTTCCAAAAGTTTTCTAAAAACAGAAAAAAACATGCGTCACTTTAGTGACAACGTTTTTCTATAAAAAACACTTACGTCAAGGACAAAAGTTTGTCTATAGAAAAACAAACAAAAAACATACGTCTACTTTATTGACAAAAATTTTCTATAGAAAAACATACGTCCATTTTAAAAAGAACAACTTTTCTATAGAAAAAAACGTTAACTTAAGTGAAATAATTTTTCTATTGAAAAACATAGGTCAACTTTAGTGACAAACCTTTTTCTATAGAAAAAAAAACGTTAACTTAAGTGACAAAATTTTCTATAGAAAAAAAAACGTCAACTTAAGTGACAAATTTTTCTAAAGAAAAACAAACGTCAACTTAAGTGACAAACGTTTTTCTATAGAAAAACATACGTCATGTTAAGTTATGTATGGTTTTGTATAGAAAAACTCTTGTCGCTTAAGGTGACGTATGTTTTTCTGTAGAAAACTCTTGTCACTACAGGTGACTTATGTTTTTAAGTATAAATTTTGTCTCTCTAAGTGACTATATTTTTTCTAGTTACTCTTTCTTTCGAACGAATTTTGGTAACTTTATTTTTTAATTTAAATGACATTTTGTCACTTTGGGTGACCAAAATTTAAATGTATTGCGAAAATGAAATTTTTGAGGTTAAATACACATTTTTCTCTATTAAATTCATTTCTTACTCTTTTGAATAAATATTTGTATCTTTCTTAATGACTACTTTCTCTGTAATAAAAAACTAGTGTCACCTTGAGTGACTTTATTTTTCAAAACAAATCAATTTGAACACCTTCTTTTGTGACGAATTATATAATTATTTTTTCCAATAATAAAACCATTTCTAACCCTTTTTCTCACTTTATCTCTCACTTTTACGATTATTTCTGTTACAATTCTTAGGTTTTGAACAAAAAAATATTCTTTGAATGAATGAATAAATTGAGTGAATGACTGAGTGAATGAATGTGTAAAATATTCACTTAACTATTAGTTCTAACCTATTTTTGTTTCACTAACTTCACTCACACGTTTAAGTCTGGGAATAGAAACAACAAAATCTTACATGAATTTTATGACGGACATTATTTCTCTATTCGTTACTGGAAATTTCTTTTAGTTTTATTCATTTCTCAAGTTAACAACCTAAACATTCATCCATTCATTCATCCATCCATTCATACTTTTATCCATATTCGGTTGTTGCTCTAAGAGAAATATCGCTAATGTTGGGCTTTAGTTAGAAAGACAGGCGGACAGACAGACAGACGGACAGACGTATACATAGACTTTTAATGCCATTTTTATGAGACATTCGCACTAAATACAATTGTTTAAGAGATTTTTTTTCTGTAACAAAAGTATTTATGTGTAAATGTATGTTTTTGTACATAATTTAGAAGATATTAGGGAAACATGAGTGTGTGACAATTTCAAAGAATGTCAACTCATTAGACCGACACAATACAAAGATTTGTTGTCACTTATGCCTCATGAAGGTATTAAAATGCGAAAAAAATATCTGGACTTAAGAACTATTTTTTTCTCCTTAAGCAAACAATTGTAACAAATTTAATATGGAAACGGAAGTAGAGATTTAAAGTTGTAAATGGGACAAATGTTGATTCAGTTGTACGATTTAAAGGGAGAGGAAATATTGACGTCTTTTTAGAGAATATTAAACTATATTTTTTTATTAAAAAACATTTGTCACTTAAGGTGACTATATGTTTTTCTATAGAAAAAACATTTGTCACTTAAGGTGACTATATGTTTTTCTATAGAAAAAACATTTGTCACTTAAGGTGACTATATGTTTTTCTATAGAAAAAACATTTGTCACTTAAGGTGACTATATGTTTTTCTATAGAAAAAACATTTGTCACTTAAGGTGACTATATGTTTTTCTATAGAAAAAACATTTGTCACTTAAGGTGACTATATGTTTTTCTATAGAAAAAACATTTGTCACTTAAGGTGACTATATGTTTTTCTATAGAAAAAACATTTGTCACTTAAGGTGACTATATGTTTTTCTATAGAAAAAACATTTGTCACTTAAGGTGACTATATGTTTTTCTATAGAAAAAACATTTGTCACTTAAGGTGACTATATGTTTTTCTATAGAAAAAACATTTGTCACTTAAGGTGACTATATGTTTTTCTATAAAAAAAACATTTGTCACTTAAGGTGACTATATGTTTTTCTATAGAAAAAACATTTGTCACTTAAGGTGACTATATGTTTTTCTATAGAAAAATGTTTGTCACTTAATTCTTGCTCTCTTGTTCAGATTCTTCATCGAATTTAGTTAGGAAGTCCTATTTCAGTTCAATTTCCATTTTAGAAAAACTGAAATCATCATTATTTGTGAAACTTGATGGTGAGAAAGAAATTTCAATTGATTAAACTCTGGTCCCTTAAAGGTTCCAAAAAAATTAAAATTTTATTAGAAAAAAACTCAAGTCACTTCACAAGTTTAATAAACTTTCGCATTTTTCACTAAATTTTAATGAAAATTTATAATTTTTCTCATCTTTCAAATAGAAACTGTCAATTAATTTTGATTATCACAACAATTGTTGCAAGTTAGCAATTATTTTGCATAATTAATGTGCAACTCAAGCAACAACAACACACAATAACACAAATTATGCTACAAAATAGTACAACAAGAAAAAAATCCCCTCAAAAACCAATAAAAGTGTTAATGTTGCAACATTAAACATTTTTGTTGTAGGTGCAACATCATCTTCATCGTGTGCAACATACACCATCATCATGATATAAATGCAACATTTTGCATAAAAAAATCATCTGACTAAAATAAAAGTGAAAGTTTTATGCGGCTTTTTTTTGTTTTGGTGAAGCTTCTTTTTTTTGTTGTATTTCATTTTTTTGGAGTTTTCGTCTTTTTTGGGAAAATTTATAATTCGACTCCTGTAGACATACACGTTTTTTTTATTTCCAAAGTCTTTTGTTGTTTCGAAAGAAGAAATGGGGGGGGGAGGTTGAAAATTAATGTTACGATTAATTTGTTGGCAAAAGAGCGAAAATACTTTTATTCATACGTTATTTTTTATTTAAGTCTTTCGGCAGCAGCGGCACAGCAGCAGCAAAACAATTTATTTTACATAAAATGCGGCAAATTGGTTTCTTTTGTTCACATTAAATGACTACAAATTTCCTAAACATTTTTTTGTTTCTTCCACACAAACTAGTTTTTTTTCTTTGCCATATTTGAGGCACGTTTTTTCTGGCTCAAAAATTTTGATTATAAACAAATTAGAGATAAAAAGTTGTGCGGGAGTCGACTCTCGATGCCTTGAATCGTTCGAGATTCAAAAAAAAAATTAATTCAATCAGTCTATAGCTCAGTCTAGCTTTGCATATATGAGCTTTGAGGACAGTTGCAAGAGTAATCGTTATATGGGATCTTTCCGATCTACACGTTTTGTGAAATCCTATTCGATCTGCTATCAAACGATAATGGAGTGGCTGGAATGTTTCTCATTTGGCTCCCATTTCAAACGAATTAACCAGTGTTTTATTAGGTCCATTATATTAAAAAAAATTGAAATTTCTTAAGAGAATTTAAAGATTTGAGACTCATTTGAGGCACCTTTTCCTTCCCCTATTATTATAGACTTGAGACACACTTGAGGAAACTTTTCCTCCCCTTATTATAGACGTGAGACATACTTGAAGCACCTTTTCCTCCTCTTATTATAGACTTGAGACACACTTGAGGCACCTTTTCCTTCCTTTATTATTATAGACTTGAGACACACTTGAGGAAACTTTTCCTCCCCTTATTATAGACGTGAGACACACTTGAAGCACCTTTTCCTCCCCTTACTATAGACTTGAGACACACTTGAGGCACCTTTTCCTTCGCTTTATTATAGACTTGAGACACACTTGAGGCACCTTTTCCTCCCCTTATTATTATAGACTTGAGACACACTTGAGGAAATTTTTCCTCCCCTTATTATAGACTTGAGACACACTTGAGGCACCTTTTCCTGCTCCTAGTATTATAGAATTGAGACACACATGAGGCAACTTTTATTATCTAAAAGTTGTTACCATTTCCTCCTCCCCTATTATCACTTTTCATCAGCGGTTGCTATACCAGGAAAAGTGTATCAAAATTTTCGGGAATCGAAGAAAAAACATTGTTGGGTTCAGCATTTAATATCAACTCTTTTTTCTTCTCTTTTTTTAAATAAAATTTATATTTTAAATTAAAAAAATCGGACATTTAAAAATATTCCCACTTTTCCAAGTGGAAATACCCAAAATTCCAAACTTTATAAATTCTGGTTTAAAAATTTGAAATGTTTCACTTTAACGAACGAACCCCGTCAATCTAAAGGCTGTTCGTTAAAAAAAATTTATGGGTGTTTACCTTCCACATGTATCTATATATGAAGGATAATTTAAAGATGGTTTGGATGGGATTTGTATGCAGGGCTTTGGCCATTGTCGTCCCAATTTAGTTACAACGAATACTTTATAAAACACTAAGAAACTTAAAGTTTAGTACAAAAGAACGTATATTATCAGTGAATAAAAATGTTGCCACCTTTTGGGAAAAATCCTCGAAAATCCTAGATTTTCTCAAAGTTTCTACTTCAGATTAATATAACTTTTAAATGGATTTATATATTTATATGATATTTTTTATGGATATATATTTCTGAGAATTTTATCTGGAACATATTTGCAAAAGTGACTTGAATATCTCTGAAACTATAAGACGTGACCTTATTTTGATAGAGATTTCACCCCAATTCATATAAGTATTTTTGGAGAATTTTTTAAAAATCAACATACCCGAGATGGTCTATTTTGAAAAGCCACTGCCTATGTCCTAACCATATAGAGGCAACTCCCATGCGAAATTTCATTAAGATATCACTAACGGTTAAAAAATTATTTCGGAGAATTTAAAAAAAAATTATCACATCCGAGAAGGCTACACCTGATACCCTAACCTGACATTTTTGATTCTGCACCTTTACAAGTGAACCTGAAAGCATCTCAGCTCTAATAATGTAAAAGAGTAATTCGGAAAAAGGTCCAAAAAGGAAGCGATCTTCCTAGTCTGTTTTAAATCAAAATCTGACTCGATTTATCTATGTTCATCTGTTTGTCCGTCTGTCTGCTTTTGGCACGTTCACATTAACAATAATTGACAGAGCTCAATGAAATTTGCCCTCAGTATTTGTCATAGTCCTTAGCAGTTTCTTATTTAAAGCCAGCTAAATCGGTTAAGTATATTTCAAAGATATAGACCGATATCTGAGGCATCCTCTATATTCGAAGTAAAAACTTTCGTAAAATTTTCAGTTATAAATCGACAAATTTAAATGACATTTTGTCGTAGTATTATGTTATATGTACTTCATTTATTATACCCTTCACCACCAGTGAAGGGTGTCACACAGAATGATATAGTTAATATATCTTCTATATTAATTTTATCATTCTGTGTGTAACGCTAAAAAGGAATCATCTCAGACCCCATTATTTTTATATATTCTTGCATCAAATCAAAATCTGAGCCGATTTGGCTATGTCCGTTTGTCTGACTGTTGTTGACATGATCACATCCGCAATAATTGACAGAGCTCAATGAAATTTGGCCTGAGCATTTGTAATAGTGCTGGGAAGTTTTCTATTTAAAACTAGCTAAATCTGTTCAGTATACTAAAAGATATAGACCGATATCTGAGGCATCCTCTAAGTTCAACAAATTAGAATAAATTTTCACCATAACATCAAGAAATGTATATATGTATGTGTGGTGGCGGGTATTGGAGATTCGCCATAGCCGAATATACTTGTTTTAACTTATATAATCAATCATTAGTCATTGTTTTTTTTTTATTTTTATTAATTTTATTTTGGTCATAAGAAAAGATTTCCCTCATTAATGAAAACGTAATCGTTAACTGCTACTGTTTTCCAATTAAAACATTTTTGGTCTTCGTTTTTTTATTTTGTTGTTGTTTTAAGACCCCATTAAAAATTTTCTTCCTCAATTATGAGAAACCTAAATAAATTGTAATTATTTCTTAATTATAATGAAAATAATCATAACACGTTTCAACCAAAAATAACTCGTATTTGGAACTGGTCTAATAATTTTTAATTTTATGCCTCTTTTTTTCATTTTCGATATTTTTGATTTAACTCGTTTTGATAAATAGTGAGTCATGTCTGGGTATTTTTTTATTATAAATTTTCTATTTGTTTTATTAATTATTTTTTACAATATTTTTTTTTTAATTTTGCCAAATAATTTTGTAAAAAAGCGATACATTTTTTGGTTAAATATTCCGGATTAGGTTTTTGGCTTCGCTGGTAAAAAGGTTTCTGAGCGAGTGAATGAGTAGTGAATGGTAGTTAATATTTGCTGTTTAATTATTATGCGTGAAAGTATGTTTGAAAAATGGTAATCACGCTGTTTAAATTACATGTGAAAAGAGGAGCTGTTGGCGGGCCGGAGGGGGACTCATAAAATTTTCTTTTTATAAAATTCAAACACGTTCGTAAATATTGAAATTTGTTTGATTTAAACATATCAAATCGAGTTTTTGTTTATTTTTGATTTAATTGAATTTACTTCCTTTTACATGATGTTTTTTTTAATAATAAAATTAATCTTAAAGAGTTTTTAATTTAAAATTAAAATATTTAAAAAATTTTCAGCAAAGAATTCTATGACTAATTGAAGTCAAGTTGTTTGTTCTAGATCTTTTCTTTCTATAAATTATTTGAAATTTTTTGTTGTCTATTGGTTTTCTTTGCCAAATTTGTTAATCGAAAAAATTTTATTTGAATTTAACATTTTTTTTTGTAATATTTCCAACTGTAATTTATTTGTCTTGAACTAAAGAATGAAATCAACACCTGCTTTTTTTAACTTTTTATATCTGCTGTTTTATTTCTTCCATTTATGAAAGAATTTTTATTTTTTGTCTCTTTTCTGTATTTAGTTTTTGATTCGGTTTATTTCCTTTGAATGTTGGCAAAACAAAACAGATAATTAAATGTATAAATTCTAATAGTTCCGACTTTAGTTCTGGTTCCAGTTCAGTTCTGGTTCAGTTTTAGTTTATTTCCAATTCATTTCTAATTTATTTCTAGTTCATTTCCAGTTCAGTTTAAGTTCAGGTTTAGTTCAGTTCAATTCTAGTTCAGTTCTAATTCAGTTCTAGTTCATTTCTAGTTCATTACTAGTTCTCTTCTAGTTCATTTCTAGTTCAACTCTAGTTCAATTCTAGTTCAGTTCTAATTCAGTTCTAGTTCAGTTTTAGTTCACTTCTAGTTCAGCTCTAGTTCAGTTATGTTTCAGCTTTAGTTTAGTTATAATTCAGTTGTTGTTCAGTTCTACATCAGTTCCAGTTCAGGTTCAGTTCAGTTCAGTTCATTTCTCGTTCAGTTTTAGTTCAGTTCTAGTTCGGTTCTAATTCAGTTTTAGCTCAGTTTTATTTTAGTTCTAGTTCAATTCTAGTTCATTTCTACTTCAGTCCTGTTCAGTCTAGTTCGGTTCTAGTTCAGTTCTAGTTCAGTCTTGTGCAGTCTAGTTCAGTCTAGTTCATTTCTAGTTCACTTCTAGTTCAATTCTAGTTCATTTCTATTTCACTTCTAGTTCAATTCTAGTTCAGTTCCAGTTCAGTTCTAATTCAGTTCTGGTTCAGTTCTAGTTCATTTCTAGTTCTCTTCTAGTTCATTTCTAGTTCACTTCTAGTTCATTTCTAATTCATTTCTAGTTCAGTTCCAGTTCAGTTCTAATTCAGTTATAGTTCAGTTCTGGTTCAGTTCTAGTTCAGTTCTAGTTATCTTTTAGTTCATTTCTAGTTCTCTTCTAGTTCATTTCTAGTTCACTTCTAGTTCACTTATAGTTCTCTTCTAGTTCGGTTCTAGTTCAGTTATATTTCACGTTAAAGTAGCTCAGTTCTGATTACGTATTTTAACTTATTCAATTTGATTACGTTCTTTCATGATACTGATCATCTTCATTATATCTTTTGCTTTTAGCTTTTAACTGTCTCCTTAGTGTCAGTCGTCGCCTGATGTGAATGCAGTTGCTTTTAGGTTAAGGAGTTTTTTGGCCTTTCTTTGAGTTAAACTCCATATTTCACAGTGTGACGGAATGGAATAATTTATGAAATAATTTGCAAATAAATTGTCGCTTAACATATTAAAAAAATGACCGATACTAGAATCATAGTTGTATGTCTGTTGGTTGGATTTATAGTAAATTTAACACAAACTTATCAAAAGGGCGTGACCCCCACGACATATGTAGGAAAGGAGTTATGAGGTCTTAAAATGAGACCCCTAGAAGAATTTTAATTTTCATTGAAATTTTGATTAAATTGTTAATTGGCGGTTCAGGGTTTCAAATTCATTATCAATTCTTCCCCACTGTGCATTCTAAAGACATAACGTAATACAACAGCAACAACGACAACAACAACGACAAAAAACACAAATTAAATAAATGTTTAAAATACATATACAAGTTGACTGTATGCGTGTCGCCGTTTGCAAGTGTTTTTCAACTTTATTGTGGCAAAAAAAATTGGATTTCCTTTGTCTGTCTGTCCTTCCCTCTGCCTTTTGCTCTAAACTTTAGTTTTGCACCTTTTCCCCCCTCCCCAAACTGCTGTTTCAAATAAGAAAACATTTCTTTAGTTTTACCCCAAACATTCCCACGCATTTCATAAATAACAAGAAAAAATATTATATTCGATCAAGCCCGACTATGTTTTACACTACACCACATGGTTGGTTGTTGATGACAACTTCGAAAAATTTATGAACAACCCTCGTATAATTTGTTTTTTTTGATTTATGGTTAAGTGTGAAAAACATTGTTATGAAAATGAAGTTTATGTGAAATTTATGCGCTTGACAAAAGGATTTTTTCTAGGGGGTTATATCGCTAGAATTGATGGACCGACATTCGCATAATTTGGAACATCGATAATTTGTCCAGTTGTTATTACAATACCAACGTAAATATGAGAAGCGGGCTTGTATGGAACCTGTGAGAAGTAATGAATCGATTTAGAAGAGGATTTGGGACTTAAAGCCCCATTCTGTGAAGACATTCGTATGGGAGCTACCTTAAATATTGGATCGAAAAGGCTTCGTCCTAAATCTAATGTACAAAATTTCATGAAGATATTTTAAAAATTGCGACCTGTAGAGTGTTCACAACGTTAACATCGACAGCCAGGCGGCAGACAGACAGACAGACGGACGAATTGATATAATTAAATCGACACAGCAAGTGATTCTAAGTCGTACGTTACAAACACAGCACAAACGCATATTACCCCAACCACCTACTTTGGTGTAGAGCATAAAAATGTAAACTGAACAAATATCCAAGAGTTAAAGGAACAAAAAGAGTTGAAAAGACTTTAACTACTTTTTTATATAATCTATACCTTTTCGTCTCACAAAAAAAAAATTGAGTTATAGCATTTTTGCAACAGCTGTTTTTTGTTTGGCTACCAACTACTTACATGTTGTTGGTGTTTGTTTGCTATTTAAGTTTTTTTTCAAGTTTTTAACTTCTTTTAGCAAATTTGGCCTTAAGAAAAGAAGTCAAAATTCACAATAAAACCAAAAAAAGACATAAAATAAAAATTTCCTTATAATTTATGGCAATTAAAGTTCTTTTTTGTGTTTTAGATTATTTTTTGTTGTTTAAAATTTCAAAAATTGTTTTATTGTTGTTTCTTTTTTTGGTTTAAAATTGTTTCAAATTTTATTATACCCTACACCATCAAAAGTGGTTGGTGTATTATGTGTTTGTGCAAAAACTGGCAGAAAAATGTGCTAAAATACCGTTCGATTCAGGATCACTATCTGAGTCGATTTAACGATGTCCGTACGTCCGTCTGGCCGGCTGTACATAAAATGCAGGCCGAAGTTTTAAAGATATTTTAATGAAATTTGACATTTGTCATTGTTTTGGATCAAGAATGATGCCTATTGAAATTGGATGATGATGGGTCCATTATTTTACCTAACTCGCATACAAATGTTTCTCCCGAAATGGGGATTTAAGGTAACAGAAGTTCTAAATATAAAGCGATTTTAATAAAATTTGGCACAAAGATTGATGTACCAAATTATACGAGACTCAGTCCATTATATGTTATAGGTCCATACAACCCCTTATAATATCAAATATCACATTGAAGGGCTTTTATCTCACACGTACGTTGGTATTGTAAAAAAGTTATTAAATCCAGACAAATATAAGCAAAAATCGAAATGCGAAATTGTACGAGGATCGGACCATAATTGCTTCTAGTTGCTTTATAACGCCCCCGAAAAAAATCCTTTTAGAACGTACTAATCACATAAGCATAAATTAAAAAATACCTTCATACGAGGGTGGTTCATTAATTTTTAGCAGGTACCAGTTTAAATCAACATATGGTGTAGGATATTAAATAGTCGGACTTGATCGACTATAACTTCTTACTTCTTTTTCAATTGTCTTTTGAAAAGTCAACCGATTGTTATTTATAACTCATTTTTTATTTTTAATTTTTATTCCTTTTTGTGTTAATTTTGATGTTGTTGTTGTTGTTCTTGTTTATTATTATAAAAATTTAGTTCATATTTAATTCTGGTTTTATTTTTATTTTGCTTCTTTTTTTTTTGTTATTTAAAAGGGGGTTTAAAATTTTAATTCATTTTGAAGGTTATTTTGTGTTCCATTTTCTGGTTTTATATTTTTCGCATTTCAAATTTTTAATTTGAGAATATCAAATTTATGTGATTTTTGAATATGACATCAAATACAAAAGATTTTCTTTAAAATGGCGTTAAGGTGCTTAAAAAATTAATTGTTTAAGTTTTAACAAAAAAAAGAGGTTTTTTATTCTAGGAAATCTTAAAAGAATTTCGAGTTCAAAGAATTATTTGAATTCATATTTTATACTCACAAAATTTTGATGATTACATAACAGCGATTGTTATGGCTCGTAGGACCACAATCTAAATAATTTATAAAAATCACGTCACCAAAATAAATCATATATAGTGGATTAGTGAATTGATATCTGCACGTATCAGGGTGCGAAAGAGCATCAACAGTTTAAATTTTTTTTTAAGAGGACTGTGCCTCTGAACAAATACAATAAAGATCCCTGTATTAGCTCTTTTTAACGCTTTTTAACGCTTGGTGCGTTCATAAAAAAGTTCTTTTTTATTATTACTCATATTTCAGTAACGCCATTCTACACCGATCGAAACAAATTTAAGTCATGAAGGCCAAAGTTTCGTCTATAGGTCGTGGCATGAGTTGTAATATGTACGTACATAAGTATGTGTACAGTCGTTTTTTTCTTGCCTGATCTCTCAAACGAATGAACTGTCTTTAACAGAAGTACTTACATTCGTCTGACACAAGTTTAAAAAAGTTTAATACAAAACTGTATCAGATCACAGTTCTGGAATGGAGCTAGATGTTACATAGGAATCTAAAGAAGAATCTTAACAAGAATGAACTAAAGATGAACTAGAACTGAACTAAAGATGAACTAGAACTGAAAACTGAAACTGAACTAGAAATGAACTAAAGAACTAGAACTGAACAAGAATAGAACTTGAACTAGAACTGAACAAGACTGAACTAGAAAATTGAACTGAACTGAAAAGAACTGAACTAGAACTGAACTGAACAAGAACCAACTGAACTGAACTAAAAGAACTGAACTAAAGAACTAGAACTAAACTAGAACAAGCTGAACAAGAACTGAACTAAAGATGAACTAGAACTGAACTAGAAATGAACTAGAACAGAACCAAAACTGAACTAGAAATGAACTAAAGCTGAACTAGAACAGAACCAAACTGAACTGAAAGTGAACTAGAACTGAACAAGAACTGAACTAGATGACTA
Organism: Cochliomyia hominivorax; assembly: GCA_004302925.2. Classification (NCBI taxonomy): domain Eukaryota; kingdom Metazoa; phylum Arthropoda; class Insecta; order Diptera; family Calliphoridae; genus Cochliomyia; species Cochliomyia hominivorax. The sequence continues at coordinate 40,110,735 of PYHX02000413.1, read as the reverse complement.
AAGAACTAGAACAGAACTGAACAAGAACTGAACTAAACTGAACTAGAACTGAACTGAATGAACTCTGAACTAGAACTAGAACAATTGAACTAAAACTGAACTAGAACTGAACTAGAAACTTGAACTAGAACTGAACTAGAACTGAACTAAAACTGAACTAGAACTGAACTAGAACTGAACTAGAACTGAACTAAACTGAACTAAACTGAACTAGAACTGAACAAGAACTTCACTGGAACTGAACTAGAACTAACTAGAACTGAACTAAAACTGAACTGAACTAAACTGAACTAGAACTGAACAAGAACTGAACTTGAACTAGAACTGAACTAGAACTGAACTAGAACTGAACTAGAACAGAACCTGAACTGAACTGAACTAGAACTGAACAAGAACTGAACTAGAAATGAACTAAACTGAACTAGAACTGAACTAGAACTGAACTAGAACTGAACTAAACTGAACTAGAACTGAACTAAAACTGAACGAATTAGAACTGAACTAGAACTGAACTAAAGAACTAGAACTGAAATAAACTCAACTAGAAATAAACTTGAACAGAACCAGATATGAACAAGAACTTCACTGGAACTCAATTAGAACTGAACTAAAAGTGAACTAGAACTGAACTAAAAGTGAACTAGAACTGAACTAGAACTGAACAAGAGATTTTTCGACATAATTATTTTGTTTGGCTTCAAAAAATTTTTAAAGATCGAGGATCCTTAAGTGATTGAAAGTTTAAATAAATTTTTGGCCGATTGGCCAAGTGGGATTAAGCCACTTTTTTATTTTACTCCATTTTCCTTTTATTGCTGAATATTTGTATTTATTTTTAATTCAGTTTTTTTATTTATTTTACGATCTCTCTAATCTACAATTATGATTTGTTTTAGGGTTTGACTTAAAAAATTATTAACTATTTATTGCATTTAATCGTTAAATCTTAATTGAGTCTAAATCTCATATAAATAGTTCCTTTTCGAAAGAAGAAGCAACAGAAAAAAAAACAAATCGAACTCCTCCCTAAACATTAAACAGACAATAAATAAAGTGACCACCTTTTTTCCAGCTTCTTCTTCTCTAAAAACTTTAAATAGACGACATCATCATATCGCTGATAATGATGATGATGAAGATGATGAGGATGAAATTGAAGAATGGGTGGGTTAAAAGACCCACTAAAAGAAACTAAACTTTAAACTAAACAATCATCTCATTCATTTTAATACGACTTTAAATGGGAGAAGAATTTATATAGAAAAGAAAAATAGTTAATAATCAAATAATAAAGAAAATAAATTACTTTTTTAGTTTTAGTTTTATTTTATTTTATTATTACGATATTTATTATATTTTTATTTTTATCTCTTTCTGATTCGCAGAAGAAAGAAAAAGAAAAAAGAAAAAATAAATAAATAATTGTGGTCTTTTGGAGGTTAATTTCACTTGGCATTGAATTGAAAGTTATACAATCTCTCTAATAACAATTTATTTATTTATTTTTATGCCACAAATTGTGGGTTGGTTATTTGATTTCTTCGTTTAGTAGTGAGAGACGACGATAATTGTCAGGGAAGGGAAACTAAGAAAACAATGAAATGAATGAAAGAAGTAAGAATGTTATAGTCGGTCAAGTCTGACGATCGAATACCCTAAAACAAATTATTGGTAATAAATGATAGTTACGAGAAATTAATGAACAACCCTCGTATAATTTGATTTTTTGATCTAAACTTACGTGTGACACTAACGTTTATGTGAAAATTAAAAGTTTTAAAATGAACTGAACTGAAATCTGAATTAGAATTAAAATAGACTTAACTGAACTGAACAAGAACTGAACTTGAACTAAACTGGAACTGAACTAGAACTGAACTTGAACTAAACTGGAACTGAACTAGAACTGAACTAGAACTAAACTGGAAATGAACTTGAACTAAACTGGAACTGAACTAGAACTAAACTGGAAATGAACTTGAACTAAACTAGAAATGAACTAGAACTGAACTGGAAATGAACATGAACTAAACTGGAAATGAACTTGAACTAAACTGGAACTGAACTAGAACTAAACTGGAATTGAACTAGAATTGAACTACAAATGAACTAGAACTGAACTAGAAATGAACTAGAACTGAACTTGAACTAACCTGGAACTGAACTAGAACTGAACTAGAACTGAACTAGAAATGAACTAGAACTGAACTAGAACTGAACTAGAACTGAACAAGAACTGGACTAGAACTGAACTTGAACTAAACTGGAACTGAACTTAAACCGAACTAGAACTAATCTAGACTTAACTGAATTAAAACAGAACTAGAACTACAATTAATGAACAACTCTCGTATAATTTGATTTTCTGATCTATGCTTACATCTATGCTTCCAGTACATAATGGTGACACTAACATTTATGTGAAAATCATACGATTTAAAATTAATTCTTCTTGGGGGTTATTTGAAATCTAAAAGAAATTTTAGACCGACCCTCGTATAATTCCATACATCGTTTTTTGCTTCTAGTCATCTTAATTTTAATAATTTTTATTACAATATCCAAGTAAATATATGAGATTTATGCCCTTCAAAGTGATATTTGTAAAGGGGCTTAAATGGGACCTATGAGAAGGAATGGAACCGGCTTTCGCATAATTTCGCTATCATTTTAGAATATCATATGACATATTTTTACCAATTTTGGTTAAGATTACTCTGTATTTATGCACCAAATTTCAGGAAGATATTTAAAGAGTTGCAACCTGTAGAGTGTTCACAACGTTTACATGGACATGGAACCGAATAGACAGACAGACGGACATTGTTAAATCAACTCAGAATGTGATTCTAAGACGAACGATATACTTAAAGTTGGTTGTAACACAATTTCTTTGCTGTATGTTACAAACTTCGGCATAAACGCATAATACCACAATCACCTATGATGGTGTAGGGTATCAAAAAGTTTAAAAGTTTTAAACTAAAATACAAAATAAAGAAAAGAAAGGAAAATAAATGTTATTGTAAACATGTGATGTGATGAATTGTAATTATGTCGTTTATTTTGGGCGCATTGTATTTTTCCTGTATTTCTTTCTTTCTCCTCAAAAATTTACAAAAATGTCTATAATTTGTGATTTTTTTTTGTTTTGGTATTTGTATTAGACCAAAAAGCAACAAATTTTTGGCTTTTAAACTTAAATTCATTTTGTATGACAAACACATCTCTTTTAGTGTAAAATTGTTTATATAATAAATTTTTTTTAAAAGAAAAATTGGAAATAAACAAAAAAAGACTTAAATTGATGTCGATAAAATTATGTAATTTTTTAAAAATGCAAGAAAATTTGAGGCGAAATGTTTTGTAATAAAGAAAAAATAAAAATACATTTTTAATAAAAATATTGATTTTTGGTGAAAATTAATTTGTAGTGAAAATAGAATTTTGGGCAAAAATTTGAATTTTTAATAAATAAAATAAATTTCAAAATGAAACATTTGAAAATTCAAATTTTTATAAAAATTATAATTTTTAACAAATTTTTCAGTAAAATTATTTTTTTGCCATAATTCGAATATTTGGTAGAATTTAATTTTTCACTAAAATTAAAATTTTCACTTAAAATTAAATTTTTCACAAAATATTCACCAAAAGTCGAATATTCACAAAAAATGTAATTTTCGCTAAACTTAAAATTTTAGCCAAATTTCGAATATTAAAACAATAATTTTCATCAAATTTCAAATATTCAGTAAAATTTAAATTTTCCTATAATTCAATCAAATTTTCGCTAAAATTCAAATTTTCACCAAATTACAAACATTCAAGATTTTTCCAATAGTGAAATTTTTATTTTTTCTAAATGTTAATTTTTTACTGAAACTCAATATTTCAATATCGAATTTTAGGGAAAATTTGAATTTCTATTTAAAATCAGAAATTGAAAAATTCACTGATATAAAAATTTTAAAAAATATTTAAAATTTTTATTAAAATTTGTCTCAATATCAATTTTAAATGTTTTTTTTTTTTTCAAAGTATATTTTAATCAAAAATTAATTTTAGAAAGTACTTTTAATTTTAGTAAAAATGTTGAATTTTTTAAAAAATTTAAAATGAAATTTCAAGATTTTGTGCGAATTTTAAATTAAAAAAAAAATATTTTTTTAGAAAATTTTGAAATTAAAAAAAAAAAAATTTAAATTTTGTTAGTAAAATCTTTAATTTCTCCAAAAATTTCAAACTTTTAGTGAAATTTAACGTTTTTAATTTTCACGCTTTTAGTGAGTTTTTAAGATTTTGTGAAAATCTTTTTTTCAAGTTTTTTAGTTTTTTTTTGTGAAAATTTTGTATTTGTATGGGAATTTTTAGAAAATTTTAAATATTTTGTGAAATTTTTTAATTTTTATTGAAAATTCTTACTTTATAATTTTTTTATTTTATTTATTTTTGTTTTTCAAAATTTTAATTTTTTTTTTTTTTTTTTTTTTTTTTTTGTGAAAAATTAATTATTTTTTTGTGAAAATTTAATTTTTTTGTTAAAATTTGGAATTAAGTGAAGGTCTCAAAAATTAGTGAAGTGATTTCATAAAAATTTTAATTCTAATATTTTTAGTCAAAAAGTTTTATTGGGAATTTGAATTTTATTAAAATTTCGAATTTGAATTCAAATTTTGAAATTTTATTAAAATCTGGAATTTTAATTAAAATTTGGAATTTTTATTAAAATTTTGAATTTTTATTAAGATATTAATTTTTTTTATTTAAATTCCGAATACTTAGAATAATTTCGATTTATTTTCGAAAGTTTTAAAATGTTTAGTAATTTATTTTTGTTTTTTTTTATTTTTATTTTAAATTTCTAACTGTTTGAGAATATTTTTTTCGAATATTTATTAAAATTTCGAATTTTTAAAAATTACATTTTTATTTCCCAAAATTTTTAATTTTTAAAATTTTCTTTAAAATTTTTAACTTTTAATGAAATTTTTGAATATTTGCAATTTTTTTAGTTTAAGTGTAAATTTGAATTTTTTAAAAATCAAGAGAAAATTCAAATATTTTTAAAAATTTTGAATTTATTTAACATTTTAAATTATTATTAATTTTTATCAAAATTTGGAATTTTAATCGAATAGAATTTAGGAAACGAATTTTTTTGAAATATCACATATTTAAAAAATATCGAATTTTTATTTAAAATTTTGAGTTTAAGTGAAAATTTTAAATTTTAATAAAAAATTTCAATTTTGTTTAAAATAATTTGAATTTTTAGTGAAAAATTTTAAATTTTATTGAAAATTGAATTTTTAGTAAAAAAAATAATTTTCGGAAATTTGAATTTTTTAATTTCATTTCAATTTGTAAAAATCAACTAAGATCGCTTCAAATCAAAATCTGAGTCGATTTATTTAAGCCCGTCTGTCTGTCCGTCTGTTCATCTATCATTCTGTCTGTTGTTGGCACGCTCCCATCCACAATAATTGCCAAAGCTCAATGAAATTTGGCCTCAGTTTTTGTTATAGTCCTGAGAAGTTTCCTATTTAAAGTAGTCAAATTGTTAAGTATTTAAAAAGATATAGATAAAAAATCTGAGGCAATTAAGTTCAAGGGAGGAACTTTCGTAAAATTGTGAATCAAAATTCATTAAATAAGATTGATTTTCTGCCATTTATGGAGTTATATATACTTCATTAACATTCCATCAGTTATCAAAATCGGTTCAGTTGAAAAAAAGTTATTGCCAAAAATATAACTGATTTTATGACTGATAAAGTGTTTCGTGTTATATTTAACAAAAACTGTTATATAAAGTATTCATCTGTGAGTGTATGTGTGAGTGCGTGTGTATGAAACATAACGTATTTACTTCACATGCATTTACGTTAAATCCATTTCTTGAGATTATTTAAAGTCATTTCCCCTTCATTTGGTAACAATTTAAAGGTTTTATGCCATTTTGACAAATCCCGCCTAAAATACAAATTGAATTAACATTATTTTCTTAATTTCCTCTTCTCTTTTACAGTGTCTTAATAAAGAAAAATATTAAAAAAAAATAAATTTTATATTTTTGAAAGACGAAACTTAATTTTTTCCCTTCAAAAAAATTACAAAAACTCTGATTTTGCAGCGATAAACAAATTATTTCTCAAACATGTAATAATTATGTTTGTGTGCGTGTATGTGTGATCTAATGATCCAATCTTAAAAAAAATAATCTAAAAATGCAATAAATGTAAAATAAAAGAAAGAAAAATAATAAATAATTTAATTATTTATCTTAAATCTTAATTGAAGTTATTTAATGAAGAGAAAATCATAAATTTTTGCCACAAAAGAGAAAAAAAGATAAAGATTTTAAAGGAGACGCAAAACGAAAACACGTAAAACACTTAAAAAGTGTTGGTTTGTGTTGCATGTATGTGTATATGTGTGTGTGTGTGATTTGTTTTTAACAATATGATTGTTAAAATGGATCCCGATGAATTGATTACGTTTCGGGTGCAGTATCTAGTCGATACTGATCCACTCGATTGTACATCAATGTATCCAATACCAACACGTGCTCCAACTTATGCCTTCTCAGCCACCCTGCCCTTGGCCACACAACTGGGTACCATTTTACGTCTACTGAATGCACCGCAAAGGGTAAGATAATTTTCTTTGATCCTTTCTTTTTCTTCAATTAAAGTACTTTTTTGGTTTGGTTAAGTATTTTAGATGATAGGTGATGGGATGGTGGTTGTATTTATTGATTAAAAGTTATTTTTAAGAAAGTTTAAATTAACATTTGATTTGAGTTTATTTTAAAAGAATATCAAGGAGTGAGATTGAAAAATTCTTAACATTGTTATTAAAAATGAAACCACTTCAATTAAAGTTTTAATTATTTTAATTAGATTGAAATTATTTTAAAATTTATTTATTTTTATTCACTAGTGATGAAACGTTTTTCGGAAATCCTTCCACTACTAACGTTTTTATAGTATTCTCTGCCACTTTGCTGGAACAGTTAGTCCGTTTCCATTTCAAATATGCGACACTTTTGTACACCTTTTTTTTGCTTTTCACTTCTCTTTTAACAAAAGCCCAATATCTCTCCGCTGCCCTTAGATCCAGGCAGTTTAGAGAATTTGTCTCGCTTGTTATTGAACCACTCACCAGTTGGTTTACCATCGTGACAGAATGCCAAGTCAGTCTAAAAAAAAGAGGACTCATTATGAACTCTTATGAATGGAAGCAGTTTTTCTTTATAGAGTCCATTGAAACAAATGATTGGTTTCTTTTGCGGCACCAATTTGGCCTGTTACTTGCCACACCAAAAACTTTTTGGGAAATTTTGACTGCTTTGGGGTTCTAGACTTTTCTTTAAAAATTCCTCCATAAAATTTTTGACCGGAAGGTTACGGAAAATCTTCTAGAACATACGTTTCGTCATCCATTATGAAGCAAGAATATTTTGTTTCAATTATCTTGGCTCTTTTGGCCTCGTCCTTTTTAGAAGGCATCTTGACAAGAACTTTTTGAGCCTGTCCGGCTGGATGTCATTGTGAACGCTCTACAGATCGCAATTTTTAGATATATTGATGAAATTTGATTGAAGTTTTATTATTTTAGCCCTAGAAACCTATTGAAATTGGTCATGTTCAGTCCAATATTTCAGGTACATCCCATAAAAATGTCCTCCCGGAATAAGGTGTTAAGCTCACACTCACAATAAATATAAAATAATTTAAATGAAATTTTACACAATAAGTCTTATGATATTTTTAAACTATGTGCCAAATTATGCGAGAGTCGGTCCATTCCTTCTCATAGATCCCATACAAGCCCCCTCCCAAATATCACTTTGAAGGACATAAATCTCATTTATACGTTAGTATTGTCATAAAAATTGCTAGAATTAAGATAAATATAAGCAAAAATTAATGTACGAAATTATACGAGGGTCGGTACATTATTTCTTCTAGCTTCCATATAACCTGCCAGAAAAATTCAGTTTAAAACGTATAATTTCTTATAAGTGGTGTCACCGTAATGTACTGCACGCATAGCATAGTTAGAAATCAAATATACGAGGGTTGTTCATTAATTATTCGTAACTATCATTTATTACCGATATTGTGGTGTAGGGTATAACATAACAGTAATTACATGTTGTAATTTGAAGTCTTTTCTGTTCAAAACAACTGAAACTCCCCAGGAAATTTACTTTTAATTTTAAACTAAGTTTAAACTTCAGTTTCTAAATCACGAATTGACAGCTGTAGGTGAAACTCTTTAAAAATATTATTTACATAATTAAATGATTTAAAAAGTTAAATTTTCAAATTTATGACAAATATGATTTCAAATATTTTCTTAATCTCAAATTCAGACAAATTTCTTTTATCTTGATACTTAAAACTGTGTTATTTCCATTATTTCACTTTAATTTGACATGTTTTGCTTTTTAAAACTTTAAATTAAATCGTATTTCATTGGAATTATTTCCAATTAGTATCAAATATTTAATTTCTTTATGTTTTTTATACCCTTCACTATCATAGGTGGTGAAGAGGGTATATTAACTTTGTCATGCCGTGTGTAACATGTAGTTGCATCAAATATTAGTCGACTTAGCCATGTTCGCCTGTCTGTTATTGGCACGCTTACATCCACAATAATTGCCAAAGCTCAATGAAATTTGGTCTGATTATTTGTTCAAGTCCTGAGAAGTTTGCTATTTAAAATCAGCAAAATCGCTTAAGTACATTAAAAGATATAGAATGATATCTGAGGCAATCTCTAAGTTCAAGCGAAGAACTTTCATAAAATTTTCAATTAAAAGACAATAAATTAGAATGAAATGCTTCATTATCATTCCAAAAACTTATCAAAATCGGTTCAGTTGAAAAAAAGTTATAGCCAAAAATAAAACTGATTTTATGAGTCATTAATTGGTCCTGTGTTAAAATTAAGAAAAAACCTTAATATATTTTATACGTTTGTGAGTGTATGTGTAAGTATGTATGTACAAAACATAACGTATTTACTTCATACAAATTGGAAGTGGAGGGTATTTCAGATTCGATATAGCTGAATACAACATTCTTACTTGTTTCTCCTTCTTTTCTTTTTTCTTTCATTTTTGTTTTAAAAATTATAAATTATTTATGCATAAATTTATTAATAAATAACAAATTATTAAATTACACATACGAAAAAAAACAACAACAACAAAAAGAAGAAGAAAAACATAAACGTCAAATGTCTAAATTGTGATGACAAAATGTATGTCAAACCTACCGCGAGACATCTTGTGCGTGCAACTTTTCACTCCAACTAATTTGTTGGTCTCGTTTTTGTTTTTGTTTTTAATACAAAAAGAAGTAAATTACTATATTCGACTAAGCGGAATCTTCAGTACCCTCCACTATAAGTAAAAACGTTATGTTTCTTACATAAACACTCACAGACGTATACAATATATAAACGTTTCTGCAGAATTTAATACAGAAATACTTAATGAGTCATAAAATGAGTTACATTTTTGGCTATAACTTTTTGATCTACTGAACCGATTTTGAACCGATTTTTGGCAACATTTTATTCAAATTTGTCGATTCATAATTGACAAAAAGGTTACTTCAGATATCGGTCTATATCTTTAAATATTCTAAACGGATTTTGCTAATTTTAAATTGGATATTTCTCAGGACTTTAACAATACTCAGGCCAATTTCAATGAGCTCTGTCAATTATTGCGGATGTGAGCGTGCCAACAACAACTGACATACAGACGAACGTAGCTGAATCGACTCAGATCTTGATTTGATGCAAAAGTATATAAATATTATGGGTTTCTGAGATGATTCCTTCTTAGCGTTACACATGAAATGACATAAATAATATACCCTCTTCACTACTTCTGGTGGTAGGGGGTGTCAAAATCAGAATAACTAGACAAATTTAATCTATATATACATACGATGTATATATGTATGTATGTGTGTTTGTATGTAACATATAGATTCCAAAACTGCTGGGTCAATTTTGATGAAATTTTGAAAGAATGACTCCAATATACCCAAACGTAACATAAGCTATAAAAAATTCCGATAAGACCAGGAAGAGAGGTACCCTCCATACAAAACAAATATTGATCATCGAATATCTCAAGATCTATAACAGTGAGAGTTTTCAAAATTGGTCCCAACTACTTTCACAAGGAACTGTTTTACTGGACAAAACGTAGTACACATAGAACCAGAGCAAGGTGTTACCCCAAAAAGTGAAAGTTCTACAATCAATTTCTCAATAATCTGTTTTATTGGACAAAATATTGAACGGACAGGACCAAGGGGAGAAGTATCCTCCATATAATTTAAATATTGATTATCTATTATCTAAAGAACTATAAAAATTTGGTCCCAATCAATTTTTTTTAAATACGCAGTCGTGGTTTGTGAAATTTCTTGCGACATCTAAGACTGAGGAGAATTTTTGTACAGCAAAGCGCACCGGGTAAAAGCTAATTTTAAATCAAAATTCTTATAATTTTAATAAAATTCGAAATTTAAAAATTTGTCAAATCTTTTGTTTTTGTTTTATTTGTTGTTTTTGTGGTCATGTCGCTTCATTTCATGATTGTCGGCAAAACTTGTTGTTTGTCATAGATACCAACACCAGACAATGGCGGTATTCTCGGGGTTTCGAGTTAAAAATGACAAATATTTATAAACAAATTAATATGGCTGCTGAATAATATTTGAAAAAAAAAAAAAAAAAAAAAAAAAAAAAAAAACAACAAAAACAACAACAACAACAACAACAAAAATGGAACTGGAAATTTATTTTGAATTTAATTAGTAAAAATTAGTCAAATTTGAAATTAAGAATATTTGAAAAAAAAATAAATTTTATACCCTTCACCACCACAGGTAGTGATAGAGGGTAAATTAGATTTATTATTCCAAGTGTAAGACAAAAAAGGAATCATCTAGGAACAAAATCTGTCCACATACAAAAAAAAAAAAGTATAAACCGATATCTGAGACATCAGAATTTTATTAAGTCAGATATATAGACTTAATTTTATTAAAAAAACTTGTTAAATTTAATCCAAAAATTACGATTTTTAAAGAAACTTAATCGAAAAATTAAAGTCACAAATTCAACGATAACCGACAAAACAAATCAGTCATCAGACAAAAAAGTAAACGAAAAATAAACCAATAAAATTGTATCCAAACGAAAGCTTTTTAAATTTAAATATTTTTTACAGAAACTTAATTGAAAATCTTAAAATTTGTAGATAAATCTGAAATTCAAAGACAACCGACAAAAAATTAAGTCATCAGACAAACAAAAAAGATTTAACAAAAACTTTTAAATTTAATCCAATAATAAAGATTTTTTGCAGAAACTTCATCGAAAAAGTAGAAAGAAAAAATCTAAAATTTATAGACAACCGACAAAACGAATATGTCATCAGACAAAAACTTAAAAGAAAATTAATTAAATAAATAAACTGATGAAATGTTTCAATATGACATTAATTTCAGCCAATATAATTATATTAACTCGTTTGGAAGAGAATACTAAAACTATCCGACATATAGTTTAAATTACCAGACAAAAAAATGCAACAAAATCAGATTTTAAATCGCCCGACAGAAGAACTCCTTCAGTCTCTAAATTCATGAAATAAAACGATTTATATCAATATAATTCATGACGTTTTTAGACTTTTTAAGGAATATTTTAGTAGTCCGACAAACCGACAAAATTGTCAGACAAAATAAAATTAAAATTAAAGATCCAAAAAAATGTATTGCTCCTTATGTCCTATACGGTATTATGCGTTTGAGGAAAAGTTTGTAACCCACGCACTCCCACTTTAAAGTGGAAGTGCGTAGGATCAGAATCGCTTTCTTGGTCGATATCCCTCTATCTAACTGTCCTTGTAATGCATTGAATGGTCTGCAGGTCATGGATATGTCCAGATATATCCATAACATGCATATTGAAACTTCTGATTTTTGAGACAATGCTATTGAAATTTGCCATGATCTGTCCAATATTTCGCAAGGTTTAAGTTCTTCCGACAAAAAAAAAAAAAATGATGAAAACAACAATGTTTCTATATTTTTATACCCTACGCCCTGTTAAACGTTTGCGTGCAGAGATTTGTAAAGCTGCTCCACTTTAAAGTATATCGATCTCCTCAAAATCACTTCATAGATCGATTAAACGATGTCACTTCATACGTCTGACCAGCTGGCTGACAGTCGGTCCATGTTGAAATACATTGTTGACGCTCTGCTGGTCACAATTTTAAAGATATCTCCATATAATTTGATACAGATGATCTTCGGGTCAGGCCTATTGAAATTAGCGAAAATTTGTCCAATATTTTGAGGAGCATACATGCAAAAGTCCCCCTAAATTAGAGTTTCCATCTCATTAAACATACAGTTATGAAGATATTTTAGAGAAATGACTTAAATAAGTTTTATATCATTCAAGTACCCTCAAGCCTAATTTTAAGAAAATCGGTCCACATTACCACTTTGTCAGTCGGTCCGAAAATCTGTTTAAGAGCAAAAATTCCAATAAATGTTAGTTTGGTGTTAATATTTCCCACATTTAAGATTTATACAACCAGAGAAGATCATATCAGATTTTGCGAGGATCCCCCTTCCAAATATGCCTTCAAATGGTTTGAATCTTTCATTTATTTGTGCAAGCACTAATCATAAAACTGAAATCTTCGAGGGTTGGTCCATAAATTTTCATGTTCAGTTTTAGGGTGTTCGGTATTATATAGACGATCTTAACCGACTCTCATTTGTTTTTGGTTAAATTTGAAATCATCCGACAAAAAAGTTTTCAGACAAAAAAGTGAATTTGACAAAAAGTTGATTATTACAAAACTTATTCCTAATTTTTTTTTTGGAACAGACAATTTGCTTTTCTCGGCAACTGACAAAACTTTAAGCCCAACTGAATTTTGGGGAACATTTTTTTCCAAATAACGAATTTTATTTTAAATTTTAATATTTTTTAATTCTTTTTATTAATCAAACGCCAAAAAAAAGTCGTATCAATTAACATTTTTAAAGAAGTTGTTGTTGTTTTGCATGAGAAAGATTTATAAAAAACCAACAACAAAAAAAATAAATAAATAAATAAAAATAGATTTAAATTAAACCGACAAAAAAACTTCCGTATAAATTAAAAATCCAGTTTTGTTACGTTTTTTATTTCAAAAACTTTTCTCAGATTCTTAATTTCAAAAATTTTCTATAAAAATGAATTTTTAAAAAATTAATAAAATTAAAAATAAGATTTAAAAAAATGGAGATTTAACAGAAAAACGAAGAAATTCAATTAAAAATAGATTTGAAATTCTCTTTCATCAGACAAAATCAGACAAGTCCGACAAAATTAATGTAAAATTAAACTTAAGGAAATTTATCTTGAAATAAATAATTTTACAATTAATCACTTAACTGGAAAAAATAGTCAACCGACAAATTGTCCGACAAAATATATAAAAAAAAAGTTTCAAAAAGTCTGAAACATGAGTCATTGCCATATTACTTATATCAAACATTTTAATTTAACCAAGAGAAAATTATAGTTGTCAGACAAACTTCCTTATCCGACAGATTTTTAATCAACCGACAAAATATTTTGTCAGACAAAAAAAAACTTATTAATGCATTTAACATTTTATCATCCTACATTTCATCTCTTTAACTGTATTCTAAAGTTATCAGACAAATTGATAAATCCCAAATATTTATAATCAACCGACAAATTAAATCGTCAGATAAGAATGTTAAAATGTCATTAAACGTAAAAAAATGGAACTTAAAATATTTTAAATTTATTTTTTGGTACTTTTTATTTTATTTTTTTTTCAATTGATTTTTAAAAATTTATAGCGATTTAAAATAATAAAATTTTGCCATCAAATGTAACAAAAATATTTATGGAAAAAGTACTAAATAGGAGCATGCTTTTTTTCGATTTTCCAAAAAGTACCAAAAAGTTATAATTAGAATTTTTAAAGTTTTTCCTCCCTAAATAGGCCGTATCCAGAAAAGTACCAAACTTCTATCAGCTAACTTTTTAGAAAGAAAACGAAAAGTACTTTTTCATTTTTTGTTAAGGAGATATAAAGTTCCCAACTTTACCCCTTTTACCCCGTACTTTCCGAATTTCCGTCTTAGTGAATCTTTTTGGTAGGAGAGGAACTCTCAGGCCAAATTTCATATTTCTACCTTAGTCGTTCAGTTAAATAATTTCGATAAATCAACTATTAAGGAGTGAGATCGAAAAATTCTTAACACACGTTGGTCTAATCAAGTTACTTTTGTAAAATATGTCAGTTATTATCTTTAATGTCAAACAAATAGTTCCGGCAGAAGGAATGGTCCAGAAGATGTTTTTAAAGCCAAAAAATAGAAAGCATTTTCAAAAGAGGTCCCAAAATATCCCGTAGGAAAGCAGCCCGATTAGCTCGAAACGTAAAAGCTAATGAAGGTTGAAAAACATACAAGGCGCGAGGCGTTCCTGATAGGAACGCAGCTAAAAATTGGAGGCCAGAAATAGAGTATCCCTACTCTGAAGTCAAGTTTTCTAAAAAAAATATTTCTGCTTAGAACAGACCCATTTCTCAAACTTTCACGGATGCAGTTTCGTAGCTTATATTATTCCCACAAGTCCTTGTAAACGTTACAAATCCCTTTCATATGAATTATTTAGAATTTTTTTTCGAGTCCCTTTTTCAAAAATCTAGTCCCGAATCAGTTTTTAATCTATTCTCTTTCCCTCTAAAACATTTTTAGTTAACATCATTTTTCCAATTTTGCTTTAATTTTTATTCAGAAATTTTACAACTCTGACGTGTTTTTTATGTCTTTTTTTCGCAAACTCTTTTTGTTTATTATTTTAATCTAAAAAAAGATCAAAATTGTCTTCAACATTGTTTTGAAAACATTTATTATCTTGTTTATTTATTTTTTTTAAATTTATTTTTTGGTACTTTTTTTTTATTTTTTTTTTCAATGAATTTTAAAAATTTATAGCGATTTAATAATAAAATTTTGCCATCAAATGTAACAAAAATATTTATGGAAAAAGTACTAAATAGGAGCATGCTTTTTTTTCGATTTTCCAAAAAGTACCAAAAAGTTATAATTAGAATTTTTAAAGTTTTTCCTCCCTAAATAGGCCGTATCCAGAAAAGTACCAAACTTCTATCAGCTAACTTTTTAGAAAGAAAACGAAAAGTACTTTTTCATTTTTTGTTAAGGAGATATAAAGTTCCCAACTTTACCCCTTTTTACCCCGTACTTTCCGAATTTCCGTCTTAGTGAATCTTTTTGGTAGGAGAGGAACTCTCAGGCCAAATTTCATATTTCTACCTTAGTCGTTCAGTTAAATAATTTCGATAAATCAACTATTAAGGAGTGAGATCGAAAAATTCTTAACACACGTTGGTCTAATCAAGTTACTTTTGTAAAATATGTCAGTTATTATCTTTAATGTCAAACAAATAGTTCCGGCAGAAGGAATGGTCCAGAAGATGTTTTTAAAGCCAAAAAATAGAAAGCATTTTCAAAAGAGGTCCCAAAATATCCCGTAGGAAAGCAGCCCGATTAGCTCGAAACGTAAAAGCTAATGAAGGTTGAAAAACATACAAGGCGCGAGGCGTTCCTGATAGGAACGCAGCTAAAAATTGGGAGGCCAGAAATAGAGTATCCCTACTCTGAAGTCAAGTTTTCTAAAAAAAATATTTCTGCTTAGAACAGACCCATTTCTCAAACTTTCACGGATGCAGTTTCGTAGCTTATATTATTCCCACAAGTCTTTGTAAACGTTACAAATCCCTTTCATATGAATTATTTAGAATTTTTTTTCGAGTCCCTTTTTCAAAAATCTAGTCCCCGAATCAGTTTTCTAATCTATTCTCTTTCCCTCTAAAACATTTTTAGTTAACATCATTTTTTCCAATTTTGCTTTAATTTTTATTCAGAAATTTTACAACTCTGACGTGTTTTTTATGTCTTTTTTTCGCAAACTCTTTTTGTTTATTATTTTAATCTAAAAAAAGATCAAAATTGTCTTCAACATTGTTTTGAAAACATTTATTATCTTGTTTATTTATTTTTTTGTAAAAATATTTTATGATTTGTTGTTGTTGTTGTTTTTCTTTAAAATTTTGCAAAATTTTTAACCAAAAACTTGAATTTCAACTTGTAACATAAATTTGATTTCGACTAACGAAACCACAAATTATTAAAATGATAGACAGACGGACGAAAAGGCGGACGAACGAACGAACGGATGGATGAAGAGGCTGACGTAGCTATCGAAATTTAAATTTTAAATTTTGTTAAGAAAACACGCTACTTAAAGTCTTTTAAATTTGGAAACTTTTTAAAGCAAAATTTAATTAATTTCCTTTTTTGTTCAAAAGATGCTACAGTTTGAGCCAAAAGTTTTCAGACAGATAATCAAATTTCGAATTTTGAAATAATTTATTAATTAAGTTTTTTTTAATTACCCTGTTAAAATATCAAATAATTTTGGTTAAATTATAATTTTGACACAAATCGGTCACACTTCTTTAAATGTTGAAAAATTACTTTAAACTATTCAAAATGTTATATTCAGCTATGCCGATTTTTCAATACCCTCCACCTCAAAATATATACGTAATGCTTCGTATATACACACTCATACATATACTCCCAAGCGCAGACGTTAATATAAGTTTTTCTTAAATATTAACCAGGGCCACTAAATGAGTCAAAAAATTAGTTATATTTTTGGGTAAAACTTTTTTCAACTGAACCGATTTCAATAATTTTTGGAAGGGTAATGAAGTACACATAATTTAATATTAATAAATGATTTATCGACTTATAATTCACAATTCTACGAAAGTTCTTAAATTGGAGATTACCTCAGATATCTTTTTAATATACTGAAGCAATTCTGATGGTTTTAAATAGGAAACTTTTTAGGACTATAACAAATACTCAGGCCAAATTTCATATGATTGTTGTTTGGCCTCTTCACTAATTTTAGATTAGATTCAGATTAGTAGGAGTCCACTACAGAGCATTCTTTCTGAAAAGCATGACTGTAAATCGGACTTAAAATTTGTGGATACAATGAAATATGTTTGATATATAATTCGATATTTATGGAACTCTTTAGAATATATCACCAGAATTCTTATTAGAAATTTTGTTTTTCGTACCAAAACTCTATTTTCGATCTGTGTTCGACCATTAGCAACATCATAATTTTGATCGGGATGCAGTTATTTAAAATCAATTCTGTCTGAAACTTTTAGAACTTATATGTCATTGCATAACTCTAGAGCAGAGGTAACCAACAGGAGAGATACAATATTGTATAGCAATGTGGTTGTGCGAGCTATCATGAATCTGAATAAACAATTACTTGAGCAAAATACAGAAAATCGATGTTCTGTTGACTTTTCCGACTTCGAACGACTTCGTACACTGGCATATGGTTTGGTGAACTTTGCTCTGAAATTATTTTAGTGGGAGTTTTTTTTTATTGTTTCTCTTTTTATAAATAATTTTGAAGTCGTTCTAATGGAGGGTATTTCAGATTCGACTTTGATGAAAATAATATTCTTTTTAGTCGTTTTTTTTTTTGACTCAATATTATTTTCCTTAATACTAAAAATTATGCACAATAAAATTGTGGTTAAAGAAAAATTATATTCAAATTTGGTTTATTTTCAGTTTCTTTTTTCTGATTCAGTTGTTGTTACAAAATCACAAATAAAAATTATAATAAATTATTTATTTCAAATTGAATTGATTTTTATTTTTATAACGTTAATAAACAATTTTCTTTATGATTTTTTAATGGAAATCGATACATTTTTTTTGTAAATTTTTTTTTAACGTGTTCAATACAATTTAACTGTTAAATAATAAAATCTGTTATAAAATATATTTATGATCGAGAGATTATTTAAAGATTAAGTGGGTGATTTAGTAATTATTTTTATTTGATTTATTAGAAAAATTTATTGATTTCTTTAAAATTTTGCTCTTAATGCAGCTTGAATTTGTAGTTTTGGATAAAGAATTCTGTAATAAATTGTTAAGTTTTCCGAAATTGATTTAAACATGAAATTCGAAAGTAAAATTGAACCGTTCTAGAGTAGCGACGTGAAAGGGCCATAGTAGTTAGCAAGAACAGTAAGAAATGAACTAAAATTGGAGATCAATTAAGGTTCCAATCTAAGGTAAACTTTGTCTCAAACTTAATATCATTATGATTTATTGATTTTCATTAGTTTAATCCAAGTTTAAACTTCCTGTAAAGTTTACCAAAAAAAGTTCTAATGAAACTTTAGTTAATTAATCGAGTGAAGGCGTTGGCGCATATTTTGTTAATTACGAATTTAATTTTAAGCATAAATTAATTTATTTTTCAAAACTTTAAGCCATTTAAGTCTCTCCCCCTCACACACACATAAACACAGAACTAAGAGTAGAGTGTGTGAAAAAAGTTTTCGCACTCTTTAGGGTGTGACTTTTGTAGCGTTTATTTTTTGCTGTTCAACACTTTAATGTAAATAAAAATAATTGTAAAAAAATAAAACAACAACTTCATTAAAAATTCAACAAATAAATTTAATTATTTTTTTTAATACTTTTTTTGTTTAAAGTTTTATAGTTCTTTTGTCTCCCAAACAACAAAAAAGTGCGTTTGGAATAAATTTGAATTTTTTTTTTTGAAAATTTTGATTTTAAACAAAAATTAATTTGTTCAAATCGGTATAAAACGCAATGTACCGTTAAATTAAAAAGCAATAGAAAATATATAAATAAGAAGTTAGAATGATATGTTCAGCTATGGCGAATCTGCAATACCCTTCACCAAAAATATGTGAGTGTGTACGTACGAAACACACTTACACATAATGTTTTTCTTAAATACAACACCGATTAATGAGTCATAAAATGGGTTATATTTTTGTCTATAACTTTCTTCTACTACTGAACCGATTTCGATAATTTTTCGAAATGGTACGGCAAAATTTCATTCTAATTTGTCGATTTGAAAGCGACAATTTTACGAAATTTCTTTACTTAAATTTGGAAGTTGTCTCAGATATCAGTCTATATTATACTGAACCGATTTGATTGATTTAAAATGGAAACCTCTTAGTACTATAACAAATACTCAGGCTATATTTCATTGAGCTCTGTGGATGAAGGTGTGCCAAATACAGATGGACTAAGGCAGACATGCAGACGGACAGATGACAAACAGATACACGAAAATATCTAAATCAAATCAGATTTTGATTTAGTGCAAGAATATATAAACATTTTGGGATCTGAGATGATTCCTTCTTAGCGTTACATACAGAATGACAAATTTAATATACCACTTGTGTTGGTGTAGGGTATAAAAAAAGTGATTGTGTTTAATTTTATTGTTTATTGTTATTTTTTTATAAAAACCTACAACTTAATTACCACAAATTGATTTTTGATAATAAAAGTTAACGATTTAAAATCTATAAAATTCTACAAAAAATAAATAAATAAATTTATGCGATTTTAGTTTTAATCTTTCGGATTTAATTGGTAAAAGTAAATTTACAATGAAACAGTGTAAAATTGAAAATATTTACAAATTAAAAAACCACAAAGATATTTCAGATTTCAAAATAGAATGTAATTTCATCATTATTTATTGTATAAAAAGAAAAAATATTAATTTCTTTTATTACGATTAATTATAAATGAAAATAATTTTTAGATTTTCTCCAAAATGTTTTATAGAATAATTTGCTCTCATTTAGAGCAATTTCTACAGAACATTTTGCTCTCGATTAGTGAAATTTTCTATAGAAAATTCTGCTCTCGATTAGAGCAATTTTCTATAGAAAATTTCTGCTCTCGAATAGAGCAATTTTCTATAGAAAATTTCTGCTCTCGATTAGAGCAATTTTCTATAGAAAATTTCTGCTCTCGATTAGAGCAATTTTCTATAGAAAATTTCTGCTCTCGATTAGAGCAATTTTCTATAGAAAATTTCTGCTCTCGATTAGAGCAATTTTCTATAGAAAATTTCTGCTCTCGATTAGAGCAATTTTCTATAGAAAATTTCTGCTCTCGATTAGAGCAATTTTCTATAGAAAATTTCTGCTCTCGATTAGAGCAATTTTCTATAGAAAATTTCTGCTCTCGATTAGAGCAATTTTCTATAGAAAATTTCTGCTCTCGATTAGAGCAATTTTCTATAGAAAATTTCTGCTCTCGATTAGAGCAATTTTCTATAGAAAATTTCTGCTCTCGATTAGAGCAATTTTCTATAGAAAATTTCTGCTCTCGATTAGAGCAATTTTCTATAGAAAATTTCTGCTCTCGATTAGAGCAATTTCTATAGAAAATTTCTGCTCCGATTAAGAGCAATTTTCTATAGAAAATTTCTGCTCTCGATTAGAGCAATTTTCTATAGAAAATTTCTGCTCTCGATTAGAGCAATTTTAAATTTCTTGGAATTCTATAGAAAATTTCTGCTCTCGATTAGAGCAATTTTCTATAGAAAATTTCTGCTCTCGATTAGAGCAATTTTCTATAGAAAATTTCTGCTCTCGATTAGAGCAATTTTCTATAGAAAATTTCTGCTCTCGATTAGAGCAATTTTCTATAGAAAATTTCTGCTCTCGATTAGAGCAATTTTCTATAGAAAATTTCTGCTCTCGATTAGAGCAATTTTATATAGAAAATTTTGCTCTCGATTAGAGCAATTTTATATAGAAAATTTGCTCTCGATTAGAACAATTTTATATAGAACATTTGGCTCTCGATTTGAAAATTTTCTATAGAAATTTTGCTCTCGATTAGAGCAATTTTCTATAGAAAATTTCTGCTCTCGATTAGAGCAATTTTCTATAGAAAATTCTGCTCTCGATTAGAGCAATTTTCTATAGAAAATTCTGCTCTCGATTAGAGCAATTTTCTATAGAAAATTCTGCTCTCAATTAGAGCAATTTTCTATAGAAAATTCTGCTCTCGATTAGAGCAATTTTCTATAGAAAATTCTGCTCTCGATTAAAGCAATTTTCTATAGAACCTTTAGCTCTCGATTAGAGCAATTTTCTATAGAACATTTTGCTCTCGATTGTCATTCTTGTCATTTATTAGCAAAAAATTCCTCAATTTGTCTTATAAATCACTATAAAAGACTAATTGCTAAAATGATTTATATTCATTTCTCATATGTTTTCGATTTTTTCTTTATTTCTAATTCCTCTATATAGAATTCTTATTGAAACCCTTTTTCTTTAACTCTCGTCGTCATCATTTAAATTAATTTCCAGCTGCTTTTTTCTTATTTCCTGTTTTAATTCTTTTTCAATACAAAAAATGAAAAAATCACTTTAATGTTGGGTGCTTTACACAGGAAAAGATATTGAATTCTGGTTAATGTTGGTTGCATAGTATCAACTGCATCATCATACATGTATGTACTATATGTTGGCTGGTTGTTTAATACTGTAATTTAACATTTGCATGTGTCTAATACAAATAATCACGTTTTTTTTAAATTTATGGCAAATTTATAAAGATTTACGCATCCTTTGAGGCAGCGATTTGTCTTTTAAATACTTAAAATATTTATTTTCAATATCTTCTTCCTCTTCTCTTCTTTCTGACTTCTTTTAGTTCTAACAAATTTTTCAATTCTTAAGTTAGAAGTTGAAAAAAAAAACAACGCTGCATTTGTTAAACATTGACCAGGTGTATGATGAATCTTAAAACCAGGAAATAAGACAAAAACTCTATATGAAATAAACTAAAAGGGTTTAAGTTCTTATTTCATCTGCTTCTCAGTCTTCAAATCATCAATAGAGGTTGAAGAAATTATTTACTTTTTAGTTTTGCTGGTGTATATTTCTTAAGGGCAAAATGAAAGGAAATATTGAGAAACGGATTGAGGAGTTTATATGGGTGCCATTATAAATTAGAGCCTTCTGTTGCTAATTATACAATATTATCCTATCTCTTTAAAGAATTTACTCTAAATGCACTAAATGAGAGCAAAATTTTTTGTAGAAAATAGTTCTAAATGAGAGCAATATTTTCTGTAGCAAATTGCCCTAAATGAGAGCAAAATTTTCTATAGAAATGCCTAATGAGCAAAATTTTCTATAGAAAATTGCCCTAAATGAGAGCAAAATTTTCTATAGAAATTGCCCTAAATGAGACCAAAATTTTCTATAGAAATTTGCCCTAAATGAGACCAAATTTTCTATAGAAATTTGCCCTAAATGAGAGCAAAATTTTCTATAGAAAATTGCCCTAAATGACAGCAAAATTTTCTATAGAAAATTGCCCTAAATGACAGCAAAATTTTCTATAGAAAATTGCCCTAAATGAGAGCAATTTCTATAAAAATTGCCCTAAATAAGAGCAAAATTTTCTATAGAAATTTTGCTCTAAATGAGAGAAAATTTTGCTCTAAATGAGAGCAAAATTTTCTATAGAAATTTTGCTCTAAATGAGAGCAAAATTTGTAAGAAATTTGCTTTAAATGAGAGCAAAATTTTCTATAGAAATTTTGCTCCAAAGGAGAGCAAAATTTTCTATAGAAATTTTGCTCCAAATGAGAGCAAAATTTTCTCTTTCATGAGAGCAAAACTTTCTATAGAAATTTTGCTCTAAATGAGAGCAAAATTTTCTATAGAAATTTTGCTCTAAATGAGAGCAAAATTTTCTATAGAAATTTTGCTCTAAATGAGAGCAAAATTTTCTATAGAAATTTTGCTCTAAATGAGAGCAAAATTTTCTATAGAAATTTTGCTCTAAATGAGAGCAAAATTTTCTATAGAAATTTTGCTCTAAATGAGAGCAAAATTTTCTATAGAAATTTTGCTCTAAATGAGAGCAAAATTTTCTATAGAAATTTTGCTCTAAATGAGAGCAAAATTTTCTATAGAAATTTTGCTCTAAATGAGAGCAAAATTTTTCTATACAAAATTTCTATAATTTAGAATGAAAGTTTGAATCCTCTTCTCATTTTTTATTACAAATGATTCCAAATTGTGAAAATATTTTAACAATCCACCATTCAGCCACCATCATCACTCCTTAAATAAAAATTCATGTAACAAAGTAACAAAAACAAAAATATGAAAACTTGATCAACAATTGTTCTTAACCTCAAATAATAACAAACAAATCTTTGGATGCCTTTAAGCCACCAGGAAAAAATCTTAATTTACTTTTACAATTGAAACGAATGGAAATTTTTCTTTATTTCTTTTAATAGATACAATTCCAAGATAATTTACAAAGATTTTTCGTTAAAGAATTGCAAACTGAAGAAAGAGAACAAATAAAAAGAAACTGATTTTTCGAAAGAATAAAAAATAAAGTTTAAAAATTCTATAAGATTTTTTTGGTAAGGAAAAAGAGGGTTTGGAAAATGTAATTTGTTATGGTTTAAGACGAATGAAAAATACCTTAAAAGAGGTGGAGATAAAAAGTAGAAAATTAAGAGAAATAGAAGTGCAAATTTAATATTATATTTTGCATGCAATTAACAAAGTCCGTCTGTCTGCCCTTCCGCTTGCATATATCTTTGTTAACCAAAAAAAAAAGAGATGTAATTATAGATAAAATGATTTTTAAAGAACTTAAAAATATATTCGGATAGAAATTACAGTATCAAAAGAGTTTAAAATCAGAAAATGTGATTCGATTAAGGAAAGTAGAGTTACTGACGTCCGTCCAGCTGTCTGTATGTTGTTTACGATTAAAAAAAATCCTTTTTTCATTTTTGTCTTCAAAAAAGGAAATAAGGCATATACACCCAAGAAATCGATCTTAGTGAAGAATTAGACAATAATTTGAATTTCCAACGGAAATATACCTTTCAATATTAGTTTGTGAATGAACTTAGCAATATCCGTCCATCTGTCTTTCCGCATAACTATTTTAGTATGCATTCGAAATTTGTTTTTAAATCTGAGACTTATTAAAGTCAAATTTATTTATTTTATGAAAATTGGATAACAGATTGTTTTGGAAATCAGTACTACAATCCGGATCTCTCTTACAATGTCCGTACATCGGACTGTCCGTTTAACATCTATTTATAAACTTCATCTAATCTAAAGTTTGATTAAATTCCCAACTATTTAAAATGCTAAAATTTAATCCAGGAAGTAATAATTTTATTTTTGCTTGTTCTCTATTAAAGTCTTTTAAATTTATTGAAACATAAAATTCTTTTCTGAAATTCTTAATTATATAAACATTTTATACAAATTTTTTTGCTAATTTCATTTAAATTATTCTCATATGACTTCAATTAAGGAATTCTTTTTGCAAGGTGTGACTTTTTGTTGTTTTGGTAGAAAAAAAAAACTTTATAGAAATTTCCATTTTTTTAAGGTGTTACCAACAGTCTGTTAAAACTTCAACAACATACACAACAGACATAAACATACACACTCCTTTGGCGGTTTCGAAGTTCAAACAATGAGTGTCTGAACAAGAAGAAAAACTGGGAAAAACTATTATACAATGCCACCATATTTAGTATTCATTGTATTCTTGTAAAAGTCAAAAATCCAATATAACTTTTTTTCTTTACAAAATATTTATTCTTTTTTGTTTTTATTGTTGTTTATTGTGTAATACATCATTTACGCAAATAATACAAAACAATTGACTTATATGTACACTTAGATGAAGAAGAAGAAGAAGAGGGAAAAAGAAAACACTTTTACTTAAAATTTGTTTCTTTTATTGGGAGGAATACAGAGGGAGAAAAATTTTGAGAGTAGTCCACACAACAGACTGGTCCATAAACCATACTATATATATATAATTAACACTACAAACTAGTCCATAACCCGGGCTGTAGACTGGTCTATAACCCCGACTATGGACTAGTCAATACTACATACTATGGAATAGCCTGTTATCCAGATTAAAGACCAGTCTATAACTCAGATTAGTGATCAGTGTATAATCCAGACTAAAGAACTATTCAGATAGTCGGACTATGAGTAGTCTATATTCCAGGCTACAGACTAGTTAGTATCCAGTCTATAATCCAGATTTATAGTATTTAATCAGACTATACTACACTATAATAAGACTAACGACTAGACTATAATCCAGACTATATATAATCCATACTTAAAGTACCAGACAATACAGTCTGTATCCAGATTAAGATTACTCTTTAATTCAGAACTACTAAATTGAACTAAAACTGAACTACTCGAATTGAATAACCAACTGAATATATAATAACTAGAACTGTGTTAGAACTGAATTAAACTGAACTAAAACTGAACTAGAATTGAACAAGAACTATTAGAACTGATCTAGAAATGAATTAGAACTGAACTAGAACTGAACTAAAACTGAACTAAAACTGAACTAGAATTGAACAAGAACTGAATTAGAACTGACTAGAAATGAATTAGAATTACAAGAACTGAATTAGAACTGATCTAGAAATGAATTAGAACTGAACTAGAACTGAACTAAAACTGAACTAAACTGAACTAGAACTGAACTAGAACTGAACTAGAACTGAACTAAACTGAACTAGAACTGAACTAGAACTGAACAAGAACTGAACTAAAACTGAACTAAAACTGAACTAGAACTGAACTAGAAATGAACTAGAACTGAACTAAAACTGAACTAAAACTGAACTAGAACTGAACTAGAACTGAACTAGAACTGAACTAAAACTGAACTAGAACTGAACAAGAACTGAACTAAAACTGAACTAAAACTGAACTAGAACTGAACTAGAAATGAATTAGAACTGAACTAGAACTGAACTAAAACTGAACTAGAACTGAACTAGAACTGAACTAAAACTGAACTAAAACTGAACTAGAATTGAACTAGAACTGAACTAGAACTGAACTAGAACTGAACTAGAACTGAACTAAAACTGAACTAGAACTGAACTAGAACTGAACTAAAACTGAACTAAACTGAACTAGAACTGAACTAGAATGAATTAGAACTGAACTAGAACTGAACTAAAACTGAACTAGAACTGAACAAGAACTGAATTAGAACTGATCTAGAAATGAATTAGAACTGAATTAGAACTGAACTAGAACTGATCTAGAAATGAATTAGAACTGAACTAGACTGAACTAAAAGTGAACTAAAACTGAACTAGAACTGAACTAGAACTGAACAAGAACTGAATTAGAACTGAATTAGAACTGAACTAGAAATGAATTAGAACTGAACTAGAACTGAACTAAAACTGAACTAAAACTGAACTAGAACTGAACTAGAACTGAACTAGAACTGAACTAAAACTGAACTAAAACTGAACTAGAACTGAATTAGAACTGAACTAGAACTGAACTAGAACTGAACAAGAACTGAATTAGAACTGATCTAGAAATGAATTAGAACTGAACTAGAACTGAACTAAAACTGAACTAGAACTGAATTAGAACTGATCTAGAAATGAATTAGGACTGAATTA
This sequence comes from Cochliomyia hominivorax, assembly GCA_004302925.2. Taxonomy (NCBI): domain Eukaryota; kingdom Metazoa; phylum Arthropoda; class Insecta; order Diptera; family Calliphoridae; genus Cochliomyia; species Cochliomyia hominivorax. The sequence goes on along the minus strand of PYHX02000413.1, from coordinate 40,084,179 downwards.
GAACTGAACTAGAAATGAATTAGAACTGAACAAGAACTGAATTAGAACTGATCTAGAAATAAATTAGAACTGAACTACAACTGAATAGGAGTTGAACTAAAACTGAATTAAAACTGAACTATAAATGAACTGGAACTGAACTAGAACTGAACAAGAACTGAATTAGAACTGAACTAGAAATGAATTAGAACTGAACTAGAACTGAACTAGAACTGAACTAGAACTGAATCAGAACTAAATAAGAGTTGAACTAAAACTGAATTAAAACTGAACTATAAATGAACTGGAACTGAACTAGAAATAAATTAGAACTGAACTAGAACGGAACTAGAAATGAAAAATCTGAGCAATATATATCTGACACATCCAATTTTCTTTCGAAATATTTTTTCATAGCTTTTCTCTCAGTGTACAAAATTTGCTCTCTGCTTTAACTTTAGTTATTGTTATGTTTTTGCTTTCATCTCACTTCTTTCGGCATTATTTTGTTTGTTTTTCTTTTTAGTTTCTTGTGTTAACAAATATCTACAACTAAAAAACAACATATTTTTTCTTGTTGTAGTTATTGTTGTTATTTTTCTTTTGTATCCCCAAAATAAAACATTCTTGTATCTCTTTATATGGTAAACAAAATCCCCATTGAACCAGTCTCCCCATTGTTACATAAATCCAACAAAATGTTTGTTAAAAGCGAAAAAAAACTGAAATAAAAGAAAGAAAACGCCATAAACTCACAACAATAAAAATAAACTCATGTTAAATAAGCATTAAAAAAGCATAAATAACATAAAGACCTGACTGAACCTGCCTCAAAAGTAACATAAATATAAATTTAAACGAATTTTCGGTTTTTTATTTTTTTTACACTGTTGAGAAGGTTTTCAATAGTTGCATTTTTTATAGAAAAGAGGTTTATTTGGGTGCAGGATCTGGAAAGTGAAGAAAATGTATATAATTTTCATGAAAGGAAGAGAATTTCGGGATTTGAGATCTGTAGATGTTTTTTTTTTTAAATTTTCATGAAAATGATCACAAATTAAAGTTTCTTCCCCTTTTGTCACCTTCCCTACAAATATTTCTTCCCCTCAAGTATCATTATATTTCGCATTTTCTTATCTACATTTAGATACTTTTTTCATTTCGTTGTATTTTTCGTATTTTTATTTGTTCTCTAACCAAATTAAAGTATTCCATTACATGTCAGAGAGGCATCAACAACTGACACCCCACACGCGATATTTTTTTTTTTTTTTGTTTTCAATTCGCTATAAACAGTCAGTCATTCCATTCATTTTAAACTGCGCTGAGAAGGAGGAGGTGACGTGAGAAGGTGTGATGACTTTAATAAGATTTTATTTAATGTTGTGTATTTTCTTTTTTATTTATTCTACATTTTTTTGAGAGTTTTGGGCGTAAGGAAACCTGATTGTTGGATTTTTTTCATCTTATTTTGAAAGAGTTTAGAATTTCGTTAAGGAAGATTTGAAATAGTGAACAAATAGCGTAAGATGCTGAAAAAAAACGCTTATTAACTATTTGGCTTTTTTAGGGAAGAAAAAGGTGTGACTGTTGGTTAGAAAAAAAATATTAGGTTACATGAAAAGTTCTTGAGGTTTTTGGTTTCTTAGAAATTAAATAAAATCTAAAGTAGAATCAAAACTTAAATACGAACTAAAATCAAAGCTTAAATGCAACTATAACTGAACTAGAATCTGAACTAGACTGAACTAGAACTGAAGGTGAACTGAACTTGAACTGATTTAAAATTGACTAGAACTGAACAGGAACTGAATTTTAACTGAATTAGAATTGAACTGGAACTGAACAAGAACTTGACTAGACTGAAGAATTTCGACTGCAATATGAATCTTAACTAGAATCTGAACTAGAACTGAACTAGAACTAAACAAGAACTGAACTAGAACTGAACTAGAACTAAACTATAACTGAACTAGAACTGAACTAGAACTAAACTACAACTGAACTACAGCTGAACTACAACTGAACCAGAACTAAACTACAACTGAACTAGAACTGGACAAGAACTGAACTAGAACTAAACTACAACTGAACTAGAACTGGACAAGAAATGAACTAGAACTGAACTAGAACTAAACTACAACTGAACTACAGCTGAACTACAACTGAACCAGAACTAAACTACAACTGAACTAGAACTGGACAAGAACTGAACTAGAACTGAACTAGAACTAAACTACAACTGAACTACAGCTGAACTACAACTGAACCAGAACTAAACTACAACTGAACTAGAACTGGACAAGAACTGAACTAGAACTAAACTACAACTGAACTAGAACTGAACTAGAACTAAACTACAACTGAACTACAACTGAACCAGAACTAAACTACAACTGAACTAGAACTTAACAAGAACTGAATTTCAATAGAATAAGAGTTGAACCTGAACTGAAGTAGAACTGGACTATAACTGAACTACAACTGAACTAGAACTGAGCTAGAGCTGAATTAGAACTGAATTGAACTGAACTGAAAAACAATTGAGAGTTTATAGGAAATGAAAATCGATGTATAATTGAAATTTGACCCAAATTCCCTTTATATAATTTTTTATTGGTTCATGTTTAATATTTCTTCTCAACATTGTTTCATCATTAATTTCTCTTCTTATCCTTAATTTTATTTATCCATCTCTCATATGTGTCTTAAAACAATAAATCTTAATTACAAATCTCAATTTGACTTTAAATTTCAAATGTTTATTGCGAACTCTCAGTTTATTATAGATTTAGTCAACAACCTGTCAAATTGTTAATTAAAGCTGTTGGCAACATGTTGCTGTTGCCGTTTTGTTATTATTGTATTTAGTTTTTTCTCTCTCTCTTTCTCTCTCTCTATCTTTCTCTTTTTTGCATGTTAAAAGAAAATCAAAATTACATAAACTCATTAAAATAATTCTGTTTTTTTTTTTTGTGCTCCAACTCTTTCTTTTCTTGTGAATATAATCACAGCATGAGTGAATTGAGTGACGGAGTGACTGACTTTATATTCATATACAACTTTTAAGTATTTTGCATATGTTGTTAAGTGCAGTTTTTTTTGTTGCTTTTAATGTCAGTCTTAACTGACAGTTTGGAAAATACTGATTTGCTGCTGTAAAGATAATTTTTTTCTCTGTATCATTTTTTTGCTGTGTGTGTGCGTGTGTGTGCGTGTAAGTGTTAAAGAGAAAAACGATTTTGGTTAAATATGTAAAATGCCAAATAAATAATAATGAAACTAAAAAAGAGAAATGAATTTGACAGATGTGTAAATTAAAAACAACTGTAACAGAAATCATAAATTTTATTTTTAAATTATTGGTTGGACGGTTGTGAGAGAAGTTATACTTAAAAATTATTTAATCACAAGTGATCCTGAATGTAGGAAGGAGTCACGAAAAGACGAATTTGAGTGATACCTTAAAAAGGCATTAATGTAAAAATTGTTTCTTATAGTATTCGAGTTATTTGTTATTCAAATTATAAAATCTGGATCCTTTTTAGTTTAGCCAAAGATCATCTAAGACCCATAGGTATATATTCTTCTATGATTTCAAAATGTTTTCATCTGTCTTTCGGATACATTCTTCCGGTCAATGATAATTTTGACCAGATTGTTTAAATTGTTTTAAAGCTGTTTGCTATTGAAAACCACCAAAATCGGTCCAGTAACAAATAAGTTATAGACCGATGTGTAAAATAACCTCGAATTTCGGACAAAAATCTTTTGTAAATTATTATCAGATTAATATAAAATTTATAGCTAAATGCATCTCACAACTATTGCAAGAATCACTAAAATCATTAAAATTGCAGAACGTTTCATATAAAAAATGAAAAGGAAATAAATCTGTAACTTGCGAAATTTATTATTCTTAAAAGAAACCTCATGATTCCCAAAAATACTTACAAATTCATGCGAATAATTGAAGTGTTATATCAAAAATAGTTGTAATTCGGGAATTTTTCATTTTTGCATACGTTAGAAACCTCTAAAGTAAAAAATGTGGATCCGAAATTTTTGAAATTATTAAAAATTATACTGACATTATTTGTAGGTCTTCACTAGCAAAAATCACTCAAATAAAAATTAAAAAAAGTAAAGAATCTAGATCGGTTTGATCCGACATGTCTAAATTTAAGACCCTGTTGAATCGCTGCCGATAGATTTACAAGACCAAACACAAAACTTACTCTCACTAAACCTTGATTTTCACTCTGTGAAATAAGTTTTATTTGATTAATGGAAAAATCTTTAAAATTCATTCGGTTTTTCAAGGACTAAATGTTTCCGTATATATAATGGATCAAGCAGGGTAACAACAGTCATATTTAAGTTATCAAATAATTTGATCTTAAAATTTCTTGAATATTCCAAACGTTTTGAGATCATTTAATTCACAAATTTGAATTAAAAATTGTCGAAAAGAGGAAAAGAGCCCATGCGGTACAAAGGACCAAATGTATTCATGTAGAGTTTAATAGATCAATCAGAGTAACAATAGCATATCACATTTTTTCCAAAACCATTAAATCCAATTTTAATCATCATAAGTTTTGAGATCAATTCTTTGAGAGATTTTAAAACAACATTTTAAATTTTTTAAAAGAAAAAAAAAATAAGAAATATTTTCAGTTTAAAAATCCATAAATAAGCTAAAATAATAGTTTTGCTCATAAAAGAATTTTTCTGCTCATTTAGCTTTCGCTTATAATCTCATAAACATGTAACTAACCATAATATTGTCTTAAAACCGGGCAATTTTTATTGGTTTTCATAAAAAAAGGCAAAAACTATTGAAAGTCAAAACAAAAAGGGGGGAAAATATAATCGATTTTGTACCCGGATTAAATGCCACAAAAAGATAATAAAAACAAACAAGAAAATACAATTATTGAGAGCGAAAGAAAGAACAAAATATTGACTTCACACGTTAATGACTAAATAGACAACAGCAACAAAACTTACATTTCATGCAACTTGTTGTCATAAAAAATCTTTTGCAACAAAAGTGCAATTTTCAGGTTTGAAAAAAAAGAATCAATTTCTTTTTATACCCTACACCATCATGAGTAATGAGGAGGGTGTATTAACTTTGTCAATTCGTGTGTAACGCTAAGAAGGAATCACTTTGGATCCCATAATGTATATATGTATTCTTGCTTCACATTAAAATCTGAATGGATTTAGCTATGTTATTGGCACGCTCACTTCCATAATAATTGACAGAGCTTAATGAAATTTGGTCTGAGTATTAACTATAGTTCTATGAAGTTTCATATTTAAAACCAGCAAAATCGGTTCAGTATGTTAAGAGATATATACCGATATCTAAGACAACTTCTTAATTAAAGTGAAGAACTTTCGTAAAATTATCAATCAATATAAATTGACAAATTAGAATAAAATTAATTAAAATAAAAGAACCATAACCACAAAAAATATGTACCAGTAGAACTCAGTAGAAAAAGAGTTATAGCCAAAACTATAACTAATTTTATGATTAACTAAAGTTACTTCGTTTAATATAATGTGAGTGTATATGTGTGTTTGTATGTGCGTATAATGTACATGTATGAAATATAATTTATTTATTTCTTAGGCATTTGTGGTGGAGGGTATTAAAAATTCGACAAAGCCGATTGTAGCATTCATTCTTGTTGAGTTTTGAATTTCTTACAGAAACACAAAATTCAGAGAGTAAGAGAATGGAAAGTGGTGATGGGGGTATATTAACTTTGTCATTCCATATGTAACGCTAAGACGAACTCATCTCAGACCCCATAATGTATATATATTTTTGCATGAAATCAAAATCTGAATCGATTTAGATTTTGTCTGGCCTGAATATTTGTAATAGTTTCCTATTTAAACCAGCAAAATTGGTTCAGTTTATTAAAAGATATAGACCGATAACTGAGGCAATCTCTAAATTCAAGCAAAAAACTTTCATGAAATCGTCAGTTACAAATCGAAAAATTCGAATGGGATTTTGTCATAATATATTTTTATTTACTTCAAATCGTTCCGAAAATGATCAGAATTAATTCAGAAGATAACTAGTTTCATGACTCATCAAATGTTACTGTGTTATATAAGAAAACTATTACATATTGTATACATTTGTAAGTTTGAGTGTGTATATACGAAACATAACGTATTTACTTCACACGCTTTGGTAGTGGAGGGTATTAAAAATTCGACATAGCCGAATATATCATTCTTATTTATTTTTTTTTCTTCTTCATTCGTTTCAATCACATTTTAAATGATTGAGTGAAATCTGTCTTCAGTTCGGTTTTTTATTCTTATTTTCATTTTTTTTTTTTTTTGAAATTTTCAAATTGAATAAAATAATTGCCAACGAGAGCTAAATTGCTAAAGAATAAAAGTATTCAACAACATTTCATTACTGCCACATTAAGTTGCAGCCAGCAACAACAATTACAATAATTACTTTCATTTAATGTTTGTTGTTGCTATTATTGTTGTTGTATTTATTGTTGATTGATGCATGATGTTGCACATTTGAAGAAAACAACATTATTTTCATTATTTCTATTTCAACGTGTGTCTAGTAAAATTAATGTTAAAAATCACAAATTGCTTGGATTTGTGGAAAAAATACGTAAAATAGACTTTTGGATGAAAATGGAGAAAAAAATATAAAAATAGATAGAATTAATGATGATAGATTTTAAACAATAAGCTGTAATTAGTTTGTGGATTTTTCAAAAAAGAGAAAATTAAAGAAATTACACTATGCAACAGTTATTTGAAAACAAGATAAAATAGATATAAAAACTGTATCTGTATATTTAAAATATCGGTTTAAATATATTTTCACATCGATGATTTTAAGGATATAAAACTTTTAACGAAAATAGAGATTATTATCTACAATTCAATACCCACATTGTATATATCAACTTTTGACGTGCATTTACATGGAAAATCTGATCCGATGTGAAAAAACTGACAACACAGTTTTTAAGTCTCTCATTTCCTGAAAATGTGGATTTATTAATAGATGATTAAAACAAATAATTTAAGTTATTTTAGAGATTATTATCAAAAATTTGATACTCATATTATATATCAAATTTAAAGTCCATTTACATGAAAATCTGATCCGATATTGAAAAACTGACAATACTATAATGTAAACAAATATATTTTAATCATGTTTAAAACGAGGGCAAATAGTTTGAGAATGATTTCCATTTTTAATTCTATTAATGATTTTCAAAATCGTCTCCTGTATCTTTAACTTTTACATATCGAGTTATATATCTTTTCAGATCAAAGCTTACAAAGATATAAAATTTTCCAAAAAAATAGAGATTATTATCCACAACTTGAAACCCATATTGTATATATCGAATGTCAAGGTTCATTTTCAAGAAAATCTGATCAGATATTTAAAAACTGACAGTTTTACTTAATAAAGTCTCAAGCTCTAGCCAGTAATCATCGATATTGCCTAAAATATCATTACATGCTTAAAGAAAAGGAAGACAGTTTGAGAAAGATTTCCATTCTTGATTATCAAATATCTAAAGAACTATAACAGGGAAAGTTCAAAAATTTGCTTTCTAATACTTTCTCGAGGAACTGTTTTACTGAACAAAACGTTGAACGAGTAGGACCAGGGGGAGGAATTTCAATCATACACGGCAATTATTGATCAATGAATATCTTAAAAGCTATAACAGCGAAAGTCTTAAAATTTTGCACAATTAAAAAATATATGATCGATAGGATCAGGGGGGGGGAAGTATCCCCTAGACAAAGCCTATTTTAATTACTCACAATCTATTTAATTCGTATAATAATTCAACACTAATATTCACTTATTTTGGCAAAACAAAGACCCGGCAAGGTCTGCTAGTTCTAAATTATACCAAAAACTACATTTTTTTTAAATTTTGATCTACAGAGACTAGATTTCTTGAAGGTCTGAAAAAATCCATTAATCCATGCTTAGGAACACATTAGGGTTTATAAAACCATATACTGAATGCCGTTTTAATATATAAACATTCAAATAAAAAACTTTGAAATTTATGATTCGAGAAGTCCAAATTTGGGAATCTGAGGAGCTGCCCTCGTTAGGTACATAAAGTCGAAACTTAAACTCGTTCGCACTTTTGCTACTTATTCAAATTTTATGGAAATCGAAACGTTACAGATTTATTTCTATTTAATTTTTCATTTGAAACACTTTCATTTGGGATTTTAGGACTTTTAGAACTTAAAAAAATGGGTCAAAAGATAATGTGATCGTATTTGGTCCCAGGTGTTAAATTGGAGCTAATTTGATTTATATATTTCATTTTCAAACACAAAATTTTGAATTTAAAAATAAGTTGAAATCTAATATGTATATAATTCGAGGTGGCCAGAGAGAGTCCTATGAAAAATCAGGTTTTTGAATCCAGATCTCGATGGTTTGATAAAGATGATTTCTTTGGACCAAAGTCTATTGATTGTGGAAATAAATCTAACAAACCAACCATTAAGAATATATCGATTTGTATTAAAAACACGAATTCATTACATATATAATTTTCAAAAAGCTTTTAAGTGAGGACCTGCATTAAGAAATTATGAACCTCTATGGTCCTAGAATATACAATATACGTCTTAAATTGCTTTCTAATATTTCATATACTTTTTCCTCATTACAGATCGATGATGCTGCCATTCAAGTTTATAAAGATGGTGATTATGGATCATATTTGGATTTGGAATCATCATTGGCTGAACAGTCTGAAGAAATTGAAGGTCTTAATTCTAGGTAAGTGAAATATTCTACCTTTTCTTTTCGCAAACATTAAAATCTCATTAATTTCTGTGGAAAAAAATAAAAAAACACTTGAAACTTTTTCTTCTTTAAAAAGATGCACGTCCTAAAAACAACTCCTGTAAAACTGTCAGAATTAAATGTCAAGTTAAAATTTTGACTTGAAAGTGGTTTCTTTCGTTTCTTTCTCTTTCCTTCGATATTAGTTTCACTTTTTTTCTGACGTTTGATGTAATTTACCTTGAACCCCGAATTTTTGTAAACAACACACAGAAATGCAGCAACAGCTGCTGTTGCAGTCGCAACATCAACCTATTTTTTTTTTACTTTAATGTTGAGTTCCCTCTGCAAAATCGGTCCATGTTTGATGTTGTCGTTAAGTTTACTGTAAATTTCTTTTTCTGATAATTGAGTTTGTTTTCCGTTTTTTCTTTTATTTGATGAGTTTTTTCTCCTCTTTTTTTCTTTGGCTCATAAATTTTATTTCATGTTTTATGGCTTTTTTTTTGGTGGCCAGAAATTATGCATTTCTTTGGGCCATGATCACATGATCGTTTACAAGTTTATCGAGTTGCAACTGTGAGTATGTGAGAGTTTTTTGGTTTTTTGCTTCTCCCAAAGGCTCATCAAGTTGTGCGATGTTTTTGTTGCTTAAAACAGGAGAATTTTTTTTTTTGCATTTATGTCAACCTTTATGATCAGGGAATGGAAACCTTTGTGGCCTAAAAGATTTAATTTTGTCTATTTTTTTTAATAATTTTAGTAATGTAGTTTAGATTATATTCTATTTTGTAGTCTAGTCGGATCCATTTTAGAGAAGATCTTAGTCTTATTAGTCTTATTTTATAGTCAATTCTATAGTTAGTTTGTAGTTAAGACTATAATTTATAAATGAGACTAGATTGAAGAAAAGACAAATATATAGTTTAGTTTTTAGGCGAGATTTTACATTATAGATATAACATTCTATAGTCTGCAGACTTTGCTAGAGTATAGTTTATAAATGCAACTACGGCCTAGTCTACGTTATAGACAATGCTTTGGTTTAAATCTTGTCTATAAGATTTTGGACTAGTATATAGTTTAGACTTGAGTCTGGTATATAGAGCGTTAAGCATAAGTCATAAACAATTCTATAACTTGTAAACTATAAACTGGTCTAGCTTATAGACGATAATTTAGTCTTGTTCATAGATGAGACTTGAGTCTTGTTTATGTATACAACTTTTTTTTTAACCAAGACCAGACTTTAATATGGATATTAGGAAGACTATACTTTAGAGATGAGATTATAGTCTATTTTATAGATGTGACTTTGGAATAGATCATTGACAGGACTTGAGTATAGTTTATAAATGAGACTATAGTCTAATTTATAGACAAATCTATAGCCAAGTTAAAGACTTAAACATAAGCATTAAGGTTATAGACAAGATTAAGGTAAAAGGATGAGACTATATTTTGAGATAGATCACTTGAGTGTAGTTTTTAGACGAGACTTTAGTCTATTTTATAGATAAGACTTTACTTTAATTTATAGTCTACAGTTTTGGTATAGATTTGGTTTATTTTATAGCATAGTTGATAGATAATACTTCATTTTAGTTTATAGATGAAATATAGTCTATAGACGAAATTATTGTCTAGTTTATAGACTAGATTGTAGCCTAGTTTTTAGACGTGACTTAAGTATAGTTTATAGACGATACTTTAGTCTCGTTTATAGATTGTTAGTCTAGGCAAGACTATAGTTTAGTTAAAAAACAAGACTTAAATTAAGTTTAAGGCAGAGCTTTAGTATACTTTAGGTTACACGAGGCGAGACGATATTGTAGTAGAATTCGCATTTAATTTTATATTGCTTCTGTGGTCTGATTTATAGTCAAGAATACAGTTTACCTTCTTATTAAAGATTAAAGGCTATCATATTAAGAAATTATATTTTAATTCATTTCAAGTAGTAAAGTCAAGATTACAGTATAATTTATAGTTCAGTCTATAATCTTGTTTATAATAATGTCTTTTGTTCAGTCTATTTATAGTCTTTACTTTAGTTTAATTTATAATGAAGACTATAGTCTTTTATATTGTGGATATTTAAGACCTATTTACTGCTGCGGTTGTAGTCTGATATATAAGCGAGACTATTGCCTAATTTTCGTCTCTTTAGCCTATTTTGGTGACTTAAATCTAACTTATAAAAGAGATAATATTCTAGTAGTTATAGTCGAATCCATAATCTAGTTTATAGTTAATAAACATTTTTTGTTAAGTCTATTCGATACTATAATGTAGTTTAAAATTGAGAGTTCTAAAACCTAAAGTTAATATTTTTAATTACACTTTAAAGTTAACTCCCGACATCATATTAATCACTTAGTATCTAAGAAGGATGTGAATTAAGGGTCCCCCCCCATTAAAGAAAAGGTTGGCTTTGGCAGCAACCTTTAAGTCCATGTAATGGATATTTTTCGTTACTTTTCAATGTATAAGTGCATAAATTTTGTGGGGTTGACATTTGATGTGGGCATTATATGTAAACAAACTAAAAAATTTCTCTGGGTTTCTGGGCCACCAAAATTAAAATCAAAATGTACAAACAATAACAACAACCAACAGACGCCGACAAAACCGAACACAAAAGATCGCATAAATACTTGCAACTTTGCTTTTATTATTATTATTTTTTGTTGTTTTTGTATTTTTCGGAATTTTGCCAACATGTTTCATGTTTCCTGCTTTAATGCCAGTTTTGTTAACTGGACTGGACGTTTAAATGAAAAGCTGGATTTGATTTGTTTTTTTTTCTTTTCTCTCTTTCGTTTAAAGTCGGACATCTGTGTGTAAAGTTTCATTTGTAATCAAGAAAATTATATGTGGGAGTCAGTTTCACTGCATCCCGGCAGCGCTGTATTACAAAAAAAATGTATGAATTGAAAAAAAACTCTTAAAAAACCAGTCAATTTACAATATGGAACGTTATACGTGAAAATAAGTAACAAGTTGCAAAATGCCTTTCACTTGATAATTTATTAACGATGATTATGTTACACTCACTTCTATAGCCAAACATTCATTCACTCAGTTAGTCAGTCACTCAGTCACTCAGTCCGTTTGGTGATTTAGTCGCATGAAAAGGAAATTGAAGACTAACGACTGAACTCAATGTTTACTTCAGAAACATCCATTTTAGTTTTTGTATGAAATTTTGTTATTTTATTTTTATTTAAAGAGAATGTCTGACCAGATTTTATGACCATAACATTATTTATTTCTTCTTCTTGACTCGTTTTTTTTAACTGATCACTTACTGGGCTTAATTTCCATTTTGTTTTTAAAATAAAATATCGTTAACATTCAAAAATAATATAAATAAACTGACACTGAAATCAAATGTTCAATATCAAAATTTTTATGTCCATTTTTTTTTTCAATTCAGATTTTATTTTTTGCATAAAATTGAAAATTCAATATCAGTTTTTTTTTTGATTTTTGCATAATAATGCTATTTTAGCATTTATGTATTTAATCCATGTTTTGTATGCATTTAAACTTATTTAATTTGCATTCAATCTGCTTTTGTTGTTGTTGTTGTTCTCAACCATCTGCAAAAATTATAAAATATCGCTCTTTGTTCCTCTAGATAAAAGGGTCAGTAAGTTTTATGCAAATAATGGGTTTAAAGTCATTTGTTATCAAGGATTTTCAAAAATTGCAATACTTTTAAAACTATAGCATTGCTATTGTCATTTTGACTATCGACTTGTTTGTAATAGAAACCCGAATCTAGTTTATATTCAAAGCTATAATCTAGTTTGTTATGAGGACTCATATAGAGATTACAGTTCAGTTTATACTACAGACTGTAGTCAAATTTATAGACAATACTATGGACTGCACTTTAAAGACAAGACTATGTTATAACTTGTAGTCGAAACTATAGCTCAGTTTATAGTCGGGACTGTAGACTATTTTGTATAACACTCTAACTTGTAGACAAGGTTATGTAATAGCTTGTAGTCGAGACTACAATTCAGTCAAGAGTATAGTTTATTTTATTAACAAGACTATTTACTACTTTACAGACAAGACTACAGTTAAGTTTATGGTTGGGACTAGGTCTACTTTAAAGATAAGACTTTAGACTAGTTAACAGATTTAACTATAGTTTTAGACAATACTATGTAACAGCTTGTAGTCGAGTTCATAGGCGGGATCATAGTTTAATTTATAGCCGAGACTATAGACTTCTTTATAGATAAAACTTTAGATTATAGATGAGATAACGTAACTGCTTGTAATCAAAAGAGCTTGTTGTTTATAGTGGAAATTGTAATCAAATTTTTAAATAAGACTATAGAATAGTTTACAGACAAAACTGTAGTTTATGGACAAGACTATGTAACAGCTTGTATTCAAAGCAACAGTTCAGTTTAAAGTCGAGACTATAGTCTAATTTAAAGATTAGACAATAAATTGGTTTATAGACAATAATTTAGTTTATAGACAAGATTATGCATAGACAAGATTGTAGTCTTATTTATATACGAAATTGTAGTATAATTTATAGACGAGTCTCTAGTCTAGTTCACAGACAAGTTCGTACACTAGTTTAAATGCGAGTCTCTAGTCTAGTTTACAAATTCCCAGACTAGTTTAAAAACAAGTATTTAGTCTAGTTTATATACGAAACTTTAATATAGCGTATAAACAAGACTGTCGTCTAATTTATAGATAAAACTGTAATATAATTTATAGACAAATATCTAGTCCAGTTTATTGAAGAGATAAACTAAACTGCAATTTAATATAGCTAATCGACAAGTCTGTCTGTCTGTTTAGTTCATAGATGTGAATGTAGTCTAGTTTATATGTGATCCTGCACTTAAGTTCATAAACTATAGTCTTTAGTCTAATTTATAGAAGAGTCTGTAGTTTAATATTGTCTCTATTTTAATTTGTTGAAGAGTATATGATCTTGTTTGTAGATGAGATTATAGTAAAGTTTATAAAAGATGAAACTGTAGCCATATAGACGAGACTTAATCTTGTCTATAAACGAGTCTTTGGTCTAGTTTTTAGATTATTTTCTAGTCAAGTTTATAGATGAGTATAGTCTAGTCTAGAAACGAGTCTAGTTTGAAGACTATTCTATAGTCCAGTTTACAGACCATACAATAGTCTTATTTATAGTCTAGTTTTTATATGAATCAGCATTATACAGACATGTTTATATACTACTTTGAATACAATACTATAGATTAATTTATAGACGAGGATATGCTCTAGCTTAGAGACCAAACTACAGTTAAGTTTACAAACGGGTCTTTAGATGGGTTTATTCTAGGCTATAGTGTAGTTTAAAGGCAAATCTTAAGACTATAGATTATAGTTTAAAAAAGAGACTTAGTAAAGTTTATAAATAAATTTTTAGACTAGTTTGTAGATGAGACTATAGTTTATAGACGAGTGCTTTGTCCTGTTTATAGACGACACTGAACAAATTTAAAACGGAATAATAAGCTTGTTTATAGTTTAGGTACGAGACTATAGTTTCGCCGCATATCTATATAGATAGTCTAGTTACAGACGAGACTTAAACTTAGTTTATAGATTTGTATATGACTGATGACTATTTTCTCTTCCTCTGTTAAATTTATTGTTGACAGGCTGAATTATAATCTACTCTAGAAGTTAGAAAATAACTTAGACTAAAAACTAGTCTATAGTATGCGATAACGAAATATTATGTTTGCAGCTTAGACTATAAACTATGCAATAATTCAAACAGCCTAAAGCCTTAATAACTAAACAAGTTTAAGTTTTTTCCTCACAAATTTCCTAAACTAATTAAAAATCACCTTAGTGTGTGAAAAAACAGACTCCACTTAAAACACTATTTTTCTCTAATTAAACGCTAAAAAACTCTATTAAACTCATCCATCTTTGTATTAGCAAGCAAGACTGAGAAAAAAGTGTTTATCTAACTATTTATTTATTTCTTTTTATACTTTTGCCGTAAATACAGTAATTATTCACATGACGGCTTAAAAAAAAAAACCTAAATACTGAAAGCTAAACGAATAGATAAATCCTGATTACATTATTTAAGCTTTATTTTCTTCTTCATCTCCTCTTTTCACATAAAACTATCCAATGAATGTCGTAAATGGCAAAAAATGAAGCAAAAAGAGAAAAAAAAACGTTAAATAAAATTTATAAGTCAAATTGTTAAGGCGAAAAGATTTGCATGTCGGCTAAACACAACTATGAAATATTTGACATTCATGGGCCGGTTAAAATAACTATCGAAAATTAAATAAAAAAACAACCATAAAATGAATTGCAAAATTATAGTTACGAGTACAGCAGCCGATTTTTTTGCTTAATTTAAACTGGAATATAAAAAAACTGTAACTAAATGGTTTAATAAAACATTATTTTTAATTGTGGCAAAATAAAACACTGAGAAAAAAAGGTTTAACTTAATAGCATTAAAACGAAATAGGTTAAATAAGTTTCCTTGGATTTCTTTAAGTGTAACCTTTTTTCAATTTTATTTATAGTCTCAGATTGAATTATTTTAAAGCTTCTCATCTGCGCTTTGATTATGCCTCATAAGGGTATCCTTTTCCTTTTCCCTTTCCACAAATATTTCATGACATCACGTTTCATTTGCAGTTGTTTTTTTTTCTTCATTATTTATTGTTGTTGTTATTATTATAACAATAATATTGTTGTAATAGAATATCTACAACAATGTAAGAAATTAATTTATATTTTGCTCGAAACAAAGTAAAAAAATAATTATTTCTTTGAAAAGGAGGGAAATGTACAACATCAGGGTCATATATTGTAGCCTGTAACCTCTTATATTACCTAGACTATAGACTGGAGTATAAGTTAGTATTTGTCCAATATTCAAATAAGACTGTTAACCAGTCTACAAATTAAAAAAATTTGCTATATTCGCTTTAAACAATTATTCTATAGTCTGGTCTATAAAGTACACAACAACGTCTATATACATCTCTAAATTGAACTATATTCCTTTCTTAATCTTTGGTCTCATCTATTAACTATAAACTAGTCCATCGTTCGAACTAAAAACTGGTCTGAAATCTCGTCTATAAACTAAACTACAGTCTCATTTACAAAATATAGTTTCGTTTCAAAACTAGACTGTAGTCAGGTCTTTGAACTAGACTATACTCTCGCCTTTATATTACACTATAGTCTCGTCGAAAATCCAAACTTAAGTCTCTACTTTTAACTAGATGACTGTTTCGTCTATAAACTACAGTCTCACCTATAAACTACATTATAGTCTAATCTATAAACTACATTATAGTCTACTCTAAAAACTAGATTATAGTTTCATATATTAACTAGACTATAGGCTGGTCTTTGTAGAAGACTCTCGTCATTTAACCACAATATAGTCTCGTCGAAAAAAATAGCATGCTATAATCTCCTCTATTATCTCGATTACTGCCTCGCCTATAAAATAAACTGCAGTCTCGCGTATAAACAAGATTATAGTCACTCTATTAACTAGATTATAATCTACTCTAAAAATTAGACTAAAGTTTCGTATATAAAATAGGCTATTGTCCGATCTATAAACGATACCACAGTCTCCTTTATAAACTAGACTATACTCGTTTGTAAACTACACTCCAGTTCTATTTTAGTTCTACTTTAGTTCTTATTTAGTCCAAGTTCAGATCGTTATTCAGTTCAATTCGAGTTCAGTTCTAATTAAGTTTTACTTCAGTTCTAGTTCAAATTTTAGTTTAGTTGCTAATTTAGTTCTAGTTCATATTCACATTTAGATTCTAGTTTAAATTATTGTTCGGATTCAATTCAAGTTGAAATTTGAGTTTAGATTCAAGTTATGTTCTAGTTAAGTACTAATTCAGTTCTAGTTCAAATTTTAGTTGAGACGTAGTTTATGTTCGAGTTCAGATTCTGGTTAAGATTCTAATTTAGATTTTAGTAAAGATTCTAGAAACTGAATACGATTCTAGTAAAGATTCAAATCTAGTTCAGATCTAATTCAGTTCTAGTTCAGTTCTACTTTAGTTTAAGATCAGTTCCGGTTTAGTTTTATTTCATTTGTAGTTCAGTTCAACTTTAGTTTAAGATCAGTTCTAGTTCAGTTCTGGTTCAGTTCTAGTTGATTTCTAGTTCTGTTCTGGTTCATTTCTAGTTCAGTTCTGGTTCAGTTCTACTTTAGTTTTAGATCAGTTCAAGTTAAGTTCTGGTTCAGTTCTACTACAGTTCTATTTCATTTGTAGTTCAGTTCTGGTTCAGTTCTACTTTAGTTTAAGATCAGTTCTAGTTAAGTTCTGGTTCAGTTCTAGTTCATTTTTGGTTCAGTTCTACTTCAGTTCAGTTCTAGCTCATTTCTACTTTAGTTTTAGATCAGTTCAAGTTAAGTTCTGGTTCAGTTCTACTTCAGTTCTATTTCATTTGTAGTTCAGTTCTACTTTAGTTTAAGATCAGTTCTAGTTAAGTTCAGGTTCAGTTCTAGTTCATTTGTGGTTCAGTTCTGGCTCAGTTCTACTTTAGTTTTAGATCAGTTCAAGTTAAGTTCTGGCTCAGTTCTACTTTAGTTTTAGATCAGTTCAAGTTAAGTTCTGGTTCAGTTCTAGTTCATTTTTGGTTCAGTTCTAGTTCTTTTTTGGTTCAGTTCTAGTTCATTTCTAGTTCAGTTTTGGTTCATTTCTAGTTCTGTTCTAATTCCAAAATCATGAATAATAACTAAACTGTAGTACTGACTGGTTAAAACTGAGAAGGAATATTTAAGACGACATAAAAGTGGTTGTGTGTGTTTTTTTTTTTTTTTTTGACTGTAAACTTCTCTCCAGTTTCGACTTTATTTCTTTTATTATTTTAATTTTAATTAAAAGAATTTCTCACCGATTTTTATTATGTTTTACTGTTTAGAAAAATAAATTAGTTTTAATTTTTGTTAAGAGTTTCTTAAGTGGTCAATGAACCAAAACGTGAAATCGAATTTATTTATTCACTTGAATTTAATGGCATAAAATGGAACTAATAACAAAGTTATATTTATTATTTCATCAATTATTCTTTTTATTCATTTTCATTCAAAATCGTCTATATTTATATATAAAACCAAATAAGTCAAATAGACAAACAAATAAAAAGAATTTAATTTTTCTATTTCATTTCATTTTTTTCAGTCGCAAAAATTCTTTGGTTGTACGCACCCAGTTAAGTGTTCGAGTACATGCGATTATTGGTAAGTAATTATGACAAATCAAAAAAATATATATATAAAATATAAATAATGTACATAAGTATTTATAATGATAATTAAGCTTCCAATTTTAATTAAATTTTATTCTTTTATTTTTATGGATTTTTAACAAGTTTTGAGTTTATTTTCATCAAAACAAACTTATTTTAAGACGTTTTTTATACCCTCCACCAGCACAACTGGTGAAGAGGGTATATTAACTTTGTCATTATGTGTGTAACGCAAGGAAGAAATCATCTCAAAATCCATTTATTATATATTTTTTCATCACATCAAAATCTGATGCAATTTAGCTATATCCGTCCGTCTGTTTGTCAGTTGTTAGCACGCTCACATCCACAATAATTGACGAAGCTCAATGAACTTTTGTCTAAATATTTCTTAAAGTCTTGAGAAGTTTCTTATTTAAAACCCACAAAATCGGTTCAGCACATTAAAAGATATAGACCGATAACTGAGGCAATCTCTAAATTCAAGCAATGAACTTTCGTGAATTTGTCAATAATAAATCAATAAATTAAAATGATTTTTGGCCATAATATGCTATTATATATACTCCACTGCCATTTTAAAAATTATCAAAAATCGGTTCAGAAGAAAATAAGTTTTAACACAAAATAAAACTTTTATTAGAACCCATTAAGTATTCCTGTGTTATTAATTACGTTTGAGAGTGTGTGTGTGTACGAAACATAACCTATTTACTTCAAACGCATTGGTAGTTGAGGGTATAGAAGATTCGGCACAGCCGTATATAATATTCTTACTTGTTTGAATTTATTTCAAATCTTGTTCACAACTTAATAAAGTTCTTTTTATGTGAATTTGTTTTGTTTTTTTTTTTTTTTTTTGTTTATAAAC
This sequence comes from Cochliomyia hominivorax, assembly GCA_004302925.2. Taxonomy (NCBI): domain Eukaryota; kingdom Metazoa; phylum Arthropoda; class Insecta; order Diptera; family Calliphoridae; genus Cochliomyia; species Cochliomyia hominivorax. The sequence goes on along the minus strand of PYHX02000413.1, from coordinate 40,065,199 downwards.
ATTTTTCTTGTTCTTATTATAAACAAAAAAAAATTATAATAATAAAAAATCTGAAATATAATAAAGTTGAAATAATACAAATATTTTAATTTTTATTACTAAAAACTCAATCATCTATAACGTGAAATTGTTATTGAAATTCTTTATGATTTGAAGAAAAACTAGTAAGAATATAACATTCGACTATGCCGAATTTTTAATACCCTCCACTGAACCGATTTTGATAATTTTTGGAATAGTAATAAAGTATATATATAAAACTCCATATTATAGCGAAACATCATTTCAATTTCCGATTAACAATCGACAATTTTACGTAAGTTCGTTGCTCAAACTAAGCGATTGTCTCAGATATCGGTCTATAGCTTTTAACAAACTGCACTGATTTTGATGGTTTTATATAACAAATACTCAGGCCAAATTTCATTGAGCTCTGTCAATTATTGTGGGTGTGCCAACAACAGACAGACGAGCATTGCCAAATCTAAGATGAGTCTTTCTTTGCGTTACACATCGAATAACAAAGTTAGTATACCCCCTTCAAAAGTTGTGGTGCTGCAGGGTATTAAAAAATAATTATTTTGATTTCTTTATTTATTTTTCAAAAAGATTATTTAAAGAATTTTGTTGTATTATTTGTTAAATAAATATTAATTTATTTATTCTTTTGTTATTAAATTAACAAAATTTTAAAATTTTTCACTTTTTCGCATTTTATTTTTATTTAAAAAAATTTTGTTTGAGAAAGAACTAGATCAACCAGTGAATAAGTGATCAGTTATTAAAGATCAACATTTGAGAAATAAATAAACGCACTTTCTAAATCTAAAATTTATCAAAAAAGATTCCATTTTTTTGAAAGAATTTTGTAAATTTAGAAATTGAAAGGAAATGAAAATGAAGGTGAAATTTTCTTATGGAATTTGGAATTTTTTAAAAATATTACAGAAATATCGATTCTTTTATTTTTAAATATTTTTATATGCTCGTGACTATAGTCTGGAAAAAAATTTGAACTCTCTACTACAGACTTTGTATTTGTAATTGTAGTCTCGACTATAAACGACAACATACGACAAAAATTTCTTTATATCGAAAATTTGCGAATAATTTTGTATAAAAAATCACATCTCAGATTATAGTTAAGATTGGAATCCAGATTTTAGTTTAGTTTCATAGTTGCATACACTAATATATTCGCGGTAAACATTTATTGTTATCACAAACATGTTAATTGTTGAATTTATTGATTTTTGATAACAATTTCGTTACTGCAATAAAGTTATTTATATTTCATATGAAATTATTTTTATTCAAAAACAAAAAACTAATTTTTTATTCAACCGACAATATTTTTTATTGGAATAACAATATTTTTAGTTGCGATACCAATATTTTTTGTGGCAATAACAATATTTCTGTGGCGATAACAATAACTATTTTTATAAATACAAAATCACAAAGCAATTAAACAATTTTTTTAGTTACGGTAACAATAGTATGTTGCTTCTCATTTATGGTTACCGCAAACATATCTTTTCTTTGCTTGTAGGTTCAGTTCTAGATTTGTTTTAATTCAGTTCTATTCCAATTCTAGTTCGGTTCTAGTCCAGATTCGAGTTCGAATTATAGTTAAGTTTTAGTGCAGATCAGATTTTAGTTCAGTTGAGATTCAAGTTCAGATTTAAATTCAAATTCTAGTCGGGAATCTAGTACTAGATCAGTTCTAGATAGGGTTTTTACTTCAGTTCTATTATACTATTTCAAATACTAGTTCATATTGCAGTTCAAATTCAAGTTTATTTTAGTTCTTTTTCAGTTTTTTTTCAGTTCAGTTCCAGTTCAAAATCTAATTCAAATTCTAGTTAAAATTTAAATTTACTTTCTAGTTAATGTTCTTGTTCAATTATAGATCAGTTTTAGTTTATTTATAGTTCAGTTTTAATAGAAGCTCAAATTAAGATCAGATCTAGTTTAGCTCTCTATATAAAAAAATTCACGATCAGTTTTCTTTATATTAAAAATTGCATTGATTTTCCTGTTTATCGAAAAGTTTTAATGGATTTTCTTCATATCAAGAACTTTGACTCAGTCTTCCTTATATCGAAAATTTAGGATCAATTTACTTAATATTAAAAATTTACGATCAAAGTTTTTTATATAGAAAAATCACTATTTTGTATAGATCTAACTTATAACGGTATCCTTTTTATATAAAAAATTCACGATTAATATTTCATTACATTGAAAATTCATGCTAAATATTCTTTATATCGAAAAAGTCACGATCACTTTTTTACAACGAAAACAATTTTACTATCAGTATTTTTTACATCTAAAATTCACGAGCCAGTTACTTTATATCGAAAATTCAAAATTACGATCGATTCTCTTAATTAAATAAATATGATCAATTTTCTTTATATCGAAAAGTTTCAATCGCTCTTCCTTAATTTAAAAATTTACGACCAATTTTCATTATAACGAAAAATATACGATTATTTTTCATTATTTAGAAAAATCTTTTGGTATTAAAAATTCACGATCAATTTTCTTTTTATTCGAAATATTCGAACATTTTCAATTTCTTCCTAAATTTTCTTTCTACAACATTTTGAACTTAATGTCATTTTGACTTAATCTCCTATTTATTTTACTCCATAAACAATTTGTATTTCATTTTTGTTGTAAATTTAAAAATAAATTTTTAAATAATTTTTGTAACCGTTTTTTCCCGTTATTTAATCTTTTTTTTGCGTTATTTTTTTTTATCAAGTAAATTTATACCGAATGGTGGTATGATCTCATTCAAAGTAATTTTTTTGTGATTTAATAGTTTTTATTCACTTTTTTGTTGTTTTTATTCTTTTTCTCACTTTTTGAAATGTGATTAATTAAACTTTCAATGCAATTTGTGTGATGATGTATTTTTGAAACATTGAATAAAATTAAAACGATTAATTTTTTTTCCATTTTCGACAGTTCTAGGAATTTTAAGGTTAAGAGAGAGAAAAAATGGTTAATAAATTGCAATTAATGGGAAAATGTCATATAAAAATTAAAAAAAATAATATATGAAAACAATAAGTTCCGTTAATGCCTACTGGACTTTTAGTTCCTCTTTTTAAAATTTGTACTACTTCAATCTCTGAACTGACTTAATACCGATATAGTTCTAGTTAAGTTCTAGTTCAGTTCTGGTTTAGTTCTAGTTCAGTTTCAGTTCATTTCTAGTTCAGTTCTAGTTTAGTTCTGGCTCAATTCTGGCACAGATCTCGCTCAATTCTGGCTCAATTTTAGCATAGTTCTAGTTCAGTCCTGGTTCATTTCTAGTTCATTTCTAGTCCAGTTGAGTTTTAGTTCTAGTTCAGCTCTAGCTCAATCCTGGCTCAATTCTGGCATAGTTCTATTTCATTTCTAGTTAATTTCTAGTTCAGTTCTATTTCAGTTCAGGTTCAGGTTCAGGCTCAGTTCCAATTCAATTCTAGTTCAGTTCAGTTCCAGTTCATTTCTAGTTCATTTCTAGTTCAGTTCTAGTTCATTTCTAGTCCAGTTCTGTTTCAGTTCTAGTTCAGTTCTAGTTAAGTTCTGGTTCAGTTCCAGTTCCAGTTCATTTCTAGTTCAGTTCCAGTTCATTTCTAATTCATTTCTAGTTCAGTTCTAGTTCATTTCTAGTTCAGTTCTAGTTCATTTCTAGTCCAGTTCTAATTCAGTTCTAGTTCAGTTCAGGTTCAGTTCCAGTTCATTTCTAGTTCAGTTCTGGTTCACTTGTAATTCAATTCTATTTTCAGATTTTCGTTAGAATCTATTCAATTCCTTCCCAGTCCTAACGCAGTTTCAATTCAATTCTACTTAATTTCCATTTCCATTCCAATAAAATTCCAGTTCATTTCTATTTTAGTTTTATTTCAATTCCAGTTATTTTAATTCAAATTTAGTTCAATTAGCTTTTCTCTCTTAATAAACAATTATTTTCAAAATCCAATATTTTTTTTGTTTTTGTTCTTTAGAAAAACTTCTATCATCAGAAGGAAGTGACTTGAGACGTGCCTTATTTTCGCTTAAACAAGTCTTTCAAGAGGATAAAGATCTTGTGCATGCTTTTGTAGCATTAGGAGGACTCAACTGTTTGGTGCGTGTTGGTAATGGTGCTGATCAAAATTATCAAAATTATATATTGCGTGCATTGGGTCAGGTAAGATTAAATCATTTTATACTCTAAACTCCATAAATAAATGAATATTTATTATAATTTTCTGTTTTCTTATGTTTTTTTTTTTTTTTTTTTTTTTTGTTAATAATCTATCGATCTATTATAAAAGAAAAATTGGTCAGAAAAATAAAAAAAAAAACAAATAGCGTGTGATTTTCATAAAATCTTAAAAACGACTTTAAATCAACTTTGTTGTTTTTATTTTCTCTTCTCTAATTTCAAGATTAATTAATAACTTATGATGCATTTAATTTTGCAACAATTTAATAATTTTCACTTACTTTATTTTTAATATAGACAAATTTATCATTATAATTAATTAACTTTTACCCGGTGCGCTTTGCTGCACAAAAATTCTCCTTAGAGATCTCGAAAAACTTTTACAAATCACGACGTGTATTTAAAAGAATTTCATACAACGGATATTTTGCCTTATCCCCTGACCCTGTCTGTTCTAAAATATTATTTAATGTTTGCATTGCATGGGTGCTACCCATGCAGTTTTACTATATTTTATTTAGTAAAACTGTTTCCTTGAGAAAGAGATAGAAATCTTGCTGTTATAGTTCTTTAAATACTCGAGAATCATAATTTGCGCCCTTTGGTCCCATCGCAATTTTTCATAGCCTATGTTCCTTTCAGATATATTGAGATTGTTCTGTGAGAATTAGTTAAGCTTTCTATAAGTCTCAAACAAGCAGACAAACAAACAAATTCATTTTTATATATATACTAGCTAACACTCAGAGCGCTTTGCCGCCCTTATAAAGTGAAATAATAATTATTTTGGGACCAACCTCCCAATGGTCCCAACCTCTCCCCCATGATCCTATCCGCTCTTCATTCTGTCCAGTAAAACAGTTAATTGGAAAATTTATAGGGGCCAAATTATATGTTATATATCCTTAGATATTCGATTATCAACATTTTTTTTGTATGGAGGCTACCTCTCCTTCTTTTCCTATCCGTTCTTCATTTTGTCTAAAAGAACAATTCCTTGATAAAGTGGTTGGGACCAAATTCGAAAATTCTCGCTGTTAAAGTTCTTTAAATATTCGACGATCAATATTTGCCTTGCATGAGGGCTACCTCTTCCCCTGATCCTCTTCCCCTGATCCTCTTCGTCTCACATTTTACCTCGTAAAACAGTTCCATGAAAAAATTATTAGGGCCAAATTTGAAAATTCTCTCTATTATAGTTCTTTAGATATTCTATGATCAATTTTTTCTTTGTTTTGGGGTGTACTTCTCCCCCTGGTCATATCGAAATTTTTTATAGCCTATATTACTATATTACTATATGGGAATGTTTCTATGAAAACCTCAGCAAAATCGGTCCAGTAGTTCAGATGACTATATGTCCTAGAAAAACACAGTTTCATTTTTATATATAAAGATTAAATTTGAGTTCGAATATTAAACTTTAAAAAACACAAAAATCGCCGAAAGTCATTATAAAATTAAAAAAAAATAATAATAAAAACTTTTGCCATAACAATTCAATAATTATAGTAATTTATATCATTTAATATTAATTCATATTCATTCATTCATTCATTCATTCATTCATTCATTTATTTCTTCTTATTTTCTTTCATTCATTTATATTTTTTAAGTTTTTGTAGCCTTTTAATTATATTTAATGTTTAAATATCTTGTTTTCTCTCCCAAAAAACACAAACACACATACTCACACAGGTGATGCTTTATGTTGATGGCATGAATGGCGTTATGAAACATGAACCCACAATGCAGTGGCTCTATTCATTAATCGCTTCAAATTATCGTTCAGTGGTTAAGACTGCATTAAAATTATTATTGGTATTTGTGGAATATGCTGAATCAAATTGCCATGTCTTGGTTAGTGCCATACATGCTGTGGACAAACAACAAGGCACATTGCCATGGTCAAACATTATGAGGTGTGTATGAAAACTCTGTTTTATTGTGATTTAACATTAAATTGAATTAATTTTTTTTATGAGTTTTATTATTGTTTTTGGTGTTAAAAATGGTTTGTTTTTGTTGTCGGCAAAAATCTTTAAATGTTTTTATTTATTTTTTTGTTTATAATTTTTAACGATTTGAATGAATAATAAGTTTGGAAGAAATTTTGTTTTGAAATTTGCAAATTCATTGATAAACATTTAACATAAAATTTTCAAGTGAAAAAGTGTAGCATAATTTGAGGAGGTTGAATAAAGTGATGCCATATGAAATAAGTTAAGAATTTATGGAATATTCATTTTAAAGATCTGAACTAGAACTGAACTCGAAGTGAACTAGAACTGAAATAGAAATAAAATTGAACTGAACTCGAACTGAACAAGAACTGAACAAGAAGTGAACTAGAAATGAACTAGAACTTGAAATAAAATTGAACTGAACTCGAACTGAACAAGAACTTGAACTGATCTGGAACTGAAATAGAAATAAAATTTAATTGAACTAGAATCATACAAGAACTGAACTATAACTTAACTAGAAACGAATAAGAAGTGAACTAGAACTGAAATTGAACAGAATGGAATAAGAACTGAACTAGACATAAACTGAATTAGTCCTAAACTATACCTAAACTAAAACTGAGCTAGAAACCGTAATCTAAGCAGAAATTTATAGGTTGGAAAATATATAATAAAACATTTTTTTTAATGTTTAATTTTTTCAGACTTTTAAAAGACTACGATAATGCCGATGCTGAATTGGTAATTTATGCTGCTTCTCTAATCAATAAAACCCTAGAGGGTCTTAATGATCAAGATAGTTTTTACGATGAAAGTGATTTGTTGGAACAACAAGGTATGGAATCTGTGATACAACATTATATGTCCAAACCCGGTACGGATATGGATCTATTAAATCAATTGCAACTTTATGAAGCAGTATTGAAGTAAGAATCTAATCAATTTCCATCTAACAGAATAGAAATGAATAATTTTTGTAATTAGATTTGAAGATGGAGAATCGGATGGTACCCGACTGCCCGACAACACTTTACGTAAGACTCAACGTTTTCGCAGTTCTACCGATACGGCTGAGCGTCGAAAATCTAGACGTCATAGCACGGGCACTAGTCCTGGTAATATTAATAAAGTCTTACCCACTCATATGCGTTTAACGCCTACCCAACCGGCCTTAGATGAAGATAGTTCAAGTTCTACAAATTCAGCTGAATTTAGTGGAGGTGTATTTGCTGAAAAGAAGCGTAAGTTTTAGATGGAGGTATTTTATTTTAAAAAGAGTAATAACGTAATAATGTTTCTTTGGCGATATCAGCTCGTGATGGTGCTGGAGTTACTCCAGGTCTAAGAAGACGTCGCGAACGGGCTGAAAGACATAGAAGTTTTCTTAAAGAACAGCAAGAAGTGGCAGCTGCTGTGGCAGCCAATGGTTTCATGAATTCTTCAGCTAAAGGTGAAGATATGGGTAAGTTTTTAATTGTAAAGAATGAGATCCTAATAAATGTTAGAGTTTGTTCAATCTATTTTAATTAAAAAAAAATAGTCACATAATTTTAACCCCCTTCTTTTATTTGTATCTAAAGACATTTATCATCCATTTGTAATCACTTGACATAATTTGTTTTTCTTTTTTGTTTTCGTTTCCGTTTTTGTTATTTTTCCTCTGAATCATTTCACAAATAAAATAACAAACAAAAAATCTCTGTATTGGCTCGTTTTATCGGAATTATCATGTGTGAATGCTTAAAACCAAATAAAACAAAATAAAAAAATCCCTCGTGTAAAGGACAACTTGTTACCGCCATACCAGTGACCTTGAAAAATGGCGATAGTCCTCCTGAATCATTAAATATCATTAATGAGAATAATTGCAATTACAATAATAATAACAATAATCATATCACCAATACCACCAGCAACAACAATCATCATCACAACCACCACAATAATAATAGTTTAAAACATTCTTATCAAATCAATAATAACAGTTTCAATCATTCTAATAACAATAACAATAATAATAATACAAATTTAAATGTCATTGTCAATGCTACGGCCAATGCTAATGCTACTAATCATAACAATAATAATAATGCTCTTATAACCAACAATCACCATCATCATCACAATTCCAATACAACAATACACCACAACAACAACAACAACAATAATCACATCAATCTATTGAGTCCTACAAAACAATTATTGGGTACCAATACCATATCAATTATCAACAATTCTTTTGATAAATCCAATACAAATAAACTACAACATAATCATCAACATCACAACAATAATAACAATAATAATAATCATCATCATCTTCAAAACCATATGAATGGTACTGGTGCAGCCTCTCCAGCTGCTGAATTCTATAATAAGAAAAATCTATTTATGGAACGTAATGCTACCGTAATAAATGGCCTTAAGAAAAATATACAACGTCACAATGCTTCAACAACGGAAAATAATATGGAGGGAGTTTTAGGCGCTAATATGAGCAATGGGGGCAACAATCATCATCTTCAAAATCATTGTGATAATGTTGTAAATTATAAGAAATTTGAAAATGATGCCAATCGCTTGAATACCTATTACAATCAAATCAACAATACAACACCAAAGAATCAACCACAACATCAACAGCAACAGCTACACTCCCAAACCATACAGTCACCCTCCCAAATGCCAATGAAACATAATTTATCCTCCCTGATCACAAGTCCAAAGAAAAATTTAAATACTTTTACAACTACAAATCCTCCCACAGCTTCAGGCTTTGATTATATACCACAAACCTCTACACCTAATACAACGCCCGTGAAATTGTTAACCAAACAATCATCTATAATGGAGGATAATGTGACAACTATAACTACAACTACAACAACAACATCAACACCCTCAACACCACAAAGGGTTATGTCACCTCCTGTTACATATCCTGTACAAAATGTTTATAATACAACATCATCGGTAGCACCACCACCACCACCTCCACCTCCGCCACCACCAGATTTATGGAGTTATGCAAATAACATGGTTATGCAACAAACGCCACCGCCACCACCTCCTCCTCCACCACCACCACCACCTTATTATTACCAACATGTCCAAAACAACAGCAACAATTTGAGCTATAATCAATATAATACTAATAATAACAATAATATTCAAAATTCCAATCAAGCCAATAATGTGGTAAATTCAACTACTAATAATAATCTTAACAGCAACAGTGATCCAAATGATCTATTACAAATTGATGGTAAGTTCACTTTAAAACAAGACAAAATTAAATATTTATATACTTTGAAGGTTAAATAGGAATTGTAAAATAGAATAAGGTGGTAAAGGTAAAGGTATAAAGTTTAACTTACACTGATTCTCACTCACCATCCTCACAATTTTGAGCCCTCTATGTCCACTTTAACGAAAGATTTCCTTTAAGATAATTTTGAGCTTCTGAATGATACATTTTCGCCATGGAAATTGTGTGCTTTAAGGTGAAAGATAGATTTTGTCTAAGAATAGAATTTTCTTTAAGAAAATGTTTGAGCTTTAAGCGAAAGAGCGATTTTCATTAAGAAAATATTAAACTTTAAAGCGCGAGATTTTTCTTTAAGAAATTGTCGATCTTTTAAGAGAGATTTTTCTTATTTTCAGCTTTAAAGCGATATTTTATGTGAAAGATTTTAATCTTTTAAGTGAATTTCTTCTTTATAAAAAATTTTTACGTTTTTTATCGTGATCGATCGTGCAAATGATCTAAATAACTTTTTAAAGGTTTTAAAGTTTGAATTTAAGTTCGGTTAAGTTAGCGAAGCTGTAATGCTTTGCTTTTAGAAAAAAACATTGAAGAGATTATTTGATGTATTAAGGAGTGAAGTCGAAAAATTCTTAAAAACAAAACCACTAATTTTTACAATTTACAAAAATATATTTTTACATTTTTAATCACTTGTGATGAAATTTTGAAACTTTTTACTTTTTATAGTGGTTTCTGTCACTTTGCTCGAACAGGTGTTCCATTTCCATTTAAAATCTACCTACGTGAGCACCTTTTTGTGCTTTTCAATTCTTTTAGGAGAATTTTTAATTTATTATGGACATATTTGAGCTTTTTTGAATTAATTATTAAATTTTATCGCATCTTTACCATCTTATCTCTGCAATTAAGATTTACCTTCTAAATTAAAAATTAAATTCACTCATATTCATGTGTCTTATATCTTAGAAACTTGCTGCTTTATAATGCAAATAATTAATAAATTAATTTATCACCATTAAATAAATGTTTTTTTAACATAAACTTTAGACTTTTATATCTTCTTCTACTAAAATTAAATTAATTTAATGTTTTTTTTAATCACAAAATCATATTTTTCTTATTATTTCCCTTTTACCATCATTTAGAAACCAATAATGAGGATAAAAAGCTTTTATTACAATTGAAACGTGATCACACTGTTAAGGATTTAACCCAAAAATTATGTAATTTACCCACAAGTCCCACACAGGATGATAAATTACAAAATCGTATTGTTGGCGATATGTCGGGTTTAATATCGAAAGCAAAAGAGGGTTTGGCAAAAAGTAAAAGTAAAGGCGAAATGTCTCGGTAAGTCTTAAAATTGATTTTATATCACATATTTGACGAAAAAAAAAATAACTTTTTTAAATCTTAAGCATATTGAGGTGCATATTTTTCATAGGCAGCAACATAGGCGGCTTTGGCAGCATCTTGGCTCATACCCTTATGACTGTTCCAGGCTTCCCATTTAGCTTTATTTTTCAAATCCAAAACACCAGGTTTCTCAATATTACAATCGCCTGTTGTGGCTTGTTTGTAAAGACCATAGAATTCCAAAAAGACATTATCTGGAGGAGTCTTGGTGAAGGATTTGGCCTTTTCAATAGCAGTTGCGAACTATAACACACATAACAAAAATTTTTAAATTATATTTATCTCACATTAGAGCAAAAACTCGAAACTTACATCCATTTTCTTTATTTGGAAGCTGTTTGTCATTAAGTCCCAAAAGGCAATTTCGTTAAAAATTATAAAAATGAATTTAGTTTTAAAATATTTCTTTCAATATCTGAATAATTACCCACCTGTTTCTTCTTCTCGGAAAAGTTTTAAAAAATGTTTTCGTATTTTTTGTTTTAAAAAGTTTTTATACCATTTTTTGCTGCTTTAAACTTATCGAAGAGTTATTAGTATTGGAATTATTTCCTAAATGTTTATGATTCCTTAAAGATAAGTTTTTATTTCCCTTGATCGCAAACTGATAATGAGCATGATATGAGCAAATTTCTTTTAAATAAATTTCATTCATATTTAGGCATCGATAACGACTATAATTACTTATGATAAGGAGTGAGATCGAAAGATTCTTAACATACATATAAAACTACTTAATAAAAACAGTTTTAAGTTTTTTTATTGGAATTGAAATTATTATTAAAATTTAAAGAAACAAATATATTTTTATAATTTTAATCATTAGTGATACATTTTTGAACATTTTTTGGAAAACCTTCCATTCACGTTTTTATAGTGACAGAAACTTTAGTGGTACAAGAAGTCCATCACCTGATTTATGCTCTTCAATTTTCTTTTTACAAAAGCCCACTGTCCTTAGCCCCAGGCAGTTTGAAGGATTTGCCTCTCCTAATACAAATACCACATTATTGTTCTTATAACACTCAAGGGCTTGTTTACCATCCAAATAGATTTTTTGAAAATAAATTTCACATAGTTAGGAATGATGAGGTACCTCTGAGTTGTTTTAAAGAGGAATGCAAATCCTATTTCAGAATTAAGGTACCTCTGCGTTGAATCGGATAATACAATTAATTAGGGACGTAGTCAGTGACCAGCCAAAGTTGACCATCTCGAGTCTGTTGATTTTTTTTTAAATTCACCAAAAATGAAGTCTTATGAATGAAAGCATTTCTTAATGTAAATTTCGGTACTTATAGAGCCCGTTGTAACAAATGATTGGCTTCCTTTGCCGCAACTGCATATTGCTTGCCACACCAGAACTTTTTGGGACATTTTCACTGCCAGAACATACGTTTCGTCATCCATTATGTAGCAAGAAAACTTGCCGATCTTTTCAGTAACTCTTTGAGCCTTGTATGTTTCTTAAACCTTCATTAAGTCTAACATTTCGTACCAAATAGTCCGAGCACTGATGTATTTTAAAATGCTTTCTACTTTTTGGCTCTAGAAGCGTTACACCTGAGCCAGGTTTAATGTAAACGGAAAAGTTTTCCCGGTAGCTTTAAAGCCACAGATTTGCTTTAAGTTACAGACTTTCTGTTGGTTTTCTATAAGAAAATTTTTGGACTATAAATTTTACAAAAAAAAACATGTTTCTTCTTTTTATTTTAATTTAAAAAAATTATTCAATTGAAATTCATTACAAATTTAAGCATATTTGGGAGCATATTTTTGATAGACAGCAACATAAGCTTGCTTGGCGGCATCCTGTGACATACCCTGATGTCTTACCCAGGCATCGTATTTAGCTTTGGCAGTTAAGTCGGTAACACCAGGTTTGGGAATATTACAATCGCCCACTGTGGCTTGTTTGTATAAACCATAGAATTCCAAAAACTCATCATTAGTGGGTTTCTTGGTGAAAGCTTTAGCTTTTTCACAGGCAGTGTGGAACTAAGAAAGTAATCAAACTTTAATAAACAAAGTCTTTTCAATTAAAGTCTTTTCCAAATACTTACATCCATTTTAAATTAAATTAAAGTTATTTTTTAACTGCTTACAAATGTAATCCAATTGAGAACTATATTCCAATTGCGATAATGAAGTGTTTTTATAGGGATTTCGAAATTCAGTGTTACAAAACAAAACTAAAGTTTTACAAAATGTAAATCTTATCATGTGATTAACTTTTTGATATAAAATGGAATAATAAATCATAACATTTTATATAAAAGTTAATATTTTTGATTTTTTTTATAAATCATATTTCTTTAAGTGGATTTTTAGGATTAGAATTTAAATTCACTAGAAACGGTCTATAGATTTCGTGAGAAAAGCTTTTACTAGTCGAGACTAAAATTGACGTTCTTTGGCGTGTGATTACAAATTTTCTACAGAAGGGATTTGTTCTTAAAAAAATGACTAAACTAAAGTTTTATTTCTTTTATTTTATTTAAATTATTTTTCAATTACCAAAAATAAATTTTACACTTTTAATCAAAATCGATGAAATTTTGAACCTTTTTCGGAATTTCTTTCATTAACCTCTTAACGGGTAGTCCATCTGCGTTGAAAGTCTAGCACATTTTTGGACACCTGTTTTGTGCTTTTAAATTATTTTTTAACAAAAGCAAATTATCCCTTCATAGGCCTTAACACCAGTCAGTTTGGAGGGTTTGACTCTTGTTTACCATAGTGATAGGATGTCACGTCAGGCAAAAATAAGTGGATATATTATGATGTCTTAAGAATGGAAGCAGCTTTTTCTGTAAGCATTTGATTTACATTTCGGTATTCATAGAACCCGTTGTAACAAACGATTGGTATATTTTGCCGCAACTCCATGCATTTAGGTCCTAAACATTTCTTAAACATTATCTCAAGCGTCAGCAACATAAAATGTTTGACCTGGAAATTGCGAAAAATGTGTCATCCATTATGCAGCAAGAATATTTTTTTAGAAAACTTGACTTCAATTCCCGTGCTCTGTATTTGGCCTCTAAATTTAGGATCTTTTTCAGCATATATATTTTCAAACCTGCATTAGCTTTAATTTTCGTACCAAACATTCCGAGAACTGAGCTAACCGGGCTGCTTACTTACGGGATGTATTTGGAACTCTTTTGAAAATGTTGTCAATTTAATTACCTTTAAAAACATTATGTGGAGCATTCTTTCTATCTAAACAAGGTTTCTATCAACGGACAAGTTCTCTCGGTACTGTATAACAACATTGGAAACAGTTTGACGGCAGACTTTTGAAAATTTGGCTATTTTTTTATAGGTTTTGTTGGAAATATATATATAATAATTTGATTAGACATTCTTTTCTGGTCTCTTATTTTGATTGGAGTAAGAGTAAAATGTTCGTTCTTGGGTGAATTATTATATATTTTCCAATTTGCTGAAGTAAACGATTAAGAAATTCAAGTGATGAAAGAACCCATAATGTATATGTATTCTTGCATCAAATCAGAATATGAGTTAATTTAGCCCGTCTTTTTGTTGACACTCTAACATCCACAATAATTGACAGAGCTCAATGTAATTTGGCCTGAGTATTTGTTATTATCCTGAGAAGTTTCCTATTTAAAACCAGTAAAATCGGTTTAACATATTAAATTATCTGAGGCAGCCACTAAAATCAAGAGAAGATCATCCATGAGTGTTAATGCACGTAAATTATATGTACGTAGCAAAACGTATGTACTTCATACCCACAGAAAAAAATCAATGTAAAATTAATTAAAATTTAATTAATTTAACTTTTTCTTCATAAACAAAAAAATGGTTAATAAACATTGTTGTACAGTAAATACAGAGTCTTGAGAATATTCTTGAATTTTTACTACTTGAAATTAATTTTAAAATTTATCGTTGTATAATTTTATATATTAATATCAAAAGATTCTAAGATTTACAATATTATTTCACCACAAACATAAAAAATTTCAATATAAACTAAATGAAAAAATATTCAATTTTAAATCAACTATGTTCAATATTGTTTTTGCTTCATGTTTTTCTTCCTGTGCGCACGCGTTTGTAGTGAGAAATTTGAAAGATTCAGCATAGCTAAATATAGAATTTCTTTTTAATTAAAAGATTCTTTTTGAAATTACTGTATTTTACTTAATCTTCTTTATTTTATTCTCTTTCCAATATTTTCTTCTATCTATGAACTTGAAAATATATATGTCAACTATTGTCAATTTAATTAGTTTCAATTAGTCTAATCAAAATCTTATCAAATTAAAAATCTACATAAACCGGTTGCCATTTAGTATTATCACTTCGGTAGGCGGTAATACCAAAAGCCACTTTTACCCTAAAGTCATGTGGCCACTACATATACTTAAATATTTAATATATATTATATATATTTATCAATATATACATACAATATAATGCAATTTCATTTGTGGTAAAATTTATGGTGGTAAACATATTAATACTTTTGCCATTGATTAACTCTTTTTAACGAAAATCGATAGTCATCGATTATAAAAAAAGCGTTTATCAACATTTGAAGTATTAAAATAAGTATATAGAAATAAATGTTTAAATTGTATTATCACATTCAAGGTAATTTATCTATGCAATTATACACTGAAAAAATGAAAGACATAATGATGTAGAAGTTTAGATAGTTAATGAAACTGAAATCACTATTTATTAAGTTTTATTCACTAGTGATGAAATTTTTAACCTCATTCGGAAACCCTTTCATTAATGCTGTTAAAGTGCTTTCTGTCACTTTGCTCTCACTGGTAGTCCAATTCCCTTTAAAGTCTACCACACTTTTTGGACAACTATTTTGTACATTTTAATTCAGTATCTATCCACTGAACTAAGCTCTGGGTAGTTTTATGGATATGACTCTCTTGGTACAAATATTATTATTTTGTTTTAGTACCACTCAAGGGCTTGTTAAGTGACAGGATGTCTAGTCAATCCAAAAATAAGTAAAAATTATAAAGACTTATAAATGGAATCAGCTTTTATTTATAGAACCCGTTTTGCAACTACATGTTACTTGCCATACCAAGAATTTAATTAGGAAATTTTGACTGCTTTTGGGTCCTAAACTTTTCAGAAACATAAAATTTTTGATCAGGAATTTTAGAAAAATCTGACATAAGATTCGTTACGTTATCCATTATGCAGCAAGAATATATATTTTTTGAAAACCTGACTTTAATTTACGTTTTTGGGTGGGTTTTTATCAGGATCTTCTGAGTCTTGTATGATTTTCTTAACCTTTCTCGTATCAAATAGTCCGAGCACTGACAATGATTATTTTTCCTATCGAATTTGTTGGGAGCTCTTTTGAAAATGTTTTCTATTTTTATCATATGAACCATTCCTTCTACCTGAACCAGGTTTTTCTATCAACGGACAAGTTCTTCGGGAGCTGTTTAATAACATTGGAAATAGTTTCACGGCAGACCTTTAAAAGTTTGGGCAAATTATTTTCATTAATTTTAGTTGAACTTGAAAAAATCGGGTTCTCCCAAGATTTATTTTTTTTTGCATTCAGAAGAATATAAATACGGTATAGATTGGCAGAAATTCGTGACTTTTTGAATATTCAAGTACATGCTTACATACATTAGTTCTTCATAAAATAAAATATGTTTGAAAAAGTATTAAAAAAATTTGAACCCGCTTTAGCAATAAAATATGCTCCAAAATTGGTCATAATGTAAAATTTTTATTTTCTGAAAGTAAAAAGTCTTCGCTATCAGAATTTACAGATATTAAAATTTTGATACAGACGAAAGACGATCCCACAACCAACAAATAATAATAGTTCGTCATTTTTTGAACTTTGAACTTTATTTTGTAAAACTAATTGAATGAGAAAGAAAATGTACACGAAGTACTTCAATTTGCACCATTAGAACTCCTCCCATGGAGCCGTTATGATATTCAACCTTACATAGTTATAATGAATCACATCTCTGCTATGGTTTTGTTAAATTTCGTGCATGTCCATTGACCTGATCCCAAGTTACCGATTTGTTTCCAAAAAATTGCAACAACATATTATATACATAATGTATGATAGTTGCCACGTTGGATCAATAGTATTATACAAGCTTCATCCTAAAGTTGAATTCAAAACAGTGACTTGAAGGATATATTAATAAAGAATAAGTGACTAACGTCTTAAGTGAAATTAGTAATGATTGAAAATGTTTTCCCGGGTCCTCAAACTAACAGATATGAAAATATTTTATTTTTATTAAATTTAGCACAAATAAATTTAGTACCAAATTAGTTAAGTTAAATTTTTTCCGACCTCACTCTTTGTGTGATATTTCTCCTTATATGCATAGCTTGCACGACTCTACGATTAACCCTACAGTTTCTAATTTATATATATTTCTTAATGTCAAAATCTTATCAAAAAAATCATGATAAAAATTTTTAATTTGTTCAAAGTTTTTATTTCGATATTTCCAGCTGAATTTGCAGTTTAAACTTTTGTTTATCAATGAATTTATTTTTATAATCAAAACTTAAATTTTTATATCAAATTTTGACACAATATCAATGAGAACAAGTAAAAATGTTATATACGACTATGCCGTATCTTCAATACCCTCCACCATGAAAGCATTTGAAGTAAATTCATACACTAATACACACATAATGCCAAACAATCTCTTCAAACATTTGGAAGTTAAAATTGTTGCAGATGGCACTTCTTAGTAACTTGTGGAAGATTTTGGGAAGATTTTCTCAGATTTAAAAAAACAAAATACTTTCATTTGGAGTATAGACGGAAGCATCTTTCAGAAGTTATTCTTCTCGGAGTATTAAAAAAGTGTCTTCTAGATAGTAGATGATTTATAAAAAGAAAAAACTATTGTCACTTGATCTTCACAGATTATATAAAGAAGTGATTTCCAGAAGTTTTTTAGAAGATATTAAAGGAATAACAAAAAGAAAAGACATTATTATTGCCAATAAGTCTTCTCGAATTATTAAAATAGAGTCTTCCAGCAGTTTTTTAGAAGATATTAAAGGAGTTACAAAAACAAAACATTTATTTTATTATATTCTTTCGCGATGTTTATTGTATTTTCTATTTAAAAATAGCAAACAACTGTTCACCTGTTCTTGTCTCTCAATTGAATTTTGTAGTTCAGTAATATTTTGCCTTTGGATATTCTAGTGTTATTAATATGAGTGAATAATAATTTTTGCTTTAATTAAGAACTCTGATTAAGTTGTAATTTAAAAATTTAAATAATAACAAAACCCAAACAAGATGATTCCCCTTCGGATACAAACAAAATGGTTCATAAATCATAGTTCATAACTAGACGTGGTAATAAAATTAAAATCGTAAATAAATTTAGCAACTTTATAACTTATAGAAATATTTGAAGAATTAAAATTTATTTTTTTTATGAAGTGCCTAAGAAGTGACTTCTGGAAGTTTCTTAGAAGCGTCTTCTGATACTCTTCAAGAAGTCTCTTTTAAGTCACTTACAGAAGAGTTATAACCCACTGTCGAAATTATTTTCTGAGTCATTACCAAAAGTAGTTCTTAGAGTCGTCATGAAGCCATTTCGACGAGAAACAGTTTTTCCCAACGGGAGATGATTTTTATGATACTTTGAAGATAGTTTTGATGATGAATTTCAACTTCTTTCACTTCCGCAACAGAAATATATAAACGTTGTTCTTAAATACTACAACAGGAACACTTAATGACCCATAAAATTATTCATATTTTTAGCTTTAATTTTTTTTAAGAACCGATTTTAAGAATTTTTTAAAATGGTGATGAAGTAAAATAATTCTAATACTTTGGAGAAATTTTATTCTAATCTTTTGATTTAGAATGTTTGATTTCTAATTAGAATAATCTTTTGATTAACGAAGTTTCTTGAATTTAGAGATTGTCTCAGATATCGGTGTATATCTATTAAGTTACTGTATACATTTTCCTGGTTTTAAATAACAAACTTCTCACGACTACAGCAAATACTCAGGCCGAATTTCACTGAGCTTTGTCAACAATTGTGGGTATGAGCATGCCAACTCGGACTTATATTGATTTGATTCAAGAATATATATACATTATGGGGTCTAAGATGATTCCTTCTTAGCGTTACAAACGAAATGACAAATTGATACAAAAAAAACTTTATCTTTTCCTTAAATGATGGAAGTATTAAAAGGATTTTAATTTCGGATAAATAATTTTTAGAAAAGATCTATTTTTATCACTTCAAAAATTTGCCACCTCCTGTGAAAAGGCTAAGACTTTCACAAGACACCATCCAATGATGTGTTCTTGGAATTCTATGGTCTTCACAAATAAGCCACCGCTGGTGATTGTAACATTGATGTGCAGTTGATGTTATAGTTTAGGCCAAATGGAATGCCTGGAATTCTAACAAAGGCATGACTCAAGATGCTGTAAAAGCTGTTTATGTAGCAGCCTATGATTTGGAAAATTCTAGTCATTTGGTGTTTAATTAGATTTTCATAGTTTTTGTAAATAAATTTAATAATATTTTGTTTTTAAATTAAGTCTTAATTAAACGTCTTAGCCGATTTAAAAGATTATATATGATTAGTTACACTTCATCAGATTCTATAGATCATCATATGAGTGTCTTGTCCTAGGTGAGACCGCAAAATACCTCAAATTAAGTCGAAGATCTCCATAACAGTTTATGTTTTAAATTTACAGAGGTGATTGATTTAAAAAATATTAATTTTTGTTTTAACGCTAAGGAGTGAGATCGAAAAATTCTTAATACACGTTTCATATTAAAACATTTAATTATTATTTGATTTTTTTTGTTGACCAAGTAACCTTTGTAAAACATGTCAGTTATTATATTTAATGTCAAATATATTGTTAATCTGATTAAAATAATCAGACCAGAAAAAAGTGCATACTAAAATTATGAATTATTTTTAACAAACTTGGCCCAACAAAAGTTGACCAACCATTAAAAGGCCTGTTGTCAATATGTTTCCAATGTTATTAAACTGTACCGAGAGAATTTGTCCGTAGATGGAAACCCTAGTTCAGGTAGAACGAATTGTCCACATGAAGTTTCTAAAGTCAAAAAATTTGAAACATTTCCAAAACAGCTCTCAACACATTCGATAGGAAAGCAGCCTGGTTAGCTCAGCGTTCCGGCTGTTTAATAAGAAAAGTTGAAGCTAATGCAGGTTTAAAAACAGACAAGACTCAAATAGTTCCTGACAGGAATGCTTTTAAAAATTTAAATGTCAGAAATAGAGTTCGGAAATTAAAGTCAAGTTCTCTAAAAAATATAGTCTTGCTGACGAAATATATGTTCTAAAATTTTTTTCGCAACTTCCTGGTCAAATAATTTATGTTGCTGATTCTCGTGGGAATGTTTTAGACCCAAAGGCAGTAAAAATTTCCCAGAAAGTTCCTGGTATGGCAAGCAATATGAGTTTAATTTTTATTATTTTTTTGATCGGACAGAAAAACTCCCTTGGACATCGTTGAACTTTATGAAACTTAAAAAATTCTGCAATAAAATTGAGAATTGTCGTTGAAAATTTTGGTACTTTTTATATGATCAAATATTTATTTTTATTTCAATTCTATAATTTCAATATTCCTTTATTTCAAAATATTTTCATTTTTTTTTTCATTTAATGTCAGTTACACTTATCCCCCTATAAAGTCATTTTAGTTCTTATGAATATTATTTTTTAAGTAATTTCCTTCTTTTAAGAAATCCGGTTATAAAAATTTCCCAGAAAGTTCCTGGTATGGTAAGCAATATGCAATTGTTGCAAACACAACGGACTCTACAAATACCGAAATGTACATTAAGACATTTTTGCAAAAGATCAAAGTCTCTTCCATTCGTAAGACTTTATAATGTATAAAATTATTTTTGGTAAACTGGTATTTGTAACAAGAGAGTCAAATCGTTCAAACTGACTGGAACTAAGGCCAGTGGAGTGATATTGGGCTCTTGTTAAAAGACAATTGAAGAAAACAAAAAAGTGTCCAGACGTGACGTAGATTTTAAACGGCGTACGACTATCTGTTCGAGCAATTAGACAGAAAGCACTATAAAAAGTTATGGTAGAGTTTTCGAAAAAGGTTCAAAATTTTGATATCTTCGTAAAAACATGAGTTATATCCGTTTCAATTTGAATTCAAAATCGAAAATCAAAGTAACAATATTTTTGAATTATTTAAAATTTTTCTTAAGTATAAATCGCCTTTATGCTTTTCGGAAAGCTAAATTTAACCGTATAACAAATTTATTATTTATTTGACTTCAATTATGGGAAAACGAGAGTTTCACAAATTCCTCCATATTTTTTCTTATAATTTTCTCATATTTTTTTTCAAATCATTAAACTCGAATAAAAATCTTGTCATTTTTTTCTAATGTTATAATTCACCATTTACTCTATGTCTTTTTAGATCATCTAGCGTCGATCAGGAAATTAAACCAAAACCTGAACCGAAAAAATCCGAAAATGAATTACAATGGGAAGAATTGGTACGCAACATGTCAAGACCCCTCCATTTGTGTGATCTCGATTTTACCGATCTGAATTCTGAAGATGAAAAAGATATTTTAGCACCCCGAGGTTTTGGTCGTGGTATACCACCACCACCTCCTCCCATAGGTGGTGTTGCATTGCCACCACCCATGATGCCAAGTCATTTAGTATGTCCACCACCCCCAAATCATCCTATGTCTATGTCAAATACCAGTAATGGTAGTGCTGGTGGAGGAGCTCTCTCATACCACCACCCATGTTTAGTTATAGTGGCTATGGCAATGCCAGTCTTACGAATAGTATTAACAGTTCTATGAATGGTTCAATTAATGGTGATATGAGTAGTATGAATACAATCAAGAAAAATAAGAAAACGGTGAGTGGAAAACTTTATATGTTAAAGGATTTTTTTTTAATTTTTTTACATTATTTTCCTTTAGGTTAAATTGTTTTGGAAAGAGGTGAGAGAAGATCTTATACCCATGACTGTGGGTAAAACTATATGGGATGAATTGCCACCCGCCAATGTGGATACACAAAAATTGGAACATTTATTCGAATCCAGAGCCAAAGATTTAATGTCAAAGGTAAGTTTTATTTTGGTATTTAGTAATGTCTTTCGATACTGTAGGGGCTAAGATTGATATAAAGGGCTGTGCGATAAAGAGCCTTTTGATAAATTTGTTTGGTTTTTTTTTCGAAATATTTTAAGTATTTTAGAAAAGTTTAAGTGCTAAAATTATGGCTAGAAATGCAATTTTGAAATTAGAGAAAATTTTGATAATTTTATATTGGGGTCATACACTGGTGCATATTTCAATAAACGATCATTACTTTCAAAAAAATCCATCGAAAGAAAAATAAAAAATAAACAAGAGTTTAACGCCATTTCAATGGTATTTTTCCATAAACTCAGTTAAGTTTATCTGTCTCTACAGCTTTATTAATAATGGTTGCATGATCCTTTGCTGTGAATTACCTTAAAAATATGGACTGGCATTGATTTCACTAATTTTTCAAAAAGACTGAAATTAATTTTCTCTCAAACTTGTTTTATTTTTACTCTGTTAAAGTCATAATGCTTTTATTTTGTTCATTATTTCAATAAACTTTAGGGGTCATATAGGCCCATATTATCTACATTGGTTCAAAGTCCTTACTGCAGTCCAAGAGAGGTATACTGTGTTCACTAAACCATGCTTTAGACTTGCTGAAATATGCTATCTTCATCATAAAAGAGAGCAGGTCTTTTTAATTAGTTCAATTCATTTTTATTGGAACAATTGCAGATAATGTTGTCAAAAAGATAAAACTTCTACCGCCGAATTTACGTATCGATATCGTTTAATCTCAAATCGTGCCAAAAGCATGAGTATGAGAAAATTACCTCTTTCCATTCCTCTGCCAATTTCATGTATTTTCATTCGATTTTATGTCTTCATCTCTTCGTTAAATGTGAGCAACATGTTTGGAAGTCATAGGAAAATTTTGTTGGTTTTTATTTGTTTGGAATTCAATTGTTTTATGGGTTTAAAGAATATTTTTGTTAATTTTATATTTGCCTCTTGGCAGGTTTTTCAAACACCATTATTCTGTCATTTTTTAGGGAAATTATGCACCTTCGAAATGTTTAATTTTAAGACCAATTTCTCTATTAAAACATTCTCGGTCATAAAAGAGTTTAATTTGTATTCTTTTTTGATCGAACTCCCTTGGACATCGTTGAACTTTATGAAACTTAAAAAATTCTGCAATAAAATTGAGAATTGTCGTTGAGAATTTTGGTACTTTTTATATGATCAAATATTTATTTTTTATTTCAATTCTATAATTTCAATATTCCTTAATTTCAAAATATTTTCATTTTTTCATTTATGTCAGTTACACTTACCCCCTATAAAGCCATTTAGTTCTTATGAATAATATTTTTTAAGCAATTTCCTTCTTTTAAGAAATCGGGTTATAAATATGGATTTATTTAAAACCCTAAAATCGCACAGCCCTCCTAACAGGACTACATTAAATGACTCTTTTTGTACAATTAAAACAACGACTAAATTTAATTTGTTTCTGTTAACAAAAGCGGACGAAGGTTTTTTTGAAATTCAAACTGAAAAAACAAAATAAAAACAGCAAAATTTAAAAAAAAAAAAAAAAAAAAAAAATTAAACTTAACAAATTTATTTTAAATTTTTGGTATTAAAATAATGTAAACAAGATATTTCAAATAAAATTCAATACACTAAAGCTCCGACTTGCTCGTCCCGATTTGTGTCATTTCAATTTACATCATATTGAATTCGATTGTCATCACTAGAAGCGTTTAAATTTTTAATGAATTATCATTTTTAGCATCACTGATAACGCTAATCGTCACCTGTACGTTAAGTTTTCAGATTGCATGAAATAAAGGGTGTTAAGAACCAGTGTCTGGTTATGGTAAGAATATAGTGAGTGATTCGCCATAAAATAGAGTTCCATCTTTGGTTACATGATCAAAGTAAGCGAAAAATGCCACTAAGCAAGGACATTCAAATTACGGCAATTCAAATTATTTGGAAGCCAGCAACAGTTGGGTTAATTTGTTTTGAAAAAAAATGTTTGTTTTGAACATTTTCCCTGATAAATTTAATTTTAGTGCATTTACATAAAATTTTATTCTATTTGCGTAGCGTTTCTCCGGTCACCATTAACCACGCAAGTCGGGGTTCTAGTGTACACGTATTAAAAAATTTTAAGTCCTTCAAATGTTTCAAATTAATCATTGTTTCGATATAAGAATTGAGATCGAATAAAAAAATAAAATAAAAACTACGACGAATTTTGAAAAATTTAATAAATTTCATCGAAATCAGAAATGCTTATTTCTCATATTTCATTTTTCAGTTTTAACGTTTTTGGATTTATCCAAATTAATTAAAATAAATTTGAAATAACTTAATTTTAAAAAAATTTTGCTGTTTTTATTTTTTTATTCTAATTTTTCCTTAATTTTTAGTAAATTAAAAAAATAAAAATTAAATGTAAATTTATTTCTTCCAAAAATATTAATGTTTTCTTTTCTTTTTTCTGTATTTTTTTTTAAATTTTATACTTTTATTAATTGTGCCTACCAACGGAATGTTTTTTTATATGTTAATTATTTTTTAACTATTTTTTTTATATAAAACTCTCAAAATAAAACTTCCAAAAAAACAATAATTTTCAATATTTATATATTTTTTGTTAAATGTTGAATATTTTCCTAAAACAAAAAACAAAAAAATAAAATAAACTCCTTTAGGAGGTGAGTGCATTTTCAAAATACTTAACAAAAATTATTTTATTAAATTCATTATAAATAAATGTTTTAATTTTTAAAAAATGGTGTTGGTATTTAACATTTACAAAAGAAATTGTCCATATGCACTTGAAAAAATCACCAATATTAGATCAATATATTGCACATGGTTTTTTTTGACAGTGTAGTGTATAAGAAAATGTTGAGAATTTATGTAAAAATAAATATTTTTGGGTTTATTTTTATAACAGTTCAATTAATAAAAATATTAAAATAGTTTTTTTTTAATTTTAATAAAACTCTGAAATATTTATTTTATTTATACATTTTTAATATTTTCAATTTGTTTATAACATTTTTGGTTTAAATTTAATTTTAAAAAAATTGTGTGTCTTTATTAATCAATTATTTGTTATTCTATTTCATGTACATAAATATAATTTGTTTTTAATCTAAACTAGCAGACCTGGCAAACTTTGTTTTATCAGAACAAATTTTTGAGGGCTTTGCTTGCCCTAAGCGTATATTGGTGTTGTATTATATTTGATTTGAATAGATTTTAGTAATTTAAATTTGTCTTGTATGGGGCGTACTTCCCCCTAATCCAATCACCCCTATGTTGTTTTAGAGATGGTATCTCACAATAGCATAATAGCTCTAAGATATACGATAATCAATATTTGCTTTGAGTTTGGGATACCTTTCCGCCTGGTCTTAACCTTTCAATGGTTCCCTAAATAGGTAATTGGGACCAAATTTGAAAACTCTCGCTGTAATTGTTCTTTAGATATTCGAAAATCAATATTTTCTTTGTGGAGGGGGTACACCTCCCTTGGTTCTATGGTTTCTATGTTTTTTTCAGTAAATTGCATTTATTTGAGGTTAAAGCTTTGAGGTTATATCCCTTAATTAAATAGTAAAAATGCTAGTTGGTATAAATCTAGAATAAGTAAATAGAATTATTATCGCTGCTATTTGCGAATTATATACATAATTATGGCGACAACAATTTCGTAAATGTTAATTTTAAAAGTTCAGATTAAAAAGTGTAATGGTGGGTTAAATTCAACTGAGGTCGCAAATCTTAGTAAACATATAGTTTATTAAGTCGTAAAGGATTTTGAAGTTTCATGCAATTAACGATCCATCTCTTCAAGAGGAAGAGAAATATATATTTAACAGTATCAGAGGCGAATAAAAAACCTGGAAAAAAGACGAATGGCAACCCTACATTCCGATTTCCCTCCTATTATCACTCGCAAAGACCCTCGAGGATCTTCTCCTCTCCCAGCTTAACTTTTATCTCATACCTGGTCGTCACCAGCATAGACTCCGCAATATCCTTCCATTGCCATTAGCTCTTAGCAGTTTAGAGGATTAACCTCTTTTGGTACAAATACATTATTGTTCTTGTATCACTTAATGGCTTGATTACCATGGTGACATGATGCCAAATCAGGCCAAAAATAAGTGGACACATTATGAAGTTTGATGAATGTTAGAATCCTATTTTGTAAAGATTCCTTGATGAAACAAATAATATCAGGTACTTTCATGGGAATTCTGACTGCTTTTTTTCTTCAACATTCCCTCGAGTATCAGCAACAAAAACATTTGTCCAGGATGCTGTAAAAAATATGCTAGAACATACGTTTCATCATTCATTATGCAACAAGAATATTGTTCCAGAGAACTTGACCTCAATCTTCATGCTTTGTTTTTTAGGCTTCCTGTCAGGAACTTTTTGAGGTTTTTATGTTTTAAGCCCTCATTAGCTTTAACTTTTCGCGCTAGTTAGTACTGAGCTAACTGGTCTGCTTTCCTGCCGGGTTTGTTTGGTACTCTTTCCAAAAATGCTTTCTACTTTATTGGCTTTAGAAACATCATGTGGTCCATACCTTTTACCTATTACCGGACAAGTTCCCTCGTTACTGTTTTAAAGCATTGGAACAATTGGGCAGACTTTGAATGCTTAGTCAGCTTTTTGAAGGTCATAATATCTGACCTATTTTTCAAAGGTAAATTGATCAAAAGAAATGTGAAGTTATTGAATTCGTCTATACAAGTGGTCGCATAAATGCTACATTGGGTTAACGCTGAGAGACTGAGGCAGAGTTTTAAGAGTGTGACGGGTGTATAAGGCCAATAATCGAACAATTTCTGCCTTGTGTTTAGGGGCATTGTTCTGCTGGAAGAAATATTTGGATTCAATGTCAAATTTCTCAGTTCTCCTATCCAAGTCGGTAACATACAACACTAGAACTACTATGTTTAACGGTTGACTAAATGTCCACAAGAAATATGAACTTTTAACTTACATAAAGTCAAATATCGGTGACTTTTGTCCATTTGTGTACATATGAATTAATTTAATTTCTATTTTATTAAATTTGTCATGGTGGAGGTAGACTTTACTATTTCATTTTTTTCCCGGTCCCGGTTTTGGTCTTTTATAACTTTTGGCGTAAGAAAAACAATTCAAAACACTTTATCACAATTCAATTAATCGTTTTTCTCCATTTCACCAAAATGCTACAATGTTTTGTTGTTGTTTTTTTTCAAACGCTTAAAATCATTTAAAATCATTATTCTTGACATCATGCAACGAAAATAATATTAATACGTGATAAATCTTTTTAATTCCAATTTACAGAAACAACAAGAAATGAACAAAAGTAAAGAAGTCATTGTTTTGGATCATAAACGATCAAATGCCATTAATATAGCAATGACTAAATTACCACCTCCCCGAGCTATTAAGGCGGCTATATTAAAAATGGATGCAACAGTGGTGACTAGAGAGGGTATCGATAAATTATTAAATATGTTACCCACAGATGAGGAAAAGGGTAAAATTCAAGAAGCTCAGGTATGGAATTTTTATTAATTAATTTAATTATTGAATTTAATATTATTTTTTTATTATACAGATGGCCAATCCGGAATTACCTTTGGGTAGTGCAGAACAATTTTTATTAACTTTAGCCTCCATATCTGAATTGGCGGCAAGATTAAGATTATGGGCATTCCGTTTAGATTTTGATAATAGTGAGGTAAGTTAAATGTGGAGGTAATAAAGCTTACGATACTTATTTATTTGTTGGATTTTTGTGGATTTTCAGAAAGAAATTGCTGAACCTTTAATGGACTTAAAACATGGCATTGAAATTCTTAAAAACAATCGTACATTCAAATGTATATTGTCCACCTTATTGTCGGTGGGTATCTTTTTAAATGGTGCTCCCGTTAAGGGTTTTCAAATTGAATATTTAGCAAAGGTACATTTGAATTTAATAAAATTATAATATTGGAAAATAATCTTATTTCTGTTCTCCCCAGGTTCCTGAGGTTAAGGACACTGTTCATAAACATTCGCTGTTACATCACTTATGTCACATGGTCATGGAATCGGGCACTGAAACTACAGATTTATATTCTGAAATTGGTCCTATAACTCGTGCCTCTAAGGCCGATTTTAATGATTTGGCTCATAATCTGGCGCAATTGGAACATGAGTGCAAAGCAAGTTGGGATCGTTTGAAATTAATAGCAAAACATGATTGTCCACCGCAATTAAAACAAAAATTAGTAGACTTTTTGGCCGATTGTGCAGAAAGAATTATTATTTTGCAAATTGTACATCGTAGGGTGATGAACAGGTGGGTACATTTAACAAGGAGTGAGATCGAAAAATTCTTAATATACATGTATGTTAACAAAAAGAAAACACTAAGTTTACAGTTTTCATTTTGTTTCTTTAATTGAAATTTTTGTACAGTTTACAACAAAAATCTTTATAGTTTAAATCACTAATGGCGAAATTTGGAATCTTTTTCGAAAACCCTTCCATTAACGCTTTAAAGATCCACACATTTTTGGAGAACTTTTTGTGCTCTTTAATTCTCCTTTAACAAAAGCCCACTATCTCTCCACTAGCCTTAACTTAGGTCAGTTTGGGGGATTTGCTTCCCTTGGTTCAAATACAACAATATTGTTCTTGTACCATTCATTTTTTTGTCATGGTGACAGAATGCCAAGTCGTCAGGCAAATAATAAGTGGACACATATTAAAGTCTTATGAATGGAAGGAGCATTCTTTATAAACATTCCTTGATGTAACAAATCATAAGTTCCTTTTGAAGCAACTACAAAACTGCTTGCCATACCAAGAACTTTTTGCGGAATTTCAACTGCTTTTGCGCCCCAAACTTTTCATCAAGATTGTTTCGAGCATCAGCAACGTAAAATTTTTAACTAGAAAGTTGCGACAAATCTGTCAGAACATATGTCTTGTCCCTGTTTTTGGCCTCAAAATTTTTTGAAGCGTTCTTGTCTGGAACTTTTTGTGCCTGGTATGTTTTTATATCCTACATTACCGTGGTTGGGTTATTTTATGTTTGTGCTGATGTCTGTAACATACAAAAAATGATGTTACATCTTCTTTTAAGAACCGTTCAACTCTTAATCATTTTCTGAATCGATAACACGATATTCGTTCGCCTGTTTGTCCGGCTGACTGTCCTTGTAAACGTTATGAACACTCTGCAGGCCTCAATTTTTGAAATATCTTGATGAAACTTTGTATGTGTTATTATTTTAGCCCAAAGACGAAATCTATTGAAATTGGCCATATTCGGTCCAAGATTTCAGATACCGACCAATACAAAGGTTCACCCGGAATGAGGTTTAAGGCTCATAATGACAAATCAAATAATACTTGAGTTAAAAGTTTTCTTTAATAATTTTTCGATCTCACTCCTAAATGAATTTATTTATGGATTTATTGAGTAATCAATATTTCTCCTTCAGATACCGCAAATTTCTTTTGTGGCTTGGTGTACCCCAACATAGTGTGGCCGATTCTCGTCCTAATGAATTCTGTCGCATTTTATCTGAATTCGCATTGGAATATCGCACTACCCGCGAAAGAGTACAGCAACAAATTGAGAAGAAAGCCAATCACAGAGAAAGAAATAAGACTAGAGGCAAATTGATTGTAGATATTGCCAAATTTAAAACCAAAGAAGATAAACAAGATGCTGAATTAAAGTGAGACATAAAACAATATATTTTGCTTTAAATTTTTTTACTAATTCCTTTTTAAATAGATCCCTTTTGGGTACCCCTACGGCTGATACACCTGATGGCACTTTAACCTGGCGCCGTAGACGTGCTGAAAATCTTCGTTCCCCTGTTTTACGTCAAAGTGAAGAAAATTTCACTGATGGTGATGATGAAATCTTAGAGTCTTTAGTTAAGACAGCCACCAAGGCCCCCGGCACTAGAACCACACCAAGAGAACGTAAACGTACTCGTCATGCTGATAGAAAATCATGTAAGTTTGTGTTAAGTTTTTGTTTTTTCTTTTAAAGATTTTTATTTTAAAATATTTAAAATGAGGGTGATCGGGTTTTTGAATAATAAATTAATTTTATAATTTTTGTTTTTTATTTTAATTTAGGTTTTGAGTTTTTTCAAAGACTTAACTCTATAGAATAAATAATAGTTCTTGAAAAATACATACAAACATACACATTTTCTCAAATAATAAAATCACCAAAAATTTGTTTTCCAAAAAAAGTAATTTTTTTGTGTTATTAGAACAAAATCACAGCAGGAACGGAATTATAACACAACACAAGTAAAAATACTACATTTGGCAATGACGAATTTTCAATATCCTCCACCACAAATGCGTGTCTCGTCCATATACAGTCACAGACGTATATAAAAGATTTTCTTAAATACACACTTAATGAGTCATAAAATTAATTATATGTTTGTTTATAACTTTTTTTCTAGTAAACCGATTTTTATAATTTTTGGAACGGTAATGGGGTACATATATACATATTAATATTATGAAAAAATTTCTTACAATTGATCGATTTATAATTGACAATAAGATCAATAATGAAAGATCTACGTTTAAATTTAGAGGTTACCTCTGATATTGGTTTATATCTTTTAATATATGTAAACAATTTTTCTGGTTTTAAATAGAAAACTTCTCAGGACAATAACAAATACAAAGGTCAAATTTCATTGAGCTCTGTTAATTATGAGAGAGGGCGAATAACGGACATGGCGAAATCGACTCAAATGTTTTATTAATGCATAATTTATGGGGTCTTAGATGACACCTTCTTAGCGGTATACACGGAATAACAAATTACATACTTTTCTTGGTGGTGGAGGGTATGGAAATTAATTTTTATGAAAGAAAATTTCTTAAAAATATTGAAAAACTTTGGCAGATAAGAATCATTCAAGCTTTATAATTCCTATTGGTCTACAAAAGTTTTAAAGATTTATTTAAAAGTCTCTTAATTATCTTTCCTGTTGTGATTTATTGTTTCTTCATATTAATTTTAATTTAATCTTAAATTTAGTTTTTTTTTAATTTTCTCTTTAATTTGTAATTTTTTAATTAACTTTTATTTCTTTACTTTTTTAATTTAAAATTTCTATTTATTTTATTTCCTTTTCATTTATTCAAACAACATTGGCTTCAAAAAAATATCCATTGGATTTTTATCTTAACAAAACTCTTTCATCTCAATTCATCTCTAAAAAAACCTTTTAAACTGTGTTTTCCTTCTTTGTCACCCTAAATAAAATTTTGAATAATTTTATACGAAACTTTAATTCCCATTACAAAATCCATATGTCATTATTTCATTAACGAAACCCTCCCCCCCACCTTAAAAACCAATTTGGAAAATTCATTTAAATGAAGTGAAGCGTTCACGTACCCGCGAAGGATTTACAGTTGAAAGAGCTCCATCGCCATAGAAATTTGTTTTATCGTGATATAAATTCAATTATTCATAAACACAATTTTATTTTAGTTTTATTAATGGTTAGTGGATTTTTTGTTTTTGTTTTGATTTTGTTTATTACTTTTTATTGTTTTTGTTGCCTTGTGTTGCAGATCCTTTTTGCTTGCTTTTGTTTGATTTTTTTTCATAAATTTTTTATTTTTTACTAAACATTTTTTATTGCATGAATTTTATTGAATGTTGTTATGAATTTAAAATTGGAAACGCCTTTTTTTGATATCGAATAGATTTCCATTGAAAATTTATTAAAATTTGAAAATTGAAAATGTTGTTGACAAAGCAAAATTTATGTTTTTATGAGTGAAAAGATTATTGACCATAAAAACTTACAACTAGAAGTGAGTACAACGTTCCCATGATAGTTGAATCGCCTTTGCTAAATAACTCGAGTCACATTCGTTCAAAGATTGTCAACCTAGCGACAGCAGTGTCGAACAAAAGTTTTTTGCCCAAGAAAGAATTATCGAATACAGGCGAACCGTTACAGCTCCAACAACTAGAAGTTAGACTAGTTCGAAAGTATGAAGTAACTGTTTTAATGGACAGAATAAAGAGCGGATGGTGAGATGTGTCCCCCTGTCACTTTCTAAAAAATTTGTTTTACTGATTAAAATGTAGGACGTTTAGGTTTAAGGGAAAGAGTACTGCCATACTCAGCGAATAATATTTATCGAATATCTACAGAACTGTAAAAGCGGGAGTATTCAAATTCGTTCTAATTACTTTCTTAAGGATCTTTTTTACTGGCCAACATGTAAGACGGATAGGACCATGGGGAGGGGTGTTACCACTCACTTTATTACAATTTACAAAAAAATGTTTTTATTGTTTCAATGACTTGTGATGAAATTTTTAACGTTTTTTCGAAAACTATTCCATTAACGCTTTGATAGTGCCCTCTTGACAGGAACATTTTGTGCCCTGAATGTTGTTAAACTTGGATTAGTTTTAACTTTTCGTACCAAATACTCCAAGCAATGAGCTAACCGTGCAACTTTCCTATCCCATGTGTTGGGAGCTCTTTTGAAAATTGTTTCTATTTTTTTGTTTGCTTTAGAAATATCGTTCACATGTTGTTCCTTCTACCTGAACCAGGTTTCCTATCAACGGACAAGTTCTCCCGGACCTGTTTAATAACATTGCTTTGAAAGCTTAGCCAACTTTTTGTAGGATCAAGTTGGGTTTTAATGAAAATATTTAATAAATTTAGTACGCACTTTTTTCTAGTCACTTGTTTTAATCGGATTAACAAAATATATTTATTTGTTTGATTTTAAACATAATTTCTGACTTTTTGTGTTAAGAATTTTTCGATCTCACTCCCGATTTGATATGGAAATGAAACTGGAGACTTTACAAATGAAAACTGCATTATCATTTTATCACGTTTTGACAACCAAACATCGTTCGATCTCAAATCGTGCTAATGACATGAGTATGAGCCAGGACCGTCTAAAGTTTTTATGTGGAACGTGTTTTTAGATTTTTCTGATCTCACTGTTTTTGTTGTTCAATTTTGAATTTAAAAATTTATTTAAAATTTTCAACACTCATGCATGTTTCATTTATGACGTTAATTTAAGATTTATTTTAAAATCTACTAAAACTTTTAATTCATTTTATGTTTTTAATTTCTTAAATTATTAATTAATTTTTATAAATTTTTTCTCTAATTTCATTGTTTTTTTTATCACAGTACGTCGTACACTTAAGAACGGTTTAACCGAAGAAGAAAAACTACAAGTAGCAGCTTTAATAAAAACCTATTAAGAATTTAAATATATGACTGATTTAGAAATTGTTGATAACTGAATACTAGAAAATATTGATGCTAAATTATCGAAAAAAAAATAAAGAAGCAGACTGAAATGCGATGAAAATGAAGCTGAAACAACCTTAATTTAAAGACGATCTCAAGAGAAAGGATTTAAACACTGAAATGAAATGGTTTCAATAGAAAATGGTGGATAATACAGGAATTGAGAATAATGTTATAACCAGTCTAATAAATGAGTTATAAGGTATTAAACAGTAAAACACGATTAATTATACAAAAAACAACGATTTTTAATTAAAAAAAAATATCTAAAAATTTAATTTTGTAAAAATTATTAAAAGAAAAGATAAATTTAGCTTAATTTAATTATTCCTAAATGAGATTTTAAAGATTTTAATTTAGATTTTTATTATTATTTTTTTTAATTTTGTTTCCTTTTTTATTATTTTACTTATTATTTTTTTCAAATTTATTATTTAAGTATTTTTTTTATGAAAATAAGTTAGTAATTTTGTTTGTTAAACTTATAACTAATTATATTATTAAATATAAAAATGTATTGTTAATTAAAAATTAAAAAAAAATAATAATTTTGTTGTGTTTATTTTATCAGTTTTTTTTAATTTTTTAATTAAAAATTTAATTTTCTTTTCTTAAACCAAAAATATTAAAAAAAATTGACGAAACTTTAAAAAAACGTTTAAAAAAATAAATTATTTTATAAATTTTATATAAAACTTATTTTATATTAAATTAAATTAAAAAAACTATACTACTTTATATTATAGAAATTATAACAAATAAAATTTCAATAATTTAACGAATTCTTAAATGTAATTATTTAAATAAATAAAATCTTAAATAAAAAATAAAACAAGTAAAAATGTTATTGTCGGTCATAAGCGATTTTGTAATACACTACACAAAAATGTTCGTTATATATAAGATTTATGCCATTCAAAGTGATATTTGGAAAAGGGCTGGTAAGGGACCTAAGAGAAGCATTGGAACGACCCTCCCAAAATTTGGCATTTGGTATTTATGCTAAGTTTCGTTAAAATTACTTTATATTAAGACTTTTTTAGCTTTAAACCACATTCCGGAAGGATATTTGGATGTGAGCTACCTCACCGAAAATGGCCAATTTCGATAGAGTTTGTTCTTTGCCAAAATTCATCAAGATATCTTAAAAATTGCTACCTCTATAGTGTTCACAACATTTACATGGTCAACCACCCAGACGGGTGGGGGGACATCGTTAAATCGGTTCAGAAAGCAAGCTAGCATCGAACGGTATACCTAAAGGTGGTTATAACATAATTTTTTCTGTTTGTTACAAACATCAGCACAAACGCATAATACCTCCAACCACTTATGGTGATGTAGGGTATAAAAATATTAAAGATAATTAAATTTAAAAAAATATTACTTTTTTGTGGTTCTAAAAACCATTTGTACAGGGCTGTTGAACATAATCCAAACAGAAACCACGATTATCAATATCGGTGGGTGCCTCTATGCCATCGGTATGGAAATATAAACGGAAGGGACGGACACTAGCTGGAAATATAAAAAAGAATACAATTTAGTTCAATAAGTCAAATATAACAACTAAGAAGTTATAGTCGGTAATGCCCGACTATTGAAAATCTTACACCAGATTGTTAGTTATAAGTGTTAGTTTCCAAAAATTAATGAACCACTCTCGTATAAATGTATGTTATAATTTATGCTTAATGGTACTAACATTCATGTGGGATTAATGTTCTCAAAAATTATTTTTTTCTGGGAAGAAATTATTTGGAATCTAAAAGAAATTAAGGACTTAACTTTGTAAAATATCACACATTTAATTTTGTTAATGTTTGTCTGGATTTTACGAATTCTTTTTACAATACCAACACGTTCCCACGACAACTGGTTCTCCGTTTCGTTTCCGAGTCACTCTTAGCTTAAGATTGTCAACCCAGCGACAGTTTTATCAAACGAAAGTTTTTCCCAAAAGAAAAAGTTATCGAATACAACTGAGCAGTTATAATAATTCCAAGGTGTATGTTAGATTTAAGCCTTTCAAAGGGATTTTTTGAAGAGGTGTTGTATGGGATCTATAGTAAATGGTGGACTGATCTTCGTATTTTTTGGCATATCGTTTTAGAATATCATACGGATTATTTGTGAACAATTTAATTAAAATTGCATTATCCCCATTCCGGAAGGAACATGGGAGCTTGTTTAAATAATGGACCCATTATCACCAATGTCAATAAGCATTGTCCTGGGCCAGACGACGGACGAACATCGTTAAATTTACTCAGAAAGTGTTCCTGAGGCGTACGGTATACTTTAAAGTCGTGGTAGCACGAAGTACTTAATGGTGCTGATACCCCCACCAATAGTGGTGTAGGATATAAAAAGTGCACCACAATTTAGAACAATAATTAAAAATAAATTCTATACAACAATAATGCCCTCTTTTAATAACGTTTTCTTAATTTCCCAACAAAAAAGCCCAAAAATGACAAAAAATCCAAAAACTCCCGAATATCATGTCTCTGCTTAAACACCTTAGCGAAGTCACTCACTCATGATTTATAACTAAAAGGCAAAGAATGCAACCCTGTTGTTATAAACGTTTGTTTACGTTTTTTTAGTTTCTTTTCTTATATTTCTAAGTGACAGTTGTGTTAGTGGAACCTTCTTCTTTTTTAATTAAATTCTCTAGTAAAAAATTAATAGTTTTTTAATAAAAGTGTTTAAAAATATAAATAAAGTGTTAAAGTTTATGGTGAAATAAAAATATTTTTCAATTGTTTCGAAACAAAATAAAAAAATTGTGTTTAAAGTTTGCAGAAAATTATGTGGAGAAACAAAATGAAAGTTATTTTGTTTATTAGTGATGAGAGTTTTTCACTGTCATTTGTGATGTGCTTAAAAGTGTATAATCGATAAATAAAATATTTTAAATGAAAAGACGTTAAAAATTAAAATTAAAAAAAATAAAATAAAATTGTAAAAAATAAATAAAGAATTAATGTCAATAGCTAAATTTGCTTTAATGAATGTTTGTTAATAAGAAAATACTTAAAGAATTCAATAATTTTTATATAAAAAATTATAATATAATCCTGCTTCCCTATATCCAGCATTCTTGAGGTAAGTCTATTCACATGTTATATATATTATGGACCATTCAAAATAAAAGTGAAATTAATATGGAATTTTGCTCAGCTTAATAACCCTGATTTATGGTATTTCAAAATTTTTATTAAGTAAATAAATCAAATATTTTCTCGGATACAAAGCCATTTTGCACCAAGTTAAATCTTTTTCAGATATAAAAATAGCAATTTTCAAGGCAATTATGATTAATTTTGTCAAATAAATCCAAATTTTCGTTTCCAAGTAAATAAAGCGTTATTTTGGTTGCATATTGGTAGTTCTTGAGTTGAGAAGAATTCTTGTGAAAACATAACCAATATATTCCAAAAAATATATTTCTGTCAAAAAAATTAAAAATACATTTATTGAAAAAAATTTTTTTTGAGTTATGACTACCTTACAGCAAATGAGCGATATGTGAAATCACGCATTGTATACAAATAACACTTTTATCTTTTATAAAACAGTAACATATATTGGCAATACTGCCTCATGATTATTTTTTATTATTAAAAAGTTTAAAATTTTTTAGAGTTTATGTGTTGCAGAAATTTGAACCCATATTTTAGGGTTAGGGATCTAATAAATAAGACTTAAGACTTACATCAATATTTTACTGAAATTAAATATTTTTCATATATAAATATATTTTTGAAAAAATTCGAGAAATTGAATAATGGAATGAAATATGTCAATATTGTGTCAAATTAAATTGAAGCAGTATAAAAAATGACATGTGAAAATGTAATCAAAGGTAAACAGAGAATTTCACAAATTAGAACTCTCTCTATGTAAATATATTATAAGCTCCGAAATTAGAACATTTGATGACTATTTGAATAATTATTTGAATAAGGTAACTGATCGATGTAATCGGTTTCATTCTTTATCTCTTAGTAGAATGTACATCAAAGTGTGAGTAATATTTAAAAAGGAACTAAAGAGCAAAAAAATAAAATGGAATAAAAAAATAAAATTATCCGGGAATTCAAACCACCTAAAATTTTTCAAGTATTTTATAACAACATTTAGAAAAATTTGAATAGTTCACATATTGGCCATTTCATATTTTGTTCGGATAATATATTCTATAATTCAAATTTTATTGTTATATTTTAAGGAACAATTACAAAATTTTGATATTTTATGTATGATTGTTGGAATAAATTTTTTCTGTAAACGTTTTTCGGTTAATATTGAAACCACAAATCAGCCACTATTGAAAAAATATGAGCCCTATAAGAAATTATGAAACAACCGTCGCACAATTTTTTTGTTTTGGTATAAAATTTACATATAAAATAGTGACGATACTTAAGTTTATTTTAAATTTATGTGTTTTATTTTAAACAGACTCGGCAAACTTCGGTTTGCCAAAAAATAATTATAAGGGCGTTGAAAAAATTTGAATATTTACTATGTATGGACGATACCCTCTCCCTGGTACTAACAGATTTTTTTACTAAAAACAAATTTTAGGGCGTTGTTGGTCCTACGCAAATATTAGTGTTGTATTATCTTACGATTTAAATAGATTATTAATAATTTAAAGTTTCTTGTATTTCCTATACTTCTTCCAGTGATGGTGTCTCTCAGTAGCAAATTTTGAGACTTTCACTGTAATTGTTCTTTAGATATTCATTTATTTATATTTGCTTGGTATTAAGGGTGCCACTCCGACTGATTCTATCCGTCCTACATTTTATTCAGTAAACCCGTTCTCGAAGAAATTAATTTGAACCAAATTTGAAAATTCTCGCTGTAGTAGTTCTTTACTCAATTTTTGCTTTGTATCATTTGATTTTATCCGTCCTTCATTTTGTCCAGAAAATCAATTCCTTGTGAAAGTGATTAGGGACAAATTTAAGAAGTCTCGTTGAAATAGTTCTTTAGATATTTGATAATTAATATTTGCTTTTTATGGTGGGAGAGGTAACTGGTCTTATGTAATTTTTTTTAAAGTCATTGTTATTTCTGGGTATATTGGGATCATACGTTACATACAATCATACAATACATACATACATACATACATACATACATACATACATACATACATACATACATTCATACATACAATCTAATTTCTATATATAAATTTATGAATTAAAGTTTTCCATAATAAAATGCTTTTGATAATCTTTTCGATACGATTATTTTTCTTGCTGTAAAACATTTGTGCCATCGCTAATAAAATACTAACAATATTTTTTCTTCAAGATATGACTTTTTGTACTCCCTGCTAAAAACCTACTTTACATTTTTAAATTATACCCATTTCTAAAAACCTGACGTTTATTTAATTCAAAATGAAATTATCTAAAACTTTTTAAATGATTCCAAATCTTGTGTCTTTGCTTAAATATTTTAGTTACGACACACACCCTTCATTTAGTATTCATTAATTCAAATGCAACTCTGCCAACACAAACGTTTGTTTACATTTTTTAATTTATTCTTGATTTTCTTAGTGGACAGTTGCGAGAGTGAAATGTATTATTAATTTAATTTAATTCTCTATTAAGAAAATAATAGTTTTTTGTTAAAAGTCCATGGAATTATAAATAAAGTTTTAAAGTTTTAGAATTAGTAAAAATATTTTTCATTTATTGCAAAAATAGAAAAGTCTATTTGTATTTTAAGTTGTGAAAAATTAAGTGGATAAACAAAATGAATGTATTTTTTTCTTCTATTAGTGTTGTGTGTTTAAGTCAGTTAAATCGATAAGTTTAAATTGATAACAAAAAAACGCTAGAAATTTAATTTTTTAATTGAAAAAATAAGGATAAAAAAATCTAAAAATGCTTCTGTAATATTTCCAGTCAGGTGAGTTCTAATATGATTAAATTCTATTCTAGGGAATAATTTAAAAAATGTATTAACTTTTAATAAAATGTTTCGGAAATTTCGTATTTATAGGAAATTTTCCGAAAATTTCTTATTTATAGGAAATTTTCCGAAAATTTCTTATTTATAGGAAATTTTCCGAAAATTTCTTATTTATAGGAAATTTTCCGAAAATTTCTTATTTATAGGAAATTTTCCGAAAATTTCTTATTTATACGAAATTTTCCGAAAATTTTTTATTTATACGAAATTTTCCGAAAATTTCTTATTTATAGGAAATTTTTCGAAAATTTCTTATTTATAGGAAATTTTTCGAAAATTTCTTATTTATAGGAAATTTTTCGAAAATTTCTTATTTATAGGAAATTTTTCGAAAATTTCTTATTTATAGGAAATTTTTCGAAAATTTCTTATTTATAGGAAATTTTTCGAAAATTTCTTATTTATAGGAAATTTTTCGAAAATTTCTTATTTATAGGAAATTTTCCGAAAATTTCTTATTTATAGGAAATTTTCCGAAAATTTCTTATTTATACGAAATTTTCCGAAAATTTTTATTTATACGAAATTTTCCGAAAATTTCTTATTTATAGGAAATTTTTCGAAAATTTCTTATTTATAGGAAATTTTTCGAAAATTTCTTATTTATAGGAAATTTTTCGAAAATTTCTTATTTATAGGAAATTTTTCGAAAATTTCTTATTTATAGGAAATTTTTCGAAAATTTCTTATTTATAGGAAATTTTTCGAAAATTTCTTATTTATAGGAAATTTTTCGAAAATTTCTTATTTATAGGAAATTTTTCGAAAATTTCTTATTTATAGGAAATTTTTCGAAAATTTCTTATTTATAGGAAATTTTTCGAAAATTTCTTATTTATAGGAAATTTTTCGAAAATTTCTTATTTATAGGAAATTTTTCGAAAATTTCTTATTTATAGGAAATTTTTCGAAAATTTCTTATTTATAGGAAATTTTTCGAAAATTTCTTATTTATAGGAAATTTTTCGAAAATTTCTTATTTATAGGAAATTTTTCGAAAATTTCTTATTTATAGGAAATTTTTCGAAAATTTCTTATTTACGATGAATTTTTCAAAACTTTCTTATTTACGATGAATTTTTCAAAACTTTCTTATTATTTCCTATTTAAAGCATCGTTTTATTAACTTCCTTTTGATAGCAATTTGGCAATTTAAAGGAAATAATATTTATGGAAAAATTTAGATGGTTTTTTATTGTGTATTTTTACTTACTTTGCACTGTTTTCTGAACCATACCAACTTCCGCGCTAAATGTACCACCACAAACTCGATCTTCACATGCACTTAAGGGGGGTATGCGATCGGCTGAACGCATACAACCTATCAAAAGCCAATCGTGTATACAAGCATTTTGTGTTACTTGTGTACCACCACCAACCATAGAACCAACAGGGTTTTG
Source organism: Cochliomyia hominivorax (assembly GCA_004302925.2). Classification (NCBI taxonomy): domain Eukaryota; kingdom Metazoa; phylum Arthropoda; class Insecta; order Diptera; family Calliphoridae; genus Cochliomyia; species Cochliomyia hominivorax. Next base: position 40,024,407 of record PYHX02000413.1, on the reverse strand, counting down.
AGAATTTCCCGATATAGTAAATGATCTCGAACGATTATTTTCTAAAACAAATTTAATTATTTTTAACAAACTTTTAATTTTGCAATTATAAAAATATTCTACTTACCCACATCGGGACAAGCATTATATTGAATACCACAAAAATTTCTCTCCGTTCGTATGCAAATACTATAATCTTGATTTGATAGTTGTCGCCCTGAAACTGTATTGAAATTAAAACTACGCACACGGCCACTTATACCAGTATAATACTGTAGACAACCCTGGTCGGCACGGCTTATACTGCCGCAGTGTATTTGTGAGACTCGTATACGCCAAATGCGAGGAAATGAATTACTGGTTATGACAGATAAAACAATCGCATTACTTTGTCCCAATCCAGCATCAATGTACACTGAAAATAAAATTTTAAATAAATTCTTTTTATTGTTTTCCAAATAATTTTTAATTTCTTACTATGATCTCCTGATGAGGTTCCACATATAGTGGGTACTGGACTGCTGCCAGATACCAGTAATTGATCTTGATTACACAAATGATTTGCAGGCTCTGGTGGAGCTATAGAAAACATTTCCAAATCTAATCTATATTATTTAAATTAATATAATATCATCTCTAAGAGTATTGTAAGTTATAATTCTTACTTACCTAAATTGACATATATCGGGATGGACTTTATGTACAGTTACCTGACAACTACCGGTACCATCGTAAGTATCCGGATGATTAGGATTAACAAAATATGTATTATTTTCCCGTATCATTCCACCACAAGTTTGTAAAACTATATGATTATTGTATTTTAATTGTGATCATTATACGACTTTGAAGAGAACTTACATACACAACATATTCCATAACCACCTCCACATGGTCCTGCCGGTATTCCACCTCGCAGTAGACAATCTTTATTTGGCAAACAATTACCTATTTCTCCAGAGGGTGCTGTACATTGAGCCGGCCCAATAGGAACTACATTGAATATAGGAAGAACTGAATAAAAAATAGGGACATATTAAGTTTTTGAAATGTTGGAATACAGTTTAAGAGGTAATATTATTTGAAAATATTATATTATATACTCAGATTTCTGACGCTGATTTATGTCGGAGAGAAATAGGTTAATACGTTTTTCATTTCGTCAAAATCCCTATGACAGTTCAGATTCTAATCAAATTATGGAACCTTCGATATAAATTGCCAACAAAATTCGATTTTCCATTAAATCATTATCAACTTCCACAAGATTTATTTCAATAAATGGACGAAATCTTAGATGTACCTGTTCGGATATTTTATACTAATTAATTTGATAAACAGGTCTTCAGCAGAAAATGTTTAGAATTTCTCTCGGATGTAACTAGATTAGTGATACCAAAAATTCTCAATTCCCGACTTGAGAGGTTAAACTACAAATTATTCTTACTTCACACGTACACTATAAATGACTCCCAACTTGAGTGGGGCGAGCATTAATTCAATGCATTTCACTGAACTAGATGCATAATAAGAGCAGTCATATAATAACAAACGTGGAGCTATGTGGAATCACGGTAGCAATTCGGTTATGTGAAGACTTAAATAGTCTAGACTTTGTGCCGTTCGGATCTATGCAGATTATTTCGACAAATGGAAATTGATAGATGGCAGCAAAAAGGATTGATATATCCCGACTATTTAGTATTGCAAAAGAAACTATAAATATCAGATCGGATAAACTTGGATGGCACAATTGGAAATTGAATGTCTTAAGTATTTACTATCGGCAAATAAGTGAAGATATAAAGGAAGTTGATGGTTGGTGGAGATTTAATACCATCTGAATTCTGTGGTTAAAAATAGAATCCAACGCTGTATTTTCCTACTCAAAATGAATGATGTAAGCTTTGAACAGAGTTTCTCGATTTAACTGAGAAATCGTCAATATTTAAGTAAAATTAAACATTTAAAAATCATTAAAGTGCAATGTTGGATTTCAAATAGTGGAATTCTGACCACGACAATTATCAGGAGGATATAGTGAAGTTAACACTGAAGTATGAAGTTTTTATAAGGAAAAAATGTGGGAGGTAATTCCAAAAAAATAAAATTAATTATGAATGAGTTTTGATAGTATTACAGAGATATTATTTGGGTGAATTCCTAGAAATTCATAAAGTATTTTCCAGACTACAACATCGTTCATTGGTCTTTGATGTAAGAGACAAAAATGACAGTAAAAATTGCTAAAATTAAACTTTGTAACTATTGAAGAAAATAAAACAAAGTAGTGGATAAGGAAGGTCAATAAGAACTATCGGGCAGAAAGTCACTAGAATTTTGTCGATAACTCCTAAACACTTCCCCTCTTCGAATTCGTTCTTTTTAATAATTAAAAATATTAATTAAAGAGTCATCATATTTTGCCTTTATGTAAATAAAAAGTGTCTCTGCGCTCATAAAACAAATATTTTATAAAATATAGCTTAAGGAGTGAGATCGAAAAATTCTTAACATACGTTTTTCAATAAAACTTTTAATCTCACTATTATTTGATTTTTTTTTCAAGTTACATTTGTAAAACAAATAGATATATTCTTAATCCGTTTGAAATGAGTGATCACAAAAATGTGTAATATAATTATGAAATATTTTCAACAGAACCCAACTTGGTCCAAAATTGGCCATCAGCCGTTACAATTTAACAGTACCGGGGGAACTTGTCCGTATGTAGAAAAACTCCAGTTAGAAGGAATGGTCCAAATTGTGTTTCTTAAGTCAAAAAAAATAGAACCCATTTCCAAAACAGCTCCCAACTCATTCGGTATAAGTCCGGTTAGCTCAGTGCGCGAACTATTTGGTACGAAAATTTAAATCTAATGCAGATTGAGATATAAAAGACTCAAAAAGATCCTGACAGAATCGCTGCTAAAACAGAGCAAGAAAATTGAAGTAAAGTTTTCTAAAAAAATATTCTTGTTTCATAAAGGACGATGAAACGTATGTTCTGTCTGATATTTTGCTACTTCCTGGTCAATAATTTTATGTTGCTGATGCACGAGGGAATGTTAAAAAATGTTTTAGGACCCAATTTCCCAAAATGTTGTTTATATCGCAAGCAATATGCGGAGTCCGCAAGAGAAGTCAATCATTTGGCTCTAAAAATACCGAAATTTACATCAAGAAAAAAAGCTAAGAATTCAAAATGTGTTTCCTTATTTTTGGTCTGATTTAACATCCTGTCACTATGGTAAACAATATCTTGGGTGGTAAAAGAACAATAATGTTTTATTTGTACCAAGAAAGACAAATCCTATAAACTGTCCGGATCTTGGTCCAGTTAGCTCCTGTTAAAGAGAATTGAAGAGCGCAAAAAAGGTTTCCAAAAGTGTGGTCGATTTTACAGAAGGTGGATCGAGAAAAGTGACGCTATAAAAAAGTTAATGGAAGTGTTTTCATCGCTAGTAATTACAACTATAAAAACATTTTTTTTTGTAAATTAAAAAAAAACATTTTTATCAGATAAAAAATATTAAAACTTTAAGTTTCGATGTTCCGTTATTATCAACATATATGTATGTTAAGATTCTTACGATTTCACTCCTTAATTAGTGAACATTTTTTCATAGTTTTGAAAGGTAATAATTAACAATAAATTCTTCAATGTCATTTCATAATTCCGCAATAATTTTATTCACCATAAATCACAATTTCATTGAATGACTTGGAATTTTACCATCAAGTTTTCATAACACTGTTTACAGTTAATTATATTTTATTTATTTTTTTAAATATGTAACGGATATTTATTATGTAATCACAAGTATCATTATATATTTATTTCCGTATTATATTTACACCTACATCTACTATCACGATTTGCAGGTGGTAGTGAGGGCATTTTCCATTTCGAACCAAATAGAAAATCTTTCCAAGAAGAATTTTCTACTTTTGAAGCCACAACACTTATTATAAAAATCGCACTATATACTAAAGTTATATCCGATTTCCATGATAATAAAAACATCCTGTTAAGGATATTCATGTTGATGTATTTTGAAAGTAAAATTTAAATCCGTTAGATGAAAACCGTTATTATTATTGTTTTGTTGTTAACGTTTGCAGATTTGGGGAAAAACTGTTAGGCTTCGCTTTATTAACGGTTTATTTATATGAAATTTAAAAATTTAAGGTTTAATGACCGTTTTACTAAATAACAATAATACAAATTTAAACAAAAAGTGGAAAATATAAAAAAGAAAAAAATTAAACTTTTGTTTTTAATTGGAATTTGGAAAAAATGTAACAAAATTTTCAAATTCATATGACTGACAGTTAGAGATTGCACAGTGGTCCCAAATCGCCAGTTTTTGGAAATAATTTTGTAGCGTAGGGACTATTTCACATGAACATTGAGATTGAGATCATTCCTATCCGAATTTTCGTTATTTTTCAATATTTTTCTTTTTCGAAGTGCAAGAACAATGTCAAAACTAAAATCGTCAGAAAAGTACCTTGAGCATAGAAATTTCCTTAACAAATATTCAGTAGTTCTAAATTTATAGAATTATTTCGAAAAAAAGCAATTTGGGACCACTGTGGATTTTAGTAAAAATATTGTTGTTTTTATTTGTTGACAATATAAATATGTTTGCAACAATTAGTTAAGGCAGCAATTGAAACAATTAAATGCGTGAAATGTGTTGGCGGTTTACATTTTTTTATTAACAGAAAAAAGTGAATTTTATTAAAATAATAAAATTTTGTGATTTTAAGTGTGACAGTAATAAAGTCATGCGAAATAAGTTTTTAGCATTGGTAGTGACATTTATTAAATGTTTAACATTTTTTTGGAATATTTTTTAAATGTTTGAAACTAAATGAAACAAAAATTATTTATATTTTTATTTTATTTATTTCTGGAAATGTGCGTTTGCATTATTTTATTTTAAAAAAATATTCCCTTTTATGTTTAGAAAAATTTTTGGTTGAATAAAATTTATGTTGACAACTTCCGGGTGCAAATAATTTGTAAAAATTTTATATAAATTTTATAAATTTACACATTTGTATATATTCTGTTGGCTTTTGCTCTTCTTTGAGCCTTTTTTCCAGTTCAAAACAAATAAAAGGCGTCAAGCAAATATTTTTGGATGTCACAGTGTCTTGAAAGTGACAATCATAAATACTGGAACATACATTTAGTTCACCTCTGGTTTAGTTCTAATTTAGTTCTAGTTTAATTCTAGTTCAGTTCTTCAGTAAGTTCACTTTTTGTTCAGTTCTAGTTCAGTTAAAGTTTAGTTCTAGTTCAGTAATTGGTCGTAATATTAACGTTCCGAAGTGCCAGTGCGATTAATCTTTTAAAAACAAGAATCAAGCAATTACAAATTGATTTCTACACAAATATTACATTTTACAAAGTTACATTAAGAAAATCATAAAGCGGAAAATCCAAAGAGACGAGAGGAAAAGGGTAATTTTCTCTGACGAAAACAATTTAATTTAACACGGTACTGACTCATAATAATGTTATTGGCACGATTTAAGATTAAACGACGTTCACGATGTCAAAACGTAATTTCGGCGGTGGTAAGTTTATGGTTAATGTAGCAACAAAAACAATTGCTCGAAGATACTCATCTCACTTTTAATGATGAAAAAATGAATTCCAGCAAGATAATGCTATTGTACATGTTTCAAAGCAGACTTACCCTCTAGGACAAACAGGCTTGTAGTCCGGACTTAAAGGCAATTGAGAAATTTTGCTGTATATAACGCGTAAGGTTTATTTCAATAATGCTGAAATTGACTTTAACAGAGCTAAAACAAAAAATGAAGGAAATGTGGGAGGAAATTTTATAAAATAACAGAGACTGATGGACTTAAGGGCGTTTATAGGAAAATGTCATTAAAACTGGCAGCTTAAAAATGAAATGTAAACAAAACTTTAACAATATTTTAATTAAAGTCTTGGTTTATATAATAAAAAAATATTTGCCGACTAAACATTTTAGTGCTTATTTTATTCTTCTTAAATAAAAGTTATGTGCGTTTAAAAGAATAAGCACTAGTGTAGTTTTATTTTAGTAAGATCTACTTTAGTTTTAGTTCCAATACTTAGTAAAGGCTCTTTCAAATCCAATACACATTTAATGCTAAACTCAACCCACTGTGCCAAAAAGAAATTTGCCGTTATCAACCCACACAATTGCAGTCAACCGTTAGAATGAATGAATTACTAATGTACTAAGCGATATACAGAAATTATCATAAACTCTGGGCTAAACATATATTTTGTACATCAAATAATAAATTAAAAGTACATCATAATCATTTCACACTATAATTATATCATTTTAATTTTTAGTTTTCCCAAAATATGTTTTTTTTTTTTTGCATTTTTTTGAAGATGAAAGTTGAAAAACTTTGACAAATATTTTGTCACATAAATAAAAATTTTGATAACATAATTAAATGTAAAGTTTATACAAAATTATAACCATAATTATAGTGATTTCGTCACATATAAGAGAGCAATTTAAGCCAACAAACAAAAAATGTAATTTAAAATTAACACCTTGAGTAAATCACAATTTGATGAAAATTGAAATATGGAAATTTAGGTTAAGGTTGAAAATTAAGTTAATTTCACAAATGAATTTCAAATGAAATAAATTTTGAATGATAAAATTTAAATTGGCTTTAATTCGATGCATAAATATATCGTCACTAAATTTTTATATAAAAATTATATTTTTTGATAAAACTTTAATTAATTGTGCAATTTGCTTAATAATGATATTTTTTGGGAAAAAGGCTTAATCTGTTATCATTAATTTGTCCTAACATGCGTCGATATATTTATGAAAAAATTAAAAAGAAATTTCTTTATAATTTATAATTTTTTATCAGAAAAAGAGGAGTGAGATCGAAAATTCTTACATTTGTAATATTACTTTTATTTGATTTTACTTATTATTATAATTTACAAAAATATTTTTATAGTTTTAATCACCAGTGATGAAATTTTGAACCTTTTTCATTAAAGTTTTATAGTTTTCTTCGTTTAAAATCTAATCCACTTTACGTCAACTTGTTTGTGCTCTTCAGTCTCTTTTAACAAGAGCCCAATATTTCTCAACTGGCCTTAGCTCCTAGTTTGAAAATTTGCTCTTTCGAACAAATACTACATTATTGTTCTTTACCTTTCAATGGCTTGTGACACGATGCCAATTTAGACCAAAAATAAGTGGCTACATTATAAGATCTTATGAAAGCAGCTTTTTTTTAAATATCCTTTGATGTAAATTCGGTATTTATAGAGCGCAATGTAACAAACGATTGGCTTCTTGTCATAACAAGAACTTTATGTGAAAGTTTAACTGTTTTTTGGTCCTTAACTTGAAGAAAGTTAACATCAGTAACATTAGATTTTTGACCAGGAAATTACGAAAAATCTGCCAGACTTGACTTCAATTTTCGTGATCTGTTTTAGGTCTCTAAATTTTAAGCAACGTTGCTTTTAAGAACTTTTTGATCCTTGTATGTTTTTTAACCCTGTTTTAGCTTTTTCGTACCAAACACACTGAACTAATCTGGCTGCTTTCCTAGTGGATGTGTTGAGAGCTCTTTTCTATTTTTTGGCTCTGGAACCATCATGTAGGTCATTCCTCTTATCTGCACGTTTAATAACATTGGAAAGAGTTTGGCGGCAGACCATTTATTGCTTGGTCAACTTTTTGGAGAACCGTGTTGGGTTTTGTTGAAATTATTAAACACTACGCACTTTTTTCTGGTCACTCATTTTAGTCAGATTAGGAATATATTCATTTCTTTGACATTTAACATAACTTCTTGATAAAAATATAATGTATCAAATAATACTTGGATTAAAAGTTTTAATGAAAAACGTGTGTTAAGAAATTTTCAATCTCAGTCCTTATTGAATTGCAAAGGAGCTAAATTTGTTATCACATGAGTTTCTTATCAAAATCGACATTTTTATGAAAAAACTAAAATGACTCTACCCTACTTAATATGGAGTTTTCTGAGAAAATAATTTAATTTAAATTGAATTAAAAGTTAAATTAATTTGAATTATTTATTTTATTATCAAAACAAAAAGGAATCGTATTATTTATTTCTATTTTATTTACAAGGGTGATTCTCTGTCACATTCTAATTTGTTTGGCCTGTCACATTCGTTTTTACATATTTCTCCACCTTCACGTGTCTCACATACAAAGCCTTCAGGACAAACACCAGTGAATGTTGTTAGTTTTCCATCATGACATTGTGCAAAAGTTGTGCGACTTGTACAAGCAAATAGTTCACCTATTCTACAATCTCCGCATCCTTTATTTGGTTCGCAAGCTGGGGAGCCCGATCCCTTCTCCACACATCTGAATTTTGTAGAGCTACATACTTTATTACCAGGGCAGGTTATCACTTGATTTGTGTTGGCTTTATTTTCAAAACATAAGTGATAAGAAGTCTCGTTAATACAGGCTATTCCATGAGGTGAACAAGTATTACATGACGCTTCGATATATGAGGGACTGAAGATGAAGACAGCGGCTAAAAGACAGGACTGATAAAAAATATTTCATAGTAAATGTTGAACTCAAATTAGCCTCAGTTTCACTTTTTTCCCCAGATTACTCACCACTTTCAACAAAGTATTTGAAATCATTTTCTTTGTTAAAATTTTCTTTGAAAATAAAATTTTTGATCTTTAATTGATGTTGTTTTGTGCGTTACTAAATAATTTTGTCAAATTCTAGCATGTTTTTATATCAAACTCTTTTCACGAATATTTAACACGAAAATAAGATTTTTTTTATCTTTTCCATAGAAGATAAGATAATCTTGAATTTCAGAATTTAATTGGTGTTTATGATCTACCGGTGTTTTAATCTTAAAAACAAAACAAATACTAAACATAGTTAATATCCTTGAATATCAGTTGATTATAGCACCTTTATGAGAAATTTTAAAACTTTGCGATGAGAAGCGATTCAAGGTTTTGCATTGTTACATATTTAAGAAATGTGTAATTTTGAAAAAATTATCCAGGTTAGTGGGGTAAGTTTATGTAAATTAACTTTATTACAGCCTCCACCACTTATGAGAAAGAATATTTGAAAACATATATTTATGCCGATATCAATTCAAAATCTGAGTCGTCTTAGCTATGGTCATTTTTCTGCTTGTTTTTGCTTGGCACGATCTGATTATCTGATTTTAATTAATTTTGTCTTGATTGTTCCGAGAAGTTTTAAAATTAAAACCAAAAAATTTTTCAGTGTATTTATATAGAAAAGGTTTATTCGATGAGCGTCATTTCGATTTGCGTCACGTTTCTCTCGTTCACTTTTACGCCGCAAGTCGCCCCGACTAGTGTACCCAAAAGGATTTCTAACTATGCCATTATGGTTTACGAATGCTTGAGGCCTACCAACGCGATAATATAAACTTGAACTAACATCGTCTGAAATGGAGTGACACTCGGTCGTTTACATACCGCATATTTTTAATTTTTGAGCGGCCATGGAAGGTTATCGATTAGTATCTGGACGAATATATTATGATTGTCTGATAATAAGGAGTATGTTTGATCGGAACATATTCCTCTAGGTCAGGCATAACAATACCTTAGCATTCTAGATATTCGACTTTGAACTATTTCTAAGTTTTAATGTCCATTAGTTACAATAACCATGTAAAGAAATCATGGCTCTCGTCGTTGTAATGATTCAATCTGCACAACTCACCTGAAAGTAAGTTGACATATTGGAATGACGACTTCCTACAGGAAGAAAATAGGGTAAGAACCTGTGAAGTAACCATTTCTCGAAAATCATAGCATAGGCAAATAGAGACGATATAACAGAAAAACAATTTTACAAATGGATAAACTCTCTTCACACTTTTGTTAAGATAAAATTATGGAATTTCTTGGAAAAGATTTCATCCGAATATGTTTTGTCAACATAGAATGGAAAAAATAATTTAATCTCATTTATCTCGAAATATTACAGTAATAATATAATTTTTGGAGATAAAACAAAAATAACTCTTAACAAACGTCTTTAAAGATACATGAATATAATAATCCCATTGACATTGAGAAATATAAAAATTTAATTGAATTTCGTTCATTTGGATGATAACAAAATTCTGAATAAATCGTACAAATTCTAAAAAAAACATATAAAAACAAAAAAAATACTTGTGAAAATTTAATTTGAAAAGAGATTTTAAAGAGGAAAGTTTAAAAGTTTTGTTGTAATATAGAAAAAAAGCTTAAAATATGTTTAAACATATGGTAAGTATAAAGTAGCATTAATTAGTACAATAATTATAATAAGGAACTTCAGTTAATTTTAGTATTAAGTCTTGGGCTGGTCCAATATGCCAGATCTACTTGCAATGTGTGTCGAGAAAGGAGTGGTGTAGCCTGTATTAGTGAAAAGGAATTTTATATATGTGTTAATGGAGTTGCCTTAAATTCAACAAAATTTTCATGTATGGGTGATGATGAGGTTTGTACTCATTTGGCTGTTCCTTGTCAACCTGGTGCAAAACCTTCTTGTGGTGATAAATCAAATTGTAACAAGTGTGAAGCAGATGATAGAGGAATTTTTACTTGTACTGGGCGTACAACATTTACTATGTGTGATGAGGGCATACTTTCAGATTTTCGTGGACAATGTCCAGACAATCAAATTTGTGATGTGGAAAAAGGTTTAAATGGAGAATTCCCTTGTGTTCCCAGTTGTATGGAAACAAAAATAACAACGTGTGATTATGATGAGAATATTGAGGAACCGGAAACAACAACTGTGGAACCAATAACCTCTACAACTACAGAATTGTCAACCACTACACCGAAAGTAACAAAACCTCCAATCACTTCTTCTACTACAACTGAAAAAATTTCTACAACAACTGAAGAATTAACAACTACTACAATATTTGATCCTACTCCACCACCAATAACCACAACAACAACTGAGAAAACTACTACAACAACACAAAATCCTGCAGAACTTGTGTGTTCACAACAGACAGCTGCAGGACGTTATCCTTATCCTAATGATGCAACATGTAAAAAGTAAGTTTTATTTCAGATCCCCACTTTATAATGTTGATCATTTGCTCAATTGAGTTAAGGAGGTAATAATAATTCACGTTATTACACTGACACTGCAAAAGTTTAAGTCTGTGACCTTTTTTTGTTACGCAGTTCTTAAGTAAAGTGTCTTGCAGTAATAGTGTCTTCTTCGATGGAAAAAATGGTAGTCAGAAGGGTCAAAGGCGGTTAAGCCAAGAAATTCCAAACATTGTTTCTTTCAATACGTCTGGCTGTCTGGTCGCCCTTATTAAAAAAAATCAATTTTTTTGCTTGTGATCATTTGATCCAAATTCAGCTAATAATAATGCAAAGAAAAAACCTTTTTAATCCCACCAAATAATCGGAACAAGACGCTCAAGCCAAACATTCCAACCAATGCATGGTAGATCGTTGTTATGATGGACAGTGTCAATTCGAATGTTCTTGTTATTATTCGTTGATTGCTCTTGAGCAAAGGTCCCCTGGTGATTGTCTGATCAATTTTAACAGTACAAAATGTAAAACTCTCCTTTGATCGCACCTTTAGCTGGACTTTATATGTAGACATAATACTTACATAAATTCATAAATCTCCTTAAAATAATCTTAGAAAAGATCAGCAGTTCAAAACCTAAAAAAAATATATATATAATGAAGTTTTTTAAAGTTTTTTCAGTTACTTAGAACTATCAGTTCTTCAACGAACAATTCCTATTCTCTGACCATTAAGAATTGTATTAAGGTACGCGCCAAATTACTATTTTTCTGTTAATTTAGACCTGATTTGTTTAAGTGCTGAACTATTTTTTTAACCATTTCTTCCAGGCAAAATATATTTTAAAAAGCATGTTTTTTCAAAGACTTTGATAGTCCAACCTAAGATGCCTAGAGGATTAAGGTTGGCAAGATCTGACTTAAAAGTGTGACCCTTTAAAGCCTGTTACCAACTATCGAGAGAAATTGTTACATTTGAATCTTTCTGTATGTGTTTTGCACTATAGACTCCGTTAGTCTTCGTAGGTATATACTCCGGACTTTTATCCACTGAGACTCCATCCATGAAAATATCCATATAATCGAAATTTTGTTTCTGTCCAAATTTTCTTAACGGGTTGTTTATTTGAGTGTGTAATTGTGTTCTTGACCTTTTCTACATTTGATGTGGTTAAATTTTGTTTGGTTCAAGAGTCTCTCGAAAACATAATAACTTATGTTTTCGGCGTTTCTTGTTTCTGTCTTTATTTCTCTGCTTTGGAATAAGAATATTGAAAAGACTTAAAAATACTGGGAGAGGTAAATCCGATTTCTAATAAAATAAATGATTATCCGGGTAAAAATTCAATTAAATTCAACAGACTTCATTTCAAAAGTTTGTTGATCGGTTAAAATATATGTTTAAGAACCTCTTAATGGGAATAACTGTATTTTATTATCATTTTTTCCAGGTACATTTATTGTTTCAAAAAAGGTGGTGTTATGCAAACTACATTCATGAAATGTCCAGGCGACTTCTATTTCAATCCTGCGACAACTCTTTGTGGTAGTTTTAAACCCCAGGGTTGTATTTAAATTGTATTTTTTTGTAACTTTTCTTTAGTATTTAACTTAGTAAAATCAATTTTATAATAAAAAAATATTAACGAAAAAATACTGTTATTTGTTTTATTTCTTATTTACAACTTTTTCTATTTTATTATAAGATCTTAATTTTCTCTTAGATCTTTTTTCTTGGTTACGCTTCTTTGTCTTTCACTTAGGTGTTAATTGAAGAACTTAAGATTTGTATTCAATAGATACATCTGCTGAGTTCTTTTCTTGAATAATTTTAAAAGATTTATAGTTGTTTTTTCCTTTTTGTATTATTTATTTAATGATTTTTGGAATATAAATATTTATATGGTCTTTTAGAAGGTACCCTACTAATAAAACTACATACAAAGTTTGTTGTTCTAAAGTTATGATCTTCGTAAAGTTAAGAAGTTTTCAGAATTTGCTTAATAAATTGATAGACATTTCTGTTGTTTGACTGACAACTAGAGTTAATCTGCCTTACTAAATATGACGTTTACTTACAGTACTCTTATCGACATGTCCTCAGATTTTCTGTATATAACGTAAGAAACGCATTAAAGGAAAATGTCAGAAATATGATTTCTCAAAAAAAAAAAAATCGAAAAATCAAAAACTTATGACACAAATTAAATCTAAAATAGAGTTCAAGAGAAATTCATTTTGACAAGACTTGACGGCAGATTGTATACTAAATTAGGGAATGAGGCTTCTACCTTAAATAAAGGATGTCATATAGTTTTGGCTCGATTCGGGCTTATGTCACTGCAGTCTGAAAGTTCTGCAGAAATAGGGAAAAATAACTTTGTAGTTTTATTATGAAATTTCAATGCTTCAAATTTTCCCGATCCAAAATTTGTAGTGGGAGAGTTATGAAGAATCCTTTAACATATATTTGTAAGAAAAAAAAGATTGGTTATTCGTATTGACCGTATATCAGACGAGGACATCAAAATAGTATTTTAAACATTTTTCACTTAAGATCGCTTATTATTAGTACTGTATATCTTACGCTATTAAGGTTCCGAAGTCATATGGTATTTGTTAGTTGGTTGCGGATTTTCTACGATGCAAAAACTGTTTGCTTTTTTCAATTATTTCATTTAAATTCATGTGGGAGATTGTAAATAAGATTTGTTGCATAATAAAGATAAAGAAATTCTAAGAAGTCTTTATTACCAAAAAAAACTTAAGATCTTTCTTTAAAACAATAATAAAAATAATAAAATTTTTATAAAGGAAACTACTTATATTATAAGATCAAATAAAGCATTTTTATATCGAGAGCATATGTAGGAATATCGTCATATCATAAATTTTGATAGTACTTATATGTAAATTGTCGTAATCCCCACAAAGAGCAGAGAGCATTAATAAATTTTCTTCTATTATTTCTCTTTAACTCTCGCAGCTGCTGTTTAATTCAGTCACAGTTTGTTCTCTCTAAGCTTCTCTCTCTTTTTCTCCATAGATGGATTTCAGTCTATAACAATTATAAAATCATTTTTAGTCTAAGTATTAAGTTTAAGATTCAGGCTTATCATTATTTCAGTTATAGACAAATACCTCCGTTGAACGACTCTTTGATTATTATCAAAGATTTATTCCACAGCAAGAAATTGAGAAAGTTTTTGATTTTATTCCAGGAGCATATGAATTTTATAAAATAAAGGAGCGAGATCAAAAAAAATCTTAACACACATTTTTCATTAAAACTTTTAACCCAAGTTTTATTTGATTATCAAATAGTGCTCGAACAATTTGCACGGAAAACAAATGCAGGTTTAAATACATACAAGGCCCAAAAAGTTTCTGACAAGAACGCTGCTTAAAGAAGACAAGAAAATTTAGTGGCCAGAAAAAAATATTCTTGCTTCATGATGAAACATATGTTCTGTCAGTTTTTCCAACTACTTGATCAACAATTTTATGTTGCTAATGCTCTAGGAATATTGAAGAAAAGTTAAGGGCCTAAAAGCAGACAATATTTTCTAAAAAGTTCTTATAGTGGCAAGCAATATGAAGTTGCGGCAAAAGAAACGAAATTATAAGCCAACGATTGTTAACAAAAGGACTGCTTTCATTTAAAAGACTTCGTTGTCCAACTTATTTTTGGCCTGACTTGGCATCTGTCATGGTAAACAAGCCCTTGAGTGGCTCAAAAACAATAATATGATATTTGTACCAAGAGAGATAAATCCTCCAAACTGACCGCAGCTAAGGACAGTGAAGAGATATCGGTTTCTTGTAAAAAGAGAATTAAAAAGCTCAAAAAAGTTTTCAAATCGTGTGGTTAATTTTAAACGAACATAGACCACCTGTTCTAGCAAAGTGACAGAAAGCTCTATAAAAACGTTAACGGAAGGGTTTCCGAAAAAGCTTCAAAATTTTTATTACAAATATTTAAAACTATAAAATATCAATTAATTAAAAAAATTAAACTGTAAGTTTAGTGGTTTCGTTTTTATTAACATATATGAACTTAAGGATTTTTCGATCACACTCCTTAGTAGATATATTTATATGTTCTTAGATAATCCTTTAAGATAAATCCTTTTTAAGTTTTTAACGCTATAGTGACACATCTCAGAGAAATTTTAATATAATTTGGCAGTATTCTGTGATTTCTTTACGTTGAAACTAATAGAAACGATGTTTGTACCATTAAGAAAGTATGGCTGTGCTACAACCATATTACGCTTAATATAAACGCGCCCAATCGCTTGAAACGTTCATTATACGAGATCATTGTACTTAGAAATAATCTAAGATTGTGGTAACCATAATTGGTCGTACCATCGAGAAAATTTGGAATTGCCACAACTATATTATGCTTAATAGAAGCAATAAATTACCTTCATTGTAACCATAATTATAATTTTTCTCTCATCGCATACTTCAACCTACAGAGTTCATAAGAAAACTCCACGATTCAAATATATATAGAGTTACCCTCTTACCCACTACTAGCAATTGCAGACAACAAGTCCACCTAACATCTAAGTCATAGCTAAATCATAAATATTTTATGATTTATTTACACAGTTTCAGCGTAAAGAAAAGTCAAATAAAGAATCAAATAATAAATAACAGAATAAAAAAGAAAGAAATGTTAACAAATAAATTAACACCATCATCAAAATAGAATTGTCAAGATGGAGATCTGCTCAGAAAACTAAAACTAAAACTAAAATAAGCAACATAATCATGAACTTGAACAGGTAGTACAACGACAACCGTCAAAACGTTCGGATTTACAAAAACTAGTGAAATTTAAATTTAAAAAAAAACGCTTAAAAATCAGGAGAAAAAGAAAGTGTTTAAGAAAAATTCTCAAGAAAGTAGAAAAAAATGTTAAAAAATAAATTTGGAATGTTACAACTGGTGATGTGGCATGTAAGTGTTAAAAAATGTGTTTACATTTCCTCTTAAAAATACCTTTTCACTTGGACCTCCCCTTAAGATTTTTGGCCTCCTAATTGTTTATATCAATTACACGTCCGCGGAGTGTAATGTTTGTCAATCAAATCAAGCTGCCTGTGTAAATTCTACTTCATTTTATTTATGTTTTGGCGGTAAGTTATCGCATTTGCCGTTATTCAACGGTTTATCTCATTCTTTATTTAATTTCCTTTTCGTTTTTCTCTCTAGATAAAAAACCCAATACGAATATTTTGTATCATTGTAAAGATGGTTTTGATTGCACTGATTTAAGTGCAATTTGTGTACAAACCTCTTCTCAACGTCCACCCAGTTGTGGTGATACTTCATTGTGTGGTATGTGTGCGGCACATCGTAATTTTTTATTTGCCTGTCTCAGTCGTACCACATTTCAAATGTGTTATGGCGCCATACGACCAACCGGACAAATTGGTTATTGTCCACCCGGTTATGTTTGTCATGGTGGTAGTGATGCTGTTTGTGTTTTGGAGGGTTCAGTAGATAGCGTCACCTGTGATATTGTTGATGATGGTGGAATTCCATCATTGCCATCATCAACAACATCAACTACAGCAAAACCAACCATCAGTACCTCAAAACCGGGTGCAGGTTCAAGTACAGAATATCCCGGAAATGAAAATTTAACACCGGCAGAAGTGTGTGCAGAAAAAATGTATGTGGGTTTATATCCCACAGTCCCCAATGATCCGTATTGTAAAAGGTAAGTATGAGTTTGAGTTGTGAGATGGTGATTAAGGAAAAGTTAATTTTTATTTTAAATATTTTGAGGACGTTCAAATTATATTCTAATATTTTGCAAAACATTTTATTAGTAAACATAATTTCCAAATATTTGTAGTTCTCATTTAATTCTTCTTTTTAAAATCGAACGCTTAAGAATGAATCATTAAGTACATAAGTGTATATGTACTTGGACCATATTAAAATTTGAATCAATTTAGAAATGCCCGTTGTAGTTGTATTAATTGCTGTTGGGAAACAAATGTCGTGTAACATGTGATTCTTGGTCACATGCTGGACAAATGTTAGGGACGGCACGGCTAATAAAAGGCCTGTAGGCATTGATGTTGTCCCGATCGCAGTTGTGCTATATTTACCAATAACAGCCGGTTAACACTTATTCCTACTGTGCAAATGTAACCCCTAAGATCATCGGATGGTTAACAATCGAAATTTGGAAAAAATCAGAAACATGTTTACGTCTGCCAGTTCTTGGTACAGCCGAATATAGTGTTTTTAATGCTAATTTAATTTCCCCAAGTCTTTACAATATATTAGGCTCTGTAGTGTTTCCGATTCTTCCATTCCAATTATTAAGCTATTAAATTAAATTAGAATTATTATTTTGGCTTTCATTTAACCCGATGAATTGGTCGACTTTGAACCGAAATATATATAACGAGTGAGATCCAATCTTAAGCTTTATAAAATTCAATAAACAGGAAAGGAAAAAATCGTTATCTAAGCACTAATAATGAACTCGTAGCTCTTTTCACATAACTTTTTCAGTATATTTTTTGGAACTGTTTAAAAATATTCGATATTTCAAAACTGTATTTTTGTGCTCTTCATCCGATATCTATCTACAGATCAGGATCTGAACAGTTTGAAGTATAAGATTGTATTATTTCAAACATATATTTTTTTCTTGAACGTAGATTCGTGAAGGCACAGTCTATACAAAACCAAGATAAACGTAGATACTGTTGCACAAACCCGAACTCAATTGAGTTAGCAATACTCTTGTATACAACGGCAGGGTGTTGAAGCTGACGTCTGTGAATTTAAAACAAACGATATTTTATGCTCATTTTGGAAAATAATATTTCCGGATCCTTGGGATCGATTTTAACTATTGTTTTTGCAGTAATTTTGTATTTCTTTTTATTATCTGGCTCAAGTTTCTCCGATATTACTTCGGTCTGCAACGTTAAACTGGTTTAATGTTTTTATTTAAATGCAAAAGTTTATATATAGAGATTTTTTTACTGATCTGTAAAAATTGTTCCATAATTTGCTTAATAATTATATCCACTTTTCATTCCTCGAACTCTCATGAAAATTTTAGATAAAAGTTGTTTAGAATTACATTTAGGATTCAGTTGCAGTTAACATCTTATTGCAAAATCATGATTGAAATTTACTGAAATAAATTTAATACCAACCTCTCGCCCTTAGATTAAACCGATTTATTAAGTAACATGGTACTCAGTCGAATTAACGTTGTCCACCCATCGACAAGTTGTCCATTTAAGACTGGTAAATAATCAAAAAGTCACTGCGATTTTGGAAAGACACAGAAATTTGTAACTTTTCATTTCAGATCATGGATTTTATTTATATGATATTAACTTTATTGAGGACCGGTTTAAAATTTTCTATAACCTCCTCTATAAATACCTTAAGGTATTTATTCATTGAATATAAATCCTTATACAATGGCGTTCCAACATTTGTGATATTAGATCGTACAAAATTTGATCTTCATATAAAAATGGGAAAGAACCCGTATATATTTTTAAACAGACACAACAAATCAATTGATTATCTATATTGCTCTTGCAGCAAGAGTTTTTAAACTTAGACCCTTTCAAGAAATGTGTAGGGTGGTAAGAGTCAGATGTGCTGTTACCTATAATTTTATTACTGAACGAATTAATTGGAAAAAAATTAAAAGGGTATATAGTATGTATGAGGAATAGATCATAATAGCGGTCATCATAGAACGCAAATATTAATTACAGATTTTCTGTAGAACTAATTTTGTGAGAGATTTATATTTTTGAATTTTTAAGAGAATTGGAAAAATATAGGAAGAATAGGTACAAATGGCAAGTGCGACGAAGCGCAATGGGTATTTGGTTTTCAGTTAGAGTTTTCCACTGATATAAAGCTTTAAATATTTTTTAAATTCATTAATATTTTTATTAAATAATTTTTCTTACAGATACATTTACTGTCATTTATCCAATGGTATTATGACTGGAATCGAATACAACTGTGGATCAGGTTCATATTTCCATATACAACAGCAAAAATGTGTCTTCAATAAACCTACTTATTGTGTATAATTAAATTCCAATTAAAATTTTAAGAAATAAAATTTGTAAATATTTTAATAAAATCACAATTACGTTCTTTATACCGATTTGGGGATAAAAGACTTCTTAGCAACTTGATGGCTTGTAATCAACACAATATAGAGAATTTGGATCAAAATATGTTGAACCGGCACAGGTATAAATTTGACCAGACCAAACTCCAGCAAATGTGCGAAAACAATAAATATATCTGGGAATTAAAAAAGAATAATTATTTAAAGTATTAAAAACTAAATCTGATTAGATCGGGTGTTAGAGTCACAAATTTCGTCAACTTACTTTTTACAAGTGTTATCAAAATTAGTGGGTACTGGAAATCGGGTATTCTGACGCATAACATTACAGAAATATTGGGCATAAGTAGGAATTGTTGATGGAAATGTGGGCGTGGCAGTAGTAGTGGTAGAAGTTGTTGTACCTATTGATCCTGATGTGGGGCAAGTTGGGTTATTCTTAAAAATATTTCACAATAATTATTTTTTTCACATTTTTTGTATAATTTCTCTTACCGCTGCGGCATCCACACAAATTCTTGGTGAATTAATATTACACACTTGATTTGCACCACATGTACCGCTGACTCCAGTAGGTGTTGTTTGACCCGAACATAAGGAATAAGTTGAAACACCGGTACAGGCAAATACCAAATTAATATCACATTTATTACAATCACTACATGTAGGTTCAACGCCCGCAGCATTTGGTAGACAAATTACACTAGTGGCCGTTGAACAAACATAACCACTGGGACAAGTTGTGACCGTTCCACTTGGGGTATTATTTACACAGAATCGATATTCGGATTGTGAAACGCAAGCCATATGCGTTGTATTCGAACAAACATTACATTCCGCCTCCAAATGTTGAACATAAATCAATATAATTATTGATAAAATCTACAAGATACAGATACATTTAATTAGTTAAGTATCTTTCAGATCACTTGCTTAGATTTGAATTTGATAAATTAATTTTTAGTTTTTTTTGTTCATTGAATATAAGTGAATTTCTTATTACTTGCAATATTGCCACCTTTGCGTTCATGACTCTTTTCACTTACAAGACATGCAACTAAATCGTTTAAATCTTGTTGTCGTTATATTTAATGCAAATTTTTGTTGTTTTTCTTTCGATCTTATTAAATTTTATCTAATCTATAGTTTTTTTATATGGCAATAATTTTTTATGGAATTTTTTAAATCAAGAATTCGTTTGTGTTTTATATTTGGGGAAGGAACAATTTAGAACTTGCACCCTACACATTTTTAAGAATATATTTTTTGCTTTCAATTTTAGATAAATGAAAAATCTAAAAAAAACAATTAAAAAACAAAACTTTTATTTCAAAGTAACATAACTTTAAATCGGATCCACATAGGTATATGATTTTTGTATAAACTATTTTCGGAATTAAGTGCTGGATCCTTGAAATATAAATATTTTAGAAAATAGTTTAGACTTTAAGTTTAAAACATTGAAAAAATTATCATTGAAAAGATTTCAAAATTTATTTTTTGTCAAAATATCTATTTAACTATGAGAGATATCAATCACATATAAGCGTATTTTTTAGTTAATTACAAGGACTAATTATATGTAAATTTCAATTGGAAAATACCAGAGAATGTCCATATGACTTTTCATCTATATATATAATAATAAATCTTTGTTTGTTTGTTTAAGACTTATAGACAGCTAAACTACTGGACCGATTTTGCTGAAATTTTCATAGAATGATCCCCATATATCCGAACGTAACATAGGCAATAAAAAATTTCGATAGGACCAGGGGGAGAGGTAAACCCCATATAAAGAAAATATTGATTATTAAATATCTAAAGAACTATAACAGCAAGGATTTTCAAATTTGTTACCAAACACTTTATCAAGGAATTGTTCTTTTAGACAAAATGAAGAACGGATCAGCTCAGAAGGAGAGGCAGCCTCCATACAAAGATAATCGAATATCTAAAGAGCCACTACACCGAGAGTTATCAAATTTGGTCCCAATAAATTTTTCACGTAACTGTTTGACTGGACAAAATGAAGAATGGATAAGATCATGGGGAGAGGTGTCCCCCATACAAAGAAAATGTTGATTACCGAATATCTAAAGAACTGTAAAAACGGGAGAATTCAAATTGATTCCAATTACTTTCCCAAGAATATTTTTTTACTGGCCAAAATGTAGATGTTTGGACTTGGTTCCAAACATTTTTACTGAGCAAAATGTACGACGGTTAGAGTCAAGGGTAGCTCCCATGCAATGCAATTATTAAATAAAATTTTAGAACGGACAGGGCCAGGGGTATTTGGACAAATGATCATTGTATAAAATATTTTTAACACACGTTGTGATTTGTGAAATTTCTTTCGAGATCTTCGACTGAGGAGAACGTTTGTGCAGCAAATTTAAAAAAGTAGTTTTCGAGTTTCAGAATTATTCCTTAAAGAACACATTTTGGGACAACTGGGTGTTATTGAGCATATTATGTTTGTGCCGTTTGTAATTACTGTAATACTAATTTATCCACCACCATATTATTGATTAAATGTTTTATTGTCAAAATGAAATTAATTTAACAATTATTTTGTTGGCTGTAACAATAAATATTTGCCACAATAATAATAGTATTGATGCAAACATAATGCTATAATTGTAAAATAGTTCATAACACACTTTAGAAATCGTAAATCTTTTTTTAAATTAAAGTATGCCTCAGAATAGGTCATCTTAAATGTATCTTTCGGTTCGATAGCTGAAATTTTATTTGTTCTCTTTTATTTTAAATTATGTAGAATAATATTTAGATTTATAAAAATGTTTATATAATTTATTTATTAAATAACTAAAATATAAAATTTTCCTAAACTTTTCGACTTAAACCGTTTTGTAATTGAGAAATTAACAATATAATTTTCAACAAATAACTAAGGGCCCTGAAGCATTTGTGATATAAACTAAATTCAATAGAAATATTAGTTTTCGTGAAAAACAACGTTTTTTATTACAAAACTTTTATTATAGTTACTATATAGTTACTATAAATTAGTAAAGGTTCTTGATCGTTTGCTTTATGGAAGGGTTACCGAGTTATAAAGAAATTGTTTCTGATGATTCAGATAATATTTTTAAAATATTTCATATATTTGCGAACAAGTTGATATATGCGCGATTATGTCACAATAGTGAAATTAGGAAGAAATAAGCTTTTAAGAGTGAAAATAATTATGTTACGGAGAAAGTGGGTAAAATTAAAACAAGGGAATCCCTTCAATGTTATGAAAACCAATAATTGTTGAAGCGATTAAGAAAGAAAAATATAAAATGGGATCGATCGTGATCATAATTTGGCAACTTCTTAAAATGACTTCTACACTTAGATTTTGGTATATAATTTTTATGAAAAATATTTCTAGAAGAATTATATCAATACGCAATTTTAACATTTATGAGGTTTTTAATCTTTAACTCCTATTTCTGGAAGTGGTTTAATATTTATCCATATAAGATGATTCTCCCGAATTTCCAAAAAGTATATATTTATAATTATAGATTATTAATAAGTTTTGACGAATTTCAATAATAGTGGACCGTATTTACGAATTTTATAAACTTAAATTCCCATTTCGGAGAGGAGTCCCATTATGTTGCATTATTTTCTATATATTTTTGTTCCAAAATAAATGACAAAATTTCAGAACAATTTTGAAGGTTATAAAAATGATTATTGTAGTTTATAGCTTTTTCTACTAAACCGATTTTGATAAAATTGGTACATTGATGAAATAATCACAGTTATACATTATGGATAAATTTTAATTTAAATTCATTAGTTTTTATTGAAAATTAAAAAAGTGATTTTTGTCTGAATTTTGCGGTTGTAACGAGTATTGAACCAATTTTGCTGATTTTGAATAGGAAACTGCTTACAACAATAATGAATTCAATTTGTTTTATTGAACTTTTAAAAATTTTTTCGTTCTATAATTTTTTTTTAGTTTTTGGGCCGATATAATTGGTTTTAAATAGAAAACTGTGAACAAATTTTGTTGAGAGAGAAAATAAAATTTGAGATAAAAGTTAATTATTAAATTCATTTTTAGAGAATGAATGAATTTTGTAAAAAATCTTTATTATTAAAATAAACCTTAATTTTAAAACAAAATGTCCTTTTAGAAAATAAAATTTTGAGATTGAGATAATTATAATAATAATTAAATAAAAGTTTGTATAATCCACTTCCAAAGATAATCGAAGAACAAAGTATTTTAACACCCTTGTTGCCTATAATACGGTTGTGGACTCATTCACGTTGACAATCGTAATATGGTTATTGGTTAATCATAGTATGGATATAAAACAATCACAATTATGCTTGTGGGTGTTGACGCACTCATTTTGATAAACATAATATGGTAAAAACATCAACATTTAATTGTTAACTATATTGCTGCAACAATATTGTTATCAAAATACAATTATTTATTTACCTTTAAGGACTTTCGTCATCTTTATTTAAATTTGTGAGGAAAAATCTAATTCCTGGAGCAAAAATATTTTTTTAACAATTTTTATAGGAGAATATTCTCTGGAATATTTACAAAATATTAATAAATTTATAAAAAATAATTATAAATACTGTTGTCAGTGATAAAAATTATTTAGAAAGTAGATAATAACTGTATAAATTATAACTTATTTAAAATAATACCTGGCAACTACGGCGAGACATTTCACTATACTTATTAGGAAATATTTATATCCTAAATTGATCTCCGATTTAAAATTAATAAATGCTATTAAATTCCTATATATTTAAAGATTTTATCTCTCTAAAGATAAAATAAAGAATTTTTTATTTAGAACCTTTTTAATAGAAGTCCAAAATTTAAGTCCTTTAGTTTTTGTTGGTTTTTCTTAGTAGTCTAACTTCTAGTCGACTTTGACCAAGTATTTTCTATAATTTCTAAATTAATACTAAGAAAGTTAATAACATCTACTTAATGTGTTTTTCCCTCAGTTAGTACCATTAAGGTCATTCTGTTTAACATTTCATAGAAGTCTTCGAAATGAGGCAACGCTTGAAATTATTTAACTGCGTAAGTTATTCAATTCAAATATTTAAAATTTGTTCCTTCTAAATAACAAAAAAGAACTTTTGATTTAGATCTTAATATTTCTATTCATATTGGAACTGTCATCCTTAGTCCAATCAGATTGTAATGTTTGTAATGCTCAAACAAACACGGCTTGTATCTCTCACTTTGAATTCCAACAGTGTGAAGATAATAAACCTTTTGGTACAAAATATCGCTGTAATGAGGGTTATTATTGTTCGATATTGGGAAATTGTACGAAATCTGCTTCACTTAATGCTTGTCAAGACTGTCTTAAATGCGATGATGATAATGTCTTCGCTTGTTTGGATACAAAAAGATTTGCTTTATGTATAGATGGTGCACTATCTGATATTACGAGTCGTTGTACCGGAGATTTAATGTGTAATAGAAATAATAGAAATATTTGTGGTCTTGTAAGTAAAAAAAAAAACTTTAATTAAAAATAATATTTTAAATTAGATTTCTAAACATTTAGACTGCTCCAAGTTGCTCATATCGTGATGATCAATCCTCTACTACTGAGCCACCTACTACTACCACTGTTTCGCCAGCTCAAGATCCTAATGCCTTCTGTCGTCTTATTAAAAAATCAGGACGTTATCCTGTGGGCACAAATCCTCAAACAACTTGTAGACAGTGAGTTCAGTTTTAAGGGTTTTCTTTGTTCAATATTGGTTTCCAATATATGTTGTCTTCCAGATATGTTACATGTGTCCAGGTTGGTGATGTTTGGTATGGTCCTATTTACAATTGTCCTGGTAATTCATATTTTGATATGTCTCGAAATGGTTGTGTCGCAACTAAACCAGCTATATGCAAAGGTACTGTTACTGGTTTATCATTTAGAAATCTTTTATTGGAATTAGAGTAATCGATCTGGACGTAATGCTCACATCTAAAAGAAGCATATGGTCAAGGGGAAATAAAATATCTATAATGCATTAAACGAAATTGTTTTATTTTATTAAATATCCAATGAGGATTGGTATAGAACTCCATAAGGTAAACTTCTGTTCTGGATTTGATTTAGGGCTGTTCAAAATATCAAAACAATCTAACTTTCATATGATAATTTTTTTACCAGTTATCGGTTTTAAAATGCTAACTAAATATGTTATTACAAAATTCATTTATAGTGAAAATTTTTGTTTTTTATCAAGAGTATCTTGAAAACCTTTTTCGATTTTCATTAAATTTATTCCATTAAAGACGACAGTGCCATTTACAACATTTAGGGTAGAATAAGGGTATTTTCAAAAATCTACTTTTGGTAAAAAATAAATGGGAGATGGTGTTAAACATTGTTGGTGCGATATTTTCTGAAATGTCTCAGATTTATAAGTTTGAGACCTCCGTATTGCTCTTTTGTTGTATTAAGCACTTTCCTGTTTAAAACTGGCTATATCGGTTCATTAGCAAATAATATTATAGACCGATATCTGAGTCAAGTGCATTGGTAGTCATAAAAATCGGAGCTTTTTGGACTCCGATTTTTATTATTCTTGGAATAGCAGTGGGATGTATTTAGCTTGACACAAAGTTAAATTTTATTTTAATCTGATTAATAGTTCTTGTAAATAGACAAACTTTTATTGTCTAAAATTTAAGGTTGGTTCAGATAATGGCCTATAACTTCTTTATTATTAGATCAATTTTTGTTGACAAAGTTTTTCCTTTAATTTGTATTATTATTGTGATAGACAGACAGACAGACAGACAGACAGACAGACAGACGGACATGGCTAAATCGTCTAAAATTATGATATGATGCAAGAATGTTGATGCTTTAAGGGGTTTACGATGATTCCTAGTTGGCGTTACACGGAATGAAAGGTTAATATACTCTATATCGCCACTTGCGGTGGTGATGTGATGAATCAAGTATTTACAAATGTATCAAATTCACCATCCCAGCTGCAACATGCATGTTGTTAAAAGTTTGATACCACACTTTAGACCGATTAGCATATCAAACATGATCGTTCCAAAAAATCCATAAACATTTTCAAAGTTCTTCCATTGTACTTGTATGAAATAAGAAAAAAGCTTTTTTGTTCAAAAACAAAAAATTCTTTCTAAAGTTTGAAGTGTTTAAATGTTGCAACCAACAAAATACCGTTGAATTTAATAATAAAACTGAAAACTAAATAAAAGTTTTAAGTATTTTTAATAAAAAAAATGTAAAAAACTACAATGAAACGTATTCTTTAAGTTATAAAAAAATCATATTGTAATCATAGCTACGTAACAGATCAGATGTTTCTTTCTCCATCACCAGCTGTTTGTTACAACAAACAAGTTGGCTCGACATTTTTTTCTTTGAGTGGTTTGAACTCTCTTGCAAAGTTGCAAAATGAAAAGGAAGAGGAAAAATGTAACATTATAAACCACGAAAACCTTGAAACTTGACAAATAATAATTTTGACTATAAAAAATTGTTCTTCTAAAAAGTCACATTAAAATTCCCAACAAAATTAAAACTTATGGAAAATTTTCTTCATTTTATGTTTTATGAGAAAATTATAATAAATATGAATACGAAGGAGGAAAACCCAAAATGGAAAATGTAGGTGAACAGCTTTTTTGGAATATTGCAAAGTTTTGCAACGCAGCCAGGCATCAGGTGTGTAAATGTGTCAGAGGAGAAAGTCTGAGGGATAAAACTAATTGAAAAATTAGATTAATTTTTTTTAATTGAGAATTATTTTGTTTCTGCCATTAAGACAATGTTTTCTTATTTTAAGATTTAATTTGCGAAAAAAGTTTGGTTAAATTGAATTTTATGTTTTAATGATGTTTTGGTACTTGAGGTGCGATTTAT
The DNA here is from genome assembly GCA_004302925.2 of Cochliomyia hominivorax. Classification (NCBI taxonomy): domain Eukaryota; kingdom Metazoa; phylum Arthropoda; class Insecta; order Diptera; family Calliphoridae; genus Cochliomyia; species Cochliomyia hominivorax. The sequence continues at coordinate 39,997,232 of PYHX02000413.1, read as the reverse complement.
GGGAAAATTAGGTTATTTAAATGTTTTTTACATTTTTTCGGAATAATTTAAGCTAATTTTATAAGTGGTTTTGAGACCAATAAGAGTGATATCTCTTTAAAGTATTATTTGATTCTTTTTTTTGTTTAAGTTCCTTTGTAAAACATGAGATATAAATATAAACTGCCCGGGCTAAATTGTAAATATTTCTCTTAATAAAAATTTGCAAAGATCATTGAAATGTTGGCAAACATTTTCCAACGATGTTATTACAATTATTAAAACCGAAATGTCAGAGCAAAGAGAAAAGCATTATAATAAATGTTACTCTAAGTTTCGAAATAGTTCAAATTTCATCATTTTGTTAAAATATAAAAATAAGGTTTTCTTGTGTAAATTTTAATAATAATTTCAAAAAATAAAAAAACTGTTAGTTTAGTGGTTTCGTTGTTATCAACATATACGGTTATGACCATGAAATAGGATCAAATTTTTGCTCTGCAATTTTCGTTTATTACCTTATAATCGTGCACAAAATCTTTCACTTTTAATCCAAATTTTATCGAGAAATTAAAGAGAATGGATGACAATGAGTTTGAACTTATTTTTTTGGCCATTACTGTAAGTGTAAAGATTTTTTTAACCTCTAAAAACTGTTTTCTATATACAGTTTTTGAAATAGGCCATATGGAGACGGATTTTTGCAGACCTTCCGTAAATGTATTAAAAATTTAATTTTCGGATTTTTTCACACCTTTTAGAACCAAAAATAAGTATTTTATCAAGCAAATACATTCAGTCGATCTAAAAAAGAAACAACGATTCTGTCCCACAGTGCACCCTAATGTATAAATATTGATACAGATATTTATTACAAACTTTTGATTTTATTTACAAAACTTAATTTTTTATTCTTTTAAATAAATTTGTTTAATACCAATAATAACACCAATAACTATTATAACAATAATAATAACAATAACAACAACAAAATAACATTCAATTACCATCCGATAAATGAACCAACAAATAACAAGAACAATAACAAATCACAAGAGGAAAAAGTTTTATTCTCTATAAAAGAAATAAAATCAAACAAATAATAAAATAAAAGATTTAAGAATCAAAATAAAAAGAATCAAAAACCAAATAAGAATCAAGAAAACCAGAAGAAGAAGGAAAGAAGAATATTTATTATTTTTATGTAAATGATTTTCAATAGAGTTTAAAGTGAAAGTTAATAAAACAAATTATTTTTATGGCGTAATCCAAATAACGAAACGTACGTCGCACAGTGTTTCAAATGAAAAATGAAATGTGTAACCCTAGAAAGGAAACATCTCAGGCCCCATAATGTATATATTTTTGCATCAAATCAAAATCTGAATCAAGTGAAATTTGAGTCATGTATTTCAAAATATAGACCGATATCTTAGACATCGTCTAGGTTCAAGCAAAAAGCCATAATATTTGATTGTATATACTACAGTTCCAAAAACTATTGAAATCGGTTTTAGTGGGAAAAAGTTATAGCGAAAAATATAATTGATTTTATGACTCGTTAAATGTTCATGTGTTATATTTAAGAAAAACTTTATAACGTTTATGAGTGTTTGTGTGAGTTGCGTATGTATGAGTATAACGTAATACTCACACGTATCTGTGGATTCGGCATAGAAAATAATAGTATTCGCAACTGGTTTTCATATAATTTTCCATAAGATGTCAAAGTTAGCTAACGTTCATAATCATTATAAACAAGAATGGATGCTATAGTCGATGAAGCCCGATTATGTAATACCCTACACCATAGTGTTGGTTAGCAAATAGTAGTTGCGAAAAATTAATGAACGATCCTATTCAATTCACTGTTTGCTTTAATTTTTAACAGTGCAGTACATTATTGTGGACACTAACATTAATGTGGAAATCTATGCGTTTTAAATTATTTTTGCTGAAGGGTTTTTGAGAGCTAGAATAAATTATGGATCGACCATCGTATAATTTTGCGCATAGATTTTTCCTTAAATTTATTTTAAATTTAATAATTTATATATGGAAAGGGTTTGTATGGGATTTGTGAGAAACAATGGAATCGGCCCTCGCTATATTCTGGCACATCGTTTTAGAACATTATAAAACTACCTTGTGCCAAATTTTAAATCGCTTTATATTTGGGACTTTTATGATTTTAAAAACGAATTCCGGGAGGAACATTTGTATGGGAGGTACCTGAAATTTTGAATCGAACGTGACCAATTTCTATAAACTTAGTCGTCCTTAACAAAATTTCATCGAGGTATCTCAAAAATTGCGACCTATAGACTGCTCATAACATTTACATGGACAGCCAGCCGGACAGACAGACGGACGGTCAGTGGTGTAGGGTATACAAATTAGCTAGACAAATATAATTGTTGTTATATCCGATCATTATTTGTGACACATGGACTAGTCTAGATTTATACAATCACCATGTGAAATTTCCTTGAAACTGGACTACACGTTCGGACGTTACAGATTTATTTGTAACTTCCTTGAAATACTGTGCAACATTTACACAAGATTGAATGAATGAGGGAATTACTTCGTTTTTAGTTAATATTTTATTTCTTATTTTTGTTGTTATTGTTGTTTGTGGTTCCACTTTTATTTCTTCCTGATTGTTGTTGTTATTTGTGTGGCGATTAGTTTCAAAGATTTCAATGAAAATAAAAACGGGAGAGTAAATTTTTATTTCCTTAGTGGGTATCGTTTGTGTTTTTGTTGTTACTGTTGCTGTTGCTATAAATATTTATTGAACACAAGGACTTTTTTCAAAGAAATAAAATTCATTTTTTGTTATTCGTAAAGAGGAAGAAGAAGAAGAAGGAAGTCGTTGAAAATTGGTTTATATTTTTATTTTTATAATCAACTGTTTTTGTATCCTGGCAATTGATACAACATATTTAAGTATAATTGATTGGTTTATTGATTTCTATTTTGTGATTCCTTTTTCTTACTGTAGTAGTCGTTGTTGTTGTTATCATGATTATTATATTAGAGTATTTAAGGAATTTTATTTCTGCAAATTGTAGCACTTCTAAGATTGAGAGATTAATTTAAGATGGTTGTAAGCGAATGAAAATGACCAAAATTATTTTCTTCGAATTTTAAATTGTTGTAAACATAACAAACAATTTGTTTGTTCGAATTATTAAAAATTAAATTATAAATAAATCCATGAGCTTCTTACAATTGCATTCTCTCACTATGGTGAGAGAATGCCTACTCAGCCCAAAAATAAGTGGACAGATTATGAAGATTATGTAGGAAAGCAGTCTTTTTTTTGCTGATGCTCGAGCGAATTTTGGAGAAAAGTTTAGGACCCAAAAGCAGTCAAAATTTCTCAAAAAATTCTTTGTTTAGCTAGCAAAATGCAATTGAGGTAAAACTAACCAATCATTTGTCGCAACGGGCTCTATAAATACCTAAATTTACATAAGGAAATTAAAAAAAGCTTCTTCATTCATAAGACTTCATAATGTGTTCACTTAATTTTGGCCTGACTTGGCATACTTTTTCTATGGTAAAAAAGTCTTTAAGTGGTATAGAAACAATAAAGTGGTATTTGTATAAAGAGAGGTAAAACTGCCTGGAGCTAAGGTCTGTGGAGAGATATTGGATTCTTGTTAAAAGAGAATTGAAGAGCACAAAATAATGTAAATTTTAAAAGAAAATGTTGATCTCCAAGATACCATTTTCCAAACTTTGAAAGTTATTAAAACATTTTATTTTGCTATCAGAATGAACTAATCATAATTACAAAATCATATAAAATAAATAAAAATGTTATAGTCGGTCAATTCCGACTATGTAATACCCTACATCACATAATTGCCTATAAATGACTGCTACAAAAAATTATGCATGGCCCTCGTTTAATTTGCTTTTCTTCTTTATGCTTTTGTGTGCAATAGATTATTATGATCCTAAGATTTATGTGAAATGTATGCGTGAATTTTCTCTGAAGGGTTTTCTGGAAATTAGAAAAATGAATTACCCTCGTATAATTTCGAATAACGGTTTGATTAAATTTTCTACAATACAATAAATATGTGCGATTTATGAGTTTGAAAGTGATATTTGAAAGGGTAGTTTTATGGGACCTATGAAAAATAATGGATCCATCCTCGTATAATTTAGCACATCGTTTTAGAATATAATAAGACTTTTTTCTGTAAAATGTGGTTTATTATTTTAATATATTTATTTTGAAGCAGACAATTTTGGGTGAGTTCTTCTGAAAATGTATGATTTTTTAATTTCTTTCAGTGTAAACTATACTTTAATATCCGTCACCAATTTATTATTTTCTTTTGCCCATTACGCTTTAAATTTTCTAAATGATTTAATATCTGTTCATTTATTTAAATCTTACAATTTTTTATTATTTCATAACTATAAATTATTACAGTAAATTATTTTATCTTAAGAAATATTTTATGTAAAATTCATAAGATTTCTGAATTTTTTATTAAAAACAAAATGACAGTTTTTTAAAAAGAAATATTTATTTCTCACTTTTTTATAAAAATAAATATCGATTTTATTTAAAACACCTTCACACTTAATTCTAGAGAAAATAAGAATCAATTTATAGTTGTTAGAACCAATTAACATTAACAGATCATTAATAACTAATGAATAATGAAATTTCTTAACATTCTGGCCGATTATGAATCAAACAATCTTTTCGCACTACACACACATACACACTCATTATTATAACAATAATTAACTGCCAACAATTTCTGGAATTGGTAACAATAAGAACAAAATAAAAACAACAACAATAACAAATAACAAGAATAGAAAGAAATCTGTCTACATATTTAAGTAGTCGTACATCAGAATGAATACTAATGATGTAATTAACAATAATTTATTAATTTATACATTAAATTAATGCACAAAAAACAAAAAATCATAGTAAAAGAGAGAGAGAGAGAAAACAAGAAATGAAAAAATCTTGAATCAATTGAAATTATAATTAACAACGAAAGTAACTGTGAACATAATAAGAATAAAAATAAATTAAGAGGAATAAGAAAGAAAATAATAGAATTGAAATAAAATCAATGAATATTTTATAAATAATGACTAATTTATATAAATATGTACACATATACACAGATGGACAAAAGTCACCGTCGTCTATCATGTACATTGTTTGTGGATTCCAAAACAATTGGAGTACAAAAATTTTATTGACTCCTCTTTCTTATACTAAAAAAAAAACAAATCAATAATACATCGTGGGGGTGGAAAACTGTACCAATATTTTCCCTTCACATTGCAGCAATTTTGGACTATGAAGTTCTTGACTCTTTTTAAATTATTTCCCTCTTTCCCGAACAAATATAGCTGCTGATCATTCATTTCTTGTCCGATACTCACATGTTGGGTCATCATTAAAACGTTATATAATTCCAGCAATGGTAGTACGTGACGGTGCATATCTCCCGGATCAATTTATTTTGTTTGTACGCACCTAAAATCATGTTTCCTTTTTCCATTGTGGCCAATTTTAAATATAAATAGCGCAAGCGAATTTGATCACTTAAGTTCCGTAATTAAAGTACACTAGCGCCCCTACTTGCGTCGTCCCGATTTGCATTACTTATATAATAAAACGTTTTCAATCGGGATAAAAGGCTGTTAATATAGGAAGAGCTCTTGAACGAGTACCTACAACAATACAAAAAATATTTTTTGTGGGCGCAGAGGCCCTCCAGACTTAAATTAAGTCCCTTCAAACTTACATTAAGGCATTTGATGGTGACTTTTGTCCATCTGTATATCTACAGCAGGGAGTTTTACCAGTTTGTCTTATGTGTAGGCCGTATTAATAATTTGCGCAATTTGTTGAGAATAAGATAAAGAAATCGTTTCATGTGGAAAATGACAATAATTTTTTGTCTGTTATTGATAAAAATTCCGCCCAACATAAAATTAACTTAACTAATTAAAGAGATTTATGTTCAAACATCCGATTAATGATATTAACAAGTTGATATACATAATTAGTTAATCTCAGTAAATTATAAATACATCTATTTAATATTATTTTATTTAAATATTCGTTGATGTAAAATGTTTAAAAGGTTTTATGTTGTTAAATTTTAATGATGTTTACATATCAATATATTGATTTCTTTACGAAATAATTCTGTAAATTGGAATGTTAGAAATGTCTGACAAAAAATTTCTGGGAAGAAATCCATGTTTCAGATGATTTTAAAGGATGGTGTAAAACTTTTATATAAGGAGTGGAATCAAACAATTCTTAACACGCATTTTCATTAATACTTTTAACTCAAGTACTGTTCGATTTGTTCTCGAACAAACTGTTTCCATTGGTAATAAATGGTACCGGGAGAACTTGTCTGTTAATAAAAGACCTGGTTCAGGTAGAAGGAATGGTCCACATGATGTTTTTAAAGCCCAAAATATAGGAAAAATTCAAAAGAGCTCAACACACCCGGTAGGAAAGGATCCTCGTTAGCTCAGTGTTCAGATTGTTTGGTACGAAAAGTTAAAGTTAATGCAGTTTTAAAAGCATGCAAGCCTCAAAAAGTTCCTGACTGAAACGATGCTCAAAATTTGGAGGCTTAAAAATTGAATTCAAGTTTTCAATTTCTGATTCATAATGGATTACGAAACATATGTTCTGGTAGGTTTTTCACATTTTACTGGTCAAAATTTTTTTACTGATGCTCGAGGGAATGAGAAAAATTTAGGTCAAAATTTTCCAAGATGATCTCGGTATGGCTTGTAATATATATCAGTTAGTTTTGGTCTGACTTGGCATCCTGTCCCTAAGGTAAATAAGCACTTGAGTGGTACAAGAACAATAATGCGGTAAATGTACCAAGAGAGGCAAATATTCCAAACTGCCCGTAGCTTAGACCAGAAGAATGCTGAGGTGTCAAAAAGTGTGTTAGATTTTAAACAGATATGAACTATCTATTCGAGTAAAGTGAATTAAAGCACTACCAAAACGTTAATGAAAGGTTTTCAGGGAAAGGTTTACTTAATTTATGGTACCGAGTGTCCTTATGCAGTATATTTTTTTCGCTTTAGCTTTCAAAGAGAATAAAATTTCATTCTATTGAAAGCATTACACTGAATCAAAAAAGGTGGTAAATACATCGAAAAAGGGCGTAGAATTGAAGAAAATATATCAACCAACGACACCTTTATTCATCATAAAGACAATTATCGTTAATTTTACGTAAATTCTTCAAATTGACGAAAGAGCGTCAATAGGAATATTTAAATTCATTAATGAAAACAGAGTTAATTTGAATAATTTTTTTTTCAAATTGACAAAAATAAATTCCTTACATTTCTGATGCAGAGTTATTTACATGTTTGTTGATCAGCCTTTTGATGATCCTTTTGCATTTTCATGAATTAATGCAAATTTTTTCCATTAATTTCAAAATATACAAAATTATTCGACTCATTTGATGAAGAAAATAGTTAAATAAACAACAATTTTATTCAAATAACATTTAAGTATGTAGAATTTAATAAATTTGTATGTTATTTTTTTAATATATTTGAAGAAAATTCTTCAATATGAGGAAAAATACTGTTAATTGGTATAATCAATTAACAGTATTTCAGTTTATTTAAAGCCTTTTTTTCGTAAAAATTCTACGAAAATTGTTCGTTAATATTTCCTATTTGATTCAGTGTATTTATATAACATTTAAGCAGTCGAATTTACGGATTTCCGAAAATATTGTTCTATTCCTAAATAGAATATTATTGTCGTTTTTGATAAATCTGTATTATTATTTTTCTTTTTTTATTTAAAATAATTTATTTTCATTTCTTCATCTCATGTCAGCTGTCATATTAAAGAAAAATGTCACTTACAATAATTTAAAGAAATATACAACAACAAAAACTACAAGATATTTAAATAAATTATTGTGTAAAAGTTAAATTCTAGTTATATAACTTTATTTATTTTATAATATACAGAAGAAAATATTGAATAAAAGTTCATAATTTAAAAATAAATCATTTATTATTGAAACAATAAATCAAATAAACTTCATACTAAATTTAAAAAAACAAAAAACTTTAAAACTTTATGTTACTACAAATGCTCAGATCCGGAACTGAATGTTCCGGATCTTTATACTAAAAATGTTAACAAGTGACATTCAGATAACCTAAACTAACGTGGAATGAACAAATTCTTTATAAAAGAATAATCTTTATACTTCTAGATCTCTCCGTACATGGCATTTCCACAAAGCAAGTTAATTCTATTATCACAAAAATGGGTAACGTGAAATCATATGTGTATGGTAATTTTTTTCTGTCTTTCTAATAACTTGTTGTGATTTGAACTGTACACCATTTAGGGATATTTCTGCACCGATCGAAGCAAATAGTATTGAAAAGAGTTAGATCAGGGCTATTAAGGTGGGTTGTAGCATGTAACAGAATATTGTCATAAAGTAAGATAATGGCTTTGCATCTGGTCGAATATTCCGCTCGTTTTTCGTGGATTATTCTCTTAAAGGAATTGTGCATTTAGGTATCTTTGCTTCATAGATGGAAACAAATGGTATCGGTAATACAAAATAACTTGTTCTGAATAAGAGAAATTTTCTGCATCAATTAAAGCAAAAAGTATCGGAAAGAACAAGATCTGGGATATAAAGAGGATTGGAGCATGTGACCGAGCATTGTCATATAGATCCCGTAGTAACATGTAATTGGCTTCTTGGCATTTGTATATTGCCTTTTGCGTCGCTTTCAGCATCGTTACCATTTTTTTATTCAAAATTAATTTTTTTTTTTGAAATTAATTTTTAACTTTTATTCGGCTGGATGGATTAACATGAAACTGTATATAATAACAGAAAAGTAGCATTATAATTTTGGGTATAAATAGGGATTCAATAACGTAGTTATAGGTGTGCAAAGCGGGGTAATCGCGTGTTACTTATTAAATTTTTTATAATTTTATAGTCCCTGACGAGTTGTTTGTATCTGAAATTTAACATGTAAAAATTTTGCAAAATCGTGAATCAGTGTTTTTTTCATATATCCAGAAAATGGCAACAATTTTGGATATATATCTTGTTTAAAATTATTTATCAAATAGAAAAATAATGAGGTCAATATCTTTATCCAGTCCAAAATTTTAAAATTAAAAATATTTGCTTCTTTTGGTTCGAAAACCTGTCTATTGCATTTTATCTAAAATAAAATTTTCCTTAAAGACACATATGCAATTTATATTTTTTTGAAAAATTTCTTTTTTTTTTAATTTTTTATCCATAAACCATAATAAGACCAAGTCTAAACCCTCTCGAATTAAATCCTTTTTTTATCAAAATTTTTATTTGGAGAATTTAATAAAATTATTTTATTAAATCAATAAATGTTTTCCAAGCGTTAATTAAGGAACACACATTTCTTGAAAATTTTAGAAAGAAATAGTTTTCAATAAAATTTTTTTCTTTCACTTTTTCAAAATTCATAAAGAGTTTCAAATTTCATTAATAACGGAAACAATTTTATTATTTTATTTTCAATAAGAATAAATTTTGCATAATAACAGATATATTCTGGACTTTCTGCAAAAGGATTCAGGACATCGCCTTTCTTCAGAAACACATGACCCTAATTCAGTACTGAATGATTTTCATGCTGCAACATTTCATTTCAAATACAGAAAACTGTTTCGGTAGGGTCAGGAAAATTCCAAGAAAGTAATAATAAGAGTTTCCATTATATATTAAATCTTGTAGCTGATTTCCTAAAAAACATGTGTTTATTGATGTACAAAATGTTTACTCTTTTTCTAAAATTATTCAAAAAATTATATCTTTTTGAAATACTCTTTAATTGAAGACTATTTCAGATAAAATGATTTCATTGTAGTATAAATAGTTCAATAAACTAATCATATACCTTTTTCATTTTTATTTTTCTTCTTCTTTTTTATAGGATTCTTCAACTTTATTAACTATTAACATGATTGTTTTCTACAACATTCTATAGATTCTGATTCTAAGTCTGACGTCATCGAAAGAACATAAATTTGTGGTGTTTAAATAAAGTGAGTATAAATATTTAAATACGATTTAACATTTTCATAAAGATTAATGACAATTTAATATTGGGACATTTAACTGAAATGTGAAATTATAACAAATAGATGTAATTTCCAAGAATTATGTTGAAATTTAGGAATTATGAACGTTTCTTTTTCTTTTAACTCTAATTAAAAAAAATTGCCTTGAATTTATGGGGCAAAATACGCACTTAATTTAGAATTTAGGGAAAATATTTTATTTTGCAATTTTAATTAAAATTATGAATTTTTTTAAACTTTTAAAATTATACAAAATTATTTATTAAATAAAAAATGGTGATTGGTGGTGTGTAGAGACATAATCCAGTCCAAAAATTACTAATTTTTAATTGGAAAATTAAAGAAATTTAGATTTTTTATCATATTTTTTTAACATTAGAAAATGTAAATTTCTTTAAAGATTTCTTTAAATTCAACCTTTTTACGAAACGAAACTTTCAAAATCCCTAATTATACTATATACAGTTTTGGGAAATTTAATGTTTGAATAACCATCTGGTAAACGCTTTTTCCATGATCTCCAATAAATATGAAATTTAGAGATTAAAATCCAAAAAAAAATCTCAATTTTGGTAAAATTCTGTTATCAAATTTTACCAAAATTTTTTAATTAAAAAAAAATATTAAAAAATTTGAATTTGTTTTTGCGATATTTATCACCTTTTTATGCCCTACACCTCATATGCTTTTGGGCTGATGTTTGTCATATTTCACCTTCAATTCGTCCGTTTGGCTATAAACTATAAACTTTGTGAACAGTGTACAGGTCAGAAATTCTGAGATATAATGATGAAATTATACTAATATACGAAGCCAATAAAAATTGGTTATGTTCGGTTCAATATTTCAAATAGTCCCCATACAAATATCTAAACGGAATGAAGTTCAAAGTTCACAAAAGTCATAACCAAATATGAAGATATTTTAATTGAATTAATCACAAATAGATTCGCAGCTCCCGTTACGCTTTTGAGTGCATAAATTTTGAAAAAATATTAGCATTGCGATTATATTTCTTATGTCCATACTTTCCTGGAGCTATCATATAACCCCCACCTGTATAATAATTTATACCACGAAAAATAATAAAAAAAATACTTTATGACTTATTCATTATATAGTCGATCTTAACCGATTACTACACTCTTACATGTTTTATTATAAAATAATTTAACACTTAAAATTTCCAATTATCACATAAATCTTTTTTATATTTCTTCCTCTCAAAAATGACTGAGTCTCATGTAAATAATTTACATTTTAATCTCTTGTAGGAACATTTAGAAAATATTCCATCTGTAGAAAAATCATTACAAATTTAATTCATTTCTCTTGATATTAAATATATTAAGCACGTTTACAAATGATTCATATGGGTTTTATAAAAAATAGTACATTCATTCAGCGTTAAGTGATCAAAAACTATAATCGGCTAAAACGAATCTTAAATACCCTACGATGATTTTACTTTTAAACTTAAACTTACGTCGTGAAATTTATTAGTGTTTTATTATGCTGCTTTTGTTTATAATTTTTTGGATTATAATTCCAAATTGATCTAAAGTAGAGTAAAGAAGTAAGGTTCTGGGATAATCAAGTTTCACGACTACTAAAACCTTTAACAACGCCCTCTATGTGTCACTTGGTAGGTAACTGTATTAATTTTTTATTTCCTTTATCAAGAAATTAGATTATTTTCTGAAGTTTCTTTGTTGACATTATTCGTATTATTCTTAAGGCTTGGATACAAACCTGAAATGCTTGAAATACTTGCTTTCCATCCACTTTCGACGGCAGGTAAAATTAGCATTGAAAAGGTATCAGATAAAACTTTACACATAAATGTGTAAAAATATTTCAGCCAATTCTGATATATTACAAGCATCAGACAACGAGAGAGTGTTTAGGGCCGATCATCAATAGTGGTTTGTAGTAGAAGGCACTTCAAATAGTTGGATGCCTATAAAGCATCTTAAATCAGATTTTTAAAATTTATATCTTAAATGCTAATGTAAATCTTAATTTCTGTGATGGTTGTAAAACTGGGAATGAGATCACGATTTATAAACGGATACATTCGCACGATTCTAATTATATTATCTTCGAGATCTATATAAAATCATACAACTTTTAGGATAAAACATGGCAACAAATAAAAAGGAATCGGGAAACCACATAATGACATTAACAGAATTGCCAGAGAACAGTGTCACATACATAGTGTTGAACTTTATATACCCTCCACTTCACCACTAGCATTGGTTTAGGGGTAAATCCCAAAATGAAAATAATGTTTTACATAATCGTTTTCAAACCTCCATTTAAAAGAATATTGCACATATAGAAACGATGAGTATTCTCACTCGTAATCGTATAAAACTGCTGTGCTACGGTTTGTTTGTGATAAACAAAATTCTTAATTGGCGGAAGCTTTAATAATAAATCACCAACAGCGAAACTGAAATGAAAAAAAAAAAAACAAAAACAGAAACAGAAAACATTCGAATATTTTGAACATTTCTATTCGTATGTGAAGAAGAAATTGAAAATACAAGTGAAAATTGTTGAATTTTTTTTAATTTCAATTTTATTTTTTTATTTCTTGTTGTTGTTCGTTTTGTGTGTCGTTAATTTCGTTTTACTCTATTACAAATATTTTTTGTTGCAAAAAAAAGAGATAAATAAATGATTTTGATTATTTTATTTAAGTCAGGCCTATCGCATAATACTACAACAACAACTAAAAAATACAAAGTGAAAAAAGGTCAATGTCAAGTTCAGAATAATAATAAAAATCGTCAACATGTTTGAGGATTAAGTGACTTGACTGACTGACTGACAGTAGTAAATCAAATGTAATTTAATGAACAGTTTTTTCTCAACACTAATAAAGACATTTTAAGCAAATGAAACAGTTAAATGTTTAATAAATTAAATAATTTTGAAAAAAGGTGAAACAAATATATATAAAATACACATCGGTTAAGACCGACTTTATATACCCCACACCAAGTTATGTTAGGCTTATTGGAAATTGTTATAGGGCAATGTTTGATCTGCCTATAGTATGAAATGAATCTGTATGTTGTTTGAGTGGACATTAGTCATTCGTAGGTCTTCGAGACCACAGATCAAAACTTCGAAAAGTTAAACAGAGAGTCTCACAAATCGATTTATAGCAGCAGAAGTCTTATAAACGTACGATCCTTGGGGCACTACATCTGTCAGACACCTTTGATACTGTCACTTACAAAGTTTTCTTTCAGGACATGCTGCAGTCTTCATTGTCGAACAGTGAACTATTTGGGTAACCGTCTAGGAGATACTGCATTTCACATTTCCAAACAATATGAAGAGACGAAGAATGCACTATTTAAATGTCCGACAGTCATAGAGTTCTGAGACCATAGAACTACGTAGAGTAAAACAATGGAGCCCCACGAGGCGGGTCCTGTCTCCGCTCTTGTTTAACTTATAAGTGTAAGAGCCTATACCTGCAGTCGACAACGGTACATCTACTGCGATGAACCATTGAGTTGAGGATTGGTGAGATTTATTTTCTAAATGAAACGTGAAACTTTAGGCAGCATAGAACAAATTCCGATTATCTATCACCCGAAATTCCGATTGTCTACCTTCAGCTAATACCACTGTAATAATACATAAATTGCGAAGTAGGAATAATGTGATACACGGTATTTGTTTTACTGTAAAGCCAATCTTGCATCTCTCAGTTCAAAAGACATATGAATTCATCCAAGAGAGGATGCATGATTTATAGGCTAAAGCAGAACTGGACCACAACAATTAACAAATTTGTTAATGTATAACAGTTTACAGAAAAAATAGACGAAATGACATCGTTGAATGTGTTCATAAAATGATTCATATCACTTAAAACTGGTTTGAATGTTACAAACTTTTATAATGGTGTAGGGTACAAATTATATAAATGAAATAATAACGTTTTTAATGAATTTATTATTTTCTTATAATTTAATTAAATTTCATGTAGCAAATAAATATTTTTTTTCTAATTTTAACTAAATATTCTACAACAACAATTTCAAACAAATTATCCTTAATTGTTATTTTAAGGACAATTTATTATCGTCTCATGTTATAACAAATTATCACTTTTGTTAAATTAAATCTATTTTGTTAATAAAACATGCAATCAGTTTAAAATTAATGGTCAAGGATTTAAGGTTTCAACATTTCTACAAAAAAAATATTGAAAAAATGACATTTGCGGAAATTTCACATGCACAATGATATTGTCATTAAGTGTGCATGATTTCAACAATATATAGAGTAATTGGCGATTACAAACTAAAAACAAAATAAAATATAAGAATTTATAAAAAATCGTAAAAAACAAGTATGAATGTTATGACTAGTCCAATTATGTAATACCCTACACGACAATGTTGGCTATAAATATTAGTTTCGAAATTTAATGAAGCGACCGAACCTCGTATAATTTTAAATATCGTTTTTCGATCATGGACGGCCGGATGATTATGAGTAAAACCATAGAAAGTTCGATATATGAGAGAAACTCAAAACTTCATTGAGTCAAATTTCTTTTAAATGGTTAAAAGAAAATAAGTATTCCATCAGTGAAAATTTCATAAAATCCTAACCTTTTGAACTTTTCATCTTGGTCTTTATGCGTTTACCTAAAATTAGATAAATCGGTCAGTAAAGTATTTAGATCCAGATTTTTTATATCTTCACCGATTTATAAGATTTTTTATGTCTGTTATATAACTGTAATCTGTTACATTCGAGCGATGTGAAATTTATTGGTGGAAACGATTTGCAGAGACGTTTCTACGGTTACAATTTTTATTATCAAAATTGTTGTAAATTTCCGAATCCAATAAGAAAAATAACTATGAAAAAGTGTTTGATGGGTCATTTTCAGTTTTGTAGTATCAATAAAGAACAGTTCTGATGGGCGACTTTGATTCCAGTGTCAATAAATTCTCATAGATTTAGTCATAGTGAATAATTCCGATCCGATTTCTACAAAATATTAATGTTGATAATATTTAAGTAAAGATTACTAACAAAGCTATTGTGTAATCATTGATTACACAATAGCTGCTCCATTGTGGACCCTTTCGAAAAAGTAGTACGCAGCCTTAAGAAATGTTACAGACTTTATAACAGACTACCACTACATGAGAAGATAAAGATCTATTAAGGAACTCAATTATATTCAAATAAACAGTTCCTTCCTATATGTCATCGGAGGCGTTTCTCCCGAGGCAAAGCACTATAAAAACGTAAATGGAAGGGTTTCCGAACAAAGTTTAAAATTTCATCACTAGTGATTAAAACTGTCGAACAAAGTTAAATAAACGGTATATATGTATACTTTATGGAGTCTTATATGATTCTTTTTGAATGTTGCAAATAGAATGACAAAGTATATATACTCTCGTCACCACTGATGCTCTTGGAGGGCATAAAAAATATTTTCAAAGCTAAACATTCCAAAATAACGGATAAATTAATTAAAATCTTTCATTTTTAAATAAATTAAAAAATCCATAATATTGGTTACCCTGCTATTCAAAAAATATATATGTCTAACTCCCTCCCACTCCATTGATTTTTTCATGTAAATTTATTTTTTTCCATGTCGTGTTGCAGTACAATCGCCACATTTATCTGTCTTAAACTCAGTTAATGACATTTTAAATAGATAAATAATTATCGTCATAAAAAATCTAAGTCTGTAATAATTTTACCAGCAAATTCATTAGAATTAATTTTTATTGGAAAAAAATACTTTTTTTTACATTTCGCTGATGAACGACAAAACGAATCTAAAACAATAAAATTAATTGTGTAAATTTATTTATTGATTTGAGTGATTATGAGTTTTATAAAACTAAATAAATATTTATAGTAAAAACTCATTTGTTTAAACAAATTCTTGCCTTTTTAAACAAACAATGTAACAGGGAAATAATTTTTATTTATTATTTACAAGTTTATTTAAGGAGTGAGATGAAAAAATTCTTAGTATTAAAAACTCTTAAAAACGGAGCCAATAAACTTAGAGTTTAAAAGTTTTTTATAGATTGAAAATATTTTTACAATCTACAAAAAAATATTTAGTAAAAACGGCAGTAACTCATCGTAAGTAAAATAACACTTAAATTAATTCAATTTTACATATTAAAAGGAAGTTAATTTTAATAAAATTTTGTTTCTTAAGATATTCTAAAAGCAATATTCGTTTGTATGTGAAGTACTCCTTCACTTGGTCCTAAATAGTTTATGTATTCATTTATTACAACAATTTAACGTAATTCTTTCTTCAATTCAACTAAAGTTTAGTAAATTTAACTTACATTTGGCATTTTAAGTGAATAATATTCATCAATACAAATAATTTTTTGGTAAATTTGAATAATATATTATTCGAATTGAATAATAACTATTCAAATTAACCGCATTTTTATTAACGAATTCAAATAGTCATATTGACGATTTTTTGTCAATTTGAAGAATTTACGAAAAATTAATGAAAATTTTAGTTATGATCAATAAAGGTTTCATTGGCTGATATTTAAACGACTTTTCTGTAATTCTACAGTCTTTCATTATTTACTACCTTTTGGTTCAGTGTAGTAACAGGATGTCAGGTCAGTTCAAAAATAAGTGGACACATTGAAGTCTTACAAATGGAGACAGCTTTCTTGGTTAAAATTCCTTGACATATATTTCGGTATTTATAGAGCCCGTTGTAACAAATGATTGGCTTCTTTTGCCGCAACTGCTTATTGCTGGTCATACCAAGACCTTTTGGGTAATTTTGACTGTTTTTGGGTTCTAAACATTTCTTCAACATTCCCCTGAGTATCAGCAACATAAGATTTTTGACAAGAAAGTTGCAAGAACATACGTTTAGTCATCCAATATGCAGCAAGAATATTTTTGTAGAAAACATTACTTCTTTGCTCTGTTTTTTGCAGGTATGTTTTTAGCAGCGTTCCCGTTAGGCACTTTTTGAGCCTTGTATAAGCTTTAACCTTTATTAGTTTTACTTTTTTGTACCAAAAAGTCCGAGAACTGAGCTAGCCAGACTGCTTTTCTAACGAATTCTTTTGAAAATGCTTTATAAAATTTTGGTTTTAAAAACATCATGTGGACCATTCCTTCTACCTGAATCAGATTTTCTATCAACGAATAAGTTCTCTCGGTACTGTTTAATAATATTGGAATTTAATAATTTCATTAAGTACTTTTTTCTGGTCACCCATTTTAATCAGATTACATTAAACATAATAACTGAAATTTTTTCAAAGTTGATTTGATAAAAAGTCAAGTAATACGTGTGTTAAGAATTTCTCGATCTCACTCCTTAAAAACAATTTCTTTTGATCTCCTAAAGAGGTGTTAATAAAATCTATAAAAGTGTTTAGATATCAATAAATTCATTTTATTATTTTAATTCATTTTTTTTCTCTGACTTTTTGTTGGTTAATTTGCATTTTTATCATTTAACAAATTCCGTTTTATTGATATTGAATTTCATTCACAATTCGAATCGAAAAAGAACAATAGAAAAATAGTTTTTTTCGTTTTGAATAAGCAAAATTCTAAGAAAAAATACCAGGCGATTAGAAAATGTTTGTCATACAATAAAACACCAGGCGCACAGATGTTTTAATTTTAATTAAAGTGAAACAATGTATTTTTTGTGAAAGAGACGATAATTTTGTACTTTGAAAATTAAATATGATTCATTTGCTATTTTATTATAATTAAAAAATGAGATTATTTACTGGGTTATAGGACAAATATTTGCGGTTCTTTACATAGCTTTATTATAAAAATTTCCTGAAAATTATTATAAAACATTTGAAGCGATTAACAGGGAGGCTGGATAGATGAAGGATAAATATTGAAAGATCATAATTCTGAAAGCTCTTGTTACCTTAGATATTGAAATCAACTGCAACTGGTTGATTTTATGTTGAGTTCTGGACTAGTCCTAACAGTTCTGGGTAATAGCTGTATTGTAAAACTAGACGGATGTGGAGAAACCCAGGGTGCCTTTATATCACTTCTACTTTCGCTTGTTCGTCTAAAAAGGAGTCAACATGCCTACCTGAAGGATCTGAAAAAAACGATCAACATGACACCACCGAAGTAGATATTGAGAAAGCTTTTATTAACGTAACTAATAATCAATTGATTAAACTTCATATTAAATTCCCGACTAGTTACGGTGAATCTGGTCAGCTAAGAGATAAAAGTCGTTGTGATACTATTTTCTGACGATATGATCGTCATCATAGTACTAGAGGTCTGGATTAAGAAATGTGGTCTGAGAGTTATTAGAGGCAAAACTGAACTAGTACTATTTACAAGAAATATCAAAATTTTGATTTTTGATAAATGGATATACGCAGCTATAGTACGTCCAACTCTCAACTGTTAGACTTTGGTAAGTTGGATGCAACCAATTGAATCTCATTCCTATTTTCAATCACTTAATGCTCTTATCAGTAAGCCATGTGGACAAATTCGAAGCAATGATCTGTTCGATGATTTTTGACACGCTATTCGGAATTCAGACTACATTCAGACTACATTGTGATTCTTAATAAGTTTTTGATTTATTAAAATAACTTTCTTTAATTACCAAAAATTTTCAATTTGTGTTGTGGCCTATAGTGTCCACATTTGTCGGAGCCCCTGAAGAAGTCATTACCAAACAACTTAATATACTTTGATGTTTCCAAAACAACAAAGTCAGGCTTTGGAATTTTAGAATATATAAGTTGAGCATAAATTTTTGTTGAAAAGTGGGTCAAATTAGAAAGGGTCTGGTCTTAGCCTTAAATCGTTATTTTTTCGAATTGTAAAATTGAAGTTTGGTCAATGTATAGACCTCAATCTATAGTTATTAGATAAATATTTTCTCATTTTACCTAATTAAAAATTGAAGAAGATCAAGGCAATACTTTGGATATATTTAAAAGATGGCTCAACAAATCGATTCTATCCTGCCAAGCAATGCAGCATCTACTGAAGAAAACCCATGGTTTTCTTTATATAACACAACATCCACAAAAATTGACTTAAAACTACAATTCAACTTTATTTATTACATCTATAATAAAATGCTTAATTTTATTATTATTCCTCAGACCCCATAACCCATTTCCCATTCCCCAAAAAAGTACTTGTCTTTCGAGTGCACGAAAATAACATTAAGTTTAAGTACCATAAACGGATATTACAACATAATTACACTATGTTTGTGTAAATAGTTTTAGGCTAGAAAAAGAATGACAATTATAAATTTCTTTACTATTTAATGACATAATTAACTTTAATTAAACAAAAACTAACGAAAAATGAAATTGTGTAGTTTTTCGTTTTAACACGTTTTATGCGAACAAAAACCAAAAATAGTCCATTTATTTAAATGAAATGTACAAAAAAACAACAACAACAATAACTACAAAAATATCATTAATTATTCTATTTGTACAAAAACAAAAAAAATGGGGAAAAAGCATGTTTTTATGAATGAAAAAGGTTTATTACGTGTTTCCATGCATTTTAGCACCATAAATACAACAACATGAAAAAAGACTACAAAAAAATAGTTAAGGAGAAGGAAGAATAATGGTGAACTACAGGCAACATGATTTGTTAAAATGTCAACAAAAGATTATCTATTGGTTTTATATAAGGATTAGGATGAACCTTGAATTTCTTATGAAAGAAAAATTATTATGAAATATCAGAAGAAAACGTGGTGAGAGTAGGGTGCACTCTGCACAGAGAGTCTAAATCGATTTTTTTGGAAATAATTCTATAACTTTTTGAAATGATAGATAATGAAATTTTACATAGTAAGAGCTGATGCTTCTTCATGTAAGCCCTATCTGGTTAGGGGCGAAGGCAGTGATCTTTCAACGATGGCCACCACGGGAATATTTATTTATTTTTTTAATTTGTTGAAAATTTATTTACGAAATCAGACAGAAGAAGGTTTTTACACCGATAGTTCTTGTAAATCTCTTATAGTTTTATTTTTATACTCTAAGAGGTTAAAGGATATATTAAGTTTATCATCCCATGCTTAACGCCAAGAAGGAATCATCAATATAGTATTTAAGGAGTTAATTCGAAAAACTCCTAGCGCACGTTTTCATTAAATCGCTTCATCCAAATATTGTTTGAGTTGGTAGGAAAAGTTTAAACTAATGCAAGTTTAAAAACATGCAGGGAAATACATTTCCTGACAAAACGCTGCTAAAAATGTAGGGGCCAAAAACAGAGCTTGGAAATCGAAGTCAAGTTAAAAAAAATATATATTCTTGCTGCATTATGAATGACGAAGCATGTGTTCTGGTAGATTTTTCGCAACTTCCTGGTAACCAATTGTATGTTGCTGATACTTGAGGGAATATGGAAGAAAAGTTTAGGACATAAAATCTATTAAAATTTCACAAAAAGATTTTGCTTTGACAATCAATTTGAAGTTGTGGAAAAGGAAGCCAATCATTTGTTACAATGGGTCTTTAAATACCGAAAATTAAAACACGAAAAGTTAAAAGGCTTTTTTAATTCATAAAAATTCATAATGTGTCCACTTATTTTCGGTCATACTTGGCATCCTGTCACTATGGTAAACTAATCCTTGAGTGGTACAAGAGATGTGGTATAGAGAAGAAAATCCTCCTTTTGGGCTCTTGTTAATAGAAAATTGAACGATCAAAGTAACAGAAAGCGCTCTAAAAACGTTATTGAAAGTGTTTCCGAAAAAAGGTTCAAAATTTCATCACTAGTAATTAAAACTATAAACATATTTTTTTAACTTAAATAATAATTTCAAGCAAATTAAAAAGATTAAAACTGTAAATTAAGTGGTTTCGTTTTTATTAACACATATGTATGTTAAGAATTTTTCGATTTCACACCTTATATTATAGATTCGGCATAGTTGCGTAAAGCATTTATAAATCATAAATAAAATTCTACTGATTTTTTTTAATTGCTACCAGAGGTGACCAAAGTTGTAGGTTCACCCCTGTTCCAAGACCTCCTAATAATTTGTGCTCCTTTGAATTAATGAGAAAACATCTCAACAATTTTCCTGCGTGATTTCATAAAAAACCTTTACTAGTTTCAAAGTTCACAATTATATGCAACACTGGTGATACCCTGTGATACGTGTATATAGTTTGTACGTATGATTAATATTTGATCAATTATTAAGTATTCGTATGATTTAGCATTTTTTGAAAGGACACCCTTTAACATAGAATTTATGTACATATACAAGCATGTTTGTAATTATTTTCAATAGTTGTGTTTGCAACTACATTGTTTTAGTTATCACGCCACACACATACAACAACCTACGGGAACCACATAATTTGTTGAAACTGTGGTCTACCACAATGTTACCTTTATCACTATAAAATAAATGCTTCTAAAGCTTTTGCAAGCAGCATTATATAATAAAATGTGTTAGTTATTCCGTGGAAAAAAAAGAGTTTTAAAATATTTTTTATACATGTGAAAGCCGCAAGAATTCGTGCTTTTATTTCATTTTCATCTACATTCTTTTTGCAGCTATATGAAGGTACTATTCAATCCCATCTCTTTTCGAGATAATAACCAGAATCTGTAATATCAAATTCTTTTGTAAAACTTCTCTAATATAAACAACAGCTGATTTACAAATTTGATATTTAGAGCGAAACGACCTTAATATCGAAAACACTCTCTTGTGTAATCAAAAACACTAATGCTTATGTGTTTGTTTGTGTTACATTTTGTTGTTGTTAGAAAAACAACAAACAAGAAAAAATCTAAAATAAAATATGAAAATAAATCAACATGTTGTTTGTCCTTGTTTTACGTGTCCTAAATTAAATGTTTTACTTTATATTTACAACGTTTGTGTGTACATGTATGTGAATAAGTTTGTGTTAAGCTTGTTTGTGTGCAATTTTCGTCTTTTTTTAGATATTTTTATTATTATTTTCTGCTGCTGTAGTAGTTGTATGTATTAGTTTTCATTGTGGCTTATTATTGTTGTATTTGTTCTAACCTCATTTCCGGTAGCCATTTCCAAATCAAAACAATAAACCTTTTCCTTTTTTCTTCTTTTAGAAACCAGAGTATATGAATGTATGAATGAATGAATAGTCAGTCAGTCCCTTTCATGTTTAGTTATTTGTTTCCTTCAACTGCTACTGCTACTGCTGCTGCTGTTATTGCACGTGCTGTTATATTTTTGTTGTTGCTGTCACTAGTTTCTTGTTTGAGTTTCTTGTCATGTACTTGTTGTTAAATATTTTTCATTTTTATAATTTCTCTATTAAAAATACTACGCGTTTAGTGATTAGAGATAAGTTTTTCGCAAATAAATTTAAAATTCAGAATTTCTAATGAAAAATAAAATTTCGTTAAAAAGTGAAAATTTCAGCTTTTTAGCGAAAATTTCAAACTTAAGTAAAAATTTAAAATTTTAGTGAAAAATTCAAATTTTAGTGAAAATATAAAATTTTAATGAAAATTTCAGATTTTAGTGAAAATTTCAGATTTTAGTGAAAATTTCAGATTTTAGTGAAAATTTCAGATTTTAGTGAAAATATAAAATTTTAATGAAAATTTCAGATTTTAGTGAAAATTTAAGATTTTAGTGAAAATTTCAGATTTTAGTGAAAATTTCAGATTATAGTGAAAATTTCAGATTTTAGTGAAAATTTCAGATTTTAGTGAAAATTTCAGATTTTAGTGAAAATTTCAGATTTTAGTGAAAATTTCAGATTTGAGTAAAAATCCTAATATTAAGTGAACACTTCAAATTTTAGTGAAAATTTCAAATTTTATTGAAAATTTAAATTTTTAGTGAAAATTTAAATTTTTGTGAAGATTTAAAATTTAAGTGAAAATTTTAAATTTTCAAAATTTGAATTTTTAGTGAAAATTAAAATTTTTTGTGAAAATTTTAATTTTTAGTGAAAATTTTAATTTTTAGTGAAAATTTTAATTTTTAGTGAAAATTTAAATTTTTAGTGAAAATTTTAATTTCTGTAAAGATTTAAAATTTAAGTTAAAATTTTAAATTTTCAAAATTTAAATTTTTAGTGAAAAGTTGAATTTTTAGTGAAAATTTAATTTTTTAGTGAAAATTTTAATTTTAGTGAAAGTTTTAATTTTTAGTGAAAATTTTAATTTTTAGTAAAAATTTTAATTTTTAGTGAAAATTTTAATTTTTAGTGAAAATTAAATTTTTATTGAAAATATCAATTTTTAGTGAAAATTTCAATTTTTAGTGAAAATTAAAACTAAAATTGATCAAACTTAAACTAAAACTGAATAAGCACTAAGCGTGAATCTGCAGTAAAAGTGAACTAGAATCTCAACTTGTTTCTGAAATGGAATCTGAACAAAAACTGAAATAGAACTGAAGTGAAATTTGAACTACAATTTGAACAACTTTGAAGTAGAATATAAATTGGAACTGAACAAAAAATTAATTTGAACTAAACTAGAAGTAGAACTGAAATAGAACTGAATTAGAACTAAACTAGTACAAAACTACAAATAAACTAGAACTAAACAAAAACTGAATTTTAGAACTTTACATTTATTTTCTCCACAAATTCAAAATAATAATACATTCAAGTCTTTTTCATTTGTAGCGCTTGGTAATAACAACCAACCAAAACAGGATAAAAACGTATTAAATGTGTTTGTAAGTGTTGTGATGACTTATATACTTATTTACTTGTAAATTGTTGTATTTATTTATGTACTTCAAATGAAATTGTTTGTTTTTATATGTAAAAGTGTCAGTTGCTTTTGTATACAACTCCATTCATATGTATTGTATATTTTTTATAAATGTATTTGTGTATAGATTGTGGTCACGTATCTAATTGCGTGTATTTTTGTTTGTTGATGTTTTTATAAATATTTCCTGCTGCATAAAACCACATGAAAAAACATACAAATTATTGTGTATATCACACACTCACACTTGTGTACACACACACATATATATATACTCATAAAGAAAATATTTAAAATTCTAGAAAATTTTCTAAAAAAGATACAGTCCTTCTCTTCCCGGTCAAAATGGATACAAGTAATTTTCACACCAACTTTGCGGCTTTTAGTGTTAATGAGTTAATGACATTTAAGTTTTATGGGGCAAAGTGGTCCAGCTATATATTAGAGTTATTTATTTAAAGAGGCAACTTGATGCGTTCATAATTTAATTTGTATAATTTAGGAAAAAAAATCGTTCGATATTGTGCATTTCCCATAAATAAGTGTGTTTGTGTAGATGTCGATGAGAATTCATTTGTAAAAAATATTTAATTTGTTTAAGATGTAATAAATCTGAACTGCTTTAAAGATTTTGTAACATTAAGGTGTCCAACTTCAACAGCTTTAAAATAAGTTCAAAAATTTAAAATCTCTTTCATTTCAATCAATTCTGTGTGAAATTCTATTAAAATCGGTCTTGTTGTTTGGAAGTTACAGTTTCCATTTCGTTTAATTTTTCATTGTGGACCAAACTGAGACTGAAGATATGCCCTCTCTCAAAAGTGATTAATATTGATGAATATTGTTTTGGAAAGGTGTTAGTTTTATAACATTCAGGAAAGTCCACGACTGGTTTAAACTTAAAATATTGTAATTTTTTGTTTTTTTTGTTTTTTTTTTATATAAAGAATGAACTAGAAGTGAACTAGAATCTGAACTAAAATCTGAACTCGTATCTGAACTCATATCTGAACTAGAACTGAACTTGAACCGAACTAGAACTTTACTAGAATTGAACTTGAAGTGAACCAGAACTAAACTGAATTAGAACTGAACTAAACTTGAACAAGACTTTAACTAGAACTTAACTGCAGTCACTAATACCACACAAATGAATGTCTTTATATATAAAGTATTTTAAATAAATCAATATACTTGAGGTGGCCAACAAGATAGGCACCTGTGGCTCTCGAACTCAGACGATATTAAAATATCTCTAATAGTTCAAAAGTTAGAAATTTATTTCCCAATAAAATTTTAAATACACTGTGCACACTGTATTATTCTGTAACACTTGTTTCTGGAAATTTCTAGAATTACAATATGGAGTAAATGCCGTTGCATTATTTATCATTAAGTAAATACAGATAAAAGTTACAAATATTTATTTTTTCTATCTTTAAAAAGTAGAATGCAAAGAAGGAAATAAAAGAAAAGAATTTCTAAGTAACTTTGGTGTGTGTTTAAGTGGCTGCATACAAAAATAACAAACATACATACATACATGCATACATACATACAAACATACATACATACATACATACATACATACATACATGCATACATACTCATATACCAAATGTCTGTTTTTATATGTATGTAAAATAGAAAATATGAAAAAAAAAACACATAAAGAAACAAAAAATAGAATAAATAAAATATAGAAAACAAAGTTGTAAACACAGTTGTTGCCCGTTGCAATATGTTGCAACAGAGTTTCAAATGTGTTTTTTTACAAATGTTAATATTTTGGAAGTTTAAGTTTTAATATTTTAAAATTTAAAACATTCTTTTAGGATCCCTGTTTTGCTTTTGCTTATTTCGCTGCAAAATCTAACGAAATGTTTTAAAGTGAAATTGTAAGTGTTTAAAAAAGCAAAAATTTATGTGGAACTTTAAATTTCTGTGTTAAAAGAAAATAAGAATTCTAAAAAAATTTTGTGTTCTAAAATTTTCTAAAAGCTAAATTTATGCTACATTCAGCACATTCAGCATCAAGAGAGAGTTCGGAAAAAACTATTTGAAAAAGTTCGTCTTGTTTTGATTCCAACAGTTACTGATGGAGTCGAGAACATTTTTGGTAAAAATTCCATTAATAATTTGATAGCGTTTTAATTTATTGCTTAAGAAAAGTTTATTTAACTACTTTTAAAGTATTTGTAGGATCTCTAATAAAAGAACTGTATCATTGTTTCCAATGCATTGTTTATTGTTCCTTCAATCATTTATATATAATTTGATACTTCTTGCAATCAGGTAAAGTGACAGAAAGTAAAAAATTAAAATTGTAAGTTTAATGTTTTAGTTTTTATTAACATATATGTATGTTAAGAATTTTTCGATCTCACTCCTTGATATCGGATTTGGATCTGGATGATATGTAATTTAAACAGCATGATACCACATTCGAGAGATTATTAAAATAAATAATAAATTTATTTTTTTTGGAACGACTTTTCTCAAACATTCAACTTTTAAATTTTATGTTGATATCGTTACATAGACATTTATGTTGCACATATACTGACTAACATAACACACTCTTCTTTATTTCCTGTAGCAAAAAGTGAAAAAATACGATTCCGGATAAAAGAATAATGCCTCCAGATGTCCTTCAAATAATCCAGATAAATTAAAAAGAAATACAAAACGTGTTTGGTTTTAAGGTAAATAACTCTCATTCTCACACACATAACAATTAAAAGAATAAAATTTAATAAAGTTTCCTCCAAAAAAGGAAGATTTAATAGAAATTTAATAAATACACACTTTGTTGGATATAAATATTCACTTCTCTTCTTTTCATATTAAATTTAATCTAAACACTTTAATTTCTCTTCGTTTAATTTCAATTTTCTAGATAAAAGATAACAAAATTCAATCGATTAAATTTTCCTTTAACTAAAGAAATCTATGAATGTATGAATATTTCTCTTTAACAATTATTTATTGCTGACAAGAAAACTTTTCGAAAATTATTAAATAATTAAGGACATTTATAGAATCACTATATACACACACATACACTTAAGCATTGCTCACTCAAACGCACACATGAGAAGAAAAACATATGTGTTCAATTAAAATGATAAAATAACTTTAATTGTAAAATGTTTGCAAACATTTCTTTCATTCACATAAAATATTTAAACACTTTACAAAAATAAATAAAGACTTTAATAAACAAAAAACTGTAAATAATTGATATGAATTTCTACAAAAAATGGAAAAATAACAGGATTTCTTTACAACTTGTTGTCTGTCTGAGACTAAGAGAGTGTAGACAAGAGTTAATGAATGAGAACAGTGTGGGAGATAAGTGATGTTACAATTTTGTTTTTATTTTGAGTTGGTCACACCAACAATATTATTGAAAACAGACTTAGGATGAAACAAATTCCTCTATAAAGAAGTTTTTGGAACTCAATCGTACAAAGCGAACTGGATTTTCACCTGAGTTGTGAGACCTTGACTTACCTATAAATACTCTGTTTGGAGATTGGCGATGGAATTAAAGTGCCGGTTATATCTTTTGATCAAGACACGGAATTCAAAACTTATGGAGAAAACATACTAAGGATAAGACAAATTCCTCTATAAGGAATTTTTAGAAACTCAACCGTAATGAGGCAACTAGATTTTTACCTCAGTTGAGAGGCCTAAACTTACCTATAAATGCTCTATTCGGGGATTGAATTGAAGTGGCGGGTAAATCTTTTGATGAAACCATAAATATGAGCATTTCTTGGAAAGGAATGTGTAGTTTATTTAAAGACTATTCAGTCTTCTCTTATGTCTCATAAACGGAAATATATATAATACAGGATGGCATCAGGAGTACTTTAAGAATATATGATGGGTACAGCGTGTTCAATGCAGAAATCTTGGAAATACTGAATGGAAAATAATAATGTATCCTGTTGAAAAGGGGAGTAGACTAACTACCCACCTGAATGTACAGGCATCACTGAAAACATCCAAGGGATAAATGATAACTTTATACCTTGCAGGGGAAATGTAGGTCATTGAACCGGTTATTAAAGAGCCACATTATGAGTTTACTAATGAATTGACTCGCAGTGGTACAGTTATTGGCATAAGGGATAATATAAAGTAAATAATACCTAACTGGAATAGTTCTTCTCAAATGAGATTACAGCATGCTTTAGAGACTAGATCTGACTGCAAAGTTTCAAGGGATATCTTTCAGTATTTGATGGATGATTGATAAAATCATGGGAATGAGTAGAAACAATTTAAGGATGGTATATGGATTTGTGATGATTACACCATTAGTGGAAGAGAACGCATATATTGGATATTCGTAATAAAGCGGTGTCTGGTAATAAGAAAGAAAAAAAATTAAAAACAATAAAGTGAATAGAATCGGTGAGATTCTTTGGGGCGATGCAACAAGGAAAATACCGCGTTTCCACGATAATTATCATACTTGGCAAAAGATTGTAGACATCTGTCTTAAACCAAAGTTTTCTCCACAAAAAAAAATTAGATTTGTGATCCTACAACTTTGGAAAATCTGTGGTAATACGACTTCATATGATTGAGTGATGCCTGGCATGAGACCATGGGTGGACCTCTCCTGTTCAAGCTACTTCTAAAGTCAGTTGAATACATAACTCGTCACTGTCCACGACTTCTTGAAATCTACATTTGCATTTCCTTTCTCTTTGAAAAAAATGCTTCTTAAATGTAGGGATCACAAACTGTTATTTACACTGCTGTCTATCTTTTGTCCCATTACTTTTATTACCCACTGTACTTTCTGTACAAATATTGTTTGTTTCTCTTCTGTCTTTTTTTGTTTTCTGTATTAATAATCTGCTTGAAATGTCATTGAAGCTTAAAAAATACTTAATTGATATTGAATGGATTCCAGATAAATAAATTACTCTTTATAAACAAATACAACAAACAACATACAAACAAACAAAAGAGATTATTTTACAAATGTAGCAGAATATATACATTTGAATGTATGTGTATGTATACAATATGTATTTATTGCAAACTTATGTTGCATGTTTTTTTTCTCTCGTTTTTCAATATTATGAGAAATTTATATAGAGTAAATAACTTTTACATCCGTTTCCTGTGGATCTATTATTTTTATTTGTTAGTAATTTTATTTGATAAACTTCTAGATAAAAAAATAAAATAAATGAAAAATATGAATTTAATATAATTGTAAGTTCATGAGAATATGATGACTTTTGTGTGGATACAATAACAACAACAACAAAAATGGGAACAAGTTCAGATGGGAATTAAAGTTTAAAAAAAAACAAAACAATTTATAAATAATTATTCTATAAATGCAATTGTTATAAGATAAATTTGAATAACTTTCAAATACAATTTAGAAATATTTAAAAATGAAATTTTCATATTTTGAAGTAATTTAAATCTGACTAAAAGTCAGATTGGCATTGGCTTCAAACGACTTTTATAATGTAAATAATTCTGTAACTATTAAACTGTTTAACATGGTTACAGATGAGGTATTTTAGAGTCGATTTAAAGGATTATAAACTCCTAGCAGGTTATTGTTGTTGTGAGTAAGACATTTCGGATATTGTGATTTTTTTTGAAAATTCGTCAAAAATTATTTATTTTATAAAATAAAAGAATTTTTTATAGTCTCTCAAATATAAGTGTCCACAGCTTTTATTAATCTATTTAGTGCACAATGTTAAAAGAAATAACTGCTATGAGGCTACCCTTTGCTGGCGTTGTATAGTGGTTTAAATGGCTTACGAATACTTTATTACGTGATTTCGATGACCCCTTCAATAAAAACCTTAGAAGACCCGCTCAACCCCTGAAAGGAGAACAACATCTCAGGCCAGTTAAAAGTGCCGCAAATCAAGCTAAACCCGTATTAGATGAAGATGTTCCCAAAAAGGATGGTAAAACAATGTTGCTGCAATTCTGATAACTCCAAAAATCGGATATCGTGCTCGGATATCTACATTTTTTAAGTTCTTAAAGAAATTTTGTCAGCAAACGAGCTAATACTTTTTCTTGAAAAATTGTAGAACCTCATATTCTAACGTTTTCTTAGATATTAAATACTTGTACAAAATGATTATACCTTTGCCAAAAATCCAACCTACAGTGGGATTTCTCTATTTAAATAGTTTTAAAACCACTGTACAGCTGTCAACAGGTTGTCGTTTGACAGAAAACACCCTATTAGATTTGAATATTAAAAAACTCCTGCTGTTCTAATTAAATAATAATTTTTCTCATTTTTGTTGAAATAAAAAAGGTGTTAATATTATTTTTATTTAACTTTAAAACCTCCATTTATTATAGTTAAGTTCCAGTATTATAAAACTTTAAATATAATTAAGATAAATATTTAAATGTGGGCTCAGGTGCCATACCTTGATTAAGAAACATTAATTACAGATGTTTTTTCTTCATATGTTTTTAAAAATTATCTTAACACTTGTTTAAATATTAAAAATATGATAAATCCTATTAAATAGTAACAACGCCCCCAATAAAATTCATTATAATTTCTTGATTTTTATATTTCTTTATTATAAAAGTGTCATCAATTATTAAGAAAATAAATTTTTGGATTTTGACTTTTGAACTTGATAAATGATTTCTTATTGTTTTTTTTCACTAAATTTAAATTTTGCTTAAAACTTTTTATGACTAAATTTTTAATCAAGATATTAATTTATAAAAGAAACTAAAAGAAGCCAATAACCGCGCCAGAGTTTAACTTAAAGAAAATATTTTAAAGTCCATTCCAAAATAACTTGTGGGAACTATAAATTATATAATAGAGTTTATAGAAAAACATTTCTTTAAAGTTGTCTAGATGATTATGTTATCGATTAAGATCGAAAAAAAATTATGTTCGATTTTAAGAAAGTAATAAACGAATTTTAGTGATATTTGTATATATCGAGTAATACGACTTAACATGAACATAAAAATCCTATATATATGGTTTGTTGTATGTTCCCTTCGAAATGCTACCCTTTGGCAAACCTCAAGATACCTCTTGGGAAAATAGGATTCTAGGCAATAATAGATACAAAACTGAATTATCTATAACTTAATCCCAATAAAATTTGTTATTGTATTATTGAAGAAGTTCCTTTCACATATGCTTATGTTTTCAGTGGACCTTTAAAAAATAATACTCAAGAGATTTATAAACTTAGGAATGTTCTACTCCGGAAGAAACTTTATGTTGGAGCTACAGCTAAATGTGGCTTGAAAATTTATAATGTTATGTGCATCAAAAAGTGATATAATCTGGTGTATCGGTATTTTAAAATTTCATTAGAACTGTTCTATCTAGAATTATAGTTATAAGCTTAAAACTTAAAGTAAAATTATAGTTTTAAGCTTAAATATGTAAAATTTGGATACACCTTGAAATCAATTTATCTTATAGGTCGCATACAACCATTTTTGGTATAGAAACAAACCTACAAAATTGGACTAATCTGGGACCACTTTTTGACTTAGTTTCCATATGAGGTCCCTTCTCCAAAAAAGCGTTTTAAGCATATAAAACTCATAAATATGCTTAAAAGGCTTTTTAATGAAGGGATCTTAAGCCAAAAAGTGGTCTCAATTTTATTTAAAAAATTACCTGTAAGATATAGTGATTTCAGGGTGTATCAAAATTGTACATATTTTATCTTATAACTTTAATTCTACAAATCCGTTTGCAATGATTTTTGATTCGATGATGAAATATTTACAACCACAAGTAAATTATTTAATTTTGCCTTAATCCAAATATTTTTTATTTGAAAATTAAGAAAAATTATTTTCTCCGAATTTTGCGGTTATATCAAATAATTCTCAATATCTTTTTTCCTATTGAACCAATTCTGACGGTTTAAAGCAGGAAACTTCTTATAGCAATAACAAATAATCAGATCAAATTTCAATGAACTCTGACAATTATTTTGACCTGAAAAACACTCAGACTAACTTTAATAGTTAAATATAGTGAAATCTATTCAAATTAGTGAAGACAGGTAGCTTATTTCAGTGAAATCGGAGATGAATGTCATGATATGATTTGGAAAATTATTTAAATGTTTCACAACTGTTATCATGAGATTTAAATGGACGTAGGTTTTGACACATTTAAGACCTTTGAATCTCTGTAGCTCTTTTTTAAGTTTCCTATCGTCATTGTTAAAATTTGGAAATCTCGTTTTTTGAGCTTTAATGTGGGCGTATAAACAAATAATAAATTTATATTTTATATTTTAAAATTTACATGAAAAAGGTATGAATTTAAAATAAAACTTAAAATAAACAAAATACAAACGAGTATGATGTATGCTATATTCGGCAGTGACGAATATGGTTTACCCTCCACCAAAAATGCGTATGAAGTGAATTCAGTGAATACACGTATATGTATAAACATATACTGAACATTTAATGAGTCATAAAATTAGTTACTTTTTGGTTATAACTCTTTTTCTACTGATCGGATTTTGAAATTTGCCTCAGATATTGGTCTATAATATACTAAATTTAATAAATT
Organism: Cochliomyia hominivorax; assembly: GCA_004302925.2. NCBI lineage: Eukaryota > Metazoa > Arthropoda > Insecta > Diptera > Calliphoridae > Cochliomyia > Cochliomyia hominivorax. Next base: position 39,964,692 of record PYHX02000413.1, on the reverse strand, counting down.
TAAAATCAACTATGTTCAACGTTGATTTTGTTTCATGTTTTTTTCTGTGTGTATAAGAAAAACTCTGGCTAAATTTCATTAAGTTATGTAAATAACAGATAGATGGATAGACAGACATACAAACAGACAGACGCACATTACTAAATCGGCTCACATTTGAATTTGATGCAAGAATATATATACATTATGGGGTCTGAGATGATTCGTTCTTAACGTTACAAACGGAATGATAAAGTAATATACCATCTGCACCACTTGTGGTGGTGTAGGGTATAAAAATAAATGTTTAGTATTTAATATGCAAATTCCGCTTAAGATCTATCGATAATTTAATCATTATTAATCAAAAAATAGAAATAAAAAAGAAAATAAAAAGACTTAAAAATAAAGAAATTTATTTTTAAAACTTTTATTTCTTGATTTTCAAACAAGTTTAAATGTTGGCATTAACCCTTTAACAGCTATTAAAAATGTCAAAATTCATTGAAGGGTTAACTACGATTAAATCTTAAGAGTTTTTAGCCAAATTCTAATATTGATTTTATTTTATTTATTATTTAGTGATTTTCAAGAAAATGATTCATTCACTTTTAAGTAACAGAGTACTAGAGAAATTAATTAAATTATAAAAACTTTTATATTGATGTGAGTGTGTGTGCGTGTGATTCTTATTTGAGTTATTTATGAGAACCACATGTGGCTTTTTTTCAATATTTTCGAAATAAGTTTATTAAGACAATGTTTTCATGATGATGATGATGATGATGATAATGATGACGATGATGATTTTGCTGGAATCTGAAAATACAATAAATTCCATGTATGAGATCATTAACAATTCTCAGTTTTGTTATTAAAATGCCTTGAAAAAGTCACGACTTCAATTTTAATCTAATAAGATTACAACGCACAGTGGTTCTAAATGATATGTTTGAATATATATCTGAGGGGAGTGAAATTTAAAAATACTTAACAGACTTTATTTTTTTGCTGATCTAGTTACCTTCGCAAAACCCGTCAGTTATTGTGTTTAATATTAATCCATTAAATATATTGTAAATATGAAAATTTGGCCAAACATGCAAAGCTCTACCATCTAACTGTTTACAATGTCATGAAACAGTACAGGGAAAGCTTGTCCTTTGATAAGCCTGGTTCAGGTAGAAAGAATGATTCACATTATGTTTCTAAAGCTAAAAATTAGAAGCACATCAAAAGAGCTCTTAACCCCAAGGCCGGGCTGCTTTCCTACCAGATACAGATTTAAAGACATACAAGGCTCAAAATGCTCTAGATAGGAACGCTGCTAAAAATGTAGGGGACAAAAACAAAGTACGGAAATTGAAGTCAAGTTAAAAAATATTCTTAATGGATGACAAAACATATGTTCTGGCAGATTTTTTCCAGAACATATGTTTCTGGAATCAATTCCAGACCGTATTTTTACGGTAATCAACAACAAAGGATCATCAAACTATTTCAACATTACTATAGGGACTAATAAACTTAATTGCTTTTTCAGGCAAATGGCAGTTAAATTACTTGAATCCTAATTTTATAAGAAAAGTTATGTGCGTTTACTTAAATGTGCTCTAGTGTAGTTAAACTGCATAGATAAGAGTACTTCTTAAAAAGGCACTATCTATTAGTCCCAATTCATTTATCAATTTTGGAGGGCTACAGACAACGCCTCTGATAAGATAGGAGTCGAAAACAGTTCATCTCTAACCATGTGGAATTTAATTCAGATATTTCTAATGCTTCAAACGTTTCAGAATTATTTAAAAAAATGGATTTCAAACATTTTCAACTGTTCAAAAGATTTATTTCCTAAAAACATCCTTTTGGAAACACTGTGCAACAATTGTAGCTTTTATACATTAAAAAGTTGAAAATAGAATTTATAAAAAAATATTAACAATCACATTTTGCTGTTAATGGATACAGATTATTATGTCTGAATGTTTGTTGTATCTTTAATTGTATTTAGAGGAATTTATGTCTAAATTTAGACAAACAAAATTGAAAATTATTATTAATTTTATATAAACAGAAAATTGTGTAATTGATGTAACGAATTAAATTGTTCAAAATGAAATTGATGTAAATGTTTCTTTAATAATTTTTTTTAATAAAGTAATAATTTTAATTAAATAACAAGAGAAAAACAAAACTGATTGATCACACTTTATCTCAGATAAGAGTAATTTAATTTTCGTCACAACTTTTGCTAATTTTGATTAATTTGTTTAATTTGAATTTTCATTACAATTCAATTTATAAATCTTTTTTTGAAGGATAATTTTTATCCCCTTTACAGCCACAAGTGGTGTAGAGGGTAAATCTTATGCTTTTATATGGAAAATTTGTATACATAAATCCACATCCATGTGTGAGTGAAAAGTGAAAATCGTTGCTTCACGATTTACTTCCCATATTTGCACTTTCTAAGCGCCTGGAATTTTAGTAAAATTCTTGTAAAATTTGCTACAATTAATTTTGCTACAACTTATTGGAAAGTGAACTAAAGTCTGAAATAACAAGAGAATCGGAACTAAAATTTGATTAAGAATATGAGACTTTATCTGAAATCAATAGTAAAATCCAATAAAAAATTTGAACTATAATCTAAACGAAAATCTAAATTAAAATAATAACTACATATCAAGCCATTATTTTCAGAACCAAACCTAATTCTCCGTGAGTTTAATAGAAATTTGTTATTTTAAATTTCATTCGATTCATAATATTCCACATGTAAAGTAACAGGAAATTTCCAATAGTTTTTAAAAAGTAAATATTTTATATAGGTCATGGCGGATACCAATCCTGCATGTCCTTTCTTAAAATTATATTTAATATTTTCCAAAACCTAGAATTCATCAAATTAGCTATGGCACTACATCGTAATCCAACAATATCCGTATGCCAGATTTTATAAAGTTTTCTTTAATAATTCCAAAGATTTACCAGTTTTAGTGCGCTCTCCAAAAAATTTTGAAAATTATTGTATTCTCTTGTAAATATTTTATCAATGTGACAAATGTCATGACAATTGCTATAACAGTTAAAGAAATATAAGATATTAAAAATGTCCTTTTTGAGAGAAATAAAAATCCCTTATGTATGTACAACATTCTTTGATATTCTCTGTACCACTTTCAGAGATATCACCCGTGAACTATCCAGTTCCAGACGTTTTCAACTTAAAGTAATTTCCGGTTTTTGGAAGTTCAATATAAATATTTTGTATTCAGAATCGATAGCAAACTGCGGCGGACAACAACAAATAATCTGTCCAAATTTCAACAAATTTTGATAAATTTTATATTGAATGAGACAATGTAAAGATGGACTACCAAAACACTACTATTAACCTGTGAAAGTTTATCAAAATCCGATAAAATGTTCATACAACTTATAGGTTGTCATTGCTTTCGTGTAGTGAAAACAAGATCTTTTGAACTTCTCTCTTATATTTAGTAAAGTAGGAAAATCTTCAGCATGAATAATGAATTGACAATTGTACCAGGAATCCATTTCCGATAACAATACTATGTACTATTCTGCCGAAGGAGAAGAATTGAAAATTTTCATTTTCGATAGGGTCAACTAGTGAAACCATCCAAAATGTAAAATAAATCATTTTTGTTTCAAATAACTAATTATTATTCTACTTTGTTTCTATTATTTTTAATAAATTATGTTTTTCTGTTTCTAATTCTTTTTTGATAAACTTTTTCATTTCAGATATCTTTATGAGGTTATTTTTTAAAAAACTCAATGTAAATGCACAAATTTCGAAGTGAAATGTAGTCCATTCAAAGAACTGACATGATATTATACAAATTCTGGAACCTGCTTAGGAATCACTTAGTTTAAGTTTAAATTGTAATATAAATTCTTATTTATTTGTATGATATTTTATTTAAAAAAAATAAATATTTCATGAGAATTTCCGTTTAATTTTATTTAAAAAGATTCACAAATGGTAAGTAAATTATTTTCTTAAGTTTGAAAAGCATTGCCTTAAAATTTACCTGCTATTTTTTTGCACATTTTGGGCTCCTGGTATTTTACAAAAAAATTAGCAAAATATTGTAAAATGTTACTCTGCTAAAGTTTAAAAATCATAGGTGACTTTGCTAAAAGTGTCTTTGCTAAAGCAACAAAATATCCCTGCTATTTTTCTGCAAATTCTGGGCACCTGGTATTTTAGTAAAATTTTTCAAATAAATAAAAGTTATTTTGCTAAAGTTTGAAAGTCATAGGGGACTTTGCTAAATGTGACTCTACTAAAAGTGACTTGGCTAAATTGAAAATTTGTACAGTTTAAAAAACATTGCTTCAAAATTTACTTGCTATTTTTCTGCAAATTCTGGGCGCCTGGTATTTCAAAAAATTTTAGCAAAATTTTTTAAAGATTTTTTTTTGATGGTTTTTGTCTGGGATGGCGAAAATGCTTTCAACTGACTTTTTCGAATTTTTCTAAATGCAGCAATTAAATTCCATTGAAATAAAACACAATTATTTTAAAGTGTGAAGTAGTATATATAATTTTATTAATAATTTTTATTTTTAACTTAAATTATGTATTGTTTGAGTGGGATATACTTATTGTATTTATAGTAATAAATGGGTTAATAATATTCTATATAGTCCGAGAAACTGGAAACTAGCCATTGGCCCCAAAAATGGAACATCTCTCCGACAATACTGATACGCATTTTGAAAAATGATGAATGACGCTTATGAAGACCAAATATTATTATGATTTAAAGACCATTTTACGCTTTGCTTGGAAGTCCTTTTCAGCAAATATATAGACAATGAAGGACTTATAGAAGAGAGTATCTTCTTGCAAAGCCAATATTATAAATCAATATAGCAGTGGTTTTGAAAGTTGATGAGAATTTTGAGTATTTAAACCGTAAGCATAGCATGAATAGGTCCCAGAGTTATATCAACATAGTCCATGAACATCTGGAATAAAAAAAACAAGTTTAGTTATAATATAACATCCAAATATATTTATTTAATTTTATTATACACAATTTTAATAATTAATATATAATGATTTGATAATTATTAATGCTTTGCGATTTGAAAAGTTAAGGCAAAATGTTAAGTATAACACGCCGTGTTTGGGAACCCATGTTCTACCAAAATTTTAGACATTTCATAATACTTTCAAAGGAAATCGATACAAATTTGCACTTGTTATAGAATACAAGCTTCGACAAAATGGGTCAGAATTTATAAATTTTTATTTTTGAAGCTAAAAATATCTTTATAAGATAACCTCCATCGTGGTTTTATGTAGGTCTCCACTAGCATAATCCACCCAGATAAAACAATTCTAGATCTTGTTTAATATTATGACACGAGGTATCAAACTGTCAGGTATAACGAATCTATATCACTTTTAATATTTGTAGCACTAAGGACCGGTTTCGATTTGTTTTAAAATTCCAAACTACCTGCATCAAATGTTACTGAAAGTATTCTTTACGGATTACTGCCTCCCGACTTCTATTCATATGAGAGCATTTTTTTCTTAGCTTTTGATTGCTAGAAAAAATGTATCAAAACAGGTCCAAATGTATATGTTGGAAAAAGTGATTTGTTCTCTCAATTATTCAGAAACTATTATTTTTTACATTTTACTTTGTAAAGGAGTTCCACAGGATGGCATCTTGTCATTACTCTTGTTTAATTTCTAGCTCTCGAAACTCCATCACCTCCACCAGGAGTTGATGTGATAATGATGATGCAGTTTTGTAGATGACTATCTCAACGAAATCTAATTATAATTTTTTAATTAATTTAATTAATTAATTAATTTAATTTAATTAATTAATTTTAATTAAAAATAATTTTTCACTGCACGTAACTTGAAACTTTTACAAAATAACTTAATAGCAATACCATATGGTACTCAAACCTATTTATAAAACGATTGGCCGAGCTGTCATAAATTATGTTGCCCCAGTGTGGTATCCTTCGCTCCAATACTCGAAACTGTCAATTATCCAAAATACAACATCTACATGAGGGGACAAAGATCATACAGGTTAAGGAACATAATGAAATGCTCATCAAGCAGTTCCGTTTTGGATATCATCGGAGGCATTATTTAAAATTCAATAAAATACAATTGCAATTTCCCCGAAATATGTTAGAAAAGATTTTCGAGTACATGAACAAAGCATACACGGTATCTGCAAGATTCTTTTGATCGGAATACATAAGTATAGACGTTTTTGTGGACTCTCTGTGTATGGCCACAGGTTTACGAGAGTCGTACTAGCGCATCTAGTCTCAATGTTTACTAGTCATGTAATGATAATGCCGCACCACATGATACACGACCTGAAAACATAAAATTGCCGATAATATAGATGATGAAGTTCTCGTTTCTGTCTCCAAGGTTGAATTGACTCAATTAATGTAGTCTACTGATTACATATCGTGCGTTTTGGTAGGACCGCCCTTTATTTTCCTGGATTAATATCACTTTGTTACTTTTGAACCCCTTTTAAAATTTTCATAAATTTAAATAAAAATTCAAATTAATTTAATTCAATTTTAAAAATCATTTTTCAATTTTTATTACAAAATTTCCATATCAAAACAATTCATGTTTTTCAAACATTTTTCTGGTCATTAGTGTTACAAAAAGCGAGTTAAGACCAAAAAAAACTCTAACAAAACAATTTACAATCATTTTTATCGTAACAAACATATCGCAAAAAAATTTTTGGTCCATGATTTTCTAAAAACAAAAAAAAAAACTTTATTTTTGACAAATGACAGTTGTTGTTTTGTTAAGCAATACACATACAAAAAAAAGCCGCTTTAAAATTGTTGTTATTGTTGTTGTTTCTGAATGTTATTATGGCAGTTTAAAATGTTGTTAAGCTGACGGGTTGGCTGGTCGGTAGGTTTGGTTTGTTGACTGGATGTCTAACATTTCATTCATTCAACAGTGATTTCAACTTTAACCAGACCAAAAGACTACCAACAACCAACAACCAGAAGATATTTAAACAAAAGTATCTAGGAGAGTGAGCGTGTATGCCACCACCGTGAAAAAGTCAAGTTAGCCGCACCACATGACTCGTTACTACCACTTTTTTTTAACTACCAAAAAGGACGTTTCATTGGTTATACACTGATCCATTGAGTTTGCAAATTTAGTGTTTATGGGGGAAAAGAAAAAAATAAATATCATTTCTATGTTTATGTACTCTACAGGAAGTCATACATATTGATTTTGAAGAGATTAAGTTGAAGGAAATTAAGAGCATTTCTAGTGAACAGAACCAAGATTGTGGTCAAGAAATTATATAAATCAGAATATATTATGACAGATTATTTAACAGAGCATGAATATCTACTTAAATATATGAAAATTAGAATATTGGGTCTTAGCAGAAATTGCTATGACATTTTATTATAATTATTTATGTCTTCAATGAAAAGCGGTGTTAATCGTTTCTAGTTTTGGCATTTTATTATACATTGAATTTCTTAATTTTGAGAAGAAATTATACAGATCTGGTCAATAAATAACATAATTCGATATACGAAATATGTAGTCTGGTATTTTCTAAGGATACATTAAATACTCACAGTCTAGTACATCTAGTGCAGTCCAATAGGCCACTTTCGTTGGTCGCATTTAGTCGTTCCATTTATTACTTCTTCCAAATTGGTTCCACTGCTATGTACTCAGCATCGAGGTATGTTTCATTGATATTATTTCATTGATATATAATAACGATTATATAATAACAATCTTAAGAAGTCATGTATTTTTGATGAACCACTAAAGCCTCCGCTATCTTCTGGCCAAAATTGCTTTTATTCAATTTGAAAGTTAATTTATTTTTTCGGTAAAAACAATACCCTGGTAGTCTGATAAATGAAAAATACACCATTCGAAATGTTAATTAAAGATATTAAAATCGGTTAGCTTAAGATCCTCTTTATGTTTTTTTTTATGATAAATATAACATAAAGAGAAATCCTAAATTCTTTCACTACATGGAACTTAAACTTTCTCCAGGGATTTCACCACTTGAACAAAGAAGGTGACTACAAATTTAAAAAATCATTTTCGATGGGATCTAAATTCCGACTATCAACCACTCAAAGATTTTATGGATTTAAAATATTTCAGCTCATGCCATTGCCAATCGCACAAAAAAACTGCGACATAGGAATACTATTCTCAAAGCACTACCTGGCAGTAATTGAAATATCGATAAAGAAGTCTAATTAGTTACTTTAAAAAAGTTTGGACCATTAGTGAAAAGTAATGTTGCTCCAGTGTTGTCTGCTTCGCTTATACGCAGTGAAGAAATATACGAATTTGTCAAAATGTCGCCTTAAGACAGGAACAAGCTGTATACAAATGCCCCTAATACACCACCTAGATGAGGTGGCATAGATCTTATCGGTTAAAGAACACAACGAAATGTTTAGTAAAAAGTTCCTTCTTGGATGTCATGGAAGACATTATCCTAAATTCAATAAAATACAACTCGAGTTTTCCCCGAGTTATGTTAGAAAATATCTTTCAATATACGAAAAGAGAATTTACAAGGTCCTTTTTGTCGGGATTTATATATGACAGATTGAAACACATTCACAGAGATGTGACAAATTTCACGGTTTTAAGTTATCGTGCAAATGTCGTACTTGGAAGGTTTACAATATTAGTTCTGACACAACTTAGATATCAAGTAAAATCAATCACTGGTCTTTTATTTCTTATCACATTCAAAACTTTGTTCTGTATTTGTACAAAGACAACATGATACATGATACGCCTATTTAACTGTCAAATCAATAAGACTTCTCTTAGTGCTAGACACTTATAGATTCATTCCATAGAGGTAACACAATTTCATTGCCTTTAAACATCATCTAAAGACAAGTTTGCCCGGAACACAATATTAATAAGGTGTCCTACCGTTAAAGATTTCTGTAGATTATTCTCGATCACTTTAAGATCACTTACTAGAAAATTCAGAAATAGTATTACGTATAATCGTTGTCAAATTAATTTCCAATATTTTCACACATGTTGCTATTAACATTTCCAGAGGGCAACGAATCTTCATCATTTATAATATTTGCTTATCATTCACTTTTTTGTAATTAAAATCTTTTATTTTGTTTAACCAACAATTTCATTGAACTTAAATTTTATTAATGAATTTTAATGACTCATTTAATTAATGTAATAAATTTATTAAAAATTATTAAAAGCGTATGTATGTAAGGTATGTAGGTTACCTGTTTAATAAACCATAAAATGACTTTCATAAATTTATTTTTATTAACTTTTGTAAAGTCAATGAATCGATGTGTGAAATGATACGATTTTTAAAAGCTGTTGCGATCAAATACCTTTGAACTTCAAAATATTTTGTTTAACTTTTTACAATAATAAGAAGAATGAAGCTTTTGATCGGTTCTATTGTATGAAACGTGGTGAACTTTATCCAATAAATTACAAATCGATTCAAAGACATTATATTTGAACGAACGATTCCGATTCCATATGCAATTAAAAACACTTTTATATAACCAAGAAGCCGTGTCATTTGAAGCTATTCGAAATATTGGATGTCATTTTTTTCAAAATCTCGTGATTTGAATTCTTTAAAACAATTCCAGAAACATATTAAGACTTTAATATTTTAATAATTTTTTATTGTATATTCACTTCTTATATACACAAGTAAAAGTCACGATTTTTGGAATAAGTGATCGGGATTTCACGTTTGACATTGCCAACTGAAAAATAAACTGACAATTTATGGAATCGCTGTGGATTTAAGAAAAGATTGGGCTCTGGATAAGTATTATCTAATAAAGTAAAAAGTCCTTGTACAAGACTCCTTTGATTCGATATCAAGTGAATACCTGCTTGAAATGAGACATTTTCAACTGGACATAAACCTCCTGGTTGAAAACCATTAAATCACAATATCTAATTAAGACGGTAATGAAAGAAATAAGATCATTAGATAATCCATGGATTTGGTTAAAGAAACCTTTAGAAAACAAATAATATTGGTTTGCTAAAGAAGACAATATATCTGACAAGGATGTGATCATTATGACACAATTTAGAAGCCTTGGCTAAGGATGAAATCACATTGGAACCGGTATCGTCGAAGGGTGGTGGTAAAAAGAAACAACGTTCTAGTCCTTAACCAATAATACTGCTTAGTTCTGTTCACGGTGCGGTGACAAGGTTTCATTTTCTGGTAGTATCCCGATTCCTAACGTATACCACTCGATAGCAATAGTGGCAACACTTATTCCAAAAAGGAAAAATCCAAAGCTTTTTGACTATTATCGAAATGATATAATGTTTTCAACTGTTAAATCGTTTGAATGAGAGATGTTCGAGAGAATTCCAAATTTTGAACCCACTGTTTTCCGTAGAATTACTTATTTATTATGATCAGAGAAATTTCGAACTACTTGAAACTACTAAAGGTTAAAAAAAAAAAAAAACTTAATAAAATTTAAACTCTTTGTCAGCGATAGGTCCGATAAAGTGTTTCAAAAAATCCCTAGTTTACCCAAATTTTGGAACTCTTTCATAAGGTATCTTTTGATCACTAGAACCGATTCTTCGATATTTCTAACATTTTTTTTGTTAAATAAGTGACAATAGTCAATAATACATACACAAACCAACAAACAAAATAAATAAATAAATAAATATTTATTTGTACTTGTCCATGGTGTCATTGATATGTCGTATAAATTGTCACGAATTGTCAGGGGTTTCTGTGTCAATCGCTATATTCGCCTTATCAAGCAAAAATAAAACAAATAAAAAAACTATTTTTGTAGTTTTTTTTACAAAAATTTACAAATAACTGGGAGACGGACGGACTGACTGACAGACGTAATATCTATTAATATGTAAATCTCAATATTATTTCACATACCTATAAAAATATTTGGATATTCACATATACATATTTACTTATTTCTATATAAATAATAAATAAATTCATGTTCAATATAAAACAATAAATATTTTAAATTATGCATTTTTGGATTTCAATTTCAATATTCAAGAATTATTACAAGTGGTAATGAGGGTTATTCATTTTGTCATTCCATGTGTAACACTAAGAAGGAATCTGACTCGATTCAGATATGTCCATCTGTCTGTCTGTTGCTAACACGCTCACATCTACAATAATTAACAGAGCTTAACAAAATTTGGCCTGTGGATTTGTTGAGAAATTCTCTATTTAAAATCAGCAAAATATGTAGAATATATCAAAAGATATAGACCGATATCTGAGACAACCTCCACGATCCAGCGAAGAACTCTCGTAAAACTGTCATCGACAAATTAGAATAAGATTTTAGCATCATATAAAGTTGTACGTACTTCATTATCATTCCAAACATTATAAAAATCGGTTCAGTAGAAAAACAGTTACGACTCATTAAATGTTCCTGAGTTGTACTTAGTGTATGTGTGAGTGTGTATGTATGAAACATAACGTATTTACTCACACGCATTTGTGGTGGAGGGTATTGAAGATTCGGCATAGCCGAATATAGTATTCTTACTTGTTTTTTTATATTAAAATTTTTATTTTTGTGGCACAATCAGAATCAGTAGATTTATTTATGCATTTAATTTGTGAATGAAGTTTTTTTTTTTGCATTTTTATATTTCGTTATTATTAAATGTCGATTCCAGTTTAATAAAGTTTTCAATTTGTAGTATCTCAACACATTATTAAATTATTTAAAATATTTTTTATTATTATCTAAAGGTGGGGTCAATACTGGACTGAATAAAATGAAGTATTAAAACATAGAAGTATTTGTGAGTATGTAGGGAGTTTTATTAACAATTAAGTTATCAATTAAGCAATTTATTAAGAATGACTTCTATCTATTGAGAATCTTAATGGGGTGGAGAAATTTTTTTAAATAAGTTAAAACTAAATGCCATAATTGTTAACATACACTTGAAATACCAAAAATACCAATCCATCAAAAAAGTGATAAAAGAACGTAGACTTTATATTATATTTAGATTATATTTAGTTTATATTCATCTTAATTTGATAACGTATATAGAAGATTTATGACCTTTAAAGTGATATTTAGTAGGAGGCGTGTATGGGACCTGTGGGCAGTACATCGATTTAGAATATTATAGGACTAATTTTTGTTGAGTTTCGTTGAAATCGTTTTATATTTAGGACTTTAATTACCTTAACACCCCATTCCGAAAGGACATTTGTATGACTAATTTCAGTAGTCTTCGTCCCTGAACCAAAAAAATAACACAAATCAAAAGTGTTCAGAACGTTAAATCGAAAAAATGATTCTGAGTCGAACGGTATACTTAAAAGTAGGTGTCACACTATCTTTTCTGCACAAACGTATAATAGCCCAACCACCTACGGTGATGTAGGGTACAATATGATATTTTTTGTAATGAAATGGAATGATCACACCGTTTTTTCGTAAAAGAATAATATAAATGTCCTTTTTTTCTACACAGAAAACCCCAAAATTCCAATTCTTTTTGAACGTATTTAAAAAATTTAATTTAATTTCTCCGTAAATATATGAATGAACTTTTTGGGATTTTTCAAGAAACACTCGAGAAGAATTGCCAACCTGGGTTCTACCAGCTAAGGGTGTGCATTCCTCGAAATACAGATAAAAACATTTCATTTCTAACTAAGAAGTGAGATTGAAAATTCTTAACATACATATAACAAAGAAGAAATGCAAAATGAAAATAAAAAAGAAACCACTGAACTTACAGTTTTTAATTTTTTAATTTGATTGAAATTTTTAAATTTTACAAAAAATCACTAGTGAAGGAATTTTTAACGTTTTTGTAAACACTTCCATTAAAGTTGTAATAGTGTTTTATGTCATTTTAAAAATGTATGAAGTTTCAACAACATTATAATAGACACATACTCTAACACATCTTATATAGAGATTTATCGATCTACAACTTCTTTGTAAACTGCAAACAGACAATAACAAATAATATGACCAAATTTTATTAAATTCGGATTATTATTGCGACCGCTCATTTGCTACAAGGTCGTCATAACTCAAAATTTGCAAGTTTTGACTAAACATCAGGAGCGCATAGTAAATAATGTATTTCAATATCTGACAAATTCTTGTGCGTTAACTATTTATATTTGAGACAGGATTTCAACAAAATTATCACAAACAAAGAGTTATTTCGGTTGCCCATCGGTTTATATTGTAGAATTTTGTAAATGTGCATTTTTTTAAGTTATGATTTCCTTACAACAAGTGATCGATATGTGACTTCATTTGATACAACTTCTAGGGCGTTAGGGGAATCGCTTTCTATATTATATATGTATATATGTATGTACTTACATATGTTCGTTATATATTCAAAAGTTCTGTAAGAAACCATCCCACTTATAATGAAAGAGTGAACAAAATCCTGACGTATCCTCACATATATATGTAAGTTTTTCTGACACCTTAATACTGGTGTAAAAACTCTCCTGAAAATATATTATTAAATCCATCTCAAATTAAAGTTATTTTGTTGTAAAAAAATGTCATTTAAAACATTTATTAGCACTTTTATTAAAATATTTTCTGAAACCCTTGTTTAAATCAAGGTCAATTTACCCATATTTTCACCAATGACAAATATAAATACAACATTTCGATTGTTTACTTTTTACAACCACAATTTTTGTGTTTTTCTTTTATCGCCATTAAATCGATTTTTTCATATTTATGGTCGAATTTTCAATTTTTGAGGGAAAATTTAACAACAAAAAGTTTAAACGTTTGGATTTTACACAGAAACGTCATTTACATAATTCCAATAACAAATTTAAATGTTCATAATTTTTGTTTTCATTTAAAAATATTTTTCCTTTTTGTTTTTGTTTTTGTTGCTTTTTTTGGCAACGTCAACAAAATTTGTCAATTTAATAAAAATAACAAAATTTTCATACGCATGCAGTATGAAAATTTACGTTCTGTATGTACGAGTATTTATGGTGTCAACTTCATTTCGATATTATTTTTCGTTTAACTGATGACTGATTTTAAACTGAAATTAAAATAAACTTTTGAAACGATTTTTTCGCAAAAGGTTGTTGACTATATAAAAAAATAATAATAAAAAAGAAATCATATTCATATTTGATATATGAATGAATAGCAGTCACTTTAGTAGATGTATAATATGAAAGTATATGAATATATTTTGCATTATATTTACTGTTATAATTAACAGCAATATGCTTTAAAATTTCCTCCCGAAAACCAAGTAAAATTATAAAAGAAGGAAATTGAATAAAACTAAAAAATACAATTTTAATCGGTTAAAACAGCCAACAAAGTTGCTATCATAAAGAAAAAATGGCCTGATTTAAAGTACAAAGGAATCGTAGTAATTTTCTAAAGAAAAAATCCTCTGATTTAGAATAATTTTCTAAGGTGAAAATTACTCTGATTCAGAGAAGTTTTCTTTAAGAAATTTAAGTCGGATTTAAAATAATTTTTTTAAGAAAATTAAATTATAATTTTCTATAAGAAAATTAATTCTATTCACTGTAATTTTCTATAAGAAAATTAACTTTGATTAAGTTTAATTTTCTATAAGAAAATTAATTAAGAACTGAGCTGAAAAGTTGTCAATGTCTTGTGTAGCGTGCACAAAAAATCACTGGCTTAAGTGACATGCAGTGAGTAAAATGATTAAATACATAAAACTTTGCAACATTTACACATACGTGTACATTTGAGCAAAGTAGTTGTAAGTATTTTACCAAGTTTACAGTGGAATATAGGGACATTTATCTATAAAGACTTCTTTGATTGATCACTCTTCTACAGCAGATATTTCAAATAGAGAAGAAGCAGAACTCTTCATTAACAGAATATAGGTCGCTAAAATTTTGAATCTATAGTTGACTTATTGTATATATTTTCTTAGTTTTTCAAGCGTTAATTACTGTATTTTTGCACATACAAACTTTTGTATTAAATGACATTTTCGTATATGAATCTTTGAGTCTAAAGGTTTTTAGCCTGATAATTAGTCCCCAGGTTGACATATGACACTTTTGTTTTTCATTTTTGTTAAAGTTCGTTTATAAAACAATTTTTTAAAAAAGTTTTTTTTTGTTATTCAAAATTTGTTGTTTCGGTTTAAGTTGTTGTTGCTGTTGTTAGTTATTGTTGGTAACAGTTTGCACATGATGTGTCTGCAGTCGAAATCAACACACATTTTACCCCCAAAAAAAAGCAGCAGTAAAAGAAAAAATGGAACTATAAAAGTTAAATAACAACAATAAAAACAGAAAATCTGATTGACTTGTGGTAAAATGCTTTTGGGGCTTTTTTGGTTTTCTTGAGCATTTATTATTTTATGTTTATTTTATACTTTTTATTTTTTTATTTTTTATTTCTTGCATTTTTGCACTTTGAAAATTATGAAAAAAAACGAAACGAAATGAAAATAATTATAAATTTTTCACTTATAAAACGTAGAAACTTTCATAAATGATTATTTGGCAAAATTGAAAATGGACTTTTTTAACGAAAAAAAAAACGAATTATTATTTTAAAAGAATAAAAAAGTGGAATAAATAAGTTATTGAGAGCAAAAGTTTAATGACATTTAAGAATGGAACTAGAATGGAATGTTAACAATACAGATAAATAATATGAATTAAAGTTAAAAAGTTATGAAAGCACTGCCTTTAGATATGCTTGAAATATCTTTGGAAATGATTTTTAGAAGAGCCTCCGATTATTATATGATCGTGTTTGTTACGTTAGAATTTATCTAATATCACTTTGCTTCTTAAGTCTTGCGATAAACTTACAAGCGGCGATGACGGTAGTTTTTTAAATCTCTACGATTATTGCTATGAGCGCTCTTATATGCGAGCGAAACTTATAACGCTGCTACTTACGATATAATAAATGCATAAATGCACTAGTATCCCGTTTAATATTTACGATTTTCTACATATTCCGCAATTGTACTTTGAAAATTTTCTCCTCAAAAAAGTGTTTACTCTAATGCCCCCAGTTTTGAAAATTGAAAAACATATTTAGTTTGGAGAAAAAAGTTAATTTTATATTGAAGAACCAAACCACTTTTTTCAAAAGAATCACAAAAAAAATGATTATTTAAATTTACTTTCTAAAAATATAAATTCTTATTAGATCCATTTACGATTCTAGCACAATATTTGTTTTTTTTTTAATTTTACTTTGGTTTGGGTGTCACTATAAGTACTAGATTCCTACTTTTCTACTACCAAGTCTAAATTTAATTGGAAATTCCTCAAGACTTAAACCTTACAACTTCAAGTGACTATTTCGACTACCAGTTCCTTATTTATATACGACACTATTATTTGGTAGAAGGCTTTAAAGAAGTCCAACCTTTATAGGACCTTTGATAAGGACCTGCCTATCTATCTGTTCAACGAGATGGTGATACATTCTAACTTGGTGCAAGTCTGGATATGGGATTACTTTGCTAATTTCGGAAATATTGTTACAACGTTACAGTGAACAGGGTTAATTCATGTCCCACTTCCAGGTGATAAGAAGGAAAGTTGTAGAATAATCTATCTGCTTGACGACGAGGCAAATCTTTGCCTTATAAAATAATAAGTTATCAAACTTATTCTGATTCTCCCGAGTGTGGATCCTTGCACTCTAATCTAATTGATCACTTGTCATTGCATGAATTGTATGAATTCAAGAAGATTTAATCTTCTTTAAAAAACTTTTCATAGGGAGGAATACCGTTTTTAAAATCTTTAACTTTGGCAGTGCAGTTTTCGTAATATAGAACAAAGTTTTGGACCCTCATACAAAATGAAACAACGGGATAATTTTTTATACCTAAGTGAGCTGGTCCTGAGGTGCATATGAACTAGGGATGCTAAACAGACTGGTTTTTCAAATCCCGGAGTTTGGAATTTTAAAAGTCAAATCCTGGGATTCTATTCTACAATAAAAGACAGTTTTTTTTATTAAAAAATATTTTGTAATACTTAACATTAATTTCATTTTTTTATTAAAATTGTGTATTTTTCATATATCAATATAATTTCGAAAAAAAATCATTTTTACTGTTCGAAACATTTAACACCGAAATGAAATAGATAAGTTCACATTCTGTTAATATTTTTGTTAACGGTGTAAAGTTTTGTATATTTATGACAATAAAATAATTCTATTATTTGGAATTTCTCAGAAAATTAAGGATTAATAAGTCCCGATAAATCCCGGGATTCACTTTTTTCAAATTCGGAATTTCTTAATCCTGAAAAATGCCGAGATTTTCGAATTTGGGATTACGGGATTGACATCCCTAATATGAACAATAGCAATTACTTCTAAAATTAAAAGAAATAACGTCATTATTATGTTTAATTTCATGCAAATCTTTCTAGCCGATCAAAAGATGCAGAATTATTACAAAAAAAATCTATTCTTCCCCACTGTGCAAGGGTCGATCTACATCATCTATTAATTTCTTGCTTTTTGTATTTTGTTTTTATTTGATTTCGCACAAAACTGTGTGTCTATATAATAAATGAGAAATGGACAGATATATATTTTCTCTTTTTTATTTGTTTCCAAAACCCGAAATTATTCTAGACAATATTTCAGAATAGAAATCTATCAAAAAAAATTAAATATAATTTATAACATCACAAATTAAAGGTTATTTATTTTTGTATATAAAACAATTTTTTTATTTATTTTTTTTTAGAAAAAAAAATAATAAAGAAAAACAAAACATCATGTGTTTGAATTTAGATTTTGGTTTTGAATTTCACGATTGGATGTAAATATTGATTAATCATTAATAATGTTGGAACTTCAGTCGTGGTTTTTATTATTTTATATTAAAAATAATATAAAAAATATGATGAAATAAAAATAATATTAACAGAGAGAAAAACAAAATAAGTTAAAATTACATATAAATATGTATATGTAAATATGTAAGTATACACTAATGCATATTCCTATAAATACACATAATTTTTTAGAGAATCTGAAAATATTAAAGAAGGAAATATTTAGTGACAAAATAATATTTTTATTTAATTAACTAAGATTTTATTTTAAATATTGTTAACTAAAAACTTCAGAATTTATTTTTGAACTTATTTTTAGAGTTTCTAAAGTCGCTTTAGCATTATTAATAATGGATAATCATTTGCTGCGGATTATCTCATAAATAAGGTCTGTCATGGATTCCTCTAATTTTTCAACAATATCGGAATCAAATTCCTCTCAAACTTGCTTTATCTTGGGTTTAACTTTGTTAATGTCATTATTCTTCCATTTTGGGCATTATTTGAATAAGCTTTACAGGTTTTGTAAACTCCACAAGTTCATCATTGGGTTTAAATCCGGACTGCAAGTGTAATAGAGTTATGCTATGTTCGTTTAACCATGATTTAATAATGAAATTGAAAAAATCTTAATAAATCGAAACCACTAAACACAGTTTTTATCGAAACTATTATAATTTATTAAAATAAAAGAAATAAGTTAAGTTTAAAACATCAAGTGTTTGAATTTAGATTTTGGTTTTGGTTTTGAATTTCACGATTGGATGTAAATATTGATTAATCATTAATAATGTTGGAACTTCAGTCGTGTTTTTATTATTTTATATTAAAAATAATATAAAAAATATGATGAAATAAAAAATAATATTAACAGAGAGAAAAACAAAATAAGTTAAAATTACATATACATATTTATATGTAAATATGTAAGTATACACTGTGCATGCTCCTATAAACACACATAATTTTTTTTAAGAATAAAAAAATATTAAACAAGGAAATATTTAGTGACAAAATAATATTTTATTTAATTAACTAAGATTTAATTATAAATATTGTAAACTTCATATATTATTTTTAAACTTATTTTTAGAGTTTAACTGTCATTTCTAAAGTCATTTTCCTTTTCACGCACCTAAGCTTATTCGTCGCTTTAGCATTATTAATAATGGGTAGATGATCATTTGCTGCGGATTAGAGTCCAGCGTTTCTGTCAGACATTTTTTGAACCTGCATTAGCTTTAACTTTTCATACCAAAAAATCCGAGCATTAACTAACTGGGCTGCTTTCGTGCCTGGTGTGTTTATAGCTCTTTTGAAAATGCTTTTTATTTTTTTTGTCTTAAAAAATATCATGTGGACCATTCTTTCTGCCTGATCCGTCTTTTCATCGGTGGACAAGTTCTTCCGGTGCTTTTTAATAATGTTGAAAATAGCTTGAATGGCCAACTTTTGGTTAAACCAAGTTTACTTATTTTAATCAGATTAACGATATGTATTTCACTTTGAATTGCAATAAACATCCTAACCGACATGCTGTACGGCAGCATTATCTTGCAGTTATATGCAACCTTCTTCCATTTTTTTATTCATAAAATAGAGAAGATCACCTTCCGGATCACAGTTCGGTAAAAATTGTATAAATTATTTTTGCTGCAACAAAACAAACTTAAATTTTCAGAAAATACTGCCCAAACATAGCAAAAAATATTGGCCGATCCATCGTATAATTTCGCACACCAGTTTTTGATTATATTTACCTTAATTTGATCAAATATTATTACAGTACTCACGTATATGTGAGATTTATGCGTTTATAAGTTATTTTTGGAAAGTTGATTATATTAGGCTTATGAAAAACATGGACCGATCCTCGCATTATTTGGCACATCATTCCAAAATATCAAAACACTTATTTTTGCAAAACTTGGTTAAAAACGTTTTATATCTAAATATTTTATGGGCCATAAAGTCCATTCGGGGGGACATTTGTACATGCCAAATTTCGTCAAGATGCTTTGAAAACTGTCACCTGTATTTTGCGAACCGGAAGGACAGATGGTTAAATCAAATCAGGAAGTGATTCTGAATCTAAAGATATACTTAAAATTGGTGGTTGGACTATTTTTCTGTTCGTTACAAACATCTGTATGCGTTTATAGGAATATGCATCAGTGTAAATAAAAATATGTTAAAATATTGCATGAATTTTTATCAGCATAATTTTTCAAAAAAAAAAAAAATAAAAATAGAAAATAGAAATGAAAGGAGAAACATGAACACAGATAAACCATTAACTTTATTGGCAAAAAAAAAAACTATAAGAAAAGTTTTTTCTTTTTTTTTGTGAAAATATTTACAAAATAAATTGTAACAATGAATATAAAAATGTATCGGGAGTACAAAAACAAAAAATAACAACTAAAATATGACATAAAATCGATAAAATACTAAAAAAAGAAGATAAATTGACAGCTGTATACTACAACGGTTTTATTAGGAAAAACCCAAGAAAAAGTCTTGATACCAAAAACAAAAAACTTAGAAAATTCAAAGAAAAAAAAAGAGTGAAAATTTCAAAAAAGAAACAAGTAAGATTGTTATATTCGTCTGAACTGAATCTTCAATACTCTCCATCGCAAACTCGTGTGAAGTAAATACATTATGTTTCGCACATACACACTCATACATACACTCACAAAAATAAACACTAATAAAATTTTTCTTTGAATGCAACTCGGTAACATTAAATGAATCATAAAATTAATTATATTTTTCGGATATAACTTTTTCTTTACTGAACCGATTTTGATAATTTTTTAAATGGTAATAAAGAACATATAACTTCATATTATGGAAAAATGTCGATTTGCAATTGACAATTTTACAAAAGCTCTTTACTTGAACTTACAGGTTACCTCAGATATCGGTTTATATCTTTTAATATACTGACAACTTATTTTGCTGGCTTTAATTGGAAACTTCTTAAGACTATAAGAAATTCTCAGGCTAAATTGAATTGAGCTCCATCAATTATTGTGGATGACAACAACAGGCAGACGGACATAGCTAAATCGTCTCAGATTGTGATAAGATGCAATAATATATAAATTATAGTGTCTGAAATGATTCCTTCTTAGCGTTACACAAGGAATGACTAAGTTAATATACCCACTTTCACCACTTGTGACGGTGGAGGGTATAAAAAAGTAAATTGTTTTGAACACCGTTCGTTGCATGTTCAACTTCAAACTCTTGTTTCATAAAAAAACAACAAAATAACAGAAATATTGTAAGAAAGAAGCAAAAGAGAGAAAAAAACGAACTACGACAAAACTTGTAGACACTTATGATAAATTGACAGCCTACACAATTTAACTACGTTTTAATAGTCAACAGCATTAAACGAAACAACTAAATGTATTTTTTTTAGCAGATTTAAGCAGTAAATCGCAATAAAATTTTATTTATTTTAAAAAAAGATTTAATAAACGAAATATTTTAAGATTCTGAATTCGTATTTCATGTATTTTGGTTAAGGAAGACAAAATTGTTTTAAAGCTAATATCGTGACAGGACCTTCCACTTTTACATTGGAGCACATAATTCGAATTGAATCTTATATACCATAAGCTAATCACAGCAAACACTCACAATCGTATACAATATATAAATTTTTTGGCTATTAAAATGAGATGATTCCCTCTTAGTAATACACCCGGAATGACCAATTTAATGAGTCTCTTCTCCACTTGTGTTGATGGCGAGTGTAATTAATGGAACCAATATGACAATTTCAATGTAAAGGCAGTTCACTTGTCTGGAAATATGTGTTGATATTTAACTTAATGACAAATTCTATAAATATCCCGATAATAGATTAGAGAGAATGGGATATACTACTCCCTCTTTCCATAACGAAAAATTGTACCCTACAAGGAGGTGAAACTTATTGGGGGCATATGTTATAACTGTTTCATTCTATTCCTGCTCTGATTATCATGTTTAATTTCTTCTAAATAAATTTGGATTATATTCCACAAAATAAATTTTTGGTTCTTTTTGTAGAAATATTTCGATTAGCGCTCTTGTGATTTATAGAACATTTACTTTTTATACAGTTTACTACAGTTGTTTTTGCATTATCCCATGTAAAATTAAGTTCTCAAGGATCATAGAGTATTGAAAGTCTCTAGGTGTTCCTTGACCTGGTCACGGCCTTTGAGCCTACTCAGGAACCCTTCTTGTTATAAGGGTGAGTTCTGACGTTTTATTTATATGCAATAATGGGTTCCTCTGTGATAATGTTAAAGGGGTTGACGTTATTAAGTCAGATTATTTAAATATATTGACGAAAAAATTTTAATTTACAGCCGGCACAGAATCAATGGTTGGATATAAATCTGTAACTTTTGAACTGCTAAATAAATTTGCAAGAATTAATAAAAGATAGGGAGGAGTGTAGCATATACCTGTGGGACCGATGGGCCAGAGCAATTAATTGCCAATTTCAACTTTTAAATTCCTCCAAAACTCATAAAGGAGTCTTTTAAAATCACGTGTTAACGTGTACTTTAACGTGGTTACAATTTACAGATCTTAGGTTTAAGGATATTACAACAAAATTTTGAATATATAATATTTTGAAATTACGGATCCTCTCTGAAAATCACTTAAAAAAGCGCTAATCTAATTAAAGAGAGTGTGTAGCATTTCATTGTATTAAAAGTGTATAAATACTTAATGGGGTCTTACATGATGCCTCCAAAACTTTAAACCGTTAGAGATTTATTAATTAATTTAAAAATGGTTGAATCTGAAGTGTTTTCGTGTTGGTCCGGAAAAGTTCCAATCCTTGTCTATTCAGCCCAATGTATGAAAAATAGCTTAGTTTTTCTAGTTTAGACTGCATTTTCAGCACAGATATAAGCTTCTTGGATAAGTAACTTAAATGAAATAATTAATAAATCAATAAATTATTGTCTATGAATCGGAGAGTTAAAAAAATGCAAATTTTATATGCGAAATTACCCAAAATCCCAATCCGTATTAATGTAAAAAAATTACTTCTTTTGCTAAAGCATTTATGGGGAAAGTTAAGTGTTTATTCCACATATATGGCTAAATATTAAGAACAATTTTAATGTGATTCGTGCATTGCTTAACAGAAAGTTAAAAATGTTTCAATTGGGCCAAGTTGGCTGGGCCTTATGGGCAGGTTTTTCGTCTTAGCTTATTTGGATAGATTTTATAATAAAATATAATTAAGTTACAGAATTATTTCCAAAAATAGTCGATATGGACACACTGTATTCTGTAGCACAAAATGTATTTTTAATATTAAACATTTAATTAAAGTTCATTCTCCTTTTTAACTTAAATTATTCCATTTGCATATGAATACAATTGTGTTGTAAGTTACATAATTTATATTAATAAATAATACAAACTAATTATTAATTTCAACATTTCTTTACCAATTAAATATCACAAATAAATGTTCTTTTCCTACTGAAAGCAATTTATTTAACAATTATTACTTTTAATCATGTAAATTTGTGCTGCACTAAATTAAACCATATTCCAGAATAATTCCTACAAAAGAACTTTAATATAAAAACATAATCCTCTTCTAATTCCCAGATATTTCATCTTGTAATGTTTTATTAATAATACTAAAATGAAATAACTCTGAGATACTTTAATTTAGTTAATAATCGCAAATGCAAATGCATCTGGTATTTTCAGACGATAATGAAGATATTAAATCTATTTGTTTGTCTGTTTGTTTGTCTTGTTTGTTTGTCTGTTTGTTTATGTAAATTTAAATTAACTCAAAAAGATAATTAAGTTTTCTATGCCAATTTTATGTTTATTATTAATGTCTTGACTGGAACCTAGAAACCCATAAATAATAATGTTTAATGTCTTTTAATAAATAAAATGCCCAAGAGAAATGAAATGAAATGAATTTATTAGATGAATTGAATTTCTTAGTTTAAGATACTGAATGCAGTAAAAAGGAGGATAATTTTAAATTATAAAACAGCATGAAATAATTAATTATTAAAATAATATAAAGACGAATAAGTTAAAATGTTAAATTCGGCTGTGCCGAAAATTCAATACCCTCCACCGCAACATTATGTTTCGTACATACACAGTATAGAATATATTATGACTCATTGTCATGAAATTTCATCACACTTAATGAGTCATGATCTTAATATAACCGAATGTAACATAGGTTATCACCTAATCCAATAGGACCATGAGAAGGGTTACCCCGCATACAAAGCAAATATTGGATATCGAAATCAAAAGAACCATTATAGCGAAAGTCTTAAAACTTTGCAGCAATTAAGCTACTCTGAAATACCATCACTGGAAAAAATATAGGACTTATAGGACTTATTGGAGATGTACCTCCCATACAGAGCAATTTTATATTACTTTTAATTTATTTATATTGTATGATAATACAATATGATTGTTTGTTTAGGACCAGCAACGTCCTAAAAATTTGCTTCGGCAAAACGAAGTTTGACGGGTCTGCAAGTTAGTTTTATTTTCACCTTTTTTCTACTTAACCGATTTTGATAATTTTTGGAATGTTAATGAAGTAAATATAACTTAATATTATGGAAAAATATTTAACAATTTCACAAATAATATCGGTCTATATCATTTAATATACTGAACCGATTTTGCTGGTTTTAAATAGGAAACTTCTCAGAACTATAATAAATACTCAAGCGAAATTTCATTGAGCTCTGTCAACTATTGTGATGTAAGCGTGCCAACAACAGACAGACATAGTAAAATCGACACAGATTTCGATTTGATGCAAGAATTTATACATTATATGGTCTGAGATGATACTTTATTAGCGTCACACACGGGTTTTCAAAGTTAGTAAACTCTCTTTGGCACTTGTGATGATGGAGCGTATACAAATATTAATGTTAAGATTTATGCTTTTCGCAATAATTAAAAGGAATGGAAAGGATTAATTTAAAGACATTTTGAAGTGCATTTCAATTTAATGGCTAAAATTACTCTAAGATATTAGGAATGGGATCGGAAAAATCTAAAAATATATTAATTGGTAAAAAATCGATAATTTCTTCAGACACTTTTAAAAACCCCTTTTAACTGCCTTCAGAATCTTCAATATTTTGGGTAAAATTTTTTGTTCTCTTCATTAAAAATATCTTTTGAATCCAGCCCTGGAACTTTTCGAAGTATTTTAATAAAATTTCACATAGTTAGAGCACAGTCCATTTAAATATATTTTTCGAATTGCATCTGAGGTGGTTTTAAATTTATTGAGAGGTTTATTGATTTTTGGTGTTAGGGGTGTGGTGGACGACCTTCCAAATTTGGTCTCAGCTATGTCGATTTTTTCAATTTTTGAAATCCTTACGCCGATCCGTGGACTTTAAAAGTTATATCAAGTTGTTGTTAATGGGAGCTCTAACCATGTGAAATTTCATTGAGATATTTCCATAGTTCAGTTAACGACTAAATTAAAGTTATTTTAATGGCTTATAGTATTTCCCAGTTAATATATTTAAAGTTATTTCTACACTGGTGTATGTACGATGGTATGTTAAAGTTAAAAAGATCCTTTGCTCATGTACTAAAATACCCATTTATTCCAAAAATTCTAGACTTTTACCTAATAATCCATTAATCCTATACCTCAAATATATACTCTTGTTAACCACTTTCTCCCCTCTACCCAGGTTATCTTTAAAAAAAATCCTTATGTTTACATCTTCTTAGTAAATTTGTTTGAAAAGCTCCTTCTTGTTTCTTCCATTTCTGACCATAACATAACATGTGGTCAAATCCTTTTGTTTGCTTTATTTCCATATTTTTTGCTTCCATTTCATTCTTTAGGTCTCATTGTCTGTTAAATGCCTCAATATTTTTCTAAATCAATTTTGTTCGTTTGAATTTGAATTTCTCTATTTTCTTTTTAACAAAATATTCGTAATTTTAATCGAAGTTTTAGTGTGTCTTTTGTTTTGTTTAAGTGTTTTCTTTTAATATTTGCACCAATTGACTTCCATTCAATAAAGCAAAAAAATATATATAAAACTAAAACAGAATAAAAAAAAACTAAATAAAATTGAAAATAAAGATGCAAAATGGAAAAGGAAAAATGAAAACTTTTCTATTTTCCATAAACTTGTACTTCGACTGGTTCATAGTATTATGATGCTTTCGTAGGTTATTCCTTTTTTGAGCACCCTATATGAGCAAGAGAGATATAAAAGTCCAGATAAAGTACAATACTATAGTGCTGATAATGTCTAATAGCTAAAAGACTGTACTATAGTCCAGGTAATGAACTGTACTGTAGTCGAGTTAATGGACTGCAATAAAGTTTAGATATTGACCTATACTATAGCCCATATAATGAACTATACTAAAGTTTATGGACTATGCTAGTGTTAAATTAATAGACTATAATATAGTCCAACTGATGGGCAACACTGTAAACCACTTAATGGACTATGCTATAGTCCAGTTAATGGAATATGATATAGTCCAGAGAACTGATTATATTATAGTCCAGAAACTAGAGAACGGACTATACTGCAGTCTACTTTAGAGACTATACTATAGGCCAGATAATCTACTATACTACCATATTTAGTTAATGGACTATATTGTAGTCCCTTTTATGGTTTAACATACTTATACGTTAATAAAAACGAAACCACTTGACTTACAGTTTAAATTTCGACTTTTATTAAAATTATTATTATTTTAATTTAGAAAAAACTATTTTTAAAATTTCAATCACTAGTGATGAAATTTTGAAACTTTTTCGAAACCGTTACATTTATGTTCATAGTGCTTTCTTTTAGCTTGATCGAACAGGTTGTTCACCTCTGTTTAAAATCTGCTACATTTTTGGACACATATTTTTGCTATTAAATTCACTTTTAACACTTTAATATCTCCCCACTGGTCTTAGCTCTGGGCAGTTTGAAGGATTTGCCTCTCTTGGTAGAAATACCACATGATTGTTATTGTATTACTTAAGGGCTTGTTTACCGTTGGACATGATGAAAAGACTTGCCAAAAATAATTTGACACATTATGAAGTTTTATGAATGCAAGCAGCCCTTTTTTAAAACATTACGGTATTTACAGAGCCCACTGTAACAAATGATTGGATTCTTTTGCTACAACTACATATTGCTTGCCATACTAAGAACTTTTCGGAAATTTCGAATACTTTTGGGTACTATTTTCTTCTTGATTTTGGCATTTAAATTTCTAATAGTCCGAGTACTTAGCTAACCAAACTGCTTTCCTACCGGAAGTGTTGGGAACTGATTTAAAAATGCTTTCTATTTTTTAGTTTTAGAAACATCATATGGACATTCGTCTTAACTGGGTCGGGTTTTCTCGGTACTGTTTAATAAAATCGTAAATGGCTTGACGGTCATTAATGCTTGGAACACTTTTTGTAGGACCAGGTTTTGTTTAAAAATTCTTAATAATTTCGGAACGCACTTTTTTGTGGTCTCTGATTTTAATCAGATTAACAAAAATTCATTCGTTTATTTGATATTAAACAAAATAACTGAAATGTTTTACAAGGGAAAGTGGAAAAAATAAATACTTGGGTTAACAGTTTTATATAGTATAGTTATTGGACTATACTATAGTCCAGTTAATGGATTAAAGGATTACCGTTAAAAAGGGTATTTAAGATTCAGCCTTCTCATTTGTTTTTACTTTGAAGAATTAAAAGTTCATTCCACCCACTTCTTACTTATTCTTTGAAATCTATTCTAAATTTATTTCTATATATGTGTATGTGTGATTGTGTGTGAGTGTCTTTGAGAGTATATTATATAGTTTAGAAAAGTTTGTCTGTCTGTGACTCTGTTGTTAGGTCTTTTATGAATGAAATGCCAATAACACAGAAAAATGAAATAATAAAAAAATACAAAACTGTAAAAAATCTAAAGTATAAAATTGTATATTTCAAACTTTATAAATATTTTTATCAAAAGGATACTTATATCTGTGTGAGTGAGTGTATGTGTATATAAATTCTAGATTTCAAGGAAGGAAAATAACAAACGATTCTTTTCTTCTTCATCTTCTGCTTTTTTGATATCCTGTATTTTCACAATTTAACATGAACTGCAAAAAGGAAAAGCAAGTGAAAAAAGGAGATGAACAAGAATAAAAATCTCAATTTTATTTATTCTTTGTGTAAGAAAATATCACTTTTCAAATATCAACAATATATATATATATATATATATATATATATATATATATATATATATATATATATATATATATATATATAATATACATATATATTTTTAATTCTTTCTATTGATTTTGAAATCAAGTGGAGTCAATGGCAACCAATATTTCTAAGAACTTGAGGCCATGTTATTTCCTTAAAATAATATTAATGATGCTAAATGATGATTTGAATAAAGATAAGATTTTCAATTAAAGAGTGTTTTTTCATTTCAATATTTATGGATAAAATATGAATGTGAAAGGAAATTATTTATGTTGAAATTGAGGTTAGAAAATTTATTATATAAATAACTATAAATACAATCAATAAATCATAGACTGCAGTTCTTTTTGAGAGATTTATATGTTAACTGTTCGATCCAAGTACCTCCTAGTTTTTGGGTACAAAAATTGAAAATAACCAGTCAGAACCGTCGAAATATTTTATGGCCGAATAATTGTCATAATATAGTTACATGTGGATCCTTGCTCAGAAAGAGATCTACTTTATAACAAGTAAGTTATTGTACAGTTTATGTTGCAGTATTTATGTTATATCCTCTTATCCGTTTAGAAAATTTCACATGGTTAGAGCTGAGTGGTTTTCAAATACATACTCCTATCTGGTCAAAAGCGTATTTAGGGACCTTCCAATCACAAAGTTCAAACTATCGCTTTGAAATTTCATAAAATCGTATTAGCTTTTCAGAACTTACAGTTTTATTTCCATTTATCTCTTTTCATGCGAAACACTGTGCAACATTATCTACTTTACACTTCAGCTCAAATCATCATCTTAATGTTGCCCAGATAAATCTTCTACAATTCAGTGCTTTTTCGGCTTATCAAAATTATGATTCGTACATTTTCTTTTTGGAAATTCTTAACACCCCAACAAAAATTTCATATATAAATTTTCATTACACAACTTGCCACACATAACAATAACAACAAAAATAATGATAATTTTCATTAAATTAGGAAATTTAAAGTGAAAATGATACATCAAATTATAAACAACATTTAACAAAAACAAAAACAAAAAAATTACAAAACACTTTTCATAAATACTTTTTAAATGATACGATTCACCCACCAACCCAAATAATATTCGAATACGCACTGGATGCAATAGTGAGATGTACACAAAAAGAAATATGTGCTGTATAAAGCAGGGATGGGGAAATGTGAGCACATTGATAATTATTTTGAAATAATTACAATGAAATAATTTTAATCGAAAACTTTCTGTAGTGACTGCAATTTATATATCATATTGCTCATTTGCCGAAAGAAAGTCGTAACTCAAAAATCACTTTTTCAGAAGACATATTTTTTGAGGGACACATATTTTTTGATATTTATGAATGAAAAATGTATTTTTATTTATTTTCTGAACATTCAGCACCCCACTAGAAATACTAAAACGTAACTGTATTATAACCTACTTACTATAGAGGAGTACAAGCCAAGTTATCAACTTTTTAACGAATTTTCACTTATGACGATTTGCAATATATGATCGATATAATAGTTTATATCTGATTTATAAGTTTTAAGAAAAGCTGTATTTTTAAACATTATTTGCCCACCCCTGTTTATATTATTGTAGGAGTGTGAATGAGTATTAAAAGCATGAGAGTATCAAAGTATTTACAACATTTGAAGCCATTTTACTAATTGGCTGTGGATAAAAAGGGGAAAATATTAAAACAATTTACACATAAAAAACGAGAAAGAGAACTTTGTTGGTGTACAACGATTTTAAGGTCCCCTTCACCAGTTATTCAATTACATAAATAATTATTTTTAAATATAAATTCAATGACTTTTAACTGCCTAATACGTTACTGCAGAATCTACTTTCAGAATGTAGAATAAAAAAAATTATGTCTAAATAACGTCATGTAGAACTAAAATCTAGAGGGCGCTGTTTGGTATAAATGACTTTGAACTTCAACTAGGGAAGTTAAAATGTAGTCTATTTGTTGAGATATGGAATAACAAAATTAATATTTTTCATTAATTTGTTGGTGAAGGGTCCGAAAAAAACTGTGTAAAATATATGAGTTGAAACGATATTATATGAAATGCAGTGAGCAACAAAAGGAATTGTACAAATTTAAAATATATATTTAAGTCTGACTTTTTTGAGATATTATGTATACAAAAAGTAGTATTAAAATTAGTAACCATTAAAAACATAGAATTAATAATAAAGATTTTACTATATAACAGAGCGTGATTTTCTAATTAACCTTAAGTCTGAGGAACTTTCTGGAAGTCATTACGTACTATCGATCGTTTATTAATAGATATAATTATCCAACATCCAATTCGCTTGTACAAGTTCTCAAATAGTAGAACTTGTTAGAAATATTTGGCAGCTGTACACTAAGGTTTGATCATTCTTAAAATTCAAGATAAAAACGCCAGTTTTTGTGAATAATCAAGAACATTGTAATGATCTTGAACTTGTTATATAAACTTAAAAAAATTATGTTATTTCCACATGCATGAAATATATGTGTGATTACTTTTACACGCAGTGTATTTAATGATAATGTAATGCGTATTTAGATGCTGCTTATGAAGTGTGATAATGTGAACGCTTGAATTGCAGCAACAGCGGGAAAAATGGGAAACACAGCAAAAACAACAGAAAACTAACAACTTGTTTAGGGTTGTAGCATTATTAACAATTACAAACAACATGTAGTATGCAACACATTAAAAACACTTTTTTCATTTAATATTTTCTTTTGTAGCAGTTGCACCAAAAAAAGATGTGAAAAACGAAAAATGAAAAAACAAACAAACTGTAAATGAAACATTTAAATTCTAAAATCTTACAAAAAAATTTGGAAAATTCTTACAAATTGTAGAGCATAAATTACAATATATGTTATATATGTATATCAGAATACAAATACGTATGCACATATAATCCCATACATTTATGTGTATGTAAATGTGGCATGTCTGATTTAAAAAAGAAAAGAAAAACATAATGTTTATGTAACTTTCGTTCATGTTCTTTGTGTATGATTGAGTACATAAGTTTGTTGCAAGTATGATTGTGTGTTATATGTTAAGTCTTATGTGGATTAAATAATAAAACCATTTACTTCAATCGTCCAAACATGACTACATGTTAACATAGTTTATACTAAAAATACATATATACTTGATATATATCCATATATATCTTTTTATTCGCATGTCTATTATATATAAAATATTCTATATGTATTAAGCACGTTTATGCTTCATATAGTCAATGACATAATGGGTGCAATCACAAATTCTGCACAGAATTTTTGAGTAGCTTCTCTTTTAGCTCAGAAATGAATAAAAGATCCAATTTGCATATTTTCAACCAATATGGCATATGGGGCTTAAGTTGTTCATACTTAACTGACATTATGTACCACCAAATTCAGTAAATAGCATCCCTTCTACAATTTTTCAGATTTAGTTTAGTTCCAGTTCAATTCTAATTTAGCTTGTGTTGACTTCTAGGTCCGATTCTTATTCAGATTCTAATTCAGTTTTAGTTCACAATCACCTTTTTGTTATACTTCAGATTATAGTTCAGATTCTAGATCAAATTCTAGTTAAGATTATAATTCAGATTCTAATTAAAATGTTACTTGACCCATTAGTTCTGATTCTATTTCTAGCCAAGAATCTATTTCCCTTATAATTTTGCTCTAGTGCTGTTTTAGTTCTGTCCTAATTTTGTTTTATTTCTGTTCTAGTTCTGTTTAAGTTATACTTCTGTTCTAGTTCAGTTCTAGTTTTGTTCTAGATCAGATTCTAATCAGATTATAGTAAAAATTCATTTCATGTTCTGAATAAGACAAAAACTCATACACTAGTTTTGATTCTACTTCAGATTCTGGTTCAATTCTACATCAGATCTTATTCAGTTCTAGTTCTGTTTAGTATCTGTTCCACTTCAGTTCCACTTCATTGAACTTTAAATTTTCTAAAAAAAGTATTCATGCTGCATAGTGGATGACAAAACTTATGGACTGGACATCCTGTCACTATGGTAAACAAGCCCTTGAGTGATGCAAAAACAATTATGTGGTACTTGTACCGAAAGAGGAAAATCCTCCAATAATGAGGATAAGGCCGGTGGAAAAATATCGTTATATTATAAAAAGAAAATTTAAGAGCAAAAAAACCGTGTCTAACAGTGTGGTAGATTTTAAAAGGAGATGGTTTACCAAAAATCTTTAAGGAGGAGTTTCCAAAAAAAAGTTCAAAATTTTATCATTAGTGATAAAACTATAAAATTCAATTAAAAATGTAAGTGGTTTCCTTTTTTCTTAACGTATATGTATGTTAAAAATTTTATTACCCACTGTCGATTTCAATACACTTTCCTTCAATTCATACTTCATTTCCTACAACATTTATTAATTTATGTTTTTTTTGTGCAACAAAACAAATAAAAATGAGTATAAATACGAGTTTGTAGAGATAATTAAACATTATGCAATTGAACATATTTTTATTTAAAATGTGTTTAAACACATTTTTGTTCGGTTTTATTATTTTTTATGCAGTTTTTTCTTATTTTCAAAATTATGAAATAATTTGTTATGTGTTTATATAAATTGAGCCATCAAAAAGAACATAAATAATTATAAATGAAAAAGAGAGAGAGAGAGAGAGAGAGAGTGGGAGAGAATGAATATAAATAATAATTGTACAAAAATTTAGTACTTAATTATGACACAGAAAAGACTTAAACATCTGCAATTTAGGATATAAATTTATTTACATGTGTAACATGCGAATATACATACATATTTACACATAAAGAGATACTGAACTGTAAATTTAAAATTCGATTGAAACAAATGTTAAGTTGAGGAAATTTATAGTTTCCAGGTTTTAATATTTATGAAGAAGTTTCAAGTTTGTGAGGTCATTTGGGAAAGTATTATTTTAAATGCTGCAATAAATGGGGATTTTTTATAATCCCTATGGGAAGTAAAAATTTAAGAAAATATGAGAATTATGAGATTTTGCAAATTCTATAACAAATAATCAAAACTAAACAAATAATTAAAATTTTTAGAAAAACACATTTTTCACTCACCATTTTAGAGATTTGAAAGTTGACGTAATTCATAAGTATTTTTGTTTCCTAAAAGAGAAAACAAACAAAAGTTTTAGTTTTATTATAAAAAGAATCTGAATATTAATTTTTTTCTTTTTTGCTTTTTTGTGGAATATAGAATTTATCTTAAAATTAATCTTCATGATTAGCATCATCATTGTTCATCAACACTTCTAAAGCATTTCATTCATTAATTTATTCCCAACTCATCATCAATTCCTCAACTTGCATAAAGTTATGAAAAGAACAGTGGTTCTGAAAGCTAAAAAAATGGAATTTTAGTTCAAAATCATCTTTATTTTCTCTTTCAGATTCGAGTTCAGATTCATTATCAATTCCTTAACTTGCATAAAGTTATGTAGTGATCAGTGGTTCTGAAAGCTAAAAAATGGAATTTTATTAGTCCCCGTTTAATTCCAGATCAATTCTGTTCTATTCTAGCTTTTTCCTATTTCTGTCTTAGTTCTGTTCTAGTTCTGTTCCAGCTCTGTTCCAGCTCTGTTCTAGTTCTTTTCTAGTTCCGTTCAATTTCTTTTATAGTTTCTTTATAGTTCTGATCTTGTTCCATTCTAATTCCGTTCGAGTTAAATTCTTATTCTAACTAAACCCCACTGTTTTTGGTTCATCTTAACAAGTAGTTTTAAATTAGTTTGAAAATTATATCTTAAATGAATGTTTAACCAACAATTTGTAATAAAAATTGCAACAACGCAAAATAATTTAAATAAAAAATAATAAAGTTTTATGCACTTTATGGGGTTTTTTTCTCATTTAATGAAAAAAATAAAACTTCTTTCCATGAGTTAAATTCTTTTAAGAAAAAGAGAGTTTTGTAAATAAATAAATTTAAGTTTTGAAGTTAAAAGAAAAGAAAGAAAGAAATGATTTACTTGACATGATGATGATGAAAGTTTTATCTGAATGATGTTCATGGTTTTTGTTGTTGTTTTTATTAGACATTTATTTTTTTATTTATTATTTTTAATATTTTTATGGATTTTGACATAGATTTAATGGAAGTGTAATAAATGTTATTTGTACATTCTCATCATTTTAATCATTTTAATTAAATAATAAAATTTATTTGTTGGCAAAAATTTACGTTGTTTTGGTTTTATGTCACACAAAGAATATTTTTAAAATACTTTTTATATAAAAAATCTAATCTAATCTACAGTTTTTTTTGATTCTGGACTAGAAATGAACAAAAATTGAAATAAAAGTAAAATAGAACTGAAATAGAACTAAACTATAACTGAACTAGAACTAAACTAGAACTGAATTAGAACTGAACTAGAACTGAATAAGAACTAGAACTGAACTTGAACTGAACTAGAACTAAACTAGAACAGAACTAGAACTGAAATAGAACTAAACAAGAACTGGAACTGCACTAGAACTGAACTAGAACTGAAGCAGAACTGATCTAGAACTGAAATAGAACTGATTTGGAACTGAAAAAGAACTTAACTAGAAGTGAACTAGAACTAAAATAGAACAGAACTATAACTAAACTAGAACTGAACTAGAACTAGAACTAGAACTAACTGAACAGAACTAAAGGAACTGAACTAGAACTAAACAAGAACTGAACTAGAACTGTACTAGAACTGAACTAGAACTGAAGCAGAACTGAATCTAGAACTAAACTTGAATTGAACTAAAACTGTATTTTACAAAAATTGTAATTTAATTCCAAATCCACTTAGAGTCATTTGCTGATTTTGTTTGCGACAGTGTTGTGTCAATCACAACTAATTGTTTTGTCAAAAATGTAAACAGTGTTCTTTTAAGCGATAACCGCCCGAACACTCTATAATTTACAAATTTAAAGTTATAGAGATATTTTTGACTCAAAACAACATATTTAAATTGATGTTAATCGGTCCAATATATTTTGTAGCTTCCATACAAATGTCCCCTCGGCATGAAATTTTTGGTAGACAAAACCTAAAAAATTTGAAGAAATTTTCACTGGATTTCGCACAAATAAATTTTGTATTTTTCAAAAGCCCCATTTAAAATTTAAAGTCTGCAAGTGACCACAACTGCCATATAGATCCACTTCCAAAATTAAAAAAAAAAAAAAAAAAAAAAACGAGAAAACATTTGAATAACATTATTTTTTTTATAATCCACACTTCCGGAAATCCTTTAATGATATAATTCTCTGATATATGAGAGTTGCCATATAATTCGTTATGCCAGCGTCCTAATGTAGGTTATTATATAGTCCGTTTCTACTGATTATTACACTTATACTTGGTTTTACATGATGTTTACATAATTCTTACAAGAGATTATAATTTATGGATTTATGTTTAAATATCTCTCAGTTTTAGTTTTTATATTTTTATTACTTCATTTGATTTCGTTTTATTAAGGAAAAAAACTTTTATTAGAAATTGTTAATAGTTTTTGTTTCCGCATAGTTTTTGATAAAGAAATTTATACAATAAATAAAAAAAATTCTCTCATCTTCTGTACAGAGAAAGAAGAAATGGGAAAATAACTAAAATTAAGTGTAAATAGAAGGGAAAAAAATATGGA
This sequence comes from Cochliomyia hominivorax, assembly GCA_004302925.2. Classification (NCBI taxonomy): domain Eukaryota; kingdom Metazoa; phylum Arthropoda; class Insecta; order Diptera; family Calliphoridae; genus Cochliomyia; species Cochliomyia hominivorax. The sequence continues at coordinate 39,928,788 of PYHX02000413.1, read as the reverse complement.
ATCGCGCTTTTTCTAAATATTGCGTGTTTTAGCATTAATTTCAAATGATTTTAGAAAAATAAGAAAAACATAGAATTTTGTAGTCGTTCAATACCGACTATGCAATACTCTACACCACAATATTGGTTATAAATGGTAGTTAGGGAAATTAATGATCGATCCTCGTATGATTTAATTACTGATTTATTCTTAATTAATTATTGAGATTCTGACATTTATGTGATATGTATGCGTTTCAAAATGATGTTTTTAAGGGTTATATGCGAGTTAGAACAAATTATGGACTGAACTTTGTATAATATCGACACCGATTTTTGTTTATATATATTTTAATTTAACGAACCTTTATTACAATACTAATGTACGTTTCTATGAAAATTGGATCCCCGTTTGGAACGACCCGAGATTCCCAAGAAATAACTATCAGTTACAAACGAACTATTACAACAACAATAATACCAATGAATGTGTGGATTTATGCCCTTCATAGTGATATTTGGAAGGAAGATTTCATGAGACCTATAGGAAATGATGAACCGATCATCGAATAAATTGTCATATCGTTTTAAAGTGTCATAGAACTTATTTCAAATTAAAAAATCAAATTTCGTTCAAATAACTTTATAGTTACGATTTTATGAACTTAAATCCTAATTTCGTGAGGATACCTGACATATTGGAAGGAACAAAGTCAATTTCAATAGGCTTCGTCCTCAATAATATGTACCAAATTTCATCAAGAAATATAAAATTGCAATCTGTAGAGTATCCACAACGTTAAGATGGACAGCCAGCCGGACGGAGAGACAGACAGGGGAACAAACCGACCGGCAAACAGACATACGGTTGGAGATCGTTAAATCGATTAAGAAAGTGATTCTTTGTCGAACGGTATACTTAAGGATTTAATTACATTTTTTCTCTATGTTACAAACATTAGCACAAACGCATAATACCCTAAAATCATCTACAGTGGTGTAGGGTGTAACAGTTAAGAATTCTTAAAGTAGTTTTATGTTTTATTTTTTATTTTATTTCTCTGGTTTTAATTAAGATTAATTGAAGGAGAACATGATTTTAGTGTTTTTTATAATTTTTATTTCTTTTTTTCATGAATTCACAAAAAATGTTTATTAACAATTATTAATTGCTGAAGATGAAGAAAAAGTTAGAAATAAAGAAAAAATAGACTTTTATAACAAATTGTTACATAAATATTATTTAAACACACACACACACAGTCACACAACTCATAACAGATTTTAAATTGAGATAATTTTGAATAAAATAAATGAAGAAGGAATATTTTTTGAAAAATTAATAAATTTAAGTTTATAAATTACAAACATAAAATATTTTGTCATTAACAATTTGTTAATACATTTAAGTAACAATTCAAGGGGATAAAAAAGGAGTTTTGTATCCGGATTATGCACTTTGCAATTTCAGCTTTTTAATGCTACACAGTGATTCTTAAACATGTTTTTGGAAAAAAAATTATGTGATTTTAAGATATTTTAATAAAATTGAACATGGTTATAATTAAAATACTTTCCAGTAGGTTTGATGCATTACAAACCCAAAGCTGATAAGAAAGTGTAGTAAATGCTCTTCTAAAGCTGACCATTTCTGTAGAAAATAATTTTTTAGGATATAATTTCGTAAGTTTTGAACCACTGGAAATATTTTAATAAAATGTAACATGGTCAAAGCCGAGGTATTTTCGATTTGAAGTGGAGAATTACACATCCCTAGCTGGGCAAATGGCATTGTATATGACCTTCCAAAATTAATTTATTATATGAGACAAAAGGAATTTTATACAAAGTCCTTAAAACTTCGTATATAGTCCTTAAAAAACTCTACAAAAACATGCTTACACATGTAATTAAACAAAAAAATTTTGTTTATACTCTACACCATCATAGAGAATTGGGGTATTATGCGTTTATGAAGATGTTTGAAACGGGGTGTTACTCTCACTTTTATACCGTTCATTTTAGAATCACTTTCCGAGTCAACCCTGTAGGTCCATCTTTCTATTCGTCCGGCTGACTGTCTATTATAATCTCTTAATCAAAGTATAACCCAAAAACTTTTAAAGATAAAATGATTGGTTCGTTGTATTACTGAACCAGTTAATATTAATTATAATCGGTCCATTATTTCATATAGGACCCATATGATATTACAAAAGTCCTAAATATAAAACGAGTTTTAAGAAATTTTACATAAATGAGTTTTTTATTATTCTCAAATAATTTCCAAATTACTGTTATTTCCCATATAATTATATTTATAATCATATTTAAGTCCATAAATCTCACTAAATCTCAATTTAAATAAGATAAATAGAAGGACATCGACGTTCCACATTTAACATAATAATGCATTGAACTCTTAAGCGGAAATTAGAAAAACAAATTTTCTGGGCACTATTTATAGCGAAAAATATTTTGTAGTGTATTTTACAGGGGATTGACCGACTACCACTTTTTTACACTTTTGTAATCAACACTACAGTATGAGGTTAGAGTATTAAGTACTTGGGCAGGAGTTAAAGCATACCATTCGACTCAGAATCACTTTCTGAGTCAATTTAATGATGTCCGTCTGTTGACTGGCCTTGTGAACAATTAGGCAGGTTGCAATTTTAAGATCCAGATGTCACTATGGCAGATTTCATTATTTTGGTCCAAGAACGATACCTATTGAAATTCGTGATGATTGGCCTGTTATTTCACCTACTCCATACTGATGTTCATCCCGAAATTTGGTTTTGGGATCATAAAAGTGCTAAACATAAACCAACTTTCACGAAACTTAGCGTAAAAAAATTTTTATAATATTCTAAAATAAAGTGCTAAATTATACGAGGGACAATACATTATTTCTTATAGGTCCCATACAACATATATAAAGACATAAGCAAAAATCGATGGGCGAAACTTTACAAGATTCCGTTCATTATTTCCTCTAGCTCAAGTATTACCCCCCTGAAAAAAATTATTTTAAAAGCTTAAATTAATAAATTTATACGAGGGTCAACCATTAATTTTTGGTTGCTACCATTCATAACCAACAAAGTGGCTTAGAATATTTTATAGTCGAGTTTGACCGATTATGGCTTTCTTATTCGCATTTTTTATTATTTTCAAAAAGGTGGCAACATTTATTTGCTGATAAAAACTGCTTTTTTGTTCTGAACTTTGCAAGTTCTTCATTATTTAATTTTTATTTGTAGGAACTGGAATTTTGAGAATTTTTGTACAGAATATGGAATTTCTTAATTCTCTAATTTAAGAACATGTTTATATACTGAACATTTGTTTAAATTTTATTAAAGTTCCACTATTAATTATATTCTTCTAAAAATAATGCAAAAAATCGAGTTCATACAAACCAGTTATCAAATTATATTCAACTTATATTTATAACTACTGCCACTACCACATTTGGTGATGGAAGTGTATTAACTTTGTCATTTCGATTGTAACTCCAAGCAGCAATAATCGGAGATTTCATGAAGTATATGTATTTTTGCATCAAATAAAAATCTGATCCGATTTTGCTATATCCATCTGTCTGTTCGTTTTTGACACGCTTACATCTATAATAATTTATTAAACTTAATGAAATGTGGTCTAAGCATTTGTTATTGTCCTAAAAATTTCCCATTTAAAATTGATAAAATCGATTAAGCAGACAAAAACGTTATAGACTGATATCTGAGACAACACCCTAAAATTGAAAATTTTGAATAACGATTATGACTAAACGGCTAATACAATATTCATGAATTTCGGTAGCAGCTGGAGGCCTGTAGTCTCCCAGATTAACTCATCAGCACTTTAGCTTTATCCGTCCTAAATTTTATTCGAATATATTTAATGTTTTTAAAGTTACAGAAATATTTTCAAAATAAAATCTTTATTTCTTTTATTTAAATTTTTATTAATTTATCACTTTTAAATCATTAACAAATATTTAATTTTAGAAAAAAAGTTTTATTTTAGCAACAACCACTATTAGAGCATAATTACAGCTTGTTTAACTAAATACAACACTTAAGGGAGTGAAAACTATTTTAGTGCAACAAAAAAATCCATTTAGTAAGACGAAAACCAAAAAAAGAAACAACCAACACTCATTATAGGAAACTTTAGCACTTGTTTTTATTGTGTCATGTCACGTGTTCTGTGAAGTAAAAATAATATGACCAAAATTTAATTGGAATTTTTCGATTTTAATAAAAAATAATAATAATTTCAAAATATAAAACTTTAAGATTTAGTTTTTAGTTTTAAAAAAGGGAAAGTTTGAATTCAAAATCTAGATCAGAGACAAATTTTAATTTTAGAGAACTTAAAATTTTTGGAGGACTCGCGGAGATTCAGAATAGTTTTCCAACGTCAACAACTTTCTTTTAAACAACTTTCTTTGGTGAAATTTATTAAAATCGGTTATGGAATTGAGTAAAATGTTCAAAAATGTTAAAATATAAATTCCAAAATGATTTTTTGACAATAATTCTGGAACTTTTGCACTGTTGGAAAAATCTCTGTTAAATTTCGCATGGTTAGTGCTGAGTTATTTTCGAATTGATTAAAAGCATTCCAAATTTCGAATGAAATAGGAAAATGGTACGTATACCTCCAAAATTGGTCATCACAAGTATATTAATTGGTGGAAATTCCTCGAAAAAATCATCATACAGACATTTCCATACTACAGTGCACAGTGGGACAGAATTAAGTTTTTGGATATTAATCTGTAACATTTTATCGGTTTTATGGATTTGCATGAATTTTGCCACAATAATAGCAGAGAATTGTATAATTATAACTTATATAGATTAAACAACATTGAGTCTCAATGAACGAAGTTATAGGTGCACAAAATGGGGTAGTTCGAACATTAAATTTTTTAAAAGGTTGCAATTTGTTTTTCTCATTCAATTTAATTTACCGACTTATAACCTCGATGAAACCTTTAAAAACCATACTTACATGTGCTATATGTATCTCTCATAGTTTTCAAGTTATTTGCATTTGAATTTTCAACTTTCAAAATTATGCAAGATTTTGAGTAAATTTGGATCAAGTAATTCTAAATTAAAAAGTTTTTTATATTGATTTGATAAAACAAATTTCTTGTATTGTCGAAAATGTGAGAAAAATTCCAAAAATTTGATTTCTTTAGATTTTGATTCCTAAAGCCTCCATTTATTGTAAAAATTAGTGTAGACACTTTTTCGGCCAAACAATAATATAATCATAATTTTTTGAATTTTTAAGTCGGAAACTTTTTATATTTGGACTTGATGTAGATACTGACTTCCTTTGCCGTCATTGTATTAAAATTCATGATAATCCATTAGCCGATCAAAAGTTACCGAATTATTACCAACAATGATCTAATCGCGCTAGCCGTATAAAAGGTACGCATTTTTTTTCGTTAATTTTTGATGTAGTGAAATTTGCTACGGAATCGGGGATAGTGCGCTGTATTTATGTATGCCAATACCGAGAATTCAAAAATTTTTATTTATAAATTTCAGTTAATAGTTGGCCACATGACGTATACTTAATTTTTCTCTATACTTGCAACGTTATTATTTGGTTGTGTGTATGTGTGCAATATTTTTTCAGTGAAAATTACGTGTAAAATGTTTTAGTTTAACGCTGACAAACTATGAAAAAGAAAAAAAAACCAACAATAAAACTTACAAAAATTTGTTCTATATAAAGGAACCAGCATTCTGAAACCTGTAGAAACTTACAAGAACATCATCTAAACTAATAGAAGATTTTTGGTTTGAGGAGATTTTTAAGAGGCCAAGGTTGGGTATGAAGATGACTGAACAGTCATTAAAAATAAAACAAAATCATTGAACACGTTTATTTTATTCCTTTAGGTTTTATTTTTCTCTATATTTTTTGGAGAAGAAGAAATAATTTTTTGTTGGCAACTTTATTGTTGGCTGATTCTTGTCTAATATTCACGCTTTTAAAGTTGCACTCGTTCGTTCTTTCGTTTTGGGTTTTAAACAATTTTTCTTAAAATCGACGTGTTTTGGTAGATTTTCATTTGTTTTTTTTTTTTGACACCCTACAAAACAATAATTTGGTTGCATCTACTCCCATATGTGCCGATGGACTCAGAGTAATAATCTGTGTCAATTTAATGGTGTCCGTCTGTCTGGATATATGGCATATGATATGTAAGGTTTTGAATACTCTTCTGGTCTCAGTTTTCGAGATATTTAGATGAAATTTAATACACAGTTAAAATATACCCATAGATTCAGAATCAATATCTTACTCGATTTAACGAAATTGTCATCCTTCCGTATGACAAATTTCTTCTAAATGTGAAATTGTAAATACTCTCTAGTTCATATTTTTTGAGATATTTTGATAAAATTTACCTCATTTTCAGGCAACTCGCATACAAATGTCCTTCCGGAAATGGTTAAATTTGTTGTAGAAATGTATTGAAATTATTTAAGTTTAACTAGGGGAAATCCTTATATAAGTTTTTGGAACCGATTTAAACCTCAAGATTGGTAGTGGAATGTCATTTGATGACAAAAATTACGAAGAACTTAAAATTTCTAAATTTCGCTTTTTTTGCAAAATTAAAATTTAATAAAATCGAAACATATAACGATATTAATTTGAAACTTCAATATAGCGCAACTTTTCCATTCGGAAATACCCAAAATCTCAACGCGAGTTACACATGTTAAAAAAACAAGAACACCCATTGTCATAAGACTTCCCAATATATATATAATGTGAAAGCAGGCCGGTTATCTAAGAGCTCGGACTATTTGATATGAAAATTTAAGACTAATACAGGTCTAAAAACATACAAGGCTAAAAAGGGAATATTGAAGAAAAGTTTAGGACCCAAAAGCAGTCAAAATTTATATGCAGTTGCTGCAAAACAAACCAATCAGTTCTTACAATGGTGTCTATAAATACCGAAATATACATCACGTTTGCTTCCATTTATAATTCTATCTTACCAGGCCAGTGGAGTCATATTGGGCTCTTGTTAAAACAAGATATAACGTACATATATAAGCATATTTTTGTAGAGATTTAAAAGGATTATCTATGTCAAAATTCATTTTTCAATTCAAAAATGAATTTTTGTAGAAGTAAAAAAAATCGATGTAGACGGCAGTCATTGGCCAAATTTTTGGAGTCACCGACTACGACCTTGATCACTTGTAGTTTTGCAAATCGTCTACCACAACTCTAACTGTGCGAAATATCATTACGATATCTTTAAAAGTTCAAAAGTTACAAAAGTTGTTTTTCAAACAAATAAGAATTCTATAACCGGCTATGCCGAAACTTCAATACCTTCCACAACAAATGCATGTACATACACACTCATACATGCACTCACAAACCTTTTTGGAACAATAATCAAGCATATATAACTTAATATTATGAATCGATTTATAATTGGAAATTTGAAGAAAATTCTTGGCTTGAATACAAATGTTGCTTAAGATATCGGTCTATATCTTTTTATATACTGAATTGCTTTTGCTGCATTTAAATAAGAAACTTCACAGGACTGTAACAAATATTCAGCCCAAATTTCATTGATTCCTTCTTAGCGTTACAAGTTAATTAATATACACTCTTTACCACTTGTGGTGGTGGAGGTTATTAGAACATCGATTTCGATACACTATGTTGTGTAGCGCATTATCTAGTCGGTGTTACTCTGATATTAAACTTTTTATTTTTTCTTATCTCTTTACTTTTGCTGGTCTTGAGAAAATAAGTAAATTTATTAAAGTTTTTATTTAACTTCTTTTTTACTCCTTTTCTCTCTATTCTATATTCTAAAAAGTACCTGTTAAGTTAACTTAGACCATAAGTATGGACTAAGAATACAAGTTCTAGTACAAGTTTTATTCTTTTTTTTGGTATAACAACTCTTAGTACGTGAAGTATATAATTTATGTTTTATTCCCAAGAAAAGGAATTTATATTTTTAGTTCTTTTTTATTCTAAAATTCTTTTTATATTTTTCCCACTTGCATTTTTCAACAAGTTTAACCACAAATCTTCATCTATCGGTGAATGTGTTTGTTTTTGTTGTTGTTGTTATCGGTTGGTTTATTATAGTTGTGGTTATTATTGATATTGTTGTTGTAGATTTTTGCTATTTCAGTTGCATGTATCACCCATCTGAACGAAAACGTAACTAACCACCAACCATTCACTGATTCACTCATTCATTCATTCGTTCATTCACTCATTCGTTCATTCCATTCTCCATTAATTGTTTTTATCATTTACTTTCATTCTCATTTCCTTTATCATTTCTTGGGAGTTTTCTATTAAATTCATTTATTTTAGTTTTTTTCTTTATTTAATAAAAATTTTATTCAGTTGTGGTTTTAAATTCAATTAAAATTTCTGATTCTTACGATTCAGTCAATTGTTGTTGTTGTAAGTAATAATTTTCTCAATTATTGAATAGAGAAAAACACACATTTTATTAACTCTTCTACTAGAAATTATTTTATTTTAATTGGATTTTAATTTTGTAGAAAATTAGATATAAAATTAGAATTACTGGAAATGGAATTAATTGCATGAACATGATGTAATATATCGCTCATTTGCTGCAAATAGTCATAACTCAAAAAATGCTTATTTCGACTTAACATCAGTTGTGGGTAGAAAATTTGTCTTTTTATTAGCTGAGCAATTTCTGTGAACAAATTATTCATATTAGGATTGAGATCGAAAAATTCTTAACACACGTTTTTCACACCTTTGTAAAACATGTCAAACAAATGAATATGTTTTAATCTGAAAGGAATGGTTCACATAATGTTTCTAAAGCCAAGAGCTCTCAACATAACCGTCAGATTTGAAAATATACATAAAAATTCAACCTTCTAAGAAACATAAAATACAAATATAAAGAGAAATTGCTGTTCGAGACGTAAGGATACCTAATATTCCACAGTGTTTCTACATAGATTATTATGGAATTAATTCTGTAATGGTCTGGGCATGTAAAATATGGTTTCAATGAAATCATAAATAAAATTTATGATTTCATTGAAAACGAGGTGACCAACTTTGCACATCTATTAGAAATATATTCTTCAAATCAATTTGAAAATACATTCGTGTAAAATTTTGTTCAAAAATATTTAAAAGTTTCAAAGTAACAGAATTATTTTCTTTCACTAATTATTGTAACTACTATTTATAACCAAAATGTTGGTGTAGGGTATAACATAGTTGGACTCGATCGACTATAACAATCATAATTATTAACCATAAAATAATTTCCTTTTTAAAATTAATTATAAATTTTTAAAATTATATTTATATATTTATATTTTGTTGAAAGTTATATTTATATTTTGTTGAAAGTTTTATTTTCTAGACCATCAGAAAATCTGGGCTTTATACATCAAAATTCAAATTTTTTAGTTTGTCTCAATACTTCTGGAAATAAAGGGAAAACTTTTTATCAAATGTATAATTAAATAGGGACTTTATTTTCCGAAAAATTCATTCTGATATCTTTAGTGATAATAATGTATTTATTTGTAATTCAAAATTATTTATTTTCTAAAAAAGTCATCAAATAATACAAAAGTATTATTAAGAACTTGTGAAGTTGGAAATATTATTCTAAATTTAATTAATATTGGTCCACAATTTTCAATACCTAAAATACCCAATATACATACAACATATTTTTGAGCATAAACAATTTTAAAGAGATGACGTTAAACCCACAAAAATGAAGCATTTGAAATAACAGTGTTCAGACCCTATAATTTGTACCGATCTATTACAAATTTATATATTTATCCATACTATAGATTTCGGTTATGTGAAATAATAAATTAATACGTCATGGAAAATTAAATAAACATAAATTAAGCTTTTTCTATTTTACTAATAATAAGTTGGGACCACATTTGACAACTATCGCTGTTATAGTTCCTTAGATATTCAATATTTGCTACGTATGAGCAACCCTTTCCCCTTTTATAGGGTATGTCACTTTCGAATATATTCAGTGAAAATTTTATCAAAATTGGCCCAGCCAATTTTGGAATCACCGCCCATATTTTAAGTAATAGAAAATGGTCTAGAATGGAAGATAGTTTTAGGACCAAGAAAAAAGGTTGAGCAAATTATTAAACTTATACAGGACCTATTAAAGTTATTGTCCGATTGCAATAATATTCGGTACAACGATTATATCAAATTTCATCAAGAAGCAGATATAAATTATAAACGTTAAATTTGATTTCGAAAGGATACTGAATATGAGGACTAGGTCCAAATGTGTTCCGATTTTCAACAAATTTAAATTGTGTTGTCAAAAATTTTACCACAATTGTTACACAATAAACGGTTTTATGGTTATATAAATGTTATTTTTATGGAATTTGGACCCTAGAAAATATATGAAATGTAGTCGAATTCAGATTTTCATTTTTTTTGTTTTTGGTCTATAGAGTCCACACATATTGAAGGTCTGAAAAAACTATAACAATACAACTATGAACTCTTTGAGGTTTCCAAAACTACATTCCGTTTAAAATTCAGCCTTTGGAATTTTTGAACATTGAAGTTAAATTCAAAATTTTGATTAAAAAGGATCGAATTCCAAAGAGTCAGGACAAAGCCTTATAGGGGGTTTTCGATACAAAACTTAAGTATTCTGTTTAAAAATATGCAGTTTCTACTTCTTTCCAGAAAAAAAATTATTTTAAATGAAAATATGTAAAAACACTTTTTCGTCCGGTAAAAGTCCTAATTTTTTTAATTTTCCACCTGAAAATGTATTATTTTTAAACTGCAGGGAGATAATGACTCCAATCTTCTTTTGTTGGATAAATAATTTTGTTTTTTTGTCTTAATACTGGATTTTTTTTAAACAAACTCTATTAAAATACTTCTATATATTGATAACTTTTATTTTAGTCTCCTTCAAAATAATGTTTGATTGGAAGATACCTGTAATATTGAACCATTCATCACTTTTTCATAGAGATATTTTAAAAAATACACCTTTTAGAAAGTTCATAACATTAAATTGACATTAAATAAGCCAGATGTATATTTGAGGAAGTGATTCTGAGCCGGTCGGTTCTGCTTATATAAAAATTTGTATTTGGATATTTAGCAAATGTAAAAAAATATCTAAAATTGTTTTCCGAAAAGAGTTTGTGCTTTGAACTGATTCTATTTAATTGAATAAATCAAAAATCGCACTCTTCTAGTTTAATTCAGTAACTGACCCGTGTTACAGTTCGCGGGCAAAATTGAAAGTGAGCGGTGGTTTCAAGCAAGCGGCAGATGTACGAACGAATGGGCATATATTGATTTGCATATTTAAATTTTTAACCCATAAACAACCAAATCACAGATGATTTCTTTGTAATCTTTCATATTTATTATACACAATTTTTGAATATTTTTATTAATTTAAAAAATAAAAAATAGTTAACAATATAATTTATAACAATTTATAACATAAAGCTTTTATCTTCCGCCTAATGTTTCGGCAATTTAATGGGTGCCGGTTGGTAACCAAGTTCATCGGCCACATATTTAATATCGAATTTAGCACCAGATTTCTTATCGACCCAACCAAAAGCACCATCTACAACAACTGCTGTATGTTTTTCATCGTGTCTATAACTTTGACCATGATAAATACCATTATCACGTCGTAAACCTTTGCTTCTATCTCTGTAGCCTTTACCAAATTCTTTCAAGATGCCAGAACCATCAGTATAGATGCCATTAGAGGTTTCAAAGTTGTATTTGAAACCTTTATTATTGACTTGAATATCCTGTTTTAAGATTTTATCATTATTACCCAAATGACCTTCTACGGATTCGGATTTAGGTTCAGGTTCAGCTGATAAGGATTGATGATCACTATTCTCCGAATAATATTCTACTGAAGAAGCTGCAGCAGGATCTTCATAACCATTTGAATTTTGATTTTCATAATTATCGGCAGTTACAATTACGGCAAATAATGAAATTAATACAATAAAAATTTTCATTTTATTTAAATTTCGATTTAATTTGTTGGATGAATAACAATCGAATGATAATTTGTTTTCTCAACCCTGAAGTTTTTATAGGATTTTGTTTTTGTTCCACTCAATTGTGACGATTACGGTGTGACGATGTATAAAATTTTGTATCTGCTCAATATTACGATTTTTTAATGGGTAAAATATGCTAATAAGTTGAAACAGGATTTGATATTTGATAGGTCAAGTTAAGTAATGTTAAAATGTATTACATTGTTAAGAAGTAACAGTTAACACATTAACATTTGAAATTTAAATTAAAAATTAAAAGACTTTTCCAAAATCAAGCAAGTCATTCTTAGGACAGACTTATGTTGGATAATATTATCGATTCTTTGTAAATATTCTAGAATTAAGTGGTTTTGAAATCATTATGGTGGAAATGAATCAACACAATATAGTTGTGGCTCAACCATGATATGGTTGTGGGACACCCATAATTACGATTTCCACAAACATATTACGGTTTTTAACAGCGACACACACAATGGGCATGTGTTTGTATATTATACATATGTTGCGATGAACATATTGAAGACATTAAAAAGCTATTTCTATTACTTTCCTAATTGATCTTTCAAGACGGGCAGTAAATGTTTAGTTAGACTCACTTGAAAATATTTCAAGTGAATTCTTCAAATCATATAAAAATATAGTCTAGGAAACATCTACGTTATATAAAATCGAATAATGTAATGGTCACAGCATACAGTGGTCTCAAACGTTTTTTTGTGAATATTTTTTTTTAAATACTAAATATCTTCATGAGGTGTTTACTAACTTATTTAAGAGAGTGTCTTAGCGGGCCATGGAACAGTGTTCGACCTTAAAATTTTATTACTTCGTGTATTGACTTCTTAAATCGCCAAAACTCAATTTATGATTTAATAGATAGTCCTGATGTTTTCCCAGATATTTTAAATCATGTTGAGTCATGATTTAACCCAAAAACAAATCTAAACTGTTGTCTGGATTATCTATGATAATTGTCAATAATACAATATATATAAATATATAAGATTATGGTGACAATCACATTACGTCACATATTTATACTCTAATACATTTACAAGCATACGAACAAACACACATTTACGTACAGATACTAGTTGATTATGATATATATGTATAAGAACTTTATCCCGTTTGAGTTTATTTTCGAATCTGGGGGTCATTGAAGCCTTTATGAACCGATTATAGATTGTATTAATCTTAAATGGACGGAATACTATCTGATGATGATCCCAGAACATATGATGAAATGATGTTGGTTACCAATTATAATGATATACAAATCGAATGAAAGCTAATAAAAAATATGTTACAGGTATCTTTCATATATTTGAAAAAAAATATATTGCAATTCGTAAAATATACATAAAAAACAATGTGTTTTTCTTAGGGCGGATTCGATCAGGGGGGAAGGTAGCTCCCATACAAACCAAATATTGATTATCAAATATCTAATGAATTCTTACTGTAAGAGTTTCAAAATTTTGTCGCAATCGTACTTCTATGAGACAGATCTGCTGAAAAAATATAGGGCGGGTAGAATTAGGGGAAGAGGTACCATCAATAGAAAGCCAATTTTATTTATCGAACTTCATAAAAACTTTCACAGCGAGAGTTTTAAAATGTGGCCCCAACCACTTTCTCAAGAAACTGTTTAACCAGACAAAATATATTGCGTAATGATTGAGAGGTACACGATCATCCCATCGAAAACGACGAGAACATTTGTGCGACAAATTGCACCGGGTAAAAGCTAATAATTAATATTTTGGTCATCATCATTTTTCAAGTTACACTTTTTGAAAAGGTCGTAAAAAATACTGGCAACATATTTTATTTCGCCTTCATTTAATATGTTTAACATTATAATTGGTGAAATAATTTATATTCCCAATATTTGGTCATTAAAACGAATGTGTAGCATCCAGTTTTAATCAACGCCAAAAACTGTTATTTGGCCATAATGCTTTCCAATTGACAAACAGCCAGCCGGACGGACGCACTTAGAAAGCGAACCTGAGTCGAACGATATGTTTACGACTGTGATTTAATCACTATGATTGGTAAATCACTGGAAACTACACACAGAAAAAATTCAATAAAAAATTAATTAAAATAGAATTAATTTAACTTTTTTCATTTATAATTTTGCTTCATAGATTTAAAATGTTAATTTAACATTGCTTCACAGTTAATACAGAGTCTTGAGAATTTTCTTGAAATTTTACTACTTAAACGTAATTTTAGAAATTTATCGTTGTGAAATGTTATGTATAATAATCGAAAGATATTATTTCGCTACAAACGTAAAAACTTTCAATTAAAACTAAATGAAAACAAAATTATTCAATTCCAATTTAACTATGTTCAATGTTAGTTTTACTCCATGTTTTTTTTCTTTTGTTGCATTCACAAATTTATTTGATTTTATTTTGAGCCAGCAAAACTACTTAAAGGTGCAGCTTAGCATAAATTCTCGTATTCCATTTCTTACGGTGCACAGTGTAAACTCTAATAGAGACTCCCATATTCAAAGAAAACAATGTTCTGTGTCATCTTTTATGGAACTCTTTTGTTTTCCACGATTTTTCATTTTTGTTAATAAAAATAAAAAACCATTTTTATGTTTTCTTTTGAAATACGGCGATTACTGTCACTGATTTTGAGAACTGCGATTTAAAAATCACTTTTACTGGAAATGACGTTATTCAAAAATAATGGTATCGCTTATCTCTTGTAGAAAGTTTTCCAAAAAAAAAAAAAAAAATAGTTTGATAGGCACTGATGCCTTAATATTCTAGTAAACTCATTTTTTAGTTTTCCTTTTCCGATCCGATCATATCGAAACTTATGTATAAGTCATTAACATCTATATTTAGTAATTATTATTATTATTATTTAAATAATATTATTTAAAATTTTAACTCGTAGTTCCTGTTTATTATCAGACATTTTAATGCAAATTAAAAATTTGAGTTTATTGCTCAGTGAATTCCTGTTCACATCGTGTAACTTCATTTGTTTGTTGAAAGTTGTAGAAAGTGGATGTGATTCAAGTGATCAACTTTATTGTTGTTTATAAATTAATAAAGGAAAAAAGATAATAAAATAATTTAAATAATTGTAAGTATTTTGTAAAAAAAAAAGATTTTTGGAAAAAATGCAATTTTTCAATAAATATTTATTGCATTGTACAGATGAGCGATATTTTCACGACTGTGATTTAATCACTGTGATTAATAAATCACAGGTAACTACAGTGACTGAAATCATGTTTCTAATATTTATCTTCTTATTTGTTGCATACTCACATATATTTGTTTTTATTTTGAGCCAGCAAAATAACTTAAAGGTGCTGCTGATCATAAATTTGCGATTCATCTAAAATGAAAATTATCCGTTACCTACGGTGCACAGTGTGAAATCTAATAGAGACTCCCATATTCAAAGAAAACAATGTTCTCTTTTGCATTTTAACCCTTTTTTTCGTGATTTTTCCTTTTTTTTATAAAAATAAAAAACATTCTTCATTGTTTTAATAATCAAAAATCACAGTATCACTCATCGCTATTGAATTGCATTTATTGTGAAACGATGTAGAATTAACAATTTTCATAATTGATTTTTTTCTAACCTTCTTCTATGTGATAAGAAATCCACAAAATATTTCTTTAATTGAAAAATTTTTTAAATATTTTACTCTCACTTCCAAGTTTTTTCTTTTTTAATTTTATTCAGTAAAATAAAAACAAAATTAAAAGTTCACTGACATTTTGAAATCAAGAAAAGATTAATTCAGTTACAGAAAACAAAGTTTTTTTTTAATTATTATTAATTACTCGTAAATAAATTAAAATTATATTTATTGCAAATAAAATTTAAAACAAATTTGGAGTTAATAAATCATTTTTGGGATTTAAATTTGGGAATATTTCTTTCGAGTCATTTGAGTTTTTTTCAATATTTGTTAAATAAGAATCTTGAGATCGTTTCTGTTAGAGAAAGTTAGTTGTTCCGAATATTAAATTATATGATTATTAACATTAAATTTGTTAAAGTCCTGAGAAAGTTTCTATTAAAAATTTGCAACATCGATTAAGTATATTAAATGATATAGACCGATATTTATGCAACTGCTTTTAAACATGTACCGCAGCACTATACTATATCTAGTTTTTAATCCATAAAGAGATTCGTTTTAAATTGTGATTCTCATCTTAGTTGGAACAAACCACATTACAATGTGCCAACTGCTGGGAACACTCCCAGACCATAATACTACTACCTTCAAAATAACAAATTGACACCCGAACATCGCTTGATATAAATGAGTATGGGCTAAGACTGCCTTATGGAGCACATTAAGTCTTGAAAAAATTATACTTTATCGAACAGAAGGTTTCCTTGGGCACATCCAGAAATTCTCATTAAAAACATTTATTTATAAGAAACAAAAATTTGTATTTTACTTTTGGTAATTTCTCTAAAAGCAATTTTCACGTTTGCGTTTATAGAAATATTCTACATAAAATATCACCAGGAACACTTGATCGTTATAATAAGGGACAACCAACCAACGTTAAGTGCCTTAATAAATTTGAGAACAAAAGATAAAAAACAAATAAATTGAAAAAAATTAAATGCGTTTATAGGAATAAGCATCAGAGAATAAAATACAAAAATTTGTATCGTGTTTAAAAATGTAATGTTCGATAAATTTTATTGACCGTTAATTTCAATTTCACATGAATAAAATATCCATATTAACCCCCATTTTTATTACGTTGCAAATATAAAAAATGATGTCAATAAAAGATAAATAAAAACAATTCTTAACTAAAATTTGGAAACAGATTTTTTAAAGATTTTTAATTTTTCAATCAAAAATTACAATTTTTTTTCAATAAAACCATTTTTCTTTAATCAATATTGAGGTGGTGACTTTGCAACTAGAAAAATCCCACTTTGTTTAACAAAAAAGTTGACACTTTATTACAGCCTCTGCACAATAATTATGTTTTTTTTTCTTTTTTTGTCAAAGAACACGAAGGACAATTTTGTTACAAAAATATGTTTTTCACGCTTTTTATTTAGTTTTTGGCTTAAAAAAGCTTAAAAAAACGATCAGATGTTTACGCTAAAATTAAATTTAGTTTGTCTTGGTATCACCTTTTAGACACCTTTTGACAATTTTTTTTTATTATTTTGCTGCAACATCAAAAATAATATTTTTACACCCTCCACCAACATAAGTGATAAAGGGAGTAAATTAACTTTATCATTCCGTGTGTAACGCAAAGAAGGGATTATCTCAGACCCTATAATTTATATATATTCCTGCATCAAATCGAAATCTAAGTAAATTTAGTTATGTCCGTCTGTCTGTTGTAGGCGCATCAACACCCACAATAATTGACATATCCCAATGAAATTTGGCCCGATCGGTTTAATATATTAATAGATATAGACCGACATCTGGGGCAACTTCTAAGATTAAGCGATAAACTTTCGTAAAATTGTCAAATTAATTAGAATGAAAATTTGCTTCAATATTAAGTTATGTGAACTTATTTACCATTTCAAAAGTGATCGAAATCGGTTCAGTAGAGAATAAGCTATAGGTGAAAATATAACTGATTTTATGAATCATTGAGTGTTTCGCGTTATATTTAAGAAAAACTTTTTTATAATGTATTTGTTTGTTAGTGTATGTGTGAGTGTGTATGTACGAAATATAACGTATTTACTTCACATCCATGTGTGAAGGAAGGTGTTTAAGATTCGGCATAACCGAATATAGCATTCTTACTTGTTTTATTTTGCTTTGTAGATGTTGCACATGCAACAACATACATAAAAAGTTGTCAGTTGTTTTTCTCATGACGTTGTAGTTGTTGTTGCAATTGTAGTGTTTATACGCACGCCTCTTTGCAGCTCATTAGATATGAAATCGTTGATTTAGCCACAGGCGCCGACTTTCGTCAGACACGCGACTTTAGTTAAAAACCTACGTGCTTTTCAAAACAACAAACATAAGTGCAACATATCTATGAACATGCAACTCAAAAAAAAGACAACGTTTCTTGTATTGAACTAAAACTAAAACCCCCTCCCAAAAGAAAAAACTTTGGGAAAAACTAAATAAAATCACATTCCAATTTTCAATTCAATTTCTTACAAAGATTTCAGCTAAAAGAAATAAATCTTGGAAAAAAATATATTTTTAATCAAAAAAATAAATAACGTGGGATTTCTGCGGATTATTACAACGTTTGATTAACAAATAATTAAAATTAAAACTATTTATATCTGAAAACCGAAACAAGATCAGATTGCGACTAGAAGACATGAAAAATGACTTATGAAATCAGAAAAAGAGGACAAAAGCAAAAATTAAATAAATCAAATGAGACAAATAAAAATCTGTTTAAAAGAAAAGGAAGCATTTTCAAAAGTGCTCTCAACACATTTGGTAGGAAAATAGCACGATTAGATCAGTTTTAAAACAAAAAAAGCTCAAAAAGTTCCTGACAGGAACGTTGCTAAAAATATAGAGGAAATTGAAGTCAAGTTTTCTAAAAAATATTCATGCTATATAATGGATGTCGAAGATCTTACGTCTGGCAGATTGATCAAAAATCGTATGTTCCTAAAGCTCTGGGGAATGTTGAAGTAAACGTTTAATCCCAAAAGCACATTAAACAGTATCGTTAAGTTGCCTCTTACAAAACAACTTCAACTTTACGAGAAGAAGAAAAGTTATAGTCGGCCAATATCCTACAATCCAAATTTGGTTATAAGTGGTTGCTCCCAAAACTTAATAAATCATCCTCGAATAAAGGTATTTTTAAATTTATGCTTAAAAGGATTTTTCTGTGGTGGTTATAAGAGAGCTAGAAAAATTTCACCCACGCACTAATTTGTGCCAAATAAAATCTTTATTCCGGGAAGAACATTTGTTTCGCGTCTAGGTCAAATAATGGAACCATCAACGATATATCTCAAAGTGTTGGTAGAACTATTTTTTCTGCTCGTTACGATTTTTGTATAAACGCATAATACCTCAACCACCTATGGTGGAGTAGTGTTGAAATTAGGAATGTAAATCCCGTAGGGATATTAATTCCGTAAACCCGTATTTTTCGTGATTAAAAAATCCCAAATCCCAAGATTAGAAAAAATTAATTTCGGGATTTTAGGGACTTATTGATCCCGAAATTTCCGGGAAATCCCGAATATTATAATCATTTAAGTTTATTTTATTGTCATAAAAATACAAAACTTAACTCCATTTAACAAAAATGTTAACTGTTGTACTGTTGTTAACATTTCTAAATTAATTCTCTCACAATGTTGTTTTGTCACAAGCAAAAAAAGTAAACAAAACAAGTAAGAATGCTATATTCGGCTTTGTCGAATCTTTATTACCCTCCACTACAAATGCGTGTAAAATAAATAAGTTTTGTATCGTACATACACATCACATACACTTACAAATGTATACAATATAAATAAGTGTTTCTTAAATGTAACACTGGAACCCTTAATGAGTCTTAAAATTAGTTATATTTTTGGCTTTAATTTTCTTCTATTGAATCGATTGATTGATTTTAGCGATGATAATGAAGTATATATAAGTTATACATTCTTATTTGTCTAAATATAATTGAAATTTTTACAAAAGTTCTTCGCTTTAATTAAGAGGTTGCCTCAGATATCGGTCTATATTTTTTATTAAACTGAATTGATTTTGTTGTTTTAAATAGAAAATTTGCCAGGACTATAACAAATACTCAGGCCAAATTTCATTGAGCTCTGTCAAATATTATGGACATGAGCGTGTCAACAGGCGGACAGACATGTTAATTTGACTCAGATTTTGATTTGATGCAAGAATATATATCCATTATGGGGTCTGAGATGATTCCTTCTTAACATTACACACGGAATGACAAAGTTAATAAGACCTCTTCACCACTTGTGGTGGGTATATATATTACATGAAACATACCTGTGCATGTCGATTATTTTCACAATAACAATGAAATTGCAACAACAGTTGATGATGATAAAGAAGAGGACTATTTTTTCTAAAAATATTTCACTAAACTTTTATTTTATTATTAATTTATATTTTTCACTTTATTTTTAAAAAGACAAAAAAATATATAAAAATATTAAAAATTTCTATAACTTTTTTTAATTTTAATTAAACCATGATTTTATTTTAATTAATTACACTCAACTTGGACTTAAGCACTTATTAAAAGAATACAAAACTTTCAATAATTTTGTTAATTTTAAATAAAGTTAAATAATTTTTATTCAAAAAAAGACGCACTTTTTTATTAAAGTTCAACAGCAGAAACAACAATGAAAATGGAAATAAATAAGAAAACAAGAGAAAACATGTTTTACTTTTGTTGGTGAGAGATTTAACATAAGAAAGAGAAGAGATCAGGGCTGCCAGATTTACCGATTTTTCGGTATTTTGCCGATTTTTTTATAAATAATTAATCCTCAATTTGGAAAATTAAACCTCAATTTGGAAAGAATATCTAATTCAAGGGTTTAAAAAACAATATTCGAAAAAAGGTAAATAAAAAATTTTGAATTGATTTTTAATACACTGATGCATATTCCCATAAACGCCTTTAATTTTATCTCTATTTTTGTATTATAATGGTTCTTCTCATCAGGGCCGTCAGATATGGCGATTTTTATAGGCCTTGGCAACTAAAATTTTTAATTCTGGATATTGCGATCTTTATGCGATTTGCAAATTACAAGGCGATTCGTCTGACGATTTTTAACAGAAATTGTGTCCAAATCGTTTTTGTGGAAATAATTATGTAATTTTTGAGTCATTAGGAATTTTACAATTCATAACACCTCATTTGGATGACTTGGCATCCTGTCACTTTGGTAAACAAGCCCTGGAATAATTGTTTGGTATTTGGTCATGAAAGGCAAATCTTCCAAAATATCCAGTGCTAATGCCAGTGAGGAGATATTGGACTCTCGTTAATAGAGAACTATTAAATAGTGATAGATTTTAAAGAGAAATGGACTACCTGTTCGAGCAAATTGATAGAAAGCACTATAAAAACAATAATGGCTTTCGAAAGAGTTTCAAAACTTTATCACTAGTGATGATTTTTGTTTTTGTAAATTGTTATATTAATTTAGTGGTTTCATTTTCATTAACATATATGAATGTTAAGCTTTTTAGATCTCACTCCTTACTTGTTTTTCCTCACCAAAAATAAAGTTGAAGTTTTTTAATGAGAGAAACCTCAACGGTACTTGTTTAAAGTAAACAGGATTTTTATTATTAGTGGAATATTTCTATAAATGTAGAAGTAAAAATTGTCTAAAATTAAATAAAAAAATTAAATAAAAGTATGTTTTTAGTTGCAATATATGAAATTTACCGCAGAATTCTTTAATTCTAATTTTATTTTCTTTGTGGGGGAAGGGGTAACCTCTCTCCTAAACCTATCCATCTTACAGCTTGTCCAGTTAAACCGTTCTTTAAGAAAGTGATTGGAAGCAAATTTGAAAACTCTCTCTTAATAGTTCTTTAAATTTTCAATGATTAATTTTTCTTTATATAGTGAAATTACCTATACCGCCGATCCTATCAGAATATTTTAGAGCCTAAGTTACTTCGGGTATATTGAAATCATTATGTGAAAAATTCATCGACATCGATCCAGTTGTTTTGCTGTCTTTAAGTCCCAAACAAACAAACACAGATTCACTTTTATTTATATAGATAATAAAGGAATCTGTTATAGTTGACAGATAATTTCTTTACCCCCTCCATGTATTATTAGTGTTAATATTTTATATGATTTCGTTGCATTTATGTGATCTGAAATAATAATTAATTCATTTATAATGTGTTGTGATGTGAAAATGATGAAATTTGTTTAAAAGAAAATTTGTATGCGAATTAATTTGAATTTAATTATTTAGAATTTTAATAAATTTTATTTTGATTTTGATTTACAGTTTTACATCTGTAAGTGAAATGCTTGTAAGAACTGAATGTCACATCCTACATTAATTGGTCACAAAATAATGGAAAAAGTATTATGGATTCATCAGTAAACAAGGAAGTTTAACTTTAATTAAAGAAAAAAGTAATGATAAAGCTGTTAAAATAAAATCCTGTGTGAAGGACCATAAACTGATGGCAAATGGTAATGCAAGATGTAGGAAATTCCAAAATAAAATTATTTAATAATGATAACATTGGGAATCGCGAACTTGTATATTAAGAAGTGAGAATGACGAAACCAGATTATTTTTTGAGTTAGAGTTAGAAATTATAAAGGACCGACCCTCGTAAATAGTCTATTACAATTTTCACGTATATGTCTGATTTATGAGTTTCAATGTGTTATTTGAAAGGGCGGTTGTATGGGACCTATGATAAATAATGGACCGATCATTGGCATCGATATTAATCAATTTCTATAGGAATCATCCTTTGGCTAAATAATAGTACGTGCCAAATTTCATTGAAATAATTTTAAAATTGCAATCTGTACTTTGCAACAATCTTTGCGTGGACAGCCAGCGGGACGGTCGGACGGATATGGTTTAATCGATTCAGAAAGTGATTCTGAGTCGAACAAATGGTGATGAAACTTAGAACCCTTTTTGGAAACCCTTCTATTAACGTTTTATAGTGCTTTCTGTCATTTAGCTTCCGTTTAAAATCGACCACACTTTAATTATACCTTCAGGCTAAAAATAAGTGGACACATTATGAAGTCTTATTAAAGGAACGGCCTAATTTCTTAACACTCTAGAGTCTGTTGTGGCAAACGATTGGCTTCTTTTGCCGCAACTCCATATTGCTTGCCATACCAAGAACTTTGTGGGAAATTTTGACAGCTTTTGGGTCTTAAACTTTTCTTCAACTTTCCCTCGAGCCTAAAATAGGAATCTTGTGAAAAATCTGCTAGAACATATGTTTCGTTATCCATTATGCAGCAAGAATATTTTTTTAGAAAACTTGACTTCAATTTCCCTGCACTGATTTTGACATCTAAATTTTCAGCACCATTCCAATCAGGAACTTTTTGATCCTTGTAAGTTTTAAAGCTTGCATTAGCTTTAAATTTTTAATCAAATGGTTCGTGAACTGAGCATAGCGGTCTGCGTTCCTACCGGATGTGTTGGGAGCTCTTTTGAAAATGTTTTCTAATTTTTGGCTTAAGAAACATCATGTGGACCATTTCTTATACCTGAACCAGGGCTTCAATCAATTGACAAATTTTCCAGGTATTGTTTAATTATATTAGAAACAGTTTGACGACAGAATTTTTGAATGCCAACTTTATGTAGAACCATGTTGAGATTTGTTGAAAATCTTTCATAATTCTTTATTTGTGTTAGAAATTTTTCGATTTCACTCTTTATATTGAGAAATAATTCTCTTCGTTTATATATCAGTTATAGCGCTCCCCATAATACTTGTTTCATTAACCATTTTGTTTCGCTCTTGTGTCAGCATTTTGAAAAATTTGCTATTTTGTTTTTGTCATTTTCTACATATTTCCAATGGATTTGTGCTTCATCTATTTCAACGATATAAATCAGTTAAATGGGTGTGAATATTGATTGACAATGAACAGCAATCTATGACAGTTCAATTGTCTTGCGTTGCTGTTGGCAATATTAATTTCAAATTTCAAATGAAATAAATAATTTCAATACGAACAAAATGCAAAAACGTAATTTTTCAAAAAAAAAAAAAAAAAAAAAAAAAAAAAATCACATATTATTGCTTTTTATGAAAAAATGGCAGAAAAAAACAACAAATAGTTACAATTAAATTTTCATTTGAAGCGATAAATTGCAAATACGTTTCGATAAATTTTATTTATCAACTTTTTGAAACAAAAAATTGTTATACATTTTGTAAATTAGTTGTTCAGTTAGGGATTTTAAATAGGGGCAGAAGGAGATACAGATAAGAATTAGGGTGTAAGGAGATACAGATAAGAATAGGGTGTAACTTAAGGTCAATGCGCTTTGTAAAATTGTGCATTGATGAACATTTTAAAAAGTTTTCAAAAAGAAGGTTCAAGGCTGAACTTTAAAGGTTTAGCTTAAAAGTCCATATTTTAAGTGACATCTTAAATTTTTATTAAATAAACAAGCCTCGGTTGAGTCAACTGAGAGAAGTCATTCATATATTCATATAAAGACTCACTAAAATCAGGAAAAAAATTGATGTTTATATACTAAGAGGTGGAGTCGGTTAAGATCATTTCGGAGGCATGAAAAAATGTCAACCGAGTTTCATAGAATTTATTTATATGTGTTGTACATTCAGTAAAAATATCACATTCACAATAAAGAGGGTTTAAGCGATTTGTGTATGTTACGGTGTTATGAGATCTATATAAAATTATGGACCGATCCTCATGAAGTGTCATACTGTATTTTCTGTTTTTTCCAGTGCAAAAATATGATGAATTATTTATATTTTTTATATTTTTTATTTAGATGTGAATCACTAACTTCATGTCTCATACCCTGAACATTTATTTGAGACGTTTCCAAATGTGTTTAACGAATTGGAGAATAAAGGTAAACGAACTGAAACGTAAGCATGTTACTTTCGGTCTTAGAAGAAGAAACTGTCCACCGATTTCCCATCCCACAGGATGATTATTACGTGCCTCGGTATTCATTAGGGTGGTCAATTAACCATCAGTCTAAATTGAGCCTTAACAATAAAGTCATCCTGTATAAAACCGTTTTAAACCAATATGGACATATGGTATCCAACAATGAGGAATGGCCAGCAAAACGAATATTATTATTATACAGTGGTAACCATTTAAAATTTTACGAATTATAACTGGTGCACCATGGAACATTAGAAATGCTGATATTTATAGAGACTTAGATATTCCATTAGCAAAGGAAAATTTTGGAAAAATATATGAGAAATATATTACAAGGATAAGGAGTCATTCTAATCCACTTGCCAGACATCTTACAGATGACCAAACAGGGACTAACCGCCATACTAATATATGTATCACGGGCAATGGAAGATGGGATCTTCCTAGATTTCAATACGTACTGTGAGGCCTTAAAAGAGAGACAGAATCAATAAATAAAATCCACATAAATAAAAAAGATGTGGATAATGAATTCCCAAGGCAGCGCACTTCTTTATATTAAAGTAACGGTAACATTTTTATTTAATTCTTAAAAATATTTTTAATAACCAGATTTTCAATATTTAAGATCAGAAATATAAATATATAGAAAATATATAAATAGCGAGTGATGTATAAATTCTGTAACTTTTGAACCGTTTTAGATATCTTAATGAAAGAAAGTCAAGGAGGCAGTCGGTAACCCTTTAACATTGGTCAAAATTTATTTACAAATTGAGAAAAAAGGTATGTTGTACATAAATTGTTCTTATAAATCTTTATAAAATATATACTTTTAGTTTCAGAGATATTTAAGTCGAACTAAAATCAAATTTAAAAATGAATTAAAAAAAATCATAATACCCGAGGTAGCCAAATGTTGAGCGCCATCGACTAATACTGACTACCCTGAGCAGATAAGACCTAATACTCCTCAAAAAATATCTCCGTCTTATACGAATGGCATTTTATCAAGATATCTCTAACGCTTTAACAGTAACAGATTATGTCCAAAATAAATCGATTTGAAACCCTTTTCAGATTGCAATTTTAAACATATATCAGGGCTAAAACAATTCCCCAAATGCTAGTCCGAGGTGTCTATTAAATTTTCTTTTTCAAATAAAATTTTGGTTCTTCCCAAATTTAAGTATTTGAAACTTTTTTCTTAAATAAAAGTCATTTATATTCAAAAGAATATAAAATGTAATTTCGGAGGAAAATCTATATTTTTAAAAATTAAAATTTAAAGGCTTATAACTTTTGATTCCATAAAGATATTTTCAAAATTTTGTAAGTTTAGTGGTATTATTTTTATAAATATATCAATGTTAAGAATTTTTCGATCTCACTCCTTATGGTACAGTATTATTTATAATATATTTTATGCAATTGCAAATCATTAATTTAAATTCCATGATGTTCGGTGAGAAATTTTGCAGGCCTCCGTTATCGTGTTGGGTATTATATAGTCAGTCTCAACCGACTATTACTCTCATACTTGTTTCTTTCATGCAGTAATTAAAAAATTTAATAAAAATATTTTACAATTTAATTTCAAGAATTTTTTTCAAAATTTCTTTGATAATAAAAGTTTTGTTTAATTAAATATGAATAAAATAAATGAATTTTAAAAGACAAAATGTGGTTTTTTTTAAATATTTTCTATATTAAAAAATATTTTTAAAAAATTTACCAAAAAGTAAGTAAATAATCTTATAAATGCACTTCTTTATCTCATATTTAGTATTTTTTATTTATTTATACTTTTTTCAAAAATAATTTCATTCCCCTTATAAATCTTAAACAAGTAAGAATGTCATATTAGGCTATACCGAATCTTCAATACTCTACACCACAAGTCAAGTAGATGCATTAAATTTCGTACGAACACACTCACACATACACACACACACAAACAAACGTATACAATATAAAGTTTTTTTTTTATATTGTATACTTGGAGGTTGTCTCAGATATCGTTCTATATCTTTTTATATACTGTTTTTTAAATGGGTTTAAAATAGGAAACTTCTCAGGATTATAACAAATTTTTGAGATTTAGATTTGTGAGATTTGTAATCACTGATCACTTGCAAACAACAGAGAGACAGACAGGCGGACATAGCTAAATCGTGGTGGTGTAGGGTATAAAAATATATTCAAATACAAAACTATTAAATCAACTCAATTGCATTTATAACATGATTGTACAAATATATATATAAACATATGTTTATATATAATATTTATCTGTTGATAATCCCTCTTTTATGTATATTTGACCAGAGATATGACAGCCAGACGGACAGACTGACAGACAGTGGAGGTGCTTATCTCTATTTAAATACTTTAAATCAAATAAAATGGAATAAAATCTAAAAAGTAACTAAATTTTATTTTATTCTTTTTTTACTTTTGAACTAAAAAAGCAGATTAGAAATAAATTTTATTTATTTTGTGTTTTTAATTTTTTTCTTTCGACATTTTAAATCTGGATTATTCTTGTAATTGTTATGTTCTCCATTTTATTTTTCAGGTTATTTATTTTTCTAACATGCAAACAAATGTCAAAATGATATAAAAAATATAGAACAAGACTAATTTACAATAAACAACCGATTTATTAGATAACAACAAGAAGATCGAGAGAAAAAGACAAATAATGAAGATTGTAAATAATTTTTATATAACATTCCACCACCACAAACGGGTAAGACGGTTATATTAGAATCGTAATACCGGTTGCGATAACAATAAAAATTCAGTTAAGACCCTTTAAAATGATTTCTTGGGCCCTTGGAAATTCTAAGTTCGTTAAGCATTGTTCGTAACACTTTAGAAAAGACTTTAATATTTCTGTAAATTGAGTAGATTATTTATAGTTAACGCAGTCGATGTAGAATATATAATCTTTATTATTATCAAAATCAAATCAAAAACATAATGACTAGATTTCTTATCGATATCTGTCTATAGATCTCTAAAACTTGGAAATGTAAGATTCATATAATTAACTACTTAATAATCGTATTTCCTATTCGCTCTTTACCTTATTTTGGACTACTTGGCACAATTTATCGCCTCTTCAAAAGTAGACCGATATCGGAAACTTCTAAAAATTTTTACTAATTTTTTTTAAATCAACTAAATAAGTTCAATAGAAGGCAATTAAGAATGCTTTATTCAACGTCGCCGAATCTTTAACCTCCATCTCTAAAATTCGGGAAATGTTTGAATGAGTTGTTCGTTTTGATTATATTTAAGACATTTTCAAAATATTAGCTCTACAGTGCAGTTAGTTGAAATTTGCGATATGGATTCATGGATAAACTGTCAAAGCTTGATATTGATAAAAAAGGTGAATTTATTGTTTCAGCATTTGTCATATAAAGGAAGACCCAGACGAAACGGGCATTAAGAACATGAACAGTTGCCCGTGTATAACACAGGTAGTTCTGCCATGGAAATGCAATTGTCGAGGAAAGGCCAAAGGTCGATATCGTCGACACTTCTACTACTATCGCGAACAGCATTAATGTTTTTCCACAGATCGAACTCGAACATTTCTTATTATGTGATTGGAGAATAATATTAACAGTAGGCCTTTAATAGAGGACCCATTTGATATTTCGCAATACCCAAAATTATAATTCGTAAATGCTTCTTCAATTTTTTGATAAAATATTGACTCTATCGCTACAAGATTGGCTCATTATAGATTATAATTAAAGTAGTTTTTTATATTTTAGGATTTTAGATAATTTTCCCCCAAAATTCTTTAGAACAAATTTTTTAAAATTAACGAAATACTGATAGGACTAATTAGGGCAGTGTTTCCCTAATGCATCTGGTTTTGTTCCATATGCATTTATATAAAGTTTACTTGCAGAATTATAGTTCAGAGAAAAATAGTGGAAATAACAAAATTATTTAGATAAAATTGTATATGAAATGATGGACATTTTTTAAAAATTTCATACCCAAAACGACCAGTTTTGGAGGTCCACCCCCAGTTCCTGCACCCACTAAGGGCTTATGCTACTAAAAATAAATTGGAAATAATCAAAATGTCCTTGTGAAAACTAATTCAAAATATTTAATAGTTCCAAATTACAGAATTATTTCCAAAAAAGGAACCTTTAAGCCCTAAAAAGGGCTTTATTTAAAAGAGTTATATTTAAAGATTATTGATGAAGGTTTTTTTAAAGTCTTTTAATAAGAAATGTGGTATTGAATTTAAATAGATACATTTTTTACTAAACAATAAGATTAGTTTTTTATTGACTCGAATTGGGGATTTACCACTTGAAATGTCTGAATTTTAATTTAATAATGGCGATAATATTGTTATATGCCTAAAAATCAAAATAATGCAAAGTCATTAAATTATATCTAAAAGTCCTTCAATAAGCATTAAAATCCAAAAATAAGCATTTAAACTCCATTATTTAAACAAGTAATTAGTTTTCTCAATAAAATGACATTAATATCATAACAACTTTAATGATTTTGGACATATTCCTTTTGTCTACACAAAACATAAATACAAACATTAACATGTGTTTTTTGTCTCGAGATTCTACTAAAACTGACTCAGTCTGCTTGAGCAGTCAAAGCGACCAAAAATTAGTCTTTTTTTGCTCTGCCACGTACGAAATTTGATATTTCTTTTGTAAATTGGATATTTTAATGGAAAAAGCAGTTAATTTTATTTCCATTTTAATAGACAACATAACATAAACGCTATAAAATATAAAAAATATTAACAAATCCAAACTAAAAATTTTTTTATTGAAGTCATTAAAATAAACATTCGTTTAATTAACCATCAAAAATAAGGAGGAGGAGGAGAAGAGTTAGAAAGAGGGGGAAGATGATTATAAAAACTAAACACAAAATGCCTTTATTTTATTTTATATACTTTTTATATTGTTAATGCTTACATTAAGAGAAATATCATAAAAAGTAGTTTATTAACTAATGACTGATTTAAGCAAATTCAAAATTAGTAAGAGACGATTAAAGAAATATAACTTTAATACTTGCAGCGTTCAGCTAATGGTGGTAATCTAGAAAAAGGATAAAAATATGGTTAAAAAGAAATATGACATAAATTTATTTATTATTACTAATATTAGTTTTTTAAAATATATATATTGGAAGATAACATTTTTAATTTCAAACTGATGAATTGTTGTGATCAAGGATTTTTGTTATTTTCGCATTTTTGGGAAATAATTCCGTTACTTGTAAATATTTTTCAATGAAATTTTACGTGAACATTACTGAGGTATTTCTCCATCAATTTGTAGGTGCTCATGATCCTAGTAAGTCCTGGGTATGGGCAGTGGATTCCCAAAGTTAGTAACCTCTTTTGCGAGAATTTAAAAAGTCGCCACAACTTTATTTATGATTTAATACAATTCTCTTTAAAATATAACATTATATGTGTGGGATATCTTTATTGGCCGAAGAGATATTTTGACCAAATTAAAATTTAGACCAAATTAAATTTTTTTAATTTGGTGGGCTCAATTCGGGTCCAATGAAATTCTTACAATATTACCTGAATTTTGTACAAAGCTCCTAACAACTTTTATAGAAAAATCGTATATCTATGTGGATTTGATTGAAAAGTTATATCATTTTGAAATACAGAATTAAGAACAATATTTTTTGCGATTTTTCTCCATTTTCCTTTGGACCATATTTTTTTTTTTGATAAATTGTAAAAGAACTCTTACCATAAATGCATATAAAGTAAATCGGAGGATTTTTGTTGCATATGTAAGCAATAACTCAAAAAATCGAAAATGGGCCAAACCTCTTATAGTGGCACATTGAGCAACTTTATGGAAAAAGTGATTTTTTTAAACGAGTTTTCCCCGGATTGGAATTTTGGATATTTCGGAATGTAAGAGTAGGAATACTTATATAGTTATGTATTAAGCTCAGTGCTCCGACTATTTGGTACGAAAAGTTAAAGATAATGCAGGGTTAAAAACACAGAAGGCTAAAAAAGTTCCTGGCAGGAACGCTGCTAAAAATTTAGAGGGCAAAAACAGAGCATGGAAATTAAAGTCAAATTTCCAAAAATATATTCTTGATGCATAATATATGACATAATATTTCATGTTGCTGACACTCGAGGGATGCCTAATATGGCATCCTGTTACTATGGAAACAAGAACTTGAGTGGCACAGGAACAATAATGTGATATTTGTACCAAAGGAGTCAAGTCCTTCGGATCTAAGCCAAATAGAGTGATATTCGGCTCTTAATAAAAGAGACTTTAAGAGCACAAATAAAGTGTCCAAAAGTGTGATAGATTTTAAGCGGAGATGAACTACGTTTACAGAAGGGTTTCCGAAAAAGGTTAAAAATTTCGCATTAATAAGGCAAACAGCAAGACTAAAAATCTCTCATTAAAAACTTCAACTTTATTTTTGGATAAAAGTAACGAAAATAAAAGCATTCAAAGTTCCTAACTAGTTGTTTAAAATATTTGGAGAGAAATACCGACTTTTGCTTTTCTCCATTTATAGTCTTTTTTTAAGAAACTAGATGAAATGTTACATTTTCACTAAAATTTTATGTTTCAAAATATGTTTAGAAATATCCCCAAAACCACATAAGTGCCATTAATTAATAATTTGTAACTAAATAGATAATAAAAGCTTTTTTGCTTTTATTTAACAATCTGTAAATGCAACAGAAAACATGTCAAAGTGCACACAAAATACGTTTTTTCCTAAATCTAATTTCAATTTCTATATTCTCGGTGCCAAGACAAGACTGACAATAAAAATGAAAGTAATGAAAAGAAAGGAAGGACAACTTCAATATAAAAAGCCATAAAAGGGATGAATCACACAAAATGGAAAACTGTTGCATTCAAGTAAAGTATGTCGGTATGAATGAGTGAATGTGAATGAGTGAGTGAATGTAACAGAAAAAGGATGAAATCAAATAATTGTATCATTGAAATTTAAATTGATAACCTTACTTTGACCGACTTTCTTTCTTTCATTCCTTTCCTTTCATCACATGTTAATGGCAATAGAATATAAACTTTTTACTCCATTTGCCTCCTTTTTCATATATCTCCTTGTTTTGTTAAGAATATCAGATTGTAAAGAATTATATATGATGAAAATACATGCTGTAATACTAGAATGAACTTTTGTATGTGACATTTTTCCATGTTAAATTTTATTTTTCTTTTCATCTCGAAATAAGAGAAAATTCAACAAAAAAGAAACCACTAAACAACTGAGTTTTTGAAAAAGTTTTTCTTAAAAAAAGGAAAAAAATCAAAAGTGATGGCATGACACAGTTTTTGTTATTTTTCGTCTTTTTTGCTGCATTACGAAAATAAAACGTATATAGAAAAAGATGGAAATTGTACGAACAACTATAACATTCAGGACTGACAAAAACGTACATGTTTTCAACTAAGAAATAAAAAAAACTAAAGGAAAATGAAAAAGTTAAAAGTATAAAAAGGCTTCAAATAAGAGATAAAAATTGTGTTTAGAAAATACAGGCATCATGCAGGCAAAAGCACCCTGTTGTGTGTAACAAAAAAACTTTTAAAAGCTTTTCTTTATTAAATTGATTTATTTTTTGTCATTTTATGAAAACAAAAACACAAATAAAAAACCTTTAATTAAAGATCAAATAAACTAATTACAATCCACAACATTCCTAAAAGTAGGCTCTTGTTTTTCAACTCTAAAAGCTCCCAAATATATGCTATTGCAAACTAAACAAAACAACCACATTTTTGATAAATGACTTTAACGAAATAAAAAGTATCAATCAGTTGATTGATTGATTGATTTGATTTGTATATTTCTTGTTTTGACATCAAAATGTCTGATCAAAAGATGAAGGCGCACAAATACCCAAAATTAGAAAAGTTATTGTAACCTCAAAGTCAAAAATGTCTAGTCCAAGTAAAACGCTATAAACAAATAACCTCAAAAAAAAAAAAATAGAAAAAACCATGAAAAGGAAATAAATTAAAAAGAAAATGAGAGAAAACTAAAATTTCTTAGGAATTTTCAGCAAAACAGATAAACAGAGTGAATTATCGAATGTCTAAGGAGCTATAACTCCGAGAGTTCTCAAATTGGGTCCCAACCACTTTGTCAAGGAAATGTTTTACTAACAAACTGTAGGATGGGGAGGACCAGGAGAAGGGGTTCTACCCATACAAAGCAAACATTGGTTATCGCATACCTAAAGAATTAAAACAGCGAGAATTTCAGAACAGCGAGAAATTCAAAATTTAATCTCCATCGCTTTCTCATGGAAATAATTTACTGGACAAAATGTAAGACGGACAGGTCATGGAGGAGATGTAGTCCTCATACAAGGAAAATATTGATTGTCGGATATCTAAAGAACTATTGAAGTGGAAGAATTAAGATTTTATCGCAATTACTTTCTCTAAGAATTGTTGAACTGGACAAAATGTGAGACGGAGGATCGAGGCAAGAGTAGCCCCCATACAAAGCAATTCTCAGTATTGAAATATAAATAACTATTGAAGTGAAAGTATTAAGATTTAATGCCAATTACTTTCCCAAGGAACAGTTTCACTGTTAGGCCCGGAGTGTTAGCCCCGAAGCAAATATTAGTTATCGAATATCTAAAGTACTATCGAAGTGCGAGTCCATACCAATTATTTTCTCAAGGAAACGGTTTTACTAAAGGGGTAGACCCCAGGCATTGCAAATATTATTTGTTTACTGTCGATAGAAGCTAGAGTAAAAAAAATAGTTCAAATCACTTTACTAAAGAATTAGTGTGGTGAAAAAGTATAGAACAGATAGGACCATGGCACTGTTCATACAAAATTTGCAGATAGAAATCAAAAATTTAGTCCCAATAATTTTTCTGTAAAAGAGAGAGAGAGAGACCCTGAAAAACCATTTCACCTAGAGTTTCCAAACTCTGTTACATTCCTATGATACAGTTAGAAAGGTCTGGGTCGAGGAAATTTTGGTCACTCATATTTTTACCAAAAATCAATATTATAAACGAATTCAATAAAAAATAAATTCACTTATTTATTTAATGATTTCTATATAAATCAATGAAAACTAAAATAGAATAGTCATGCGGAAAGAACCATAATATGCGATTGTATATTTAACAGACTACCGTTATTTTCTAAAATTATACCAATTTTTCCAAATATCAATATTTCGTTAAAAAATTAAACAGTTGATTTTCCTTCAACTTTCTTACAAACACTATAAGTAAGAAATGACATTAATTTGTGATCATTTATGATTTTATAAAAAAATACATTAAGTAAAAAACTAAATACACATAAAATTAAAAAAAAAATGAAAAAGGTTGAAAATATAAAATATTTGCTATATTTAACAGATAAAAGTTATTTTAAGAGAAATGACACTAAAAACTAAAATTTTAATGAAAATAAGAAGTCTTTTTATTTAACGTTGGGAAATAAAGAAATTTTGCGCTCAGGAAAAAATCATAGACAACCCTGGCTATGGTTACCTATCCTTACGATTCTCAAATTAAGCTTAAAATATGAAAAGGATTATAATTTGTGATTTTGGATACATTTACTGAATATCTTCTTTTTTCAAAAGCAATCATTTTATTCTGTTTCCATCTTAATATCAATATTTTAAAATAAATAAAGAAATATATAATTTCGCGCTATAAATGAAAAGGGCAGTAATTTGTGATCCCTAGAATAGTTATCAAAAAATCTGTGTTTTGTGCAAAAATATACAAAAAACTACAATTTGAAAGTAATTCTATCTTAAAATAGAATGTCATCAATAAGTAGAATATATTCCAAAATAAAGCTAACATTTTAAAAATGACTCTAATTTGTGATCTCTCTTATATTTAACACAAAGTCATTATATTTTAAGGAAAAAGCAATAAAAACTAAACTATAAAGTATTTTCACTCAAAAATCAATACTTAATTAAAAAATCAAGATAAAATGAAAAATAACGATATTCTATGTCCAAAGGAAAACTTTATTTAATAATATGAATAACAAACAAAACGTATTTGATGTAAAAATTACGAAATAACAAGTTTTTTAAAATATGTTTATCTAGATATCAATTAATCTAGAAATAAAGTTAAAATTTTTAAAAACACCCTAATTTGTGATCTCTGGTTCATTTGACAAAAAAATTAATAACTTCTAAGAAAAAATAATAAAAACTTAAATTTAAAGTGTTTTCTCCTGCAAAGCGAAAA
This sequence comes from Cochliomyia hominivorax, assembly GCA_004302925.2. Taxonomy (NCBI): domain Eukaryota; kingdom Metazoa; phylum Arthropoda; class Insecta; order Diptera; family Calliphoridae; genus Cochliomyia; species Cochliomyia hominivorax. The sequence goes on along the minus strand of PYHX02000413.1, from coordinate 39,893,693 downwards.
AAAACGATAATCTGAGCCCAAGGAACAATTTTATCCAATAATATGCATAAGAAAACGGAATATTGCACCATTTTCAGTATTAGCATGTATAAGCTTAAAACATAAAAAATGACCATAATTTGTGATTTCCGATATATTTAAGAGATTACAATTATTTTCGATGCAAATCAAGAAACAACAAAAATTTTAGATTATTTACATTCAGAAATTTATGTATAGTAACGAGAATCATGAAATTTTTAATTTGTGTTACAAAATTAAAAAACTGATGTTAATTCGGGAAAATTAAAAATAAAGAAAATTTAAGTTCAAACAAAAATTTTTTAACACTATGAGTATGAAAACATATGGAATCATCATTGGCAGTGAATTCGTAAATTAAGCTTAAATTTGAAAAGGACTTTAATTGGTGATGTTGGATAATTTTAACAGAAATATTAATTTTCATATAAAATCACTTTCAAATGCTGTAGATCCTTAAACAAAGCTTGAAATTAGAAAAGGACTGTAATTGGTGATTTTGGAAATTTTTGACAGAAAACTTTTATTTTCCATAAAAAACACAACATATTAATTTTTATGAATTTTTATGAGAAAAATTTAATATAAACACTTATTTTGGACTACAAAACCCAAAATATATCAATAATTTTTGTTCCGGTTATAATTTTTAAAAATGTTATGCGTTTGATAAAAAGTTGGGCCACCCCTGTTTTGAAGATTCATAAACAATTGTTATTAAAGCGATTTCTTTTTTTCGCAAAAAAACTACTAAAATATTGGTAAAGACACTCCTTCTTATTTTCTCTATACAATTCAAGTATTAAATATACGTGAGTTTGTTTTTTATATACTTTTTTATTTTTGGCTATTTTTATTTTATTTGATTTTTATTTTGTGCTAAACAGCATAATTGCTAAAAGGAGTGTCTTTTGAGAAAAAAAAAATATAAAAATAATTGTTGATGTTTTTTTCTTTTCTCTACTTTAATGTTAAAAATTAATTTTGTGTAGTTTTTTATCTTTTATTTGGGCAAAAATGAGAAAAAGACAAAAAAGAAGTTGATTGAAAATAAACATCACAAAATGTTTATAACAATAATGAGTATTTTGAAAATAAAAATTCACATAAAGTTTTCTTTATTTTATGGGATGATTTTGGAAAAAAAAACAAAAAAATTTTTTGATCAAAAGAAATTATTAAAAAAAAATAACTTTTTTAATTATAATGAAAATCGGTTTCTTAAATTTAATAAAATTACTGCTAAATCTCCTTTTAGCATCATAATTTGTTAAGCTCAATAAAATAATCATAAATATCTTCATTTTATTCATTTCCATTTTGCAGTCTCTAAAAAAAGTGATTCTTAAGTTAATTAATTTGTTGATAACTGAAAACAACTTAATTAATTTATAGTATTTTCCCAATATATATAATCTACATATTTTATGTCTTTTTATTTCTTTTACCTGCTTTAACTCCAGTTTTCTTATCAATATTATTGAAAAATTTATATTTTATAGAATGTCTTAAAATTCAAACATAAAAACTGGAAAAAGAGTGAAAAAAATTCTATAAAGACATGAACATTCATGAAATTGCTTTAGTTTCATAAAAACCCAATAAATATTTGAATAAGATTTAATTTGAGTAAAATTTGAAAAATAAACATTAATTTGGGTTTTTTTATGCGATATTGTTTATTGGGTGTTTTTTTAAATAAACGACGTTCACATAAAAGTGTTCTGTTTAGCTTAAGCCCAGCATGCATATTTTACGGACATTCGCCTCTAATTTTAGATTTTTTTTCGTTTTTTATCTCCAGGAACAGGGGTGTAAAGGAATTGAATTAACATCAGCTTAATACTTATTTTCCTCCAACATTTCCAATCACTTTTTCTATTATTCCCTTATAGATTCCAAAAGCGAATAATAATGTTGATATTGTTTAATCGCCTTATAGGATTTAAACGATCTCTTTCTTTAAATTATTGACCATTTGTTGATCTAAAAATTGAAATTTCTATTATCTTTAAAGAACATAATGTAAACCCACAATTGTACAATTGGTCGATATCAACCAATTTCGAACAGATGGATCTAATCCGTTCAATCTTTTTCATTTGTACCTGCTATATTTTAGGAAAGTTATTTATTTACATTCATTTTTAAGGCAAAAAATTAAAAACTTCCCCACAATCTGGAGGTCACCTCAGACCTCGGTTAATAACCTTTTATTAACTGAACGGGTTTCAAACTTTGTTGAGCTTTAAAAATCCGAGCAACTAACATACGAACACTACTAAATCGATTAAGATTTTAAAGTAAGAATGTATAATTTTTATGGGAGTGAGATAATTCGTTCTCCTCATTCAACACTGGGTATATTGATATCAAAATATACTTCAGCTTTTAACTTCGATATTTTATGATTCTAGTTAAGCGGAGTTTCTACAAAATTATCTCGAAACACACAAGACACTCGACAAACATCACACTTCCTACAAATACCCGTTGCCGACATTTTTACAATCAGGATGAATCTACGTGTAGTTTCACACTTTCAGCAGAACCAGTTCGACCGGTTTAGACAAAATTAGCAATATGTATGTTCATTGGAACATCTCTTGGTAGTTCTGAAAATTTGTATCCCATTATTTTACTCAAAAACTAACAAGTATTCACGACACTATATTACAAACTGCTTGACCAAGCCAAGCAGTTCATATAAGGAACTTATGAAATTATTGTAAATTCAGGGGCAGATCCAAACACTTCTGCTTTATACTAAACAGTTAAGCTTTTTCCTAAACTCAATCAAGTTCAACAAATCAAATATATATATTTTATTGTTTAGCTTTGTCTCATGGAGGATGAAGCGAACTTCGTACTTGATATTTGAAAAATCACTTTATAATTTTGCCAGCGTTCGAAAACGAACCTAGATCGGTAGTAAATCAATATGACAGTGTAACTGTGATCGATTGGTTATGAAAATTATATAACACATAATAGTTTTTCAAACTTAATTATTTTGGGTACTGATCGCTGCTGTAAATCGAAAATAAATTGACAGAGAAATGAACTTTAAAAACTGAACGAATCGAATTTCCAAATAACGAATTAAAATGTAAGATTTCTTAAACAGCTTAAAAAGATATAAAAGTGAGTTCCAAATATTGATCATCACAAAGTTACAAACTTGGTTCTGTAACAAATTTTAATCAAATATCAGGATATAGCGATCTATAGAGTGTTTGCAGCCTTACATGAAGAGACATCTCGTTAAATGGTGGTTCTCTTGCGTTATATACATAAATAAAGGTTTTTTAAATATCCTCATACCTGAGATATTAAATTTTGGAGAGTCACCGTCTACGGCCCTGACCAGCAGTAAGCTTTTACTCCACCAAATCATCTTAAAAACATCTCAGATCTCATCATGTAAAAATTCATTACAACAATTTGAATGCCAACAGCTCCCACCATGGATCACAATCACACTTGTTACTATTTTGGTTTTGATAAAATCAATGAATGTGAATATTTTATTCGATAATTTTGTTTTCGGTAAATGAATACACTCTTTTAAATATTGCATACCAAAGTCATATATAGTTTTATTATTACTTTACTTAAATTCACCTCTTATTGTTGTTATTGTTATTTTTTTAATAATATCATTTCTTACTGTTGTTGTTGTTGCATGCAACATTTATGCATATCCACGTACCACGTTAAACCTCGAGTTTATTAATCTGTAGAAGTTTGAGTGTGTAGATGCAGCAAAATTCTTTTCAAACATTTAAAAAAAAGTTCAACTTAAAGTTACTTTTGCAAAAAAGTACACAATTTTTATCTTTTCTCTTACTTTTTACTCCGTTTTTTCTTTTCGGTTTTTTATTCTGATTCTGGTCTAAAGTTTAATTTCTGTGTTTAGTTGTTGTTATTGTATGTTTTTTTTTTTGGGATTTTTGTCTGAGCTTTAACTCTCCGGATTCCCACGCTGTATTCAAGAAACATTTATGCCCCACAGGCTATTTTGGAATTTTTTCTGTGTTGCTTCAGTTCTTGTTGTTGTTGTTCTTGCTGCTGCTACTAATACCTCCACTTACTTCTGCTCTTATTGTAGTTTTTGTTATTGTTTGCTACATTCTGTTAGCACTTCCTTTTCTGTTTTTGTTGCATTATTGTTGGTCTTATTTTGTTTTCATTTTTTCTTCTTCTTTTTATGCAGATTAGATATATTTTTTGTTCTGGACGTCTTTTTTGCTATTTAGGAATTTTTTCCTAAAACCTATTTGGTAAACTGAGGTATTTTCGGTTGATTTGAATGATTTGGAAGTTAATTTATATTTAGAAAAAAATTTATATAATTTTGGTTCAATTAATTTTCTGATCAATTATTATCTAACATTTGACTATTTTTTCTTTTGATTTCAGTTTTAAGTTCAAAATTCGTCGAATACCCAAAATTTTATTATCTCATTCATATTTCTACACCCAACACCACAACAAGTGGTGACGGGGTATATTAACTTTGTCATTCCGTATGTAACGCTAAGTAGGAATCATCTTAGACCCCATAATGCATATATATTCTTGCATCAAATCTGAATCGATTTAGCTATATCCCTCTGTCTGTTGTCGAATGTGAGCGTGATCCACAATAAAAAAACATATAGACAAATATCTGAGGCAACCTCTACATTCAAGAGAAGAACTTTCGTAAAATATTCAATTATAAATCGACAAAATAGGATGAAATGTCGCCATATTATTAAATTATACTGTACTTCATTACCATTTCAAAATTATCAAAATCGGTTCAGAAGAAAAAAGGTTATAGCCGAAAATATAACAGATTTTATGACTCATTAAGTGTTCCTGTGTTATATTTATGAAAAACGTTCATATATTGTGAGTGTATGTGTAAGTATGTATGTACTTCACATGTATTTGTGATGTAGGGTATTAAAGATTCGTCATAGACGAATAAAGCATTTTTACTTGTTCTAAGCTAAATTTTGAAGGAACTAGAATTATATTACATTTTGTAACATGCTTTAAGGTTTAAAGTGGTCTTTTATTGTAAGTCTGATGTGACCAAAAAAAGCTGACATTCTTTAAAGCATCCTGTATTATTCTATGGAATCGTAATAGGGTTACCAAACATTCAAAATGTTTATGTTATTTCTGGTGGTGTTAAACTTAGTCAAATTTCGACAGAAAGGAAATTACTTGCAAAATAATAAGAAGTGACGTCAAAAAATTGCTAACATACATTTTTCAGGAAAATTATTAACCCAAGTATTTTTTGGTTCTTTTTTCATCAAGTTAACCGTGTAAAATATGTCAATTGTTATGTTGAATATCGAACAAATGAATTTATTGTTAATCAGTTATCTGTTATTAAATACTTTCACCAAAATCCAATTTGGTCCTACAAAAAGTTGGCCAAGAATTCAAGGAGGTGCCGTCAAACAATTATTAAGCAGTACCAGAAGAACTTGTCGGTTGATTAAAAACATTGTTCAGGTAGTAGGAATGGTCGAAAGCCAAAAAAATAGAAAGCATTTTCAAAAGAGCTCCCAACACACCCGGTATGAAAGCAGCTCGTTTAGCTCAATTTAGTACAAAAAGTTAAAACTAATGCAGGTTTAAAAACATACAAGTTCCTGATTTGAAGCCAAGCTTTCGAAAATATCATTCTTGCTGCACAATGGGTAACAAAACCTATGTTCTGGCAGATTTCGCACAAATTCCTTGTCAGACGTTTTATGTTCCTGAAACTCAAGGGAGTTTTGAGGAAAGGACAATCAAAAACTCCCAGAAAGGTAAAATAAGTCAAAATTTGTACAACGGGCTCTATAAATACCGTAATTTATATCAAGAAATGTTTAAATGTGGCTGCCTCCACTCATAAGACTTTATAATGTTTGTACCAAGAAATGCAGATTCTTCAAACTGCTAAGGCCAGTGGAGAGATATTGGATCTTTGTTTAAAGAGAATTGAAGAGCAAAACAAAGTTGCCCAAAAAGGTTATATATATTTTACTATGAAAAACTATCTCTTCGAATGAAGTAACAGAAAGCACTATAAAAACGTTAACAGAAAGGGTTTCCGAAAATGGTTCAAAATTTCGTCATTTGTGATAAAATTTGCAGACTTTTTATTTAAATCCAAAGACATCGATTTTGGAACAGTCTGAACTGGTCCTTTTTCAATTTTATGATGGATTTATGAAATTTATTTTTTGTTATTATTGAGATATGGCATCCCTTTGACACCTAAGAACTAATAAATTTCTTTAAAGGTGGACGTATGATGATGATGATGAAAAAAATGCTAGAAAAAAATAACAACAAGAATTTTAAAATTGAGCATTCTAGTTCTATTTGCTTATATTATGATTGTTTTTGCTGTTATACTCATTTTTTTGTAGTTAAGTTAAACGAAACGAAATTGTAAAAAAATGGAAAAAGTAAAGGTGGACTTTAATCCCTGTACAAGAAAGAAATACATATATGTATATAGAAAAAAATTCCATCTTCCCTATTTGTCTGTTTACTTTATGCAAATATTACTTACTCACTGAAAACACTTAGAGAAAAAAGGGATTAAATTTTATATTAAGAAAACAGAATGAAATTTGAAAAGAGACCTTAAAAGGAATGGGATTGAAGATTCAATGGACTCAAAAAAGATTATTATACAGTGTTTCAAATGAAAATGAAATGGAAATAAAATGATATATAATTTGTTTAGCTTCATCTTTCCATGTGTCAAAAATAATGATCGAAACATTACAGGTTTTAGTAAATAATAATTGTCTATTTTGACTTTTTGCTTATATAAAACAAATTATATATCAATTTATCGGAAATTATGTATACTTTTAAAAAATTTATAACTATTAATTTTATTTGGTTTCTCTTAAATTCCGTAATTCCCAAAAAAACTTTCGGAAATGCCCAAAACTGTTTTTTCACATCTTTTGTTATACCTTTCTAACCGATACCGGGTAGCAAAATTTCTAAAATTAAAAATGTTAGAACATATCAGGATTTAAAGAGAACATAAGTATTTTAAAATTTCTGCTTTGCGATTTGATAAAATAAACCAAAAATTGTAGAATTGTGAATAAAATATGTTAAATTTGAGAAACTCCGGTTCGCCCAAAATTTAACTTTTCATTTTTTTTTAAATATAAAAGCGTATAAAGTTACCTTTCAGAAAAGCATAAATAGGATTGATAAAACTTAAAAAATATGGACCTGTTAAAAATTTCATCAATATCGGTCAAAAAGTAAAATTTTTAATATTTGAAGCTAAATGTCCCTTAAACTATAAAAGATAGTCTACCAGTACAACGAAGTCCTTATTACTAGCAGAATCCACACGTATAAAATCTTTTAACTCGATTAAGATATAAAAATCTAGATCTTTTTAAATTTTTTTTATGATCTTAGGTGACCAATATTGGGCCCCTGTCTTCTCTTAGATCTAGAAAGTCCAAACTCAAAACTTACACTCGTCTACATTTCTACTAACACTTTGTGAAATTTCATTAAAAACTCACCGTTTAAAATTTACATATTTATTTCCATTTTATTTTTCATTTCAAACACTGTGCGTTATTATAAGACTTTATATCGAAACTGTAGAAAGTCTGAAACGTTGAAACTATCCAGCTCGAAGGACCTTAAACAAATTCAGTTTCGTTGAGTATTCTAATTTCTCTCAGTGTATAAATTTATTTTCTTTTAACACTCATCTTTTATCTATTTTTCGTTTTTATTTATTATTTTTTCTCAGTTTTTTTTTTCATAAAATTTATTTTGTTATCTGTATTCAGATTGAGAATAATAAAATCGTAAATTGTATTTAATTTAAATAAAAAACTCAAATTACATGTAAATATTTTCAATTAAATATCTATTATTTTATTATAAATGTAGTTTAAACAAATTTCCCATTAAATATTCAGATTTAGAAAAAATGGAATAAAATGAAAAAAATATTTATTTGAAAAATAATTTATTATGTTAATTTTTCTCTACTCCAACTAAACATAAATCAATAGTTAACAAATATTAAATAACCATGTAATTATTACATTTTTAATTTGTATAATTAATAACAAAAAAATACACACCTTTTTTCCTATAAAACTGAGGAAAAAAAGGCATAAAACAAGTTACATATATTTATACCCTCCACCAACACAGGGCGTGATGAGGGTATATTAACTTTGTCGTTTCGTATGTAACGCTATGAAGAAATCATCTTAGACCTCATAATGTATATATATTATTGCATCAAATTATAATCTGAGTCGATTTAGCTATGCTCACATTCACAATAATGATACAGAGCTCAATGACATTTGGCTTGAGTATTGGTTACAGTCCTGAGAAGTTTTCTCTTTCTAACCAGCAAAATTGGTTCAATATATTAAAAGATAGAGACTGATATCTGAGACAACCTCTAAATTCCAGCGAAGAACTTTCGTAAAATCGATAAATTAGAATGTATTTTTGTCATAATTTAGGTTATAAGGATTTCATTATCGTTCCAAAATCGTTTTAATGACAAAATGTTAAAAATACAATAAAGGTACAAAATTGGGTACCTCAGAGATATAATTCTTTTAACCCCCTGTCAAATTCTTATTCCTTACTAAATTTTAAGTTTTTTTATACCCTACACCAACACAAGTGATTATGAGGGTATATTCCCTTTGTCATTCTGTGTGAAGCAAAAAAGAAATCACCACATACAACATATATGCTTGCATCAACTCAAAAGCTCAGTCGATGCATCTGTGTGCAATTTGGAGTTTATACCACGTAATGTCTTCTATATGGAATGAAGTTGAGATAACGGTTCCATTATAATCAAAGTGCGTATTTTTTCTTATATCAAAATAACCATTTGAATGTCTAACGGACATTCGATTCAGAATATGATGTCTGAGAATGCATATGAGCTTAAAAGTAAAAATCTTAAAAGTGGCTTCCTTTAAAAACCGATTAACGGACTGAAAAAAAACCGACATGTCGAATAATTCGAAAATACTGATGGGTTTTCTGAAATGCAAAAAAAAATCGGCTTTTGAATACACTAATCAGCGGAAAAAGTTATAGGAAAAAATATGCAAAATGTTGAAACACCCCAAAATCAATCTGTCACACAGGTTGCAAACTTGGATATAATTTCTCCTTAGATTTTTAAGAATATCATGGAATAAATAATGCTTTTCAACAGTTTAATTAGAATCACAAGATTCTCAATTTCTGAAAATTTCAGAAAGATATCTTCAAAAAATTTTATTTTAATACCAAAATGTTTGAATTTCCTCAAAATTAATTTTGGTTATGTCGAAATAACGGGAAATTGTTTTAAAGTTTTTTATTTCAAATTAATTTCGCATAATAACAGATATTATTATGTTATATCTGTAAAATGGTCCAAATCAATGCTTTCCTATTTTCCGGAACCCAAAGTTCTGTATTCGGCCATAAATCAGATGACAACAAAAATATTCAGAGCTGGAGTACCCTTCTAGTTTAAAATTTTTCGCTTTATTAACGATAAGTCAATCATATCTATAATAAAATTTCACATCACAGAACACATTCATTTAGAGCTGTTTTTTTTTTTTTTTTGTTCTCATAAGTCTGGCTGATAGATCTTGATCAGCTCCTAATAAGAATCTTGAATTTCAAGAACAATCAATACCGACTATCAATACATTATAAATTCGAATTTTGAAAATAAATTTTAATGGCGAATATTTTTGGCAAATAATCATTTTCGAAAAAAATGATCGCTTATGTGAGTTATAAGAAGTGACATTTGTAATGAAAACGCTTTCTGGAAAGCTAAAAAATTCGATGAAGACACAATGAATTATCCATCCTATTAATCCACCAACAGAAAAGAAGTCCTTTTAATTGCGCAGGAATTTTTAGGCCTTCACTGTTTCTTAGCACTCACGAGCTGCAGGAAATTTAAACATGATTAAAGTGGTTTCCCAACTCAAGTGAAGATGATATGTTCAAGCTTCTTTCAAGACTGATAGAAGTTTCACAAGGTATATTGCTATTTAGTCCATCCAGAGATGGAAAATATAATATGTACAACTTCTTGCCAAAGGTGCAACCAGTTTCTAAGTGCAATATGTTAATGGATCCTATAGTTTGGAATAAAAATAGTACAACGCATTTTTAAAGGTCATGCAATGATTTTGTAGAACCTGCCACAGATATGAATGCAGGAAGTTATATTAGCAAAGAAAATGTGGATAACTGTAACATATAAGATGAAATAGATATACAAACGTTGGAAGCATATCTTATGAAAATTTTTGGTCAATTTCTATAAAATCACTATTTGAAATTCATTAAGAAATATTGGATTCATTTTCTTTGAATTTTCAAAATTTACATATGTGAATAATAATTGAACACACATACATTCTTGTTTGAGGTGCCTTTTCCTAAAACAAAAGCATGATAACTATTCGAAAATCTCACTGCTCTAAATTCTTATTAGATTTTAAAAAATTTTTGTTTATCTTTAATTCAAGTTAAAACACGTGTTGATAATTTTTTTCAAAACCCATTAGCAGCATATTGATTAGTTTCCTCCATAAAATGGAAAGAAATCATGATTAAATAATTAAACCTTTTTTTATAGAAAAAAGACTATAAAATGAAAATGAAAATCAAAATATAAATATTTTAAATAAAAATGCATTTTTAAATGTTTGATGACATAAAAGAGCGATTTGTTATCTCACATTTGTAACGAAAATAAAATGAAATAAATTTTCTTATGAATAAATTAATATGGAAAACAGGAATGGAAAGGTATTAATTCTTCTAACTATAAAAGGGAAATTATTTTAAATCCAAATGGGTCACGTGTTAAAGAAAACAGAATTTTCAATCAGTGTGGAATGTTATTCGTCAATCTTGGCATCGAAACTGCCATTAATCCAGGCATTAGGATCTATGCAAAAAATTTCAAAGCCTGGATTGTTAGAAACAGATCATTTATATCAAAAAGTGATCGCCCTCTCTGAAGAGTTGTTCTAGTCTTTATTTACTTATCCTGAAAAGCCGTCCTACCAACAATGCAAATCTGAATAGATTGAAGTATGGATTTTATTTCATTCAAAAAATGGTTTCGCGACCTTAAAAAGTAAAAGAAAAGACCCATTTTAGTTAGTTGGTTCCATCACTTCAAAGATGGAATTTATTTAGACGAACTTCAAAAAGAACAGTCCAACTATAAGCGATAACATATTCATACGCTTAGAAGTTTCGAATAGCAAAATCAACCTTTATGAAAATTTTTAAAATAACGATCGTTATATGTTTCGCTCTGGCCAACTTTGGAAACATATGGGGACCAGCCCTAACTCAAAACTTAAACTCGCCTCTCCCTCTACTATAATTGTTTGTGTAGAGTTCGAAAAAATTGTAAGACGCAGAATTAGCCATAAAGCCATGTTTAACAATTGCAAACACTGGAAATGATTTATAAATAAGAAACAACGATTTTTTAATGCTTCGAAAGTAATGGACTTTGATCTGCATATTCTTGTCAATAAACAGCTGTTTCAGCTACAAAAATTTGTAGGAGTATTTAAAATATCGGGAAATTTATTTATTAAACATCCAAAAATAACGGAATTATTATCCGTGAATACTTGGACTAAATATTTCAATTGAAGTGAAGATGCGCTAGTGTTTAGGTGGTCTAAGCAATCGGGTGGCGAAGTTTGTGCAATTTTCGATTAGCTGAAATCGTAGAGTAAACCCGGTTGTAGGTCTTCAGATTTTAAATAGACTGTTTTCAACTTAATTTGAGGAGCAGGTCTAGAGAATTTGCGTGTTTTGTTCCGAAATGATCACATTAATATTTAGTGGGACTTGAACTAAGTTCTAAATTTGAAGATCGGGAAATGAAAATAATGCGATTTGAAAAATAATTTTTTAAAGTTTTTATTTCAGAATAATATAACTTAACGGATTCATATATATTCACATATATCTCTGAAATTATAAGAGTATACATTTCTGAATGTCTGAATTTATAAACAAATTTTTGGTGAATTTTTAAAAAATCAACATTCTTTAAGTACAACTTTGAAGGGTTACCTACTACATACCAAACTGGCTAAGTGCATCAACTCTTCCAAATCGGCTCTAAATTACCTCAACTCTAAACTTGTGAGATTTGATTATCATTTCTTGAACCTATTAAAAGAACTTTTTATAAAAAAATTTATTTGAAAACACTGCCGAAAAAATCTGATTAAATGAAATCCCAATGAATTAATACTTTTACAGATCACGGTCCAACATGAAACTTATAATTTGACATTTAACATTTGCAGCATTTAAACCGCATATCATTTTTTCCAATCGCTCATTCTCATGCACACAACATTCATTATAAAAAGGTGACCTGTTTGTTAAAATTCAAAATAGTTCAACAATTTCGAACTAGATATGGGTTATATATGTCCGTCCCTCCGTCCGTCCGTCCATCCACATAACTGAGTATCTTTATTTGCTCTCTATTGAAATTTTAAAAAACACATACAAATAAATTTAAAATTTTGAATATTAAATTGAAAATTGACTAAAACTTAAAACGAATACCAGGGGGAGTATTGAAATGTTTTTTGTTGTTGTTTAATAGACCCAACAAATAGAACAACAACAAATTCATTGTTTATAAAATACCGCACAGCAGTTATTAATTTAAACATTTTTGGATTCAGAGAAACCATAATAGTAAAAACAAGTATGAATGTTATGGTCGATGAAGTCCGATTATCTAATTCCCTACACCACATTGTTGATTAAAAATGGTGGTTATGAAAATTAAATAAACGACACTCGCATAATTTGATTTTCAGATTTATTTTTAAGTGTTCTTAAGTATTATTGTGACACTGACGTTTATGTGGAATTTATTTGGGGGTTATATGGGGGCTACAAGAAATTATAAACTGACCCTCGAATAATTTTGCTTATATTTTTCCTAATTTGGGCAATTATTTTTAAAACACCAATGTACATATGAGATTAAGACCTTCTAAGTGATATTTGGAAGGGGGCTTGTATGGAACCTATGAAAAGCAATGGACCGACCCTCGCATATTCGAAAAATAATATTTTCGAATATCATAAAGCATTTTTTGTCATATTTTGTTAAAAAATGGCTTTAATGAGTTAAAATCAATATTGGACCGAATATGACCAATTTCAATAGACTTCGCCTTTGGGTCAAAATAATATTAACCAATTTTTTTAATATCTTAAATATTGCAACAGCTAGTCGGACGAAGGGACATCTTTAAATCGATTCAGGTAGCGATTCTGAGACGAACGGTATATCTAAAGATGGATGTAACACCATTTTTTCTGTATGTAACAAACATCAGCACAAATACATAATATCCCAACCACCTACCGTGGTGTAGAGTGTATAAAAACAACAAATAAAGATTTTGGATTCAACAGTTCAGTTATAATGCCACCACATTTTTGGTGTAAAACTGTTTAAGCGGTAAAAGAAATCATGTGTGTATGGGAGTGTGGTGGCGACAACAACAACAGTAACGTTTATGGTGGCACAAAGTGATCGTGGTGATGTTGATGACGGTGCCATTGATTTGGCTTCGATGCTGGTTGCCCCGACTTTAGGTTGGTTGGCGGTGTTGATTCTGTTGTTAATGATGATGATGATGATGATGACGATGAGACGATTGAGTGAATTATTTTTAACGATTTTAGTGTCAGTCTGAGGTTGATTTTATTATAACTGCATCTCTGAGTGTTTTTGTTGTTGCTGTTGACACTCTGTTTGTTATTATTGTCATTGTAGTTGTTGTGTTTTATTGTTTTTATTGTAATTCATAGTTTTACAAATTGATTTGAATTGTTTTTTCAGTTTTTTCTTCGTAGAAAACCTCAATTTAAATTTAAATTTGTTTGCATTTGATTTGTTGTAAATTATAATTTGTTACTACGTTTTTTACGTTTTTATTGTTGTTTTATTTGTTATTTGTTTCATTTATTTATTTAAATTTAAATGAAAATGCACCCAAAACATTTGAATGAACATTTAAATGAACTCTTTTGTGCATCAAAATGATTAACGACATCAAGCGATTTGTGTAAGATCAAGTGATTTTGTTTGTGATTTTCTTTTTTTTCCTTTGAAAAGGTCAAATTAATACAGTAAATTGATTTAGAAATATCTAGAGATGTCAAGAAGACTTTGGATATTTTGAATAAAATATCTTAAGATTTCAATGAAAATTCACATAGTGAATAGCAAACGTGAGTTTAAGTTTGTGACTTTCAATTTTCTGAAACTAACGGCGGCCACACCGCAGGGTCATGGAGTTGGACACCTCGAGTCATAATAATTGAAACAATCAAGATTCTGAAAATAATCCTTGTTATATGAGTTTAAGTGATATTTAGCTATTATTGTCTTTAATATGTGGTTCCTATTTAAAACTGGCAAATCGGTGAGATAACCTCATCAAGCTAAAAAAAATCATCAAGGATTATGATCAAATTATGGATTTTATTAACCGACTTGCCTTCCTTATATTATTTAATCGATTAGAGACTATTCACCTTGGCGACCAGCTGCCGAGCTTCTCAATAGCATGCAGCAAAGTCGGAGTAGGAGTAAATGTCATAATGTTCTAGTTCTTCAGAAGTTTTGGATTCTTCTTCACACCAAAGATAATTCAAATTTTTATTTTTAAGACTCAGGAATTATCAGGGCACATTGTTTCACTATGAACAGCATTTTAAAATATTTTGCGTTATAGTTCCTTCTTCTTTATTTGATTCCGGCAATTTCACTCTTAGGATTTTTTTTTTTTAATTTTCATCTTTAAATTCCTTTAGCTCACAGTCTTTGACAATTTTTATCTTATCTTTGATCTTAGTCCTGTTAACCCTACTAAGTATGAACCCATTTAAGCCGGCGCAAAGGTTTTAGTTTATAACGAAGTGTATGTCTTTTGACTTAAATCAATTAGTGCCCGTTTCTAGTCTTGAAGTTACATTCAGTAGACGATGACACCCAATCATACGAAATATATCCAGATTACATTTTCGTGGCTAAGAATTGTTCATCTCAAAGGAAAACATATTTTTTCGCACAAGACTCAAGTTTTTAATCACTTCAAGTCTCAAAAGGGGTCAATAATTATATGATTTGATCGATGATCGAAAGAAATGGAAATTTTGAAAAAGAGAATGAAATCAGAAATTGAGTTTCGAGAAGTAACACTATAATTATATGCAATCTGCAATATCAGTTCAGTATGAAATTATAGTCCAATAATAACGGTTCCAAATGAGTGTATATTATGTATGTTAATATCTTTCCATCTCTTTCTTTACTTACGAAAGCATTTTGACAATTGTGATATTTTCTATAACATTTCGACCTTGACTTTAGATTTAGACACATAAATGGATTTCAATTAAATTTCATAAATCATATGGATCCCACAATAACGGCATCATCTTAATATTATTTCTCAAGTATCTTTACAAAAAATATTTAAATTCTAAACAACAAACAAAATTACATGTTAGAATTATTCAATCATGGGAAGAGGAAATCTGATGCCTCATTTGTAACATTACAACTAATTTTCTACAAAACTAGAGATGTAACAGCAACAACAACAACAACAACAACAAGAGAAAAACCAAAAGCAAAGACCACAAAGATACTTAAGTAAATATATATTACATCTAAGTATATGGGGCCAACGGTAACTAAGTGAGTGTGATTGAAATTGACCTCATTTCAAAGTGAAATTAATTTTCACAATATTCCGTCTTTTTCTTTGTTCTTTATTGTGCTCTATTTGTAACTATTTTAGAATTGAAGCTTTTCCTCTCCCGGACATCTCCGGTTATTCTTAACATATTTAGAATTCAGTACTTCCAACTCGTAGATAAATAGTTGTTACACTCTTCTAAATTTAAACAAGGCACAGTGTGCCGAAATCGATATTTTTCTGGATATAATTCTGTAACATAGAAATCGTTAGAAATCGTTTCGAATTGATTAAAATGAGTACAGAATTCTATATGGTGAGGGGCGATTTTTTATCAGGTTACCTTTGTAGAACTTATCAATTAATGGTTTAATGTTAATCTGATAAGAAAGGTTGTCCGAACAATCAAAGGTCTGCCTTCAAACTGTTTACAATGTAGGTACCGACAGATCTTGTCCGTTGATAAAACTTCTCAGGTAGAAGGTGTGGTCCACAATTCCAAAACAGCTCCCAAAATATACGTTAGGACGGATAACTCAGTCCTCGCACTATTTGGTACGAAAAGTAAAAGATAATTCAAGTTTAAATACACGCAAACCAAAAAGTTCCTGAGGAGAACGCTGCTAAAAATTTAGAGGCCAAAAACCGAGCAGGGAAATTGAAGTCAAGTTTTCTAATAAAAGCTATTCTTATTGCATAATGGATAACGAAACGTATGTTCTGGCAGATTTTTCACAACTTTCTTTTCAAAAATTTTATTTTGCTGATGTTTGAAGGAAAGTTGAGGACCCAAAAGCAGTCAAAATTTCCTAAAAAGTTTTTGGCATGGCCTGCAATATGCCGTAAACACCGTATATTACATCAAGAAATGTTCACAAAAAAGATTGCTTCCACTCATAATACTTCATAATGTGTCCACTTATTTTTGGCCGCCTGATTTGGCATCTTGTCGCTATAGTAAACAAGTCCATGAGTGATACAAGAACAATAATGTGGTATTTGTACCAAAAGAGGCAAATCCTCAAAACTGCCCGGGGCTAAGGCCAGTGAAGAGATATTGGGGTCTTGTTATAAGTGAACTAAAGAGCACAAAAAAGGTGTCGAAAAGTTTTGCAGATTTTAAACGGAGATGTACTACCTGTTCGAGAAGAGATAGAAAGCACCATAATACCGTTAATGGTAGGTTCAAAATTTCATCTCTAGTGATTGATAGTATATTTTTGTCACTTGTAAAAATTCTTAAAAATATTGACAATTAACTATATAAAATATAAACCCGTTAAAAAGTTATATTAATCTGAAGTTGAAATTCTCAACAAAAGGAATTTTAATGTTTTAACCCCAAGAGCCATTTTTTATTCTGGACTTTGTATTTTTTAATGTTTTATAACGAAACTAAATTCGGATCAACCGGGGCCGTATTTAAGATTATTTTGTTAATTTCACAAAAACGATTCCAGCAAAAAGCTATTTTACGAACAGCCTTAAAATCTAATACTCTTCCAAAAACTCCTTACCTCCAAACATGTGCAATTTTCACTTTAATAGTTCAAAAAAGTTTTTTTTTTCAAAATAAAATTCGATTTTGACACACTGTGCAAAAAGTGATAAATAAATGAAATGAAATTTTAATAAGACAAAGATATAAAAACGGATGTAATTTTCTTAACAATGATTTGTATTCCACCGGGCAATCCACAGAATAGATGGATGTGAGTGTGAACGTGTGATGAGTTCGAGTGTGACCAATGGTGGCTGAATAACTGAATGAATGAGTTGATGTTGCATGAATCAACTAACAACAAATAATGTACTCGTAATAGAAAATTATTCTTATTTCCTGCTGGGTTAAATAATTCAATACACTTTCGAAGCTCTCAAGAAAAGACACAAACACACAACTTCAATGATAGAAAAAGCAATTTAATGATGTTGAACTACTGCCTTACCCCCCCCCTTGACACCCGAAAGTCACCTTCCCTCTACATGAGATTACTTTTTTTTACCTTTAAATCAAACACAAGTTTGATGACGAAGATGATGAACATGACAAAGTAATTTAAGGAAGTTTATTCTTGTACTTCACTAATTAACAGTTTGAACTAATGGACAGATGGATGGATGAATGAATGAATGAATAATTGAATGACTGACTAACTGAATGTATGTATGTTTGAATGTATAAATAGTTTAGTCTGTGATTTAGTTGGAATGATGATGATGATGACTATTGGGAGACTCATAAGTAGTAAAAGTTGTTATTGTTATTGTTCTATTAAATCAGCAAAATCACTAATTTTTGTTCATCTTCTTCTTCAGCTCCATCATCATTGTCTGAGAAGAAAATGTGATTGTCCATTTTATCATTTAAGTGCGTGCCTTTTTGCAAGAAAGTGCAAGTGTTTAAATTCATGTTTATTACATTTTCATTGTATTTTGTTGTGTGTTTAGAATTTATAATATAATTTTTATTACTTTTTCTGGAGAAGGCAAACTTTGGCCCATAGACGTATCTATATTAACTGTTAAAATATAGCATTATTTTGAAATAGTTTTTAGAAAAAGAATTATGATATATATTGATAAGGTATTTTACTAGGGATTTGGATAAGTACAAGTTTTCAGCTGGTCTCGGAACGGTTCACAAAATACAGTGTTTTATATAAATGTGGGAAAAATCAATCATTTGATCAAAAGGAGCGTAGTTTAGATCGGATTTTCAGTCATGCTATTAACTTTTTACACAAGTGTTTAGTATCTATGAAAAGAAGACCTAAGAACGTGAGTATTGTTTGTGGACTAAGAAGTTAGATCGAAAAATTATTAACACACGCTTTTCACTAAAACTATTAATCCAAGTATTATTTGAATTTTTTTTACCAAGTTACCTTTGTAAACCTATTAAATATGCACAATAAAATCTAATTTGGTCCTACAAAAAGTTCAAAGTTCTGCCGTCAAATTATTCAAACATTATTAAACAGTACTCGCAGAACTTGTCCGTTGATAGAAAATCTGATACAGGTAGAGAGAATGGTCGCATGATGTTGCTAATGCTAAAAAGAAAGCATTTTAAAGAAGCTCCCAACATATCCGAAGCGTATATTCTGGAAACTGCGTATATTCATTGTAACAATGGGCTCCAAAATATGTTTTTGTACCAAGAGGTACAACTTATCCAAACTGCCCGGAGCGCGGGCCAATGGATAGACATTGGGCTGCTGGTAAAATGAAATAGGACAACACAAAAAGGTATATTTTAAACGAAGATAGACTACCTGTTCGAGCAAAATAACAAAAAGCACATAAAAATGTTAATGGAATAACATATATGTATGTTAAGAATTTTTTGAACTCATTCCTTACGTTAATGCGGAGTAAAGAAAATCTTCTAAAATTCGCACGAAAATGCATATAATGGGTAGAAGAGTGGAAAAATGTAATTTTCTCCGATAAAAAATAATAATTTTAACGATCCGAACTCATACTCATATAAATCTGGGGTTTTGAGATCAAACGATGTTCATATGCCGAAACGTATATTCAGCGGTAGTGTTATGGCTTTTTATACAGTTGGCAAATCTAAAATTTATTTTGATCTAACAAAAATTAATATAAGAATTTAGAAAGATTTACTAAAGGATGCATATTTCAACAAGATAATACTGTGGTACATGTTTTAGAACAGTCTAAATCTTGCTTATGAACACAGCACTCCCCAGTAATCGGACTTAAACCCCGATGGAGAATTTGTGGGGATACATGGACCTTAAGTTTTATTCAAATAGTTCTCAGAACAAAAGATTAATGACTTTAACGGAGCTAAAACTTAAAATAGAACAAGTGTGGAAAGATATTGATTTCAAATTCCTTAGGAAAAAATATGTGCGCTCAGAGGGATATGTACCAGTGTGTAAGAAATATCCCATACATACCAGTGTATATTTTTGTAAAGGATTATAAGAACTATATATGTATAATTTTTTGCAAACTAATCATAAATAAAATTTTGACAATTGTTGTGCTGTTTGTGAAATAGGACCGAAATCCTAAATACATTGGAAATACCCCTTAAATATGCATGTGAAGCTTGATTAAATAATGTTCAGCAGTTCCAAAGTTGCAGAATAATTTCCAAAAGAAAGTTGCATCAATTGATATGAATTCAACTTCCTTAGTCCATTCGGATGTCAAAATCTAAATTTGCAACATTTCTAATGTCCCAGTGTTATATCCACAATTAACGTCTGTTGGTTTAACTTTCTATGGGGTACAAACATGGGATCTATACAAAGTTCTTGTTAGTTTTCTATTAAAAATATCAACAAATTCATTTCATCACTAATTATAGTTCTTTTCGTATTCATTATATTTATTATTTTCTATAAATATAAATAGAACCATATAATAATTGCAACAAAGTAAATTTTATATTAAAAATAATTGCACTTTTTAATTTTTGTTTGCAAACAATAATTCAATGTTGCCCATTCTATTCCATATCATCTATTTATATGACTTTGATTCACACACACAAAGTTCATTCAATATGATCTTGACTATATATGGAATACTCAGTATAGATACATATACATATATACATTCTACAACAACTTTGTTCTTTTACAAGTCATTTCATCTTAAATTGCACATTTTGTTATTTTTAACCGTGTTATTTTGAAAGTTGCTGTTGTTGTTCTTGTTGTTGTCATGGTCTTTGCTATTTGCAATATTGCTATTCCAAACACATGTTCAATTGTATTT
Source organism: Cochliomyia hominivorax (assembly GCA_004302925.2). Taxonomy (NCBI): domain Eukaryota; kingdom Metazoa; phylum Arthropoda; class Insecta; order Diptera; family Calliphoridae; genus Cochliomyia; species Cochliomyia hominivorax. The sequence continues at coordinate 39,873,084 of PYHX02000413.1, read as the reverse complement.
GTTACATGATGCATTTGATAGACCTCGCAAAACCTCGAAACCAAGCAGTGTATTGCAGAGAGGAAGGGGAAGAGCAGTGGAGAGAAATGAGTAGAAGTTGTTGAAGACGAAACAATAAGAAGAAAACAGCTTGTAATAATAATAAATTTTCATGGAGCATAAATCAAGCACAAATCAACCATTAGACCAGACAATATGACTCATGTAATACACAAATAGTTTTGATAGGCATGTCGCTGCATTAGGTTGGAACTTATATACTATATAGAGTTAATATTTGAGTTTTGAATACCGATGAAGGATTAAGAGGCATATAATTTTTCGTGGTTACAACAAATATCTCGTTGCATCATGTTCTGTTATTTCTATGCAGCGTCCATTCTATAGAAATTCTGGAGGTGTTTTTTTTTTTTTTTGTTGCTTTGCGAAAGTATGATCGATTCATTTATAATGCTTTATCTTATTTATCAGACGTTTTTATCATATTGTTATAACATTTCGGTAAGCAAGATCGTTTAGGAAGTCTAACAAACTCAACATTATTTTCCTAATATTAAGAGCGCCCGCATTAAAGACTCCAGTTCCAACTTTCCCTGTTGTATTTACGTTAATATCTTGAGAATACATTATGGGTTTGAACCTCAACAACCAAGTTTTCCGGGGTTAAGGAAATACTAATATGTCGTAGAATAATTGTCCATCTTCATCTAGAATTTAACAGATCCTTCCATCGATTATATGACCAATTTCACTTAAGCTTTCAGTAGAATTGCAACAATGTCTCGTTCTTTAACAAAACTGTTGTCTTTTCAGACAGTTCGAATTTCAAATTGAAATATGCAGCTTAATTCCATCAACACTTAAAGATTGAGCCAACGACTTCAAAAAATTATAAGGTCCAGGGAAGTCGATCCATATGAGTAGATTTAAAAGAACGCTTTCAAACGCTACAAGAATGTTGTCTTCTTACAAAGTTCGTGCTACAGTGGAAAAGAGCAGTTTCAATTAACTAGTTCGAGTTGCAATTATGAAATGTAGCTTTAATATTTGAGGACTTCCTTATCCAATTGGCTTTGGTTCTAACTATTGAAGAGAACGACTTATCGAATAATATCATTCACTATGACGCACGTTTTAACATTCCGACAACAATTGGATATCCGTTCCGGAACGAACAGAGTTACACTCAGCCAAAGAATGTCAACCCAGGGACAGCTGTATCAAACGAAAGTTTTTCCCCAAGAAAGAATTATCAGTTACAGCCACACCGTTACAACAACAATGCTCCTTTTTAGCAAATCTGAAATTATAACACCAATGAGTACATCAGTTAAAATTGCATCCTACCAAATCTATTAACACTTGAAAACATGGTCACATAAAGAAGGTTAACTTTACTGTAACTTCCATATTAGGATCCGGAGATTCCATTATTTGGAAAAACTTCAAAAGGGTATTGAAAAGAACACTTTTTTAGATTTCAGAATCTAACGAATACTTGACTTTAATGGCACATGTTCACTCCAAAAATATCAAATTTAAGAGTAAAATTGAATTTTCAAAAGCTTCAGATTTATATATCTCGGGAAGTTAACTATATAGTTGAAGTATATATAGAATAATAGAGGACTTTTTTATTACTATATAAATTCGTTTAAATTCCAAAGGCTCCAGCTTTATAAAAATATCATATTTAAGTTTAAAATAAAATTTCCAAAGGCTCCAGATTTATAAGAGATGATATACTGACATCCAGGGAGAAATTTTATTTCATAAAGGTAAGGTTATCTTGAACTCAAACTCAACGTATCTGGAGTGGATGATTCCAGTCGCTAGTTGGAGTTAAAATGAACTTTTATTTCATTAATTGAAAAATCATATTGAAATGAGTTTACAAATCTCAAGTGGATGAACACGATCGCAACTCGGTGTTCCACTTAGCAGAAACCACTTTGAGGAAATTTTCTTTCTACCCTTTTGAAGTGTTTGCTCCCTATTAAACTTATGATAACATAATTGGATTTTAACACCAAAGTTACATGTTCGAGTTAGTAGTGTTGTATACTCTCTCTTTCTCTCTCCTCTCTTTCTGTGTCACACTCTGCACATAGTTAAGTATGAGTATGAAGTCAAACTCATAGAACACTTGAATAGTGTTAAGTTCAATGTATCGATCGATGTATTTATGCATTACACTTATGCTATTATTACTATTATTGTTGTTGCTGTTGTTGTTTTGCTGTACTTGTGTGAATAGTAATGAATTTAATTAGATGTTTTAGTTTGTGAAACATGTATGACTGGTGTTGCTTCTTCTTCTTCTAGTGTCTTATGCTTCCATAACAAATATTCATGTAAGTAAGTATTATTAGTTATATACACATACACATACACATATATGTATATATGTATATATGGATGTATTTATGCAACAATTGTATGCATAAACTTAATTGGATGCTTGTCAAGGAATATTAAATATGTATGTAGTACATGCACACACATACAACATAAACACTTATAGATACACCTCAAATAAAATCTATTGATGATGTTACTTAATATCTATCGATATGTGTGGGGGGTGGGGGGGAAGCAATTAAAAATTCTTGTTGTAATTTAACCAGAAGGTGAAGAAGACGTTTATAACCTAGAAATTAAATACAACTTATTAACAAGTGTTTTCTTGGTTCTTTGAGAATTCTTAAAGGAGGTGGTGAAAACTCTAGAATTTGTGTCTGAGAAAAGTGTTGCATAATTATGCTTTAAGACATTTTGAAAATCGTGAAAAAGAGTGAAATCAATTTTTTATCTAAAATATTCATGGTCACTATATTTGCATTCATATTATTCAATTATTATAATAACTGATGATGCAAAAATTTTCACAAAAAAAAATCGTATAAATCTTTCGTGTTTTACCTTCCACCATGGCAGCCTTTAGAAAATATTGAAAGATTTAAAAAAAAGGAACAAAAGTAATATATTAAAGAAAAGAACAAAACAACAACAAAAAAAGAAACTGAAGAATCTGGTTTTACAACATGTTTTGCATAACTTAAAAGGAACAAGTCTTAAATCATGTTTGCTTCTTTCTTTTTTTATTTTTCTTTCTTAAGCTTTTTCTGTTCCCCCCACTTCTTGCCCAGATAACGATGACTTCTTCAATTCATATCAAAAGAACAAAAGTAACCTGGTGGAAGAAGCATTAAAAGAAGCATTAACTGAAATATCGCAAAAAAAGCATTTACTACACTTAACAATGACCCTCAATATAAGTTGAACGGAAATTTTTATTAAAAAAGTACAGTGGATTCAAATCAAATTCCAATCTACCAAGCTGATCTTCCTGTTCTAAATAAATTGGAATGAAGAAGTATAAATTCCATATTCGGCTATATCGAATCTTTAATGCCCTCCAACAAGGGGATATCACCTCATTGTGTCCTATTCCAAATTAATGTAGTCTAAAATATTTTGTCATTTAACCTCAGAGATATACGATTTTACTAATGTCGTTTAAAAGAGGGATACAACACTCCCGTGCCCTGCCAAAAATTGGTTACGTGACAAATTTCAAGAAATTTACTTTAAAAATTTCAGAGACTTGCGATATTAAAATTTTCGTATCACTTCCACGTGCTCTATCAGCAAATTTTGTAGTCTAAAATAATAAGTTGTTAAAACACAATTTATATGCTAAACTTCTTGAGATTTCATGTATTATTAATTACATGAGCTCTGTGAATTATTTTAAATGTGAGGTTGCCAACATCAAATGGACTCAGACTTTGATTTGATGCAAGAATATATATGTTTCATTAGATCTTAGATGATTACTTCTTAGCCTTACAAATTGAATGACAAAGTTAATATACCCTCTTTGACCACTTGTGTTGATAGAAAATACCTTGAAATGAACTTGAAATGCTAAATTAGTTCTGAAATAAATTCATTTTCCAACCCGTTTGGCTGACCAGTCATATTCTTGTTGATTTCAAAGCCAAATTTCCATTCGAATTGCGCAAACTATCGTTCACTAATTTCTTAACTGTTATCGAACCAATTAAATTTTGTAACCAAAATTGTTTGCATTATAACTGAGGGCTTAAAAAGGGTTAAGTTATGGTATATTGTATATTATCGTGGGTGACAAATAGGCTACAAAGTAGGCTAAAACTTTAAAGATATTGAAGCAGAGTGCACTATAGTTAACATTGTCCGGGAATGAAGTGTATCCCAGCATTAAAGAAATCCGCTAAAAAGTAAAGGTAGATATGGGATAAATGATGGTATTGTTGCCGATCAGATGGTAAAGTTAGGAAATCAGTTTCGTAATCTATCTACCAAGACTCACATAAAAGATGTGTTCCATAAATTGGCAAAACAAAGTTATAAAAATGGTTCTATATGTCAAGAATGATTAGGTCCAATCAGGACCAATTAAGATCATTCTTCTAATCTTAATGATTTTTATTGTTGGAATGGGATAAATCATGAAATTAATACCTATAGACTCCATTATTTGGACATATAACTGGATGCTTTATAGGTATCTTCTCACTGACATTTTCAAGGAGAATACTGAATTTTATGTCTAAGCCAGAAATCATGTTTGTGTAAGGGAATGAGAACGCGGAAACCGGGTTGTATGATAATTCTAAAAATGTCTTCTAACGGACTTTTTCATTCTGCCAGCGAGAATCTAAACTTCAGGTTTAATTCTAAAAGTAAAAAAAAAGAAAGTGGAAGGAACCAGAGAGCCCCAAACGATTTCATTTATTTGAACCTGTAAATGTCTTACTTTCTTTTTGACATTGAGCAATTGTTGACTATTTCTTTTCAGTTAAAAATCTAAACTTTCCTTAATGTTTTTGTTGAAATAGGAAAAAACAGGAAACTTGTAATTCCGATCATTAAAGCCTTCAAATGGTACCTTTAAAGATGACTTTCACAGAGTTCAATCCTCTGTTGATTATTTCTTTCTATGCAAAAATCTGAACAGTTTTTATTTATGGAATTAAAAGTACTTTGTGAAAGGGAATCATAGTTCCGGTAGGGAAATCATAGAAAAACTATGGACAATTGAGAAACTAGTGGGAAAAATTCAGATACGATTCTGAATGAATTTTAGTATGTCATAGTAATGAAAATTGTCTTAGTACAATGCCGAAGCATTAAGCGATTAATAATTCACATTGTTGTAAAACTTTTTAGGTGATAAAGTCCGAAAAAGTCCGAATTTTCTTCACAATCAAACATTTTATTATTTCAGCATTTTATTATTTTGAACCACCGTAATTCTCTTCTCGAAATTCTATTGTGCACTTGAACAAACACACATATATTCTTCCCGAAAAAGAAGACAATGCATTATAACACAAGTTTAAACTCCAAATAAAAAAACAAAAATTCTACATGCAATAAAACAGACCTGATGGTGAGAAGGAAACAAGCAAATTCCAAATATTTAAACACAAAGCATCCGCATAATGGATGGATGATTCCTTAGTTAGTTGTAGTTAGTTGGATGGATCGATGATTGTGCCTACTCTTTTCTTTTCTTACTTTCTTACCTTTAAGACCGAGAACAACAACTTTAAAGCAACAACAAAAATAAAATGTTAAACAACAAATAAAACTTTAAATTTTGAAAACTTTAAACTAAAAAAAGAAAGAAAGAAAAAAAGAGTTTTAAATATAAATAAAAGAAGTATAAGATAAAGGAATAGATGAACATGGGGAATTGCAAGTACCCTTTACCAACTGGAATAGGTATCAGAACGAATTGCATCCTGTCATACAGACGATCTTGTTATACAGACGATAGTTGTCCGCTGACTCATAGAAATATGAGGAATTTTTGAGAAATTCTAATGGAGACTTCTAAGTTTTAATTTAATCTCAACTGAATGATATTAGTATTTATATAAATATCCTATATCGTTGGAAAGGTAATTACTTGAGCTACAATAATATCTATATAATAAAGTATTATTAATAAATATATTTAATAAAATTTCCAAAAAAACGACAAATTTCTATTTTTGTTGTTATTTTGCAATTTTTCTTCAATATTTGACCACAAATAAGGACTAAATAAATAAAGATTTTGTTACGAAAATTAAATAAAATATAGACAAAATTATTCTTAATACAGTACTTTAAAAGTATTCTCACATTTTCATTTCGAAATACCCAAAATTCCAATCCGGAAAAAGTCAGTTTAAAAAGTTGACTTTTTTCATTTAATTGTTCAAACTGTCAGTATTTTGGACCTGTTCCATTCCAGACTTTGATAGTATATAGCACAGATATGTTGGCATGAAATCGTGACATTCATTGTAATTCATATTTCTTATTTTTCTTTTTCATCAAAAAAAAAAAAAAAAAATAAAAATAAACTAAAAAAACTAAATTTAAAAAAATTAACGAAGTTCTTATAGAGCAAACGGGGAAAGTGTTTACTCTAATGCCCGGATAATTAATTATCTCAAGAACTATTTCAGAAATTAAGAAGACGAAATTATAATCCAAAAGAAAATAGTGGATTTTAAACAAAAATTTACCAACTTTTAGATTTAGAACATTTTTCAACGAATTCCAATCACAGAAAGGGACGAAATATAAATATCTCTTGAGCTGTAAGAGAAACTCACACTTTAAGCATATTTTATATAAAAAGTTATAGGGCCTTATAATTCCCTAGAATAATAAGCTTTCATATCTGTAATTTATTTTAAATTTTAATATATTTTCCAATAAAATTTGGCATTCCCGAGTTCACCAATTGTGGAAGTTCAACCTTCGCCTTGTAGTCTTATTTTTTCATATTAATTGGACTAAATTTGTGGATTATCTATTTAAAATTCATTCAAATACAATCAGTGGTTCCAGAGTTACAATGGTAACCAACTATGGAGACCAACCCCTCTTTGACCCACTAAGATCTTAAGCTCTTTTAATTTAATTGGAAAACACCTCAAAAGTATTCATTTATTTAAAACTACCGGATAAGAGTGTATGACTGTGGTATCAGCACAGTTTGTTTGCGTTAAAGGCGAACAAAGATGGAACTAATATTGCCAATGGCTAATTTTCAAGGATCAAAGCATCCGTCCCCTTGATGCACTAAGGACTTGTGGTATTACAATATATTTGGAAAATACCTCTAAAAATATTTTTAGGTATTTCAGAATGGACTTCACAAATGATGAAATCTCCCGAGATTTATTGAGAATGGTTCCAAAGATTTTATATTAAGATTCGTTTTACTAAAGGAATGTTCAATGCAAGTGGAGAGGGCGACACTTTGGAGGAGACGGAATGGAAAGGGAAAAAGGAGATGATGTCATGTTTTGCGTTTCAAAGAAATGGACTTCGCAAATGAATGGTTTTGGCCGAGATTTTTATTTCAGATTGGTGCCAAAAGTTTTACAATTCGATCCCGAAAACGGAAAAGGAACGTTCAATGCGGAGCGGAGCAGGGCGGATTGTGAACGGACTGAGCATATTGGCAAGAGTTTAAGGAGATGTAAAGGTTTAGTCGAAACTGCAAAACCTTTTCTTCAGAATTGTGGCGACTTTGTTATAAAAGAGTCGTTTCAAACGACTTTTTTCTTCGGTGGCACACATGGAATGACAAACTCAATTCCCTCATACAAATCATGAGCCAGTAAAGAGTGTAATAAAAGAAAAATAATAAGGAGTATAAAACTCCTTTTTTTAATTTCTGTTGATTGTTGCACACCAAGTTGTTCACTCTTTTCAGTTAAGTTTTTTTTTCTTTCATATGAGATGAACTTAAGGAATGCGGTTTAACAACTTCGTCTTCCACCATTTACTTACTCTGCCACACATCTGTTGTTGTTGGTGCTGCTGTTGCTGCCGTTAAGAACTGGTTGGTTGTGTGTTGGCTGGAAAGGTAGGCCGACCGATCAACACAACTGAACAGAACAGTACTGAACAGAACAGAACAGGCTCGTTGGCAGGTATGCAGGCAGTTAAGTTTTTTTCATACTTCACTTAAAAGCATAAATGTGTAGTTCGATGTCAAGTTGGTTGTTTGTTCGTTCGTTCGTTATAATGTTTAGCTTGGCAGTCAGGCAGGCAGGCAGGCAGGCAGGCATTCAGTTATTTGCTTGGTTACTGTTAACGTGCTAGATGTTTGGTTGACTGCTTGCGCTTTGGTTCAATAAAGTCTGAACCTAAACAAAAACCGAAAAAAATATTTTCATACCATGAATATACAATTTTATGATTCATCGCCAAGTTCAAAATTTTTATGTCTTATTTTTCTTCGTTTCCCCTTTTTTCATCTTTTCATGCCAGAGAAAAAAGGAATCGTTCAAAAAAAGACTGAACCATGAAATATGTAGAGAGAGAACATACAAATATTTTTATATCTTATGATCTACTAAAGATATTTACCAAATAAAGGTATTTTTTATCAGTGACATGGTGATTTTTTAATTTGAATTGGTTTTTATTGCATTTGGACTGGGCGTTTTAAAATTTATTTTCAAAATCATGGAATGCAGTATCAGTTTAATTGATCAGTAACATACTTTATTGGGTTGAAGTATAAAATTTACTTTAGACATTTAAAACTGATCTCTGATTATTTATAGGATTTTGAAATGAGATAACTTTAGAAGCCCGATACAACAAACGCTGGACTTTATTATAATATTTAACAAATTTACAGACTATGAATTTCGAATTTTAAGAAATTTTCAAAATACTATGGTTGTCGATAAGTAATTCCAAATATTAAGTCCACACTTTTTGAAACTAACAAACTAAAAAAAATCCGAATGAGTTATTAGAATGGCGATCTTCAACCTGGATCCAATTTGTCTCTCGATATCTATACGGGAAAGCAGTTTCATACTGTATTAAAAAATTTGCCATAATTTTAAGTAACGATCATTAATTATCTGGCGATTATTTTACAAAATTTCTGAATAAAGTGTTTCAAGGATAATGTTCTCTCCATACGAACTAAAATATTGGACTGATGGGCAAGAATAGTAATGTGAAAACTTAGTTTGGAATCTGAAAAGATTTCGATGTGATTGTGATCGCTTGAGGAATTTTCCTGAATAGTTGGAAAATGCTTTTTAATCGGTGGAATAAGGCTGACTCACAGTTGTTCCTACACAAATTGTTGTATTTTAAGCTGCTGGATTTTCTAAAAAATTTCAAATTTTTTAGTGAATTTATGAAGTTTGAAAAGTATTGGAAATGATTCTTTGACATGTCTGTAAAAATGATTTGACGTACGCGCTAACTTATGAATGGAAATGATCAGCCATTGTTATCCGTCCTGAAAATTTGGACAATCGGTGGCTTAATCCTTCAGAAATTTTAATGAAACCTGTACATGTCAACGATTTTCACGAACTATTCCCAAAGCAACGACATTAAAACAACAGAACTACTATTGGGTGACAATACCATTGAACTCAATGAGTTTTTTAAGCCCTCTTTATCTCAGAGGAACCAGTTATTCCTATAGATCCATAACAATCGTGGCCAGCATTGAAGTTGAAATTTCATTTGGAAACTTGCAAGCGCTGTTTTTCTACGAGTTTTTATCGTGTTGATCCTGTACCTTCTGAACTATGCTCTCCTCTGTATCAGGGAGACTAAAACTTTATTAAATGGGATGTTTGCAAAGACTTTTTTGCAAACATCCCATAAAGAAACTAATTTTCCTAATAAATATGTGTGCTAAAGGTTTGGTCAGTTTTGCCTGTAAATCCTTAAAATGATATTCACCTTTAATTGCCACGTCTCTGTTACCGTTGCAAAAAATGTCTGTTAAAATTCATTTAAGATGACTGAGTTTTTATTCTTCTGTTACTCAAGTTGCCCTTTTTTCGAAGAATTTTTGCATGGATTTTATTTATTTAATTTCTTGTACTTTTTATTTCATTCTACCACGTTTTTACTTTTTATTCAACACTCTTAAGTACTTTGGTATACCCTACACCAACACAAATGATGAGTAAGGACATACAATCAAGTGTATCGTAAGGAAAGAGTGAAGAATTTGTATATGCGCAAACAATCGTCTTCCATGATCATAAACAAAAACCACAAAATAGGCAGTAAAGTGAAAAGGCACAATTTGTTGAATCACTTGATCACAAGGATCGTAAGGAGACAGTAAGTGCGCCAAGTGTCCCTACGGTATATCTTGAAGAGGGTAGAAGTTGGACAATAGACTGAATTTGGAGTTTAGTAGAAGGACTAGTGGTAACAGTCAGTTTACTGTAACATAATGCTGTTGTTAATTCATACATTTGCTGGAGGGTGTTAAAAATTCGGCACAGCCGAATATAGCATTCTTTTTTGTATTTATCTTAATTTTTTCGTGAATTCTTTTCTTCTCTTCTTTTTGTAGTTTTATTTCCTTTTGTGTCCATTGTTTATTATGTGCATGATTTTGCTCATCATTTTCTTTTATTCTTTAATTTTTTATATTCCTGTTCCTCACTGACCCTCTTCGATTCCCTAGATTTATAATTTTTTTGTCAAATGAACTTTTACTTATTGCAAATTTCGTCTTGTTGCCCTTTTTTTGTGGAGTGCAAAAATATTGTCATTATTATTTTTATTTAAACATTTTTGGCAATATCAGCGAAAAAGAACTCTAAATGATGTCCTGTGTGTTGAAATTCTTAAGGTGTTGAATTATGGTTAGAAAAATTATATAAAATATTGAATTTTATTTCTTATTTATAATTTTATTTCTTTTTATAATTTTTTTTTTGGCGAAATCACAACATTTTTGTGTGAATTTCTTTTTGCTCCTTTTTGGTTTGTGTATCTAATAAAACATTCCTTTTTTGGTTAGATATTTGTTTCTTTTCTCTCTTTGGACCTCTTGTGGTTTGTTGTTGTCTCTTCTAATGTTTAAGATGGTGTTAAAGATGATTTCACTTTTTCGAACCCTTAATGTTTTTGTTTTCGGTTTTTTATGGAAGCTTTAAAGTTGTTAAAAAAAACAACAACAATACAGATATTTAAGTTGTATCTAGATACATATTGTGCGTTTCTATGGCATACACATAACTGTTTTAAAATAAGTGTATCATAATGACCATTAAACTTATGCGTTTGAAAAGGCGAATATTTCTTTGGGTTATTTTGCTTAATTGGCGGTTAAATATCAAGTAACGTTTTTATGTATTTTTTTAATAAATTAAGTCTTTTTTATTAAAAACATAGTTTAAATAATTAGAAGTTAATGTTGGAAAAAATAAATGGAATATAACAATAAGAATTTAATGCGATACAAAAAAAGAGCTTCATAAAAACGTCTTTAATTCGAAACGACAATTTCACGAATATTAAATCCAAAGACTTAGACACTTATGGCCCGATCTATTGCATGTCTTTACCTCATAAATCCTATAATAAATTTAAAATCCAACCACGTTCAGTTTTTAGCTTATATCTCCGTTATTTGTGAAACAATTTCACTGGATTCCAATAGCAACATTCAAGAAGTAATTTTTTATCGTTTGGTATACATTAAAACCGACACATGGACAGGCAGACAGACGAATATGGCTCATTTAAGTTGAAGAACGTGTTTTTTTTTGCCTATAACTCAAAAACTTCTATTCTGTTACATGTCTTCAATTCATATATTCGCTAAAATGGTTGAAACCTAACTGTGAATGAACGTCTCAAAACCTTCAAAAATGAGAAAAATTGTGAAATATTTTCAATTCATATTCGCCATTTATAAAACAATTTCGCTGGATTTCAATAGCAGAATTATCGAAAGCATTTCATATTGTTTGTTGTATCATATGGCCACATGCAGGATATAGAGCTGGGGCGGCACGTTCATTGCTCCATCCTCAGTTGTGCCATAACTATTCCTGTAGTCTGCGGCAAATTCGGTTCATTGTCTTCAATAAGCAGTGGACAGCGTTTAAGCATGACATTCATACAGTAACTTGAAACCGCAGAATTTGTTGCGTCTCTGTAAACATCGTTCAAACCTGAAATGACCTGTATAGTTTACCAGTCTATGACTCTATGACTATATCGTCCGCATATGTAAAACGTTCATTTGGAACTCCTTCTTTTAATCTACGAGGTTTTGATCTCCTGTCCCAAAGTTAAATGAAAACTGTAGAATATTCTGGAAGAAAACTTAATGACAACTAACTTTTAAATGAAAAGCTTTTGATTGATCAATTGCTACAATGATTATTAGTTCATATGACCTTTGCTGATTTAATCCATAACGGTTGCCAGTCTTCGAAACCGGCCTGTAAAATTGTCCCCCATTCGCGTCTTTCCTTGGTACAGAATTAGGTATAAAAAGGCTTAACTTCCCGCTCGCCAAGGTTCCTCCGACACTTTAAAAAATGAAGAAGAAGCCTTATCAACTAAAATGTGAAAATGCTATCACTCCAAATTAATTATCACCCACAAATTAATCGCCAGTTGGAGAAAACCAAAAATGATTTCGCTCATTTTATAATTCTGTTTCTTTTTAGCCAAAACTAATAAAAAGTTCTATTCAAAACTAAAAAATAAATATTTTTCTTCCAACAAAAATTTATGTTCTCCATTTTTTTGTGTACGAATATGAAGAAGGAAAAAATAACGTCATAGATCTGAACTTTTTTGAAACACTTAAGTCGATAAAATAAATCTTGGCACTTTAACTGCTGACTTTATAAACATTAGTCAAATTTCATATTTACAAAAGGGCACACAATTCGCTTCTATATATGAGAACACGATGTCCTGTATATTGTTAAGGAGGTACAAAACATGGTGCATTAGTTAGTCAGAGATTCACAATAGATTTTTAATGCATAAAACAGTTTCGAAAGAAATCGTCAATATGGCTTCATATCGAAGATAAAAATCTTTATATCGTAGAATAAAAAAGTTAATCTGAAAGTGAGCAAATGATTCACTTGCATGTGAACCATTTAAAAACTTCCTTTCATGCAACAACTCATGTTGGTAGCATTAATCATGTCACCAAATATAAAGTCAAAAATTCAAGCATATTGTGGCATAATTAAAGTTATTACTACACCAGAAAACAAGGCGATTAACGGCTCTTTTCATAATTACGCAGCCTCATATTAATCCAAAACATCGCCGAATCAGTCCAAATCATAACTGCCGGTGTCAAGATGAGCAAAGCAACTTCCAAATCAATTCTGTCACTTACTTATTGAACGAAGGAAACAACTCAGAACCTGAAAATTCTAGGTGTAATATCCCCTAACACACACGTCACCCACATTAATAAAAAGTAAAACGTCGAAGCACACTTCTAAATGTAATTGCAAACACCTATTGGGACATAGATTAGGACACTATTATAGTGGCTGTCTTCATATTTATGCAGCCTTGATATGGAAGTCATTTCTTAGTGAAACATGAACATCGAAACTCCAAATCGGAATCTTTCGATACTGGTGCTGTTAACCAATATACTACTTGGCCGATTGACTTCAGCTTTCAATTCCATGATGTAATAGAGAAAATAACTACACAAAAAACGACCAGAATAAGAAAGAAAACGTGATGGACAAACGTGGTGAGCCAATCAAACCATCAAATATATATGGATGACCCAATTCCTAAACACATCTGATAGGATTTTAAATTTGATGTTCTTAAAAAAATCTTTCTTAACATGGATTGTTCATCTGAAAGAATTAAACTAAATGACGGTTATAGAGGTCTATAATGGGTAAAGCCCAAAATTTAAGAGCCGGTTAAAGCTCAGTTCTCATCTTCTAAAAGAAGCAGCCCGTCCCCACAGCTCTTATGATACAGTACAAACAATTTTAGTCCAATTGACCGATGGTTAAAGCCGACTAGCACAATACCTACAGTATTGATATAAGAAGGAAATTGTTACATTAAATATGAGCAAATTAGGCTCCAAAACATTATGAAAAATATGACCGTCTTCCGCACAGTGTTGCCAAATCGCTTGTTTTTTGAAATAAATCCGTAACATTTGAACTGTTGGACATATGTAAACGATATCATTACATAAGTAGAGCTGAGGTGTTTTCAAGATGATTTGGAGAAGTACAGGCCGATAACTAGTCAGGGGCTTAGTCGGTAACATTTCAAAGTTGGTCACCTCAAATATATCGATTTAAAAATCTCAATGGTTCAAACACTGTGTTAGAAGCACTGTGATCCGTTGGATGGCTGAGTACATCGCACAACTTTGGCAACTTTTTTGAGAGTTTAAAGTCCATAATGATTTGTTTCACCCTAATTATTTCACAAATATGAGAAACAACAAAAATATCTATAAATGTAGTTCCCTGTACTCATATGTTGTTTGATTTGTTTGTAAATCTCTCTTATTTTGGACCACCTTCGTGCATCAGAAAAAACAGAACTGAAATTTTTTTATGATGTTTCTTCCGTTTTTTATAAATATTTTTTTTCTTTTTTGGCAAACAAAACAAAAAAAACGTTAAATAAACGTTTGTTTTGGTAGTTGACAGCTAAATTTTTTTGCTGTTGTTGTTATTGCTGCTCTCCTCAGTTTAGTTGATTTCAAAGCCTTTTTTGTGCGGAGCTCTCTAGTGCTAAAGTTGTTAAAAAGAAAATAAATCTTAAGCCAACTACAAAGTATTCAGGGAGTATTGGAGCAAAACGCCAAAAGAAGACAATTGCAATAGAATGTCAGGGAGTAGGGGAGGCAGAAAGGGAGCGAGTGTGGGGACTCTTGTGTGTGTGTTTTTATAAAGAGGAAATAAACTGATGCTGTGAAGAGTTAAAGCAAGAAGTAAGTAACTCCTATGGCGCCATAACAATCAATAAATCATTATCTGGCTTTTATTTAAGCTTTTTTCTCTCTGTTACATTTATAATACTGCAACATCTACAAAACACATAAATACATACATAAACATATACATGTGTATTTATGTATGTGTGAGTGTGTGCGTAAAAAAGGATACACGAGTGTAAGCATAATAAAGCACCAGTAGAAAGTAGTAGATTAAGGAATTATACATCTCTCCTTCTTACAGAGAAAATCGAATTCAGCTAATGAACTTTTAACCTTTTGAAATGAATGATATATTGAATATATATCAATACAACAATAGCACCAATACAAACAACAATCAAAGGACCTCTCTATTTGAATAGAATCCAAAATATTTATTCTTTTTGTTGTCAATATTTTAAAGTGTTTGAAATGGATTCTTATTATTATTATTGGAATTTATCTCGATATTTTTAAAATTTATTTATCTTTTTTCAAACTTAACGGAAATTATTCGACCCACATGAAAATCTTCCAAAAAGATAAAAAATTGTGTAGGTTTAAGAAGAAAAAATGAGGAGACATCACACAAAGAGGTCACATTTCCTTAGGGGAATTAACAGACCAGAATTTTTAATTTGTTATAAAAAAAATAATAAAAGAAAAAGAAAATACTAAATTTATTGATCTTAGAAAATAAATATTAACAAAATCACAAAATTATTCTGAATTCGAAAAAATTTCACTTTAAAATAAAAAAACTAAATACAAAAGATTTAAATTGAAAATGATATAAATTCAAAAATCGCCTTGAAAGGGAAGAAATTGTGATCATGTGTATTTCAATTAAAACCGAACCAGAACTGAACCAAACCAGAACTGAAAACTAGAAGTGAACTAAATAATTTCACTAAAAATTCAAATTTCACTAAAAATTCAATTTTTTCACTAAAAATTTAAATTTTTCACTAAAAATTCATTTTTCTACTAAAAATTAAAATCTTTCACGAAAAATTCAAATTTTCACTAAAAATTCAAATTTTCACTAAAAATTCAAATTTTCACTAAAAATTCAAATTTTCACTAAAAATTCAAATTTTCTCTAAAAATTCAAATTTTCACTAAAAATTCAAATTTTCACAAAAAGTTCAAATTTTCACTAAAAATCAAATTTTCACTAAAAATCAAAATTTCACTAAAAAATCAAATTTTCACTAAAAAATCAAAATTTCACTAAAAAATCAAATTTTCACTAAAAAATCAAATTTTCACTAAAAATTCAAATTTTCACTAAAAAATTCAAATTTTCACTAAAAAATCAAATTTTCACTAAAAATTCAAATTTTCACATAAAGTTCAAATTTTCACTAAAAATCAAATTTTCACTAAAAATCAAAATTTCACTAAAAAAATCAAATTTTCACTAAAAATCAAAATTTCACTAAAAAATCAAATTTTCACTAAAAAAATCAAATTTTCACTAAAAATTCAAATTTTCACTAAAAAATCAAATTTTCACTAAAAATTCAAATTTTCACTAAAAAAATCAAATTTTCACTAAAAATTCAAATTTTCACTAAAAAATTCAAATTTTCACTAAAAAAATCAAATTTTCACTAAAATTCAAATTTTTACTAAAAATTCAAATTTTCACTAAAAATTCAAATTTTCACTAAAAATTCAAATTTTCACTAAAAAAAATCATATTTTCACTAAAAATTCAAATTTTCACGAAAAATTCAAATTTTCACAAAAAGTTCAAATTTTCACTAAAAAATCAAATTTTCACTAAAAAATCAAATTTTCACTAAAAATTCAAATTTTCACTAAAAATTCAAATTTTCACTAAAAATTCAAATTTTCACTAAGAATTCAATTTTTTACTAAAATTTAAAATTTTTCACTAAAATTAAATTTTCACTAAAAATTCAAATTTCACTAAAAATTCAAATTTCACTAAAAATTCAAATTTCACTAAAAATTCAAATTTTCACTACAAATTAAAAATTTTTACTAAAAATTTAAAACTTCACTAAAAATTTGAATAAGTTTCAGACATTTTAAGAATTTTTGGTTTAAGTCAAAAAATGTGAATTGTCTCCCTTAAGACTTTTATTTCGATTGATATTAAATAAAAACTCACTTACCCCATTATGATTTATTATTCTTCATAGATTTTTCCTGATTACATAATTATCACTTTATTGAAGAATTCACTGAAAATGAATTTAAAAAATTCAATAAAAATCAATTAAAATTATTAACAATTACATATTTTTCAAATAACATAAATTCATAATTAATAAATATTAAACAATAAACAAGATCCCTAACTAACCTAAAGAGTAGAAAAAAGCAATAATTCCGATTCAAAACATTAAAAATGGCAATAATAAAGGAAAAGTTAAAGCAAAATTTAAAAAATGAGAAAAAATCTTGTTAAACAATTCATTTTGTTTAACTAGACATTTGATCAATGTTAACAAGACAATAATAAAAATCATAATTACAATTCATCAATATCATCATCATCATCAGCAACAACATCATAATGATGAATCTGATTTTTTGTATATTTTTTTTTTTGCTTCTGATTCAATTCAGTTCAATATCAATTTACTATTAAAAGTGATGAAGTCAAAGTATCTAAGTTTTATTTGTAGTTGTTTGTTCCCCAGAACTTTATGAGAAAAAAAATCTTGTAATGAATACAAGGAAAACAACAACAACAACAAGAAAGGGAATCAAACTATAATAATTTGATCAATGAACCAATGAATGTTTGAATCAATGAAGTTAATAAGATTTTGTGAATGAAATTTATACTTGTTTTCTGATTTTTATTTTATAAATCTTTTGGACTGACTGACTGACTGCGGAACAATAATGTCTATCTGTATATCTGTTACAAGTACACACATATAGTTATAGGTAAATATGTGTGTATCTAGCTACTCGGAAATTGTTACAGTTTTTATTTTAGTTTTATCAAGAAAAACCTCTCATTTTCAGTAAATGAAAATGAAATGTAAGTACACGAACACACAAACCAATACACACACAAGCACACACACAATCAATGAAAAATCAATAAAAAGGTAAAAATCCAACAAGAATTGTATTATTAAACACACAAAAAATATACAGTAATTTCAAGATGGCACAATGGGACAGAATTATAATTTTTCGGTTTAAAATTTTAATTTAGCAAAAACATCGAAATTTTATTAAAAATTTCATTAGTTATACGATGTTTCACTAAAAATTCAAAATTTCATTCAAAATTCAAAATTTTACTAAAAACTAAAAATTCAGAATTTTACTAAAAATTCGAAATTTCATTAAAAAATTCGAAATTTGACTAATATTTCATTACAAAGTCGAGATTTCATTAGAAATTCGATGTTACACTTTTATTCGAAAATTTCACTGAAAATCTAAAATTTCGCTAAAAAATCGATATTTAACTTTCAACTGGAAATTTTACTAGAAATTTAAAACTTTATTAAAAGTTCCTTGGTCCAGGACCAGATCGACTTCGTCCAATTATATCCTGTAAAGAAATGGCCCCTCGCTGTAATGGTAGAAAATGTGCTCAAAATTAACGTGGGTATCTGCAATGTTTGCCTAATTCCACGGAGCTCTTATCACCGGGTTTGTTCAGTGCCACGCTAGTTCTCAATGTCCTTATTTATGGATACAGGTATTATTTCGGACTTTATATTTTCCAGATATAAAATACCCTCCTTCTAAGGAGTGGGAGCTGTCCAATCTACACTCACATTTGTGGTGACTTCTGTTGCAATGTAACAACACATCGGAGCGTAATCCCTTTCCCGCGATTTTGATTTAATCCGCAACCAGCAGGAAATTTCCCGAAGGCGGTCTCCAATAATCAGTTCAATATGAAAAGACCGAGTTAGCAGCCAGCTGCATAGGTAATTAATTTATCCTAAATTCTGGGTGTTGAGAGTTTCGAGTGGTAGAAGTATAATAAGAGTGGTGAAGAAACGCCGCCCTGTGGAATCCTATTTATATAATCATGAAATTCAAGATTTCATTATTCATTATAGTGGTTGGCATGTGGAATGCATGATACCCTGTAACTGAACTTCGTGGCCAAGAGTATCAAAAGTTTTAATTGATCAGATGCCACAAGGTTCTTCCGTTCACATGGTCGCTGACGTATATATGGTTGTGGGCCTGCCAAATTTTGGTTGTAAACGGCATTTTTAACAATAATATGGTTGTGTGATAGACATAATTATGAGAAGTTCGCTATACCTATGTAATCTTTATAAAAAAGAACATATGAGAGATATTTTGATTCCAAACTCACTGTGTTGAGTTTCATAAATAAAACATAGAACATACAACACCCAACCCATCCATCTATCCATTTAATTTTTCCATCTATTCAACCTCACATCCATCCATCCAACCAACCATAAATGTATCTTTAAAATCAGTTTTTCCTCTTTTTTCGATATCTTTTTTTTACCTTTACATCATTTCAGGGTATCTATAACATTTAATCTGAACTTCATTGATACATGAATGAATACATAAATGTATGTATGAATGAATGTAATAGAAGAACGTGCGAACATACATAACTATTTACAGATACAAGTACAAGTACTTTTTTTTTGAATTAATACACGTCATATAGATATGTGTGAGCGAGCACCTTCAATTCGTTCCTATTTTTTTCTGTTGTTAACAATTTGAAGTGCTATAGAAGTGTCTAATGCTACATCATCATCACCAACCAGTGTGAGGTATTCTACGTGATATGTGTTTAGAATCTCAGTTTCATATTCACACAAATACGTACATGCACACACATACACCCATATCAATACGCATACATACTTGAATTACATTTGTGTCAAAATAATGATAAAGTCTCCTTCATGTTGGGCTTTAGGAAAAGTGTTTGTCAAAGTCAATGTCTATCAAACATTAATCATTTTTCAGTTTCAGATTTATAGAGAAACAAGAGACAATAATGTGGTGGACACTTTTCCTTTAAGTAAACAGGATTTACACATGAAATTCTATAACATTTTTTTTTCAGAAAATTTTCATTTCTTTGTGTATGTGTGTGTGTGTGGGTGTTTTTTCAGAAAAACTGAAAGTTCGTCAAAAGTGATTGAGTTTTCATCAATCATATCATATTTGGTGAACATCTTCAAGGACTTGAGATAACCAAAAAAGGATCTTGAATTATTTGTTTGGTTGGTTGGTTCGTTTTGTGACTTTTAAATTCTAATAAGGGATTTTTAAGTTAAATCACTTTTAAGCTCTCATTTTCTAGTATTTTGGAATTGATATGGAAAAGTTTTATTTATTGATTAATAAGTGATCTTCAGAATCTTTAGAGGTTTTGGGCTGAAGAATTCTAGTTTGAGAAAAAAATTAATCAAGGATATTAGAGGTATCCTGTTCTGATGTGTAGCCTTTTTCGAGTAAGAACGTTCTGCATAATACGAAACAAATGGTAGCCAGAAGGACACAGTCTGAGCTATTGGACAAATGAACCAAAATCTTTAGGAAATTGGATGATTACTAGTCTCTATAGGGACGCAGTTGGTGGATTCCGTCAGATAAGTGTCAAATACCATCTCTGTTAATTGGGTAACACAACAAAGCATTTCCCAAAGCTTGAAAAGACTGTTACATATTTAAAGGCAAAGTTATTGGGCACCTGTGAATGGAAGGCGTTAGACGTTAAATGGAGAAATAATGATTGGAAAGAAGACATTAATATAAACTCAAGCCACAAAAAATATCTAAAATGAGCTGAAGTTGATTAATCGGCATAATGGAATGTCTTTGGTAAAGATAGAAATGTGTTATGTAACTGTTAAAATCTGGTCAGACAATCTCAGAAGACCAAAACAGAAGACAATATGTTTGAAAAACGACCATAATAATCAACAAATCCGATGACGCAATTTTCTATCATAACAGAATTTTCCCCATCTGGCTACTGAATATTAAATCAATTAAACGTCATCGGGATGGCGATGGATTACATGCTACAATGTCAAACAAAAGCTGTTGGAAGTTCTGTTTTGCTCGCCTTAAAGTCCAGAGTTTGCTTTTCAGTCATCCATTTGTTTCGATCGCTACAGAATGCTTTAACTTCAGGACAAGGTACAGCATGTTGTTTGATTCCTCCTTACTATGGGTGCATTCCAAAGGTTATCAGGACTAAGAAGATCTTTTTTTAAACAGTGGAGTTTCGATAGATACAGAATGCCCCAACTTCAGATCAAGGTATGAGAATGTGCCTTGGCAGCATCCCAACTATCATGAAGATCTGAATAAGTATACCTCAACAAAACTTCATTAATGAATATATTGATAGGAAATTTCGGACATCTCCATCAATCAGTGATTTGAAAACTCCATTAATATCAACAATCGTCCTTCACTGTAAATTATTATATGTGTCCTTCTATTTCACATCGCAAAATATTAAACGATTTTAAATAGCAAAACTACTCCATTTCACTCGATTCCACATTACAGCATTACCCCAGTGGCGCTATTTCGATAGTGCGAAAGTAAGTTTCATAAGTTATGATGTTGACGATGATGGCGATGACGACAAAAACGATGACGATAAAGTTTGGCAGAGACAAGAAACAAAAAGAGTTCAAGAAAAAAAAAGAGACGTTGCATGGACAAATACGTGGGAGCAGAGAGTATCGTGATTCTATATCTTTAAGACCTTCGTTTGTTCCCTCGTTTTGTTGAAGTTGAGAAAAATATTTTTCGTTCTTCTTTTTTTTGGCAAATTCATATAAATTGTGATAACCACGTTATTAGTGCATGTTGCACTATCAACACATTCATTCAAACCAACAAACAGACACACACACACACACAAACTCATATTCATGTACAACATTATAAATGTTGATAGGAATATGTAGCATATTGGCCTCTTTTGTTTTCTTTGATGATGATGATGATGCTTCTGCTGCTGTTTTTAGTGGTTTTATTTCTTTTGCTGCCTGCCTGACTGTCTGCCAGACTGTCCGTATTTCGGCCACTTTTTTTGGGTTCTTTTTCTTTGATTGTATTCCGTTGTATTGTATTGTTGTTGTATGCCTCATGTAGTAAGTTGCAGTTGCACACCAGAGCTTGTAAAGTTCATACGTTAAGGAATTTCAGAACAAAATGCCATCATCGTCCATCCATCCTTCTTTCCATTTCCAATTCTAGTATTGTAGATTTTATTGTTTCTTCGTTCGTTGCTTTGCGATGATAAATGCAGTGCAAGGTTTTAACTGTGTTCAGCAGAAGGTACCCCCCCCATTCCATTCCTGTTCTACCAAAGAATTGTTGTACGTTTTTGTCCTTAATTTTATTTGTATGAGTTTTTTTGCTGCCTTTTCGATTTTTTTGAGGTATAAAAACAAAAATAACAGAAAAAACCTTTTACTTTTATTCGATTATATGCAAGAATTTCTGAGATTGTGTTTTATTTATATCGTATGTTGTTATTGTTTTTTGAATTCCTTTTAATATTATCCGCTTTTTTTCCGTTTGCAGTCTTCTTATTTTAATTTAAATTTTTTGTTTAAAAATTTCGAAAGTTTTGATACAGTGGGACCTTCTAGTAATACCAATATAGGATCTGTCATCCAACGTACTATCTTTAACTGATTTAAAAACAATTTCTATATAGATCGGTTCCAGACCTGAAAACATATATAAACTTATCATTTTTTTTTAATAATGTGACATAATTTGTTACCTTTCAAACCAGTTTTTAAATAAAATGCAGTTTGATTTGGAGATCCAAAGCGATATGCCAACTCCTACATGATGAATTCAGATTTCACATCTCCGCATTGAAACGAAGCCAAAGCGACTAGAAATTAACAAAATATTGACTTTTTCCATCGTGTATCCAGAATAAACTCCGTGTAAGACAAATTTCCTAAAGATCATCTAACAAGATCAAAACATCATACTTACATCCTCAGATAAATCGAAAAAATAATATGAAGTCTAAATATTCACAATAAGAACAGATAAATCTTCGGTCTAACAAGAGTTTCCTTCAGACCAAAACGAATACGCTACGCATTAATGCAGAAAACCCTTTAAAAGGGCGTAATCTTCTGAAAAGCACTATGAAAAAAAAACCACTGTCGTTAGGACATTTCGAGAATTAGTTCCGTCATCACTGATAAGTGGATGTTAGGCAAATACGCAAAAAACTAGAATTGCTCTTCGACGACTTGTGTATAACTGCAGTAATATAGGGAATATGGATGAAAAGGTATCTCACCCTCTCTGAGAATGCTCAGCTCTTGAAAGCAGAAGAAAAAGGTTCCTAGGAAACTATATATTACAAAATCTATGTTATTTATCAGAGGTAAAATTTAATGACCAAATTATCGGGATCGATCTAACAAACTCTAAAAGATTTAAGAGTTGTGAATTGAAATCATGTTGTCATAAAGAGAAAATATAAATAACTGAAGGTTTAGAAAAGTTACCATTTAATTTCATCATAGTCTATCTGATTTGATTCGAATAGTTCAAAATATTCGAAATATATTGTGGAATAAGTCACAAAATATAGCGAAAATTTTCAAAGCACATTATTACGGACGATATATACCATCTCGACTATACAAGGATCAATTTCGAAATCTAAGAAATAATGTGATAACTACAAACATCATCCAATTAATTGCCTCAAATGATCGTGAGATATCTATCCCTAATAACCTCAAAATATATGAACCAATTGTGATCTTTACCGGTGCAACTGCTGCTTTATATCTTGTCGAAATCGTGGACAAACATCGTTCAAGTTATTGTTTTAAGATGATCATGAGATATCTATTAACGGAGTCATCATGACCATAAAATATTTGAGCCAGTTCTAAATTGAGCCAAAATCAGTTCACGATTAAAGATTTATATAACTTTTCTAATTATGTTGCTTGATCGGTTATATAGGTCCAGGATTTTAAGGTGAAGAGCTGATGTTTTTTTGAAATGATTCGAAATTATTTAAATAATTTCTGATGTTTCAAAAAACCAACGCATTTGCACTTTTCCGAATGTAATGTTAAGATCATAAATCGCTTGATTATATATAGTATGATCGGTTACATTTTCGAGTTTAAATTCTAAATAAATAATTCAGAAATGGTTTATAATCAGAAGTAATTTGGATAAGAGTATTTTAGAAACGTTATTCGGAATAACAGTATTGCAGTGGTTTGGAATAAAACAGACGATATTTAGAACATTCAAATCCCTGTACGCATAGACATTTGGAACGATCGGAGAAATTTCTTGATCGGGGCACTGAGATCTTGATACAGATTCTGACAAATGATTTTTCCCTTAAGAGGTAATAGAGAAGAATGAAAAAGATTTAAAAATCACTAAATATTATTATTTTTCAATTTTTATTAAAAATGCCACTGTGCAACAAACTCGACGTCTCAAAAAAATGGTGTACAGTGCATGTACTTTTTACCATTTTTTTTGGGTTGAGGTTTATTTTATACTTTTAAGGGCATCTTGGTATAAAACCTTTTTCGTAAATTTTTGCATTTGTAATAGATTTTTATGTACATGTTTATATAAATATATATATGTGTGTGTGAGTGAGTGCATGTATGCCTTTGAATGTACTGGTTTTGATTCTCCCCATTTTATATTTCTTTTATAAAAATATTTTTCGACTGTTTATTATTGAATGAGCTTTCATAAGCTCTGAACTCTTAGTTTCAGAGTATTTTTTATTTCTTTCTTTATCCCGAAATACATTCATACTCGTACAATTGTACATTCAAGCCGCATGTTTTTGTCGATGGTTGCATGCATGCATGAATGTGTTTCTTTTTTATACTAGAACTTGCAACACAAGACCAGCAATGGATTCATATGATTCGGCCCCAAAAAAAATATACAAAAAATAAAAAAATGAGAAAACAAAAACAAAAGTAAAATCCATCAGAAATGAAAGAATGAAGAAATGAAAACATGAATGCATGCATCATCAGTATCATAAAGAGGAAACCTAAATTGTGTGTGAGATGTTATAAGATCACAAGATTTCTCAGAATTCCAAAACCCAGAAAAAAACAACAAAACGAAAAAAAAATCACTACACAGTTACCGATATACACAGAGAACATTCATATATACATAGAGTTATAGAAAATATTTATAATTATATATGTACACACATATGAATGTACATACATACATAAGTACACAACATACATACAAACATACATTCATAAGTACACAACATAACTACTCTCAATACCTTTTGTATGAAAAAGAGTTTGCTTCACTTTTTTGTTTTTGTTTAAATGCGCCTGATAAAGTTTTTGGTCCCCCCCTTCACCCGAAAACGACAACAACGAGAACAAAATTTAATAACGTCACAAATCCATAAAAGGTAGTTCGATGTTACACGTTCCTACGTGTTTGATCACATCCTCTTGGGGTATATTTAGATTTATGAGAAACTCTTTGACTCTTTTTTTTTTCTTTCTTTGCATTTTTATTCTTCTTTTCGTTTTAAAGTCCACCTTTGAAAATTTAAAAAAAAGGGGAGCAAATCGATTTGGTCATTACTTTGGTCATCAGAGAATTTATGACATTTTCTCTTAGGAAAAAATTCAAATAATTTCTTCTTCTAAAATTTGCGAACAATTTTCTCTTAAAACTTAAAACTTGCTTTTTAAAGTAAAAAGAGAAAATTGTTCTCTTAAGAGAAAATTTACGAAAAAAAATTTCTCTTAAAAGATAAGAAATAAAACTAAATTTATAAGAAATTTTCTCTAAAAATAACTTTAAGAAAATTTCTCTTAAAAGAAAATTTATAATAAAATGTTTAAGACAAAATTTATAAGAAATTTATCAGAATCAAAAATTGATGGAAAATTTTTCTTACCAGAAAAATCATGAGAGATTTTATTTTAACGTGAATATTAAATTTTCTCTAAATTGAATATTAGTAAAACTTTTTCTCTTAAAAGAAAATTAAGAGGAATGAAATTTTCTCTAAATTGAATATTAATAAAACTTTTCCTCTTAATAGAAAATTAAGAAGAATTTGGTTCTGGAATTTTGAAGAAAATTTCTCTTAACATAAAATTAATTAAAAGTTTTCTCTTAAGACAAAAGTTATAAAAAAATCTTTTAAACATAAAATTTTTTAAAAATTGTTTCTTAAAACAAAATTTAAGACATTTTCTCTTCAGACAACAGTTATGAGAAATTTTCTTTTAACTGGAAACTAACAAGGAATTTCCTCGAAGTAGAAATATATGGGAACTTTCCTAAAAAATTGAGAAATTTTTTCTTTAAACAAAATTTTCCCTTATGAAATAATTTATACGAAGTTTTCTTTTAAGGAAAAATGTAAACGAAATGTTTTCTTAAGAAAAGAAAATAAATTTTCTTTTAACAAAATCTTTTTACAAAATTTTCTGTTTGGGAAACATTTATACAAAATTTTCTCTTAAAAAAAATTATACAAAATTTTCTCTTAAAAAAAATATACAAAATTTTCTCTTTAAAAAATACGAAATTTTCTCTTATGAAGAATTTTAAATAAATTTTTCTCTTAATAAAAATTTATACGAAGATTTCTTTTAATAAAAATAGATTATTTAAAAAAAAATTATATGAGTTTTTGGTTAAAAATATTATTACGAAATTTTCTCTCAAGAAAATAATTAAAGTTAAATTAAAAGAACAGAATTTTATTTCTTTTCCAAAAGCGAAATTTATAGCAATTTTTCTTTTTAACCAAATTTTACTTCCTTTTTTTTAAATACAAGAAATTTATTCTAAAGTTTCTATAGAAAAGAATTTGATTCGAAATCTTTATTAGAATACTTTTTTAAGGTATACAAAATTCGTTATTGCCGGATATAAAATTGTTCGCTTTTATTTAAATTTTATTTCAATTGTTACACTCTTATTATCGTATTTTCGTAAAAGTTCAATTTCAATTATTTTATTAAAACATTAAAATATGAAAAATTCTTTAATCGAGTTAAAATCCCAATTGACACTGAGAGTTAGAATGAGGGAAATTCGAGGAATTAAAATCCATTTTAAATTTAGCAATTTCAATTTTAGCAAAAAACAATAAAAGTAAATGTTAATTTAATATTTTCAACCTTAAACTAGTGAATTCATACAAAATGATAAATTTAATTGGAATTTCCTTTCATTTAGCTCGAAGTTCCTGATTTATTAAATAAAAATCTCATCATCTTCATCATAATGATGATAATAATGATGGTCATCATTTTGTAAATCGTGCCAAGATTTCGTTTTTAGGAATTTTATCCAAAAACGAAAATTATTTTAAATATCGATCGATATATTTTTTTTTTTTTTGAAAAAGAAGGTTCTAGTTTAAATGTCATTTAGATATTTTATGATATAATTTATAGAGCAGCAAATGGATTCTTTTATATGGGAATCATACATATATGGATATGTTTATGTGTATGTGTTTCACAGTTATATATAATTTAGGGTAACAAGTAAAAGATATA
This sequence comes from Cochliomyia hominivorax, assembly GCA_004302925.2. Taxonomy (NCBI): domain Eukaryota; kingdom Metazoa; phylum Arthropoda; class Insecta; order Diptera; family Calliphoridae; genus Cochliomyia; species Cochliomyia hominivorax. The sequence continues at coordinate 39,845,715 of PYHX02000413.1, read as the reverse complement.
TTTTATGAAAAAAACCTCATAAGGAATGAGTCAACAGATAAAACATCACACGTACTCACACATGATTGTATACATCCAAACATAACCACATTTATGTGCGTTCGTGTATGTATGTGTGTTAGTTAGAATAAATGTATTTTTGGTATAAAAGTAATTAAAATCTTCTGCTGAAAATATCTAAATATTGAAATAAATTTTACGTTTAACTACGGAAATCATAAATCAGCAAAAAATATTTAAGAGTGTTTAAGTGTGTGTGTGTGTGTGTGTGTGTGTGAAACTATACCTGTATTTGTGCAAATATTAAAATATTTCTTAATCACATATTTCACATACACATACACTCTCACAATCAAACAAACGAGCATTTTAATTATTAAAACATAAAATATTTTAACAAATAATTTCATTCAAATTCTTTTACAAGAATCAGATCAACAAACAACGATAAAAAATTATTTAAAACAAGTAAGAGTGTATATATTCGATTATGCCGAACCTTTAATACCCTCCACTATAAATGCGTATGAAATAAATAACCAAAAACAGACAGAAGGGAATGACAAAGTTAACACACCAACTTCACAACTTGTGGTGATGGGGCGGGGTGCAAAAATACGCATAATTCTGTTACACAAAAATCTTAAAAAAAGAAAATTGATTGAAAATTTTCTTTTAAAAATCACGATTTTTCCTTTTCAAAATTTTTTTCTTCTATAGAAAAATTTCAATGAATTTTTCTTCTATAGAAAAATTTCAATGAATTTTTCTTCTATAGAAAAATTTCAATGAATTTTTCTTCTATAGAAAAATTTCAATGAATTTTTCTTCTATAGAAAAATTTCAATGAATTTTTCTTCTATAGAAAAATTTCAATGAATTTTTCTTCTATAGAAAAATTTCAATGAATTTTTCTTCTATAGAAAAATTTCAATGAATTTTTCTTCTATAGAAAAATTTCAATGAATTTTTCTTCTATAGAAAAATTTCAATGAATTTTTCTTCTATAGAAAAATTTCAATGAATTTTTCTTCTATAGAAAAATTTCAATGAATTTTTCTTCTATAGAAAAATTTCAATGAATTTTTCTTCTATAGAAAAATTTCAATGAATTTTTCTTCAATAGAAAAATTTCAATGAATTTTTCTTCTATAGAAAAATTTCAATGAATTTTTCTTCTATAGAAAAATTTCAATGAATTTTTCTTCTATAGAAAAATTTCAATGAATTTTTCTTCTATAGAAAAATTTCAATGAATTTTTCTTCTATAGAAGAATTTCAATGAATTTTTCTTCAATAGAAGAATTTCAATGAATTTTTCTTCAATAGAAGAATTTCAATGAATTTTTCTTCAATAGAAGAATTTCAATGAATTTTTCTTCAATAGAAGAATTTCAATGAATTTTTCTTCAATAGAAGAATTTCAATGAATTTTTCTTCAATAAAAGAATTTCAATGAATTTTTCTTCAATAGAAGAATTGCAATGAATTTTTCTTCTATAGAAAAATTTCAATGAATTTTTCTTCAATAGAAGAATTTCAATGAATTTTTCTTAAATAGAAGAATTTCAATGAATTTTTCTTCAATAGAAGAATTTCAATGAATTTTTCTTCAATAGAAGAATTTGCATGAATTTTTCTTCAATAGAAGAATTTCAATGAATTTTTCTTCAATAGAAGAATTTCAATGAATTTTTCTTCAATAGAAGAATTTCAATGAATTTTTCTTCAATAGAAGAATTTGAATGAATTTTTCTTCTGTAGAAAAATGTCAATGAATTTTTCTTCTATAGAAAAATTTCAATGAATTTTTCTTCTATAGAAAAATTTCAATGAATTTTTCTTCAATAGAAGAATTTCAATGAATTTTTCTTCAATAGAAGAATTTCAATGAATTTTTCTTCAATAGAAGAATTTCAATGAATTTTTCTTCTATAGAAAAATGTCAATGAATTTTTCTTCTATAGAAAAATTTCAATGAATTTTTCTTCTATAGAAAAATTTCAATGAATTTTTCTTCAATAGAAGAATTTCAATGAATTTTTCTTCAATAGAAGAATTTCAATGAATTTTTCTTCAATAGAAGAATTTGAATGAATTTTTCTTCAATAGAAGAATTTGAATGAATTTTTCTTCTGTAGAAAAATGTCAATGAATTTTTCTTCTATAGAAAAATGTCAATGAATTTTTCTTCTATAGAAAAATTTCAATGAATTTTTCTTCTATAAAAAAATTTCAATGAATTTTTCTTCAATAGAAGAATTTCAATTAATTTTTCTTCAATAGAAGAATTTGAATGAATTTTTCTTCAATAGAAGAATTTATTAATGAATTTTTCTTCTATAAAAGAATTTTTCTCTAGAAAAAAATTATTGAAAAATATTCTGGTAAACTTTTTTCTATAAAAATTTTCAATGTTTTCATCTCTATTGAAAATTTTAAGTGATTTTTTTCTAAACAGAAAATTTTGAATGAGTTTCTTCTTTATAGAAAACTTTTAATAAATTTATTTCTGCGGAAATATTGCAGTGTTAAGTCTACAGAATATTGTCAATAAAAGCTTCTTCTACAGAAAATGTACACAAGCTTTTCTTCAATATCAAAATGTTCAAACATTTTTTTTCTATAGAGAAATTTTCAATGAGCCAAAATGTAAACAATTGTGTTTGTTATAGAAACATTTCAATAGAAATTTTCCTTTATAGAGAAGTTGAAACCAAATTAATATTTAACTAAATAAAACAACAGATTTTAATTATTTTAACTTTTATTTAACTTTGTGTGTTTTTTTTTTTTTCAAATTAATTAAGCGGCTTTGGGAATATGGGCACCTTGAGGTTGGAAACCGTTTTCATCAGCAACATAGTTGACGGTGAATTTTTCGCCAGTCTTTTCATCAACAAAGGAGTAGGAGCCGTGAACAACAATGGCTTCATGTTCGGTGCCAACATCCTTCAATTTGCCAGAAGCATCGTGGTGGGTGCCATCAGAAGTTTCAACCAAGAAGTCAAAACCCTCTGGTTCAACATCAGATTTGAGAGAAACAATTTCAGCATGTTGATCAGGAACAGGAGTGGCCAAAGCGATGGCGAAAAGAGCAGCAAAGACAATGAAGAATTTCATTTTGTTCTTTTTTTTTAGTTTCTCAATTCAAATGCTGAACACAAATTGACTGATACTGATCTCAAGAAATGCATCAGTTTTTATATGTTTCCGAAATTTGTTTTGGATAAAATGTTAAAGTTCAACTTTCATTAGATAATAATAGAACCGACTATTTGAGTTTTTTTAATGATATTAAAACAATCAAAAAACCTGGATCACAGACATGTTTTTTTTTTTTTTTTTTTTTTTTTTTTTTTTGAAGTTGAAATTATATGAAATAAAATATTCGAAAACCTGTTATAATTTATTCGATTTGACTCTATAAAATCTACTTTTATAATAATAACTTTTTAAGAACTAGTTAACATTTCTTTGTTTTTAATGCCAAAATTCTAAAATTCTAAAATTCCAACAATTAAGTGCAAAATTTCTATAAAATGAAAAAATTTATGAAACATTTTTTATGAAACAAAAATCTGATGTACATTCTCTATAAAACATGACTTCAATGTAATTTTTTAATAATTAAATATTTATAATAAATTTTCTATTGAACAAAAATTTGTCGTAATTTTTTATTAATATTTATCGTACATTTCAAATACAACAAAAATGTAGGGTTAATTTCTATTGAAAAAAATAAATTCTATTGAAAAAATTTACTCTAAATTTTCTAAAGAACAAAATTTACTGTAAATTTTCTTTAGAACAAAATTTACTGCAAATTTTCTATAAAGCAAAATTTACTGTAAATTTTCTATAGAACAAAATTTACTCTAAATTTTCTATAGAACAAAATTTACTCTAAATTTTCTAAAGAACAAAATTTACTCAAAATTTTCTATAGAACAAAATTTACTCTAAATTTTCTATAGAACAAAATTTACTCTAAATTTTCTTTAGAACAAAGTTTATTGAAAATTTTCTATAAAGCAAAATTGAGTGAAAATTTTCTATAAAGCAAAATTGACTGAAAATTTTCTATAAAGCAAAATTGACTGAAAATTTTCTAAAGCAAAATTTACTGAAAATTTTCTATAAAGCAAAATTGACTGAAAATTTTCTATAAAGCAAAATTGACTGAAAATTTTCTATAAAACAAAATTTACTGAAAATTTTCTATAAAGCAAAATTTACTGCAAATTTTCTATAAAACAAAATTTACTGTAAATTTTTTTAGAAAAAAATTCACTGTAAATTTTTTAGAAAAAAATTCACTGTAATTTTTTTTTAGAAAAAAATTCACTGTAAATTTTTTTTAGAAAAAAATTCACTGTAAATTTTTTTTAGAAAAAAATTCACTGTAAATTTTTTTTAGAAAAAAATTCACTGTAAATTTTTTTTAGAAAAAAATTCACTGTAAATTTTTTTTAGAAAAAAATTCACTGTAAATTTTTTTAGAAAAAAATTCACTGTAAATTTTTTTAGAAAAAAATTCACTATAAATTTTTTTTAGAAAAAAATTCACTGTAATTTTTTTTAGAAAAAAACTCACTGTAAATTTTTTTAGAAAAAAATTCACTGTAAATTTTTTTAAGAAAAAAATTCACTGTAAATTTTTTTAAGAAAAAAATTCACTGTAAATTTTTTTAAGAAAAAATTCACTGTAAATTTTTTAAGAAAAAAATTCACTGTAAATTTTTTTAAGAAAAAAATTCACTGTAAATTTTTTTAAGAAAAAAATTCACTGTAAATTTTTTTAAGAAAAAAATTCACTGTAAATTTTTTTAAGAAAAAAATTCACTGTAAATTTTTTTAAGAAAAAAATTCACTGTAAATTTTTTTAAGAAAAAAATTCACTGTAAATTTTTTTAAGAAAAAAATTCACTGTAATTTTTTTTAGAAAAAAATTCACTGTAATTTTTTTAGAAAAAAATTCACTGTAAATTTTTTTAAGAAAAAAATTCACTGTAAATTTTTTTAAGAAAAAAATTCACTGTAAATTTTTTTAGAAAAAAATTCACTGTAATTTTTTTTAGAAAAAAATTCACTGTAAATTTTTTTAGAAAAAAATTCACTGTAAATTTTCTATAGAACAAAAATTTACTGTAAATTCTCTATAGAACAAAATTTACTGTAAATTCTCTATAGAACAAAATTTACTGTAAATTTTCTGTAGAAAAAAATTCACTGAAATTTTTTTACAGAACAAAATTTACTGTTAGCAGCATTTATTGTACATTTTCTATTCAACAGAATTTACTAACAAAATTTACGAAAAATTTTCTATTGAAGAAAATTTACTTAACATTTTCTATAGAATAAAAATTTCTTTAATAAATTTCTACACTACGACATTCTTATTGAAAAAATTCTGTAGTTCGGAAATTTATTATATATTTTTATGAATTTGAATAAGAAGTGAAATCGAAAAATTCGTAACGTACATATATGTTGATAAAAAACGAAAGCACTTAACTTGCAGTTTATTATTTGTATTTGATTGAAATTTTTATTATAATTTACAAAAGAAAAATATTTTTATAATTTTAATCTGTAGTGATGAAGTTCCAAACCTCTTTCGGAAACCATCCCATTAAAGTTTTTATAGTGCTTTCTGTCACTTTACTCGAACAAGTAGTCCATCCCGGTTAAAAATCTGCCACACTTTTAAACACATTTTATGTGCTCTTCAATTCTCTTTCAGCAAGAGTCCAATATCTCTCCACTTGGTACACATACCACAATATTGTACTTCTACCACTCAAGAGCTTGTTTGCCAGAGTGACAGGCTGCCAACTCAGAGTAAAAATAAGTGGTTGCATTACGAAGTCTTATGAATGTAAACTGCCTTTTTTGTAAACATTATTTGGTGAAAATGTCGGAATTTATAGAGCCCGTTATAAGAAATGGTTGGCTTCTTTTCCCGCAACTGCATATTGCTTGCAACATTAAGAACTTTTTTTAAAACTTTCAGTCCTTTTGGGTCCTAGACTTTTCCTTAACATTCCCCCGAGTATCAAAACAATTTTGACCAGGAATTTGCGAAAAATCTATAAGAACAAACGTTTCGTTATCCATTATTCAGCATGAATATTCTTTTAGTAAAGTTGACTTCAACTTTCGTGCTCTGTGTTAGCAGCGTTCCTGTCAGAAACATTATGAGCATTGCATGATTTTATACCCTCCACCACCAGAGATATATTAACTTTTTCATTCCGCGTAAAACGTTAAGAAGGAATCATCTAAGACCACGTCTGTTTTAGACACGCTTACATCCGCAATAATTGACAGTTCAATGAAATTTGGCCTGAGTATTTGGAATTTTCCTGAAAAGTGTCCTATTTAAAACCAGCAAAAACATTTCAGCATATTAAAAATATATAGACCGGTATCTAAGGAAATCTCTTATTTCAAGTGAAGATCTTTCCTAAAATTGTAAATTATAAATCGATCAATTCGAATAAAATTTTGGCATAATATTTAGCCATCACTGTTCCAAAAATTATCAAAATCGGTTCAGTAGAAAGTTTTATACACATCGCATGCGTTTGTGAGTGCATATGTGAGCGAGTATGTATGAAATGTACGCACTGAGCTAACCGAGACTGAGCTCTTTTGAAATGGTTTCTAATTTTTGGATTTGGAAAGATCATGTGAACCATTATATCTACCTGAACAAGCTTTTTTATCAACGTAAAAGTTCTCCCACTACTGTTTAATAACACTGGAAATAGTTTGATGGCAGACTTTGAATTTTTAGTGAACTTTTTGTAGGCCCATGTTGGGTCCTATATTTTACAAAGCTAACTTGGTCCAAAAAGAATATCAAATAATATAAGTTTTAATGAAAAATTAGTGTTAAGTCGTTCTCACTCCTTAATAAGAAATTGATTATGGGTCTTTTTTTTCGATAAATTTCTTGTTCCAAGATGGAATCATAAATATTCAATTAAAAAATTCGATAAGAAATATTTTTTAAAAATAAAAATATTATGAGTTGCAGTTGTCAACTGAATTTTTTGCAATTTTTATTTAAAAAAAAAAAACAAAATTGAAGAAATAAAAATCGAATTTCTTAACAAAAAATTCTTAAGATTTATGAGATAATTCGGTCATAAATTTAAGTTGAATTGCAAAATATGTTTGAAAAGAAAATTGAGGAATAAATGGAAATCAGCTTCCCGAAACGAAGGCTAAAAACTAATATGCAGTGACAAAATGGATTTTTCCACATTTCGAACCAATTTGGAGTCTAATGATTAAAATGAAAAAGAAAATTCCATTTGGAAAATTTGTCATCATATTCTTTGAGAACATGAGGATACAGTTTATTAATGCTTTTATAAGTTATGAGATCGTTTACATTTCTTGATCGCTATTTCTATTTCACATTATTCGCATAATTTATATTTTTAGGTTTTCTTCAATCTCCAAAGTGCCTAACGAAATACATTTGACATTTCGGAATTAAATGTTCAGCATGCGTTTCCACATATTTAATTTAAAAACACCCACCCAGAGTTGTGAATTTTTAATTATAACGACAATAAACAAAAAAACATTTAACACAATAAAACTAAAAAAACTAGAAATGATCATTGAGAGAATGGACTCATAACTGGCTAAATAGGACAACTTTAACAAACACTTTTTCTTTCATTCTTTTGTTTTTATACCCTACACTACTATTTGGGCATATTAAGTTTGTAATTCTGTATGTGACCCCAAGGAAAAATAGTTATACGTAATAAGATATTGATTTATATTTTATGAAACGGAAATTTAACATAACCAATAGGGTTCCGTACTCCTCTAAATTAACTTGAAAACAAGTCTGTTCTAATCAGTTGAAATTTCATTAAGTAAAAATCAATTTGGACATACTGTGGACATACAAAGCTCCAATGTTCAATCATGAAAAGTTGGAGTTGGGTGTTACAAGAATGTCATAAGATATTAGTTATGGACCGATCCTAATAAATTTGGTACGGTGCTTCTGGTTGAATAAATCTTAGATATACGAAATAAGGAGTGAGATCGAAAAATTCTAGAAAATGCAGGTTAAAAAACATACAAGGCTCGAAAAATTCCTGACAGGAAAATTGAGGGCAAAAAAGTGCACGGAATGTTAAGAAAAGTTAAGAACCCAAAAACAGTCAAAATTTCTCAAAAAGTTTTTATTATGGGAGGCAATATGCACTTCTTGCCACAACAACTAATAATTTGTTACAAAAGGGCTCTATAAATACCGAAACTTACATCAAGAAATGTTAACAGCAAAGATTGCTTCCATTCATAAGACTTATTTTTGGACTGATTCAAGTCACTATGCTAAATAATCCATTGAGTGGGACATGTGGTATTTGTACCAAGACAGGCAAATCCTCCAAACTGTATGGAAGATATTGGGCTCTTGTTAAAAGAGAATCGAAGAGTACAAAAAAGATATCCCAAAGTATGTGGGTTATTAACAGAGGTGTACAACCTGTTCGAACAAAGTGACAGAAAGCACAATAAAGACGTTTATGGAAAAAGGTTCACATTTTTTCTGAAAACTGTTTAGAGCTAATAAATATCTTAAATATGAAGCAATTGTATTGAAAATCGATATAATTATTTGTTTAACTGTCTTTTATATACGAAATATATCAGTCCATATTTTATTATAGCTACAATATAAGGCCCCGGACTAGAATTTGAAAGTTATAAAACTGATAAATATAGACCGATTCTATTGAAGTTCGATAATATTAAATGTTTTTAATATACACTAGAGCCCCGAATGGCGAATAAATAGGTTAATCAATATTTGTCTTTGCCGTATAATCTCCCATAATTTAAGCCAGTTTTTGACCTGTATTTTTTAATTTATTTTTGTTTCTTTGTTTGTTTTCTTTAAATTTTATCTATTTTTTGCTAAATCTTCATTAATAAAAATAAAATTTCAAATAAATTTATACAAAAGAAATCAAATCAAAAATCGAAAATGTCAAATAAAATGTCCAGTGTGAAGTAACAAGTTTCAAACTTCTTGATGTTTAAGTCGTTACTCTTGAATTATTTAAAATTAAAATTTTTTTAAAATAAATTTCATTAAAAATCAATTAACAAAAATTAATAAAACAAAAAATTGATTAAATTATATTTAATACGAATTTAATTATTTCCAAATGCACCCACTATAAAGACAAAATTTTGAATGAAACTTTAATGAGTGATTAAACTTCTAATGATATAAAACGACAACATGCGTGTGCGACTTATTAAACATTGAGTTGTCAAATCTTAAAAAAAAAACCGGTTCACTTTGACGATGTAAATAGTGATGGATTTAATCTTCATATAGAAAGAATATTTCAAATGAATAAATAAATTCTATACTCGGCTATGCCGAATCTTCAATACCCTTTACCATAAATGCGTGTAAAGTATGTCTGTACATACACATTTACACATACACTCACAGACATAAACAATATATAAACGTTTTTTTAATTAAAAAACAGGAACATTTCGTGTGTCATAAAATTAGTTATTTTATTGGCTTTAACTTTTTTCTACTGAACCGATTTTTATAATTCTTAAAATTGTAATATAACTTGATATTATGACCAGATTTTATTTAAATTTGTAGAATTATAATTGACAATTCGTTTGAATTTACAGGTTGTCTAAGATATCGGTCCATATCTTAAAATATACTGAACCGATTTTGCTGGTTTTAAATAGGAAACTTTTCAGAACTACAACAAATACTCACTGAGCGCTGTCAATTATTGTGGATGTAAGCATGATGAAAACAGACAGTCAAACAGACAGGTGGACAGACAGTCCAACAGACAGATGGAAATTGCAAAATCAACTCAGATTTTGATTTGATGCTGGAATATACATAATGAGGCATGAGATGTTTTCTTCTTAGTGTTACACACGGAATGACAAAGTTAATATACCCACTTTATCACTTGTGTTGGTGGAGGTTAATAAAAATGTTTAAATAAAATTAAAAATAAATTCTAAAGATTTTAAATCATTTAATATGAGATTTTTTTGGGATTAAAATTTTAATTTAATTACAACACTTTTACTTTCATCGACTGTTATTAAAAAGGCAAAATTTTGAAAGCAATAAAATTTACTGTTATGGACATTAACTGTTACTAACATAACTATGTTTATACGACAAATAAAAAAAATGGAAATAATATAATTAAAGACGTTTATGTATTTTTCTAGAGAGTTACTTTTGTAAGAAAAATTTCGAATGATTTTATCCCTTAAAATATTATAAAAAGTTCACGTATAAACGTAGTATATATGAGAATTGGGGACCCAAAAATGGAAATAATTCTGTAACTTTGAAACCGCTGAATATTTTTTAATAAAATTGATTTAGTGGAGCTGAGTTACATCGTTAACCCAATGAACAAGAAGTGGATCTTCAAACCGGTTTCTTTGGCTTTTAAAAACTCAGCAACATTTCATTTAAATTGCTATTGAAAAACCTCTCATGCTTGGGAAATTTATTAGTAGGTCCAGGGGACAAGGAGGTTTGTCACTTTTAATCATTAAAGTTATATAAAAATTTCACGTATAAACATAGCAAACCAGTGCACTGTGACCTCAAGATGCTTCTTTTTTGAAATGATTCTATAATTTTGGATCTGCTGAATATTTTTGAAAAAAATTTCACATGAAAATTTTTGAAATGTTTTTCAATTGATTTCGAAGAGTTCAAGCATTTTGTAAGTCTATGGGTCGAGAGTTGAATCTTCAAAGTTTGTCATCCCAGCATTTAAAAAATCAACAATTTTTATATTCATGACCTTTTTAAGAAAATTACTTCATTACACATGTAGGTCATCGCTTAGTCGGTCCAGAGTTAATCAACTTCAACCATTAAAATAAAATGTCACGTATAAACATAGTAAAGGGAGATACTTGAAATGTTTTCCAATTGTTATGGAAAAGCGCAAGTATTTTGTTTTCCCTCGGGGTGATCACAAACATATAATTTATGTGTGTTTAACTCATCAACTGGTTAATAATATCATCTAGTCAATAATATATTTAGCTAAGTCAACAATCCTCTATCATTTGGATCTTTAAAATTGGTCAGTTAAAAAAAATCTACGAAATTTTACTTTTACAAGGAACTGTTTTATAGGACGGATAAATTCAGCGGGAGTGGTACTCCCCACATCAAGCAAATATTAATTACTGAATATCTAAAGAACTATTACAGCGAGAGTTTCGAAATTTAGTTCCAAGTATTTTACAAAGGAACTGTTTTATAGGAACTACTGGACGGATAACAACAGGAGTAGAAGTTCGCAACCCTCCCCCCCCCCCAATATAAATCAAATTTTAATTATAGATTTTCTAAAAAACTATTGAAGTGAGAATATTAAGACTTCATTCTTCTTAAAATTCTTAACCAAGAAACAGTTTTACTAGACAAAATGTCAGGGAAAGAGGTAGGACCCATACTATGGAAATATATAATGACGAATATCTAAAGAACTATAGAAGTGATGGTATTCTTGAATACTTCCAGGCAACACAAATATAAATTGTTAGATATCTAAAAAACAGCTAAAATTATAGAATTTAGATCCAATTATTTTTCTGTGAAACAGTTTTCGATATGGTCCGGAGAAAAAACTATATACCATACAAAAAAGAATCACATGTAGAAAAAATAGTAATTGTCGATATCACGAATTACTTCATCTTGAGTCCAAATTTTGTCATTTTAGCTATGAAAGTGATTTTAATAGAGAAATGAAGATCGGGCTGAGTCAGAGAGAGAAATTACCTTCTATTCAAATCAATTGTTAATAATTGTATATCAGAAAAACTGTTACGGAAATCTTCCAATCTGGACAAAACTTCAAAATCCATTTTATAGAGATTTTTATTTTGGGTATTTTTACGCAAAAATGTAGACGGTTTTATAATTCCATGACTCACGCACAAGTTCATATACGTTAAACAAAAATTTTGAATAAACATCGATATATATCCTCCCGTACTCCTCCAAATCAACCAAGAGACATTTTATTCAAACATCTCTAATGTTACACAATTATTTCCAAACAGGCTATATTCGGTTATGCCGAATTTTCAATACCCTCCACCACAATTGCGTGCGAAATAACTACGTTAGGTTTCGTACATACACACGCAAACACATACACTCGCACATATGTAACAGGAACACTTAATTATAACGAAAATTATATTTTAAACTATAACTTTTTTCTACTGAACCGATTTTGATAATTTTTGGAATGGTAATGAACTACATAGAGCTTTAATTAATGATGGTATTTCATTCTAAATTGTCGATTTATAATTGAGGATTTTACGAAAGTTCTTCGCTTGAACTTAGACTTAGTTGTCTCAGATATTGGTCTATATTTTTAAATATACTGAAACGATTTTAGTCGTTTTAAATAGGAAACTTCTCAGAACTATAATGAATACTTAGGCGAACTATAATGAATACTTAGGCTATTATTTCCGTTAGAAATTTCATTTCTAACGGAAATAATAGCAAAATCGATCCAGATTTTGATATGATACAAGAATATAAATACATGTGTTGGTGGACATACTGTGCGTTAGAAAGTTTAGATACATAACATATTTTAAGATTATTTTGGACTCACTCCTGGTACACATTTTTTAATCTAAAATTACTTATTGAATGCGTTTCAATACCAACATCAGCATGCGATTTTTTGTTATGCACTGTAATCATAATAATCAGTATATTTAAGCAATAATTATATGTCCATAAATCTGTTGATGTACTCATTTTTATATATTTCAACAATTTGAAAAGATTATATCTTCTTCTTCTTCTTCTTCTTCTTTTATTTAATTGAAACTTGTTTGTTGTTTGTTGTTGTTTTTTTTTCCTCTTTTATATTTTTGACAATTTTATTTCAGTCATAACCGGGTTTTTTGTATGCAATTTTAATGAATTAAAGCAACAAACAGACAAATAATAGTTCAAAATGATGAGATCAACAAATCATCTAATTCTATTACGAGTTTTATGGCTTAAAATTAGAGTTAAATTAAAAAACTATAATTTTTGCCATCAAACGCAATATTCACTTGGCGAATTGTTTTAAACATCACAAACTATTTTGCATAATATTTAAAACACTACGATCACTTGTAATAGTATTTTTGTTGTTGTCGTTGTTGTAGTAGTAGTTTTATTTTAAAAGATCTTGGAATCATATAAAAACTTTAACATTCTCTGAAAAGATCATCATTCAGTTTCTGAACTTAAATCGAATAATACAACAATTCACACAAATTCACCAAAAATGAAATTCTTCATTGTTTTCGCTGCATTCTTCGCTTTGGCTTTGGCCGTTCCTGTGCCAGATCATCAAGCTGAAATTATTCATCAAGAATCTGATGTTCAACCGGAAGGATTTAAATTCCTTACTGAAACTTCTGATGGTACCCATCATGATGCTACTGGTCAATTGAAGGTGTTCGACTCTGAACATGCTGGTATTGCTGTACATGGTTCATATTCATGGGTTGATGAAAAGACTGGTGAAAAATTCACTGTTAATTATGTTGCCGATGAAAATGGTTATCAACCCGAAGGTGCTCATTTGCCCAAAGCCTAAATTATGTTGTGGGAGGGGAACCGTAATGGGAATACTTTCAATGAATTGTTGTAAATTGTTGTAATTTTTTTATGTTTATTAAGGACAATAATAAATGCAAAAAGGCATTAAATATGATGTGGTTTTATTGTGGGAGGGGTATCACTGTAATTTTATGAAAAAACTGTTAATATTGTTGTTATGAAATTTAAATATAATAAGGATAATATTGTCTTTGATTCAGGACTATACACATTTGCCCACATTTGGATTCCAAAATACCCAAAATTCCGAAATTTGGGGAAAGCTGGTTTTGAAAAATAATAGTTCTTTTTTACAAATTTATCCCTCTAGCGATGTAAAAGGGTCATGGTCCATTATAGATTTTATTAGTATATAGTAAAAATGTATAGATATATAATCGAGGTACTTTTTGGAGAGATTTAGTACTTTTGAAAAAAGGAAGTAATTAAAAAATGCATGGAATTTTCGAAAATGATATTTAGGTGATTAAAGTGCTACATGGTGGGGGAGTTTTCCAATTGATTGGGAGCAGCACAAAATCTTTGGGAGTTCAGGAGGTTAAAAGCGGACCTCCAAAGTTTGGCAGTTCGCGCATGGAAATTAGAAATAAATGACCACTTTTTAAAAATTTTGGAGGTACTTAAGACATCTACCCGAAAAATTCAGGATACGTTGATGTTCTTAGTCTAAATTAAAAATGTGATGAAAAATTGCATAAATGGGGATTTTTGGTTTTTAGACTACAAAGTCCATGGTAATAAGAGGTCTGAAGAAAACACTTACCCAACAGTTATATACACATTGAGGTTTTCAAAACTACTTTATGGTTCAAAATTATGGCTTGGGTTTTTTAGAACATTAAGGTTAAGATTTAAATTTTGGCTAAAAAAGAGTCATTCAAAAGGGCTCGGATTTAGCCATCTATGGTTTTCACATACAAAGTAGAAAATTTAATTTCAAATAACTCGAAAATTAGAGAAAATAAATATCATAAATAAAGACATTTTCTAAAGATCTTATTAAGGGCTGTAAGACTGTACATTTTTGATGTATCCCAATATGCGTCCCTATAACTCCCCCACTACAGTCCAAACAAAATCCATTGTGGAATGTTTCTTTAACCGAAAAAAGTAAATTTTTGAAATGAGTTTTCTACGAATTGGATTTTTGGGTATTTGTTAAACAAAAAGTGGGAATTTGTGTGTCGTCCTGTATTAGGAACAATTAGATCCACATTCTACTTAAATTTCATAATAATAACTTTATTCTTAAAAATCTTATTAGAAATCAAATATTAAACATATTTTTCATAAAAATACATTGAAAATTTAAATTTGATTTTTCTTTTAGAAAATATTGTTAAAGAAATTTATTTTTAATAATTTGTTAATTACAAATAATTATTTTTCAAGTATCTACCTTTTTGCCGATACCAAATACTTGTATAAATTCGTAACACAAACGATTTGAGTGGAAGTTAAACTTGGTTCCCTCGATTAAAATTTGCAAAATTTTAAAGAATTAACTTAGTTGAAATGATCTATTTTGGAAAGCCACCCTTAATTTCATGCACCAACTGGATGCCTGTGATCCAGAAATTCATCTAGTGAACACCTCAGCTAAAACCATATAAAATTTTATTGAAATATCTCTAACGGTTTAAAAGTTACAGAATTATTTCAAAAAAAAAAAAATCATTTTGCAACTATCGCGGGATAAGAAATCGATTATCATTCCCACAAGGATCAGTCGAATCATTAATTAAGCATCGTCAATATCTTAAGACCAATTTGTTTAATTCAACCAAAACTTTTCCAAAATTCTACTTTAAAACTTTTAATTCAAAACTCTCTCTCAGCAATTTATATTCAAAATCGTTTCAATTTATTTGTTAAGAAATACAAATTTACAACAACTTAACAAATCATGTTGTTAATACTCCACAAACACTTAGGCATGGGGCAAATGAGCACCTTCGGGATGGTAACCATTTTCATCGGCAACATAGTTAACGGTGAATTTTTCGCCAGTCTTCTCATCAACCCAGGAGTAAGAGCCATGAACGATAACACCACCATGTTCCTTATCGACCAATTTTAATTCACCAACAGCATCATGATGGGTACCATCTGAGGTTTCAGTAAGGAATTTGAAACCCTCTGGATGAACATCAGAGTCTTGATGAACGATTTCAGCGTGATGTTCAGCAACAGGAACGGCCAAAGCCAAAGAGAAGAGAGCAGCAAAAACAATGAAGAATTTCATTTTGTTCGTTTGTTGGTATAAAACTGAATGATGTCTGTTTCTCGGAATTTCACCACTTTTTATAGGTGTTCAATATTTCCGAGATAACGGTATTTTAAAATGTTAAAGTTTGTGTTCTTTTGCATTTAAAAAGAATTTCAGTTAATACATTATTTAAGTCGGTATGCAAATGATCTAAACTGGATTTATGTTTTTTGTTTTTTCGCTGTTTTAATAAATTTCAAATACTAGAATTTTGAAAAGTCATTGAAATTAAATTAATTTAATGTACAGTGATAGAAAATAATTATATCGGTCGCAATATTGAATATGTCACATATTTGAAATAAATATAATCTCAAAAATAAGGTGTTATTAGGGATCTTCCCAGAATAGTATTATTTTAAGGTTATAAGACTTAATGAAATTCGACACAATTATTTTTCTAACATTCTCATATATACAAAACTAATTTAATAAATATGGGTCCATATTTTGCTATTGCATCCATTTGAGACCCCTTATATGAAATTTGAAAAAAATATTGATTTGTACAATTATGTTTATACCCTACACCACTATAGGTGATTGAGGTATTATGCGTTTGTGCAACGGATAGAAAAAATTGTGCTAACACAACATTTTAGTGACCCGTTTGAATCAGTATCACTTTTTGAGTAAATTTAACGATGTCCGTCTGGCCGTCCGACTGGCTGATTGTCCATGTAAACCTTGTAAATAAAATGCAGGCTGCAGTTTTTAAGATATCCTAATGAAATTTTGGCCCAAATACGATTACTATTGAAACTGGTGATGATGGGTCCATTATTTTACCCAGCTCCCATACAAATGTTTCTGCTAGAATGGGGATTAAGGGCCACTAAAGTTTATGTACAAGGCGATTGTAATGATATTTTGCACAACTTAGTTTTATCACATTCTAAATTCGATGTGCAAAATTATACGATGTATATAATGGACCAATATATCATCTGGAATGCCTTAAATCTCATATATATATTGGTATTATAGTAATAATTAGTCAAATCAATGCAACTATAAGCGAAATCGGTCCATTATTTCGTCTAACTCCCATGTAACGCTCACAGAAAAAATGCTTTTAGAACGCATTTATCCCACATTGACTTAAGTACCAGTACAATATGCTGTACCCTTAAGCATACATTAAAAATATATATATATAATAAATAAATATGGACTAATCAAAATAAAAATATGAATCATTAAATATATATTAAGTGGTGAAGGGTATTTGAAATTCGTCACAGCTGAATATAACATTCTTATTTGTTTTTTTTTTGTTTTTGAACTGATCTCTTAAACAATGAACTGGTACATTTGTAATATTCAGAGCCCACTGTGGAATAAATCTGTTTCTTATGTTATTAAATATTTTAATGAAATTTCACATTGACATTCCTGAGATGTTTGCCCATTGATTTGGGAAAAGCATAATTTCTTAAAAGGATCAGGTAATAAAGGATGGACCTCCAAATGTTGGTCATCTCAAGTACTGAGGTGATTGAGAAAAAAATTACAAAGAAACAAAATTTTGGACAATAAAAAAAGTTGACTCCAGATCTGGCAAAAATTTAAAGTTGAAAATTTAAATGCAAATAACTTGAAAACTCTAAGAGATAAATCATATATTTAAAGGTCTTAACAGGGGCTATAAAATGATGAAAAATATGAAGTTAAATCAGGAAAAAATTGACAATCTCTTAAACACTTTAGCCCATTTTGCATCTTTATGAGTCAGAAACTCCAAACTGCCGAACTTATAATACCACACTCCACTGCTTTCATTATCTGGAATCGATGGAATGCAAATCTATCCTGCCGCCACTTATAAACAAAGTTTTATTTAAACTTATAAAAATAACAAAAATAGTTTTGAAGTTTTTTTATTTAAATGAAAAATTTTTATTAGATGGATCCAAGTTGGATGATTAGTTTACATGGAATAATAGTGTGCGTTTTAAGCTTTCCTAGGATAGTAAAATTTTGATAAACTACTTTGATCCTAAAAAGTTGTATTCCACTAAACTTAAAATTTTAACTAAATATAGTACTTAAGGGCAAATGCAATAATACAGTGGGCGTAAATGCTACAGTGACATAAGATAAAATTTTTTTAAAGATACTTTTCCTATCAATACATCCGAGAAAAGAGATCGAATATATTGATAAGAAATCAATCAGAATTACTTCTGATCAAATATCAAAAATACACACATTTGTAAAGTAACATTACATATACGTTTCTAGCGGTCTGACATGCCCACTCTTACACATATGCTGATCTAATTTTTATGTTTACTTTTGCTTTAATATAATTCCAATAGAATTTCATTAAAACTATTGGAATTTCATAGATATATCCAAAAAATCGAGATTAACTTAATTTAACATATGAAAAATTGGG
This sequence comes from Cochliomyia hominivorax, assembly GCA_004302925.2. Taxonomy (NCBI): domain Eukaryota; kingdom Metazoa; phylum Arthropoda; class Insecta; order Diptera; family Calliphoridae; genus Cochliomyia; species Cochliomyia hominivorax. Next base: position 39,827,313 of record PYHX02000413.1, on the reverse strand, counting down.
CGTTTTTCCAGTTAAATGGAAGAAAGTACCAACAGATTGATCCAAATCAGTTTTAAAATACATATGGACTTAAAGTGTACCCTTATAGCTTTCCTTAGAGAGTAAATTATTTTTTATACCTTTTGATCCTAAAGTGTTCTATATCATTAAACTTTAAAGTTCATTAAAATACAGTAGCTGAGGGAAATATTCAATAACACAGTGGGCGTAAATGATATAGCGAAATAAGAAAACATATCTAGAAGTCTATTATTTTACCGATATAGCCGAGTCAAAATAGACCAATTATCATAAGCAGATTAAGAGAAATATCAATTCACTTCTGAACAAATTAAAAAAATATATTATTTTTAAAACAACTTATTTTAACAAGATGCCACGCCCACAACTACGAATATTTTGATTTGATTTCTTGGCTACGTAAGTTGAAATATGTTTACTATTAAATGACATTAACATGTTTGTTGGAATTCGTAGTAAATTAAAGAATTACCAATGAAGTCTATTTCTGAACCACTAATATATTTTCCCACTTTATTAGGGTATTCAGAACTTCTCAATTTTGAACCGATGAAATATTTTTTTGAAACTTTTCTAGTACAATTAATTACAAATTATTTCACAACAATTAATTCGCAATTTAAACTTTTTATTACTTTTAAACTTTAACACAAATTTAAAATTCGTTAATTATTTCCATCACAATTTTTCAATAATTTTCTTAATGTTGAGGTAATTTAATTGGAGCTGGATTATAACCATTTTCATCAGCAGAATATTGAATATTGAATTTGGCACCAGTCTTCTCATCCACCCAACTATAAGAGCCATGAACAACAATTATTCCTTCATCTTCATGTTTATGACCATCATGACGATCACCATATCCTTTATCCTCCAAATGTCCTTCCTCGTCTTTGTGTATACCATTCGAAGTTTCAAAAGCGTATTTATAACCCTTAGAACCAATTTCGTTTTCAAGACTTAAAATCTCATGATGTTCATCGACGGGTGCAGCCAAAACAAGTGCAAAAAGTGCAACGAAAACAATTAAGAATTTCATGTTTTTTTTCTTTTCGAACGATATTATTCGTTGTTTGAATTGAAACCGAATGATAACCAATTCCAGGAATCGTGATGTTTTTATAGGAATTTTGGATTTGGTACATTTTGAAAAATGCCTTTTTTTAGGTTATAATATTAATGAAGTATTAAAGTGAGTGTTATTGATTTTGGAGGTTTAATTCAGAATATGCAAATGATTTGAACTGGTTTCAAGTGTTAATTAGAGCAAAAATTTTAACAATTAATTGCCATAATAACAGTAATTGTAATATAATATATTTTATTAAATAGATACTAAATGGACTTTGTCAATTGCTCTTCTTTTCTTTTTGATATGGATTTTGTTTAATTTATGATCTCAAAATTATAGAATATTTTTTTATTGCAGATGAACTCATTAAAAGCAATTTAATTTTATTAAAGTCTAATAACTCTTATAACCAGTTATCGGCGGTTATTAAATTAGGCTGCAAACACAGTGATTTTAAATCTTTTATTTTTGGTACTTACGTAGTCGGGGAGCTATTCGATGGCCCTCCACATTTGGTTTTAATTTTTTCTTAATCAGCAAAATTAATTTATGAATTGGGACAAAAGAAATTATATATAAAAAGTCCTTATAAATCCCCATAAAAATATGCTTAAATATCAAGATTATCTCTTATAGTTTCAGAGATATTTCGAACGAAATAAATTTTTAAAATTCTTAACACACATTTTGCATTAAAACTTTTAACTGAAATATTATTTGACATTTTTTGATCAAGTTACCTTTGTAAATAATTCAGTTCAAATGCTAGAAAAATTGCGTACTAAAATGATTAAATATTTTCAACAAAATCCAAAAGTCGGCCAAGCATTCTAAGAACCTGCAGTGTAAAAATACACAAGACCCAAAAAGTTCCTAACATAAACGCTACTAAAGCCAAGTAAAAATGTTATAGTCGGTCAAGCCCGACTATGTAACAACCTACACTACAATTTTGGTTATCAAAAGCAGTTAAATTTAATGAACGACCCTCGCATTATTTTATTCGTCGATCTATTCTTAAGTATACAGTTTATTACGGTGAAACCAGCATTTATGTGAAATTTCAAATTTTTAAAATTAATTTTTCCCTGAAGATATTATGAACTGACCCTCGTATAATTTTTCACGTCAATTATTGCATTTATTTATATTTATATGACCAGTTATTATTGCAATACGAAAATGTATGAGAGATGTATGTTCTTCAAAGTGATATTTAGAAGGGATCTTGTATGGGACCTATGAGAAGTAATGGACCGATCTTCGCACAATTTGGCACATCATTTAAAAATATCATAATACTTATTTTTGCTAAATGAGCTTAAACCTTATTTCTGGAATACATTTGTATGGGATGTACCCGAAGTATTTCAAAAATTGCGACCTGTAGTGTGTTCACAATGTTTACATGGACAGCAGCCGGACAGACAGACGGACGGACACCGTTAAATTGAATCAGAAAATGAGCCTGAATGAAACTCAAAATTGTAGTTCTTCATAAATTTTTGCCATTAAAATCATCTGAATCTTCGAGCACTTACGATTTCATAGGTAACAAATACTTACATAAGAAGTTTATAACTTGGCTGAAAATTCCATCTAAACTAAGCTAAGAAGAGTACAAATCGGCTAAAAATCTATTTTGATTCTCTGAAACTATAAGAGTTATAGAAATTTACAAGGTCTTTCTATATACAAAATTTTTTCTGTCTCAATTCAACAATGAATTAAAAAAAAAAAAAACCAACATATTAGAGGTGGCCAAATTTGGAGGATTACTGAACACATACCTGATCAAATAAGAGTCTATAATCTTCCAAATCTATTTAGAAATATCTCAGCTCTAATCATGTGAAATTTCTTTAAGATATCTCTTACGGTTCAACGATTACAGAATTAGATACAAAATAGTCGATTTGGAAAAAAAGGTTAATAATTAAGAGTATTTTAATGGCATTCGAAATAAGTTTAGTAGAATTAAATACAAAACATATAACAAAAAATAGCCGTTAGTCCATTATCACAAATTTATCATGTCAAAAATTTATATATATTGTTTTTTTCGGGAAAGGAACCCAGAGTTATCATAAAACGCTTTTAATGACATAAATTTTGTAACTTTGGAACAACTGAATATTTTTTCAATAAAATTTCATATGAAAATTGTTGAAATGTTTTTCAAGTGTTTTGCAAGGGCATAAGTTCTTGTGGATCTAGGAGACGGGTGGTGAAGCTCCGCATTTGGTCACCTTGGGCAATAAATTAAAAAATTAATAAAATTTTGTTGACTGCATTAAAATGAAATGTCATCCCATTTTGGGAGGGGGTTAAATTTGTACGGGAGCTACCTGAAACATTAAACTTTACATAAAAACAATTTCAATAATCCTTATCAAGTAGATTGTTCACAAGTTAACATAATCAACGGACAGACAGGCGGGCATCGTTAAATTGACTCAGAAATAGATTCTGAGTCTATCGCTATACTTAAATGACGTTGTAACACAATTTATTCTATATATTTCAAACATCAGTACAAACATATGCCCCAAATATGTTTGTGTAGTGTAGTTTGTTAAAATCCTGCAAATTTTTTGAAGGAGAGAACATAAGGAAAATGAAGATTCTCCATTTATAATAGGAAATCCACAATAATGTATATTTAAAATTATAAAAATATTGGCTTTATTCACTCACCAATATTAAGCTTCTTATAATATTATCTCCGTATCAACCAGTGATCTAGAGAAAACGAGATAAAATTGAAATAAAAAAGTTTGTTAATTAAAAAATTCATGACTCATAATTTTTTATTCAAATTTTGTTTTAATTAAATAAAATTTCAATTTATTTAAAAAATCTCAGTATGGTATATTTTTAGGCATCAATATGCGATAATGCAAAAATCAAATGCAAAAGAATTATAATTGAACACAATTCGAACACATGATATATATGCAGAAGTTGAATGGACCCAATTTAATTAAATAGAAGAATTGTCCAACAAATGGCTACCAACAAAAGGGAAAATATATATCGAATAAAAATGCACAGCATTTGCTTTCTTTTTGAAATAAGTTTTTTTGAATCAAATTTTTTTCCAAATTACGGTTGACCATGTAAACGTGTTGAACAGTCTACAGGTCGCAATTTTTGAAATACCTCGACGAAATGTTGTACATATTATTATTTTAGCCTAACGACGATTTCTGTTGAAATTGACCATAATCGGTCCAATATTTCAGGTACCTCCCATACAAATGTTCCTTCCGGAATGGTGCTTTATATAGATATAAAGCGATTTAAATGAAATTTGGCACAAGTAAGTATTATGATATTCTTAAACAATGCACCAAAATATGCGAGGGTCGGTCCATTATTTCTCATAGGTTCCATAAAAAGCCCCTTCAAAATATCAATTTTAAAGGCATAAATCTCATATTAAATTATGAAAAATATAAGCAGAAATCAATAATTAAATTTATACGAGGATCGGTACCATATAACCTCCAAGAAAGAAATATTTTTAAAACTCATAAATTTAACATCGATGTTAGTGTCACAATAATGTACTTTAGAATAAATTCGAAAATTTAATTATGCGAGGGTAGTTCATTAATTTTTCGTAATTGTCATTTTTAAGCAACAATGTGGTGTGGGGTATTAGATAGTCGGGCTTGATCAACTATATAATGTAACTTGTTTTATTAAGTTTAATTAAAACAGATAAAAATAATAAAACAATGTTTTTTTCTCTTTCGGAATGTTTTTTTAGTTCTCGGAATTCCATTCAAATGTCTTCCAAAATTGTGATTTAAAGCTTGTAGTAAACATTTTATTTAAACTGATGAAAATTGCAAAACAATTGCGAGTGAAAACACTTAAATGGGAAAAGTGTTCAAATTGATTTAAAAGTATATATCACATAAAAGTGTGCACTTATACCTTTCCTCTTATAGTGAACTTTTTCTTATCCCTTCTATTGTACTAAACCTTTACTCTGAATTTAAACTTTTTTCAATCCCACTTTGAACCTCTAAATTTCTATTCTCTAAATCTTAAATTTTAGTAAAATATAATACTCGAGATAAAAATTCAATAACACAGTGGGTGTAAATGCGACAAGCGACACAAGATACCATTTGAGAGACTATTATCCTATTAAGGAGTGAGATCGAAAAATTCTTAAAATTCATGTTCGACCAGGTCATCGTTTAAAATCGATTACACTTCTTTACGTCTTTTTGTGCTCTTCAATTCTCTTTTGACAAAAGCCCAATATTTTTCTACTGGCCCTAACTCCGGGCAGTTTGCAAGACCGTTTTTTGTGCCACTTAAGAGTTTACCATAGTAAAATCATGCCAAGTAATGCCAAAAATAAGTGGACACATTACGAAGTTTTTTGAATTAGTCCACTCCTTAATGAAAATTTCAGAACTTATAGAGCATGCTGTAACAAATAATTGGCTTCCTAGGCCAAAGCTGCATATTGACTGTCATACCAAGAACTGTTGGGGAAACTGACCGCTGAACTAAACTTTTCATCAACATTCCCTCGAGCATAAAATTTTTAACCGAGATATTGCGAAAAATCTGCCAGACGTTTCGTCATTTTTTTAAGAATACTTGACTTCAATTACCGTGTTCTGTTTTTGACCTTTAAATTTTTAGAAGCGTTCTTGCCAGGAACTTTTTTTAAATGTTTTTAAATCAGCATTAGATTTAACTTTTTGTACCGAAAATGGTCCGAGCATTCAGCTAATCGGATTGCTTTCCTACTGAGTGTGATGGAAGCTCTTTTGAAAATGCTTTCCGTTTTTATTGGCTTTAGAAACATCTTGAGAACCATTCCTTCTACCTGTACCAAGCTAAACCGAACAATGCTCTCCCGGCATTAATTTCATTAGTTGTATATCAATCACATGAACTGACATGTTTTACAAAAGTAACTTGACCACAAAATTTCGAATAATTCTTTGGTTAAAAGTTTGAATGCAAAACGCGTGTTAAGATTTTTTCGATGACACTCCTTAATAAAAATATTTTTCGATCACTAAATATTTTCTTGTTTATTTTTTCTAGTCACTTAAAAGAAGTTATGTGCGATTATGCAACAGAGAATTAGAATTCCTCGAAATTTCACTGAATGATCAACAAAGGAAACAGACTTTTAATTTTATTAATTCATTTATTTAATCGTTAATTTTTTATAAAAAAATGTATTTTTTCAATTATTTAACAACAATTCAAAATTTAAGCTTTTGGTACTGGGGGCAAATGAGCACCTTCAGGTCTGAAACCGTTTTCATCGGCAACATAGTTGACGGTGAATTTTTCGCCGGTCTTTTCATCAACAAAACTGAAGGAACCGTGAACAACAATGGCTTCGTGTTCAGTGCCAACATCCTTCAATTTACCTTCTTCATCCTTGTGGGTACCATCCGAGGTTTCAACAACGTATGAGTAACTTTCTGGTTGAACATCAGATTCTTGACGTACGATTTCAGCATGTTGATCGGGAACGGGAGTGGCCAAAGCGATGGCAAAGAGAGCAGCAAAAACGATGAAGAATTTCATTTTGACGTTTGTGAATTGTTGTATCTTTCGTTTATTGGCTAAAAACTGAATGATGCTGACATCTCTGAAATGCACAGTTTTTATATGAGTTCTATTTCGTCTATTTCTGGGCAGAAGAATTTAAATGCTAAAAAATCCCGAAATATTAGAAATTAATAATCAAAGAAAAAAAAACTTGTTTTATTTTTAGTCAAAAAACAAATAATTAATATTTAACTAGATTTTATGCAAATTAATTTCTATGATCAACTGGATTTTATTGTTCGTTTCGTTTCGATAGTTCAAAATATGAAATTTTTATTATCGCGATTAATGCATTTTAAGAGAATTTTATTGTCAAATGAAATTATCGAAAAAAATATTGCTTTCATTAAAAGAAAAACAAGTAAAAATATTATAGTCGGTCAAGGCCGACTTTGTAATACCCTACACTACATTTTTGGTTACAAAAAACTGTTACGAATTTATGAACGGCCTTCGTACAATTTCTTACTTACGGATTATTATGATACAGGAGACCCTGTAAGTCCTACGCTTGAAGGCGTACACTTAGGCCACTGTTATCGGCTTGTTGAACGCTCAATGTATGTAAGAAACAAAAAATATAAGTACTGACCCTTATTTACATAGAAGAATTCTATATCATGTTCAAATTTCTTAATTTTCTCCAATCAACGTCCTTGAGGTTAAAGGGTACTTCATGAAAGTCTGGGATCTCTGAGTGGCGAAAGCTGGACAGTGATATGTTCCACCATTTCGATGTCTTCCCTAGATGCACTGAATTCGATGTTATTCGATGGTGAAACCTATCCGATTAAGATGCTGTCGTAGCGTGGAGTTTCCAGTAAGACCGCCCAATAACATACTCACTCTTCCGCAGGTTTAGAATATTCATGGTCCTCTTCACCTCTGGGTCGCCCCATGGTATTCTTGTAGTTTATCCAACATTTAGTAACTCTGTCGCCCACTCATGTATCCTGGCTTTAAATGCAATGAATGACATCGGATACTCTAAACTTACAGTTGGCAGTCTGCTTCTACATTTACAATCACTCCCCCATGTTCAGGTGCCTAGATAATATGTACCGTTTTACTTGCCGAGAAATCGCTCATAGACATCTTACAACCTTGGACAGTCTATGAAATCTTCTAACTTGATTCTAACCCCCTGATTACTCTTTGACGTCAGTGAAGTTATACAGATCTCTGTGTGCCAAAGTGTTTTCCTTAATCCACTCTTTAATCACACCCTTTTCGCAAAATTGATTAACATCGTTTTTTACTTGGGAATTTGATGGGGGCAGGTTGAACATGTGTATTGGACCTATATGAAATAATGGAACGATTATGACCATCGTACTTGAACCAAAACAAGAGGTACGTGCATTTAGATCTTTTCAAAACTGCGAATGTACTTTGCGAACAGCCAGCCGGACGTACAGCCGAAGTGACTCTGAGACGGTGGAAGAATTATTTTTCTACCTGTTACAAACATCTGCACAAACGCATAATAACCTAAACCGTCTACGATGGTGTAGGGTAAAAATATTTGGTGATTTTAGTAAAAACAAGTTTATATGCAATATTATTGTCTCTATTTTGGGAAACCAGATTATTCTGTTTAGAACGTTTCAGAACACAGAAAACCCAAATAAAACAACAAGATCATAAAGTATAAATCTTAAAAAATATATATTAGATGACATTTCTAATTAGAAAGAACAAAAAATAGTATTTTTAAGTTATAATAACAACAAGTTTTTAAGAAATTATCTAACATTGCACAATGGGTCGGAATGTTAAAACAGACCGACAAAAATCACACATTTACTTAAATTTCCATTAAAGTTTAGTTTATTTAAAAATATTAATTTTACAACAATTGAACATTGTTCATATAGGATTTTTTAGAAAATATCCTTTATAGGAAATTTTCATTCGAAAATTTCTTTTATGGAAAATTTTCTTTAAGAACTTTTTTATAGAAAGTTCTCTTTAAAAAAATGTCTTTTATAGGAAATTTTATTTAAGAAAATTTCTTTTATAGAAAATTTTCTTTAAGAAATTTTTTAAAGAAAATGTTCTTTAAGAAATTTTTATTAAGAAAATTTCTTTTATAGAAAATTTTTATTAAGAAAATTTCTTTTATAGAAAATTTTCTTTAAGAATTTTTTTATAGAAAATGTTCTTTGAGAAATTTTGTTTTATAGAAAATTTCTTTTATAGAAAATATTCTTTAAGAAAATTTCTTTTATAGAAAATTTTGATTAAGAAAATTTCTTTTATAGAAAATTTCTTTAAGAAATTTCTTTTATAGAAAATTTCTTTAAGAAAATTTCTTTTATAGAAAATTTTCTTTAAGAAAATTTCTTTATAGAAAATTTTCTTAAGAAAATTTCTTTTATAGAAAATTTTTCTTTAAGAAAATTTCTTTTATAGAAATTTTCTTTAAGAAAATTTCTTTTATAGAAAATTTTCTTTAAGAAAATTTCTTTATAGAAAATTTTCTTTAAGAAAATTTCTTTATAGAAAATTTTCTTTAAGAAAATTTCTTTTATAGAAAATTTCTTAAGAAAATTCTTTTATAGAAAATTTTCTTTAAGAAAATTTCTTTTATAGAAATTTTCTTTAAGAAAATTTCTTTTATAGAAAATTTCTTTAAGAAAATTTCATATTATAGAAAATTTTCTTTAAGAAATTTTTTTATAGAAAATTTCTTTAAGAAAATTTCTTTTATAGAAAATTTTCTTTAAGAAAATTTCTTTTATAGAAAATTTCTTTAAGAAAATTTCTTTAAGAAAATTTCTTTTATAGAAAATTTTTCTTTAAGAAAATTTCTTTTATAGAAAATTTTCTTTAAGAAAATTTCTTTTATAGAAAATTTTCTTAAGAAAATTTCTTTTATTGAAAATGTTCTTTAAGAAAATTTATTTTATGGACAATTTTCTTTGAAAAAATTTATTTTGAGTAAATTTATTTTATGGAAATTTTTCTTTAAGAAAATTTATTTTATGAAAAATTTTCCTTTAGAAAAATTTTTTATGGACAATTTTCTTTGAGAAAATTTCTTTTAGGGAAAATTCTTTAAGAAAATTTCTTTTATTGAAAATTTTCTTTAAGAAAATTTATTTTATAGAAAAATTATAGAAAATTTTCTTTTATAAGATTTTTTCCAAAAATTTCTTTTATAGGGATTTTTTATAGGAAATTTTCTTTTCATTGGAATTTTTCTTTAAGAAAAATTTCTTTTATGAACAATTTTCTTAAATACATGAAACGTTTTATTTATTTTTTAATAGAAAATTTTCTCAAATAAAAGGTACATTTTTAATGAAAAAGTGTACTGTTGCTAAAAAAGTGAATTTTTTTGCATTTTTTAAGAAAAAAACGCATTTTTCGGAAAAAGAACTTTTTTGTAATTTTGTTATCGAAAAAAATGCATTTTTTAAGAAAAATTGCATTTTTCGGAAAAAGAACTTGTAATTTTTGTAAATTTTGTTATCGAAAAAAATACATTTTTATAAAAGAGAACATGTTTTGTTTTACAGGAATATAAAAGTCCTTATTTTAATTTAACTTTTTTGATGTCGTTTAAACTGACTAAAAATCAATTGGTTTTTATGTTGAGTGACTTATTACTTTTGAAAAATACTTTTTTAACCCTAAAGGAAAAATGAGGCAAAATTTGTGTCACACATCACGTCAGTTAATTACCTAAAAAACCTAATGTTGTTGTGAATTTTTAGATACCAATTAATTTATTTCACTTCTGGGATTTAAAACGTGAACTAATTAAGTTGTTGTTGTCGTATCTAATATTAAGAGAAAATAAAGAAATTATTTAAAAGACATTTATATTCACAATGGGTTTTCTACAAGGATTTAAACATCGATATTTGCCTGGGATTATAAATATTTTCCCTCATTTAACGAAATCACTTTTCAGTCAATAATTAAATTTTATATAATTTCAAATTAAATGCTCTTTAATTACAAACATTTTCCCTCCTCGATAAAAATTATCTTTGATGTCCAATAATTAAAAAGTGTTGACCAAATAAAAATATATTTTCCCCCTTTTGTGTGTTTTTTTTCGTTTTGAATTTTTTACAGAAATAAAAGGCAAAAAAACTCGAGGGTCTCGTACACACATTAATTTGGTCATTTATGATTTTTTTTCATTCCTCTTACTTTAAAGTTCCAATTCGGAACCTTTACACATTCAAATAATACGACTGAAACGTTTGAAGTTATAAAACACGCACACACTCTCACTTAAAAATGAAGGGGGAAGAAAGAGGGTACTCATATCAAAATAAGAGAAGCAAAACAAAGAGAGAAGAGAAAAATATTTGCAGGCAAAAATATTTTTAAAACTTAGAGTTTAAATTATTAATGAACATTTTCTTTAAAATTTGTTTTATAGAAAATTTATTTTAAGAGACATTTTTTAAGAGAAATTATAGAAATTTTTTTTAAAGAAAAATTTTCAAATAAATTTTTTGCCGATTATTTTTTCTTAAAGAGAAATCGTTTATAATTTTTAAGGAGAATTTTATTATAGGAAATTGTTCTTAAAAGAAATTTTGTATGGAAAATTTCTATAAGAAAAATCTTTATAGATTTTTAATAGAACAAATTTTTAAAAATAATTTTTAAAGTAAATTTTCCTAAAGAGAAATTTTTATATGGACATTTTTTCTGCAGAAAAATTTTTTTATAGAAATTTTTCATGAAGAGAAATTTTTATATAGATTAAAAAAAATCATTAACAGTTTTAGAAAATTTTCCTAACGAAAACTTTTAATTTCCTGAAGAAAATTTTTTATAGGAAACCTTTTTTAAAGGCATTTTTTATAGAAATATCTTAAAGAAAAATTTTCTTTAGGAAGTTTTTCTAGTAACATCTTTCCTTAAAGAATATTTTTTATATAAAATAATCCTTAAAAACAATTTTTATAGAAAACTTTTTTCTGAAAATTTTTTATAGTGAATTTTCTTTAAGAAAAAAATTAATTAAAAATATAGACATTTTTCTTTAAGAGAAATTTATTATAATTTCTCTTTGAGAGAAATTTATATGGAAAGTTTTCTCTTCTTTTTTATAGATTTTTTTAAAAGAGACATTTGTTTTAAAAAATATTCTTTAAGAGAATTTTTTATAGAAAATTTTTCTTATGAGAATTTTCATTTTTAAGAAGTTTTTCCTTTTTGTAGAAACTTTGTTCTGAAAAAAATTTCTCCTTCAAAAAATTCACAGTTTTGCTAAAAATGCAAATTATTCCGGTAAAAATTAAGATTTTTCTCTAAAAAATGCATATTTTTTTTTTCTAAAAAAAATGCATTTTTTCTCTAAAAAGCTCCCATTTTTGTCTCAAAATATTTAAATTTTTTTCCTGAAAAATTTCACAATGTTTTTCTAAACAAATTCACGTTTTTTTTAACACTTTTTGTCTATAAAATCACATTCTTTCTCAAAATACTGTTTTTTCCAAAAAATTACCATAATTCTCTATATATTTTCCTGCTCATTTTTATACACATATTTTTCTTAAAAATGTCCAGTTTTTCTCAAAAAATAGCAAATTTGTTTTCTAATTTTCCCTCAAAATGCATTTTTTCTGTTTTTCATTTCTATAAAAAGAGCACTTTCTCTTAAAAAATGCAAATTCGTTCTTTAAAAGCTCATTTTAAAAATACACATTTTTTCTTTAAATATACTCTTGTTTTCTTACTAAAAAGTCACTTTTTATAAAAAAATAGAACTTTTCCTAATAAACAAATGTTTACTCTGGTTTCTTCCTTTAAATTCCATTTGTTCACCTTTAAACTTTCTTTAGTAAAATTTCACTTTTTTCACAAAAGATTTGTTTTTCCTCTTAAATGCAAAATTATAAATAAAACGTTTCACTAACAAAATATATTTTTCACAAAAAACGCACTTTCTTTATCAAAAATGTACCTTTTCACCTAAACATGCACTTTTTTGTTTAAAATGCAGTTTTACACTAAAAATGCTCGATTTAAGTAAAGATTCACTTTTTCAAGTGCCTAAAAATACAAAAAAAACACGTGCACTTTTTTTAAAGTGCCCTTTTCACAAAAAAATGCAGTTTTGCACTTAAAATTCACTTTCTTCGCTCATTCAACATACTTCCATATATTTATTTTGTCTCAGTTCATAAATTAACTTTTGGCGAATTTTAAAAATCATAAGATCCAAGTTAACCAACCCTGGAGGGTAACAACCATATATGCAACTATACCTCTCTCAATTAACATGAAAATCACAGAATTAAAGAATTTCTTCCAAAAATATGAACCATAATATCCACTTTTGAAATCTTATGACTTTGAATTTAATCCATTTGAAATCCCGAACTTATAAGACTACAAAAATTGGATTAACCCATTAAAATGTAGTGAAAACAAGCCAGAAAACCCACATAGATGACAAAAAACCCATAAAGAAATTAAGAAACAAAACAAGCATGAAATAAGGGAAAACACAGATGATGAAGAGAAGACACTAGACGCCCGCCAAACTTTGAAAAATTTAAATGTGCTAATTGAGGCGAAAAATGGCGTTAAATGCTACAACTAATAAAAACCAGCAACAACAATAATAAAATAAATAAATATGCTACATATTTACAGCAGGTAGAGAGAGGGAAGATTTAAAACAGGTAAAAATTCACTCTAAAAAACATTTACTTGTTAAGAAAAAAATGCAAAATTATCAAGTTGCAACGAACATGTTTGAATGTGTTTGGAGACAAAAAGTTGGATTGGATGTTGAATGAAACAAAATGTAATAAAATCCACAATTACCAAAAACAAACATGTTCGAAACAAACTGAAATCCACATTATAAGGTTAGATAGAGAAGTTTGAAGAGAATTATAAATTGAATAAAAGCAAATCAGTTGTGAACGAGCATTCAAAGCGTTAAGACGTGTTGAGGTAGTTCGTAATAAAGAGAAAAACGTGTGATTTAAACGAGTTAGAAACAAAAAAAAAATAATTGAAAATTTTTATTTAAAATTTCAAAGAATAAAAGCAGGAAGAAGATTCTTCTGGTTCTTTGTTGCGAAGAGTGTATGTGTGTGGAAAGAAAAAGATATTTTTAATGGATTTCGGAAAATAAAGAATAAAAAATTTTGCAAAAGATTGAGAAGAAATAATAATAAATCAATTATAAATGATTATGTCATTGGAATCAAAGTGTAAGATTTATTAAAATTTTTAAGAATAAAAATGGAGTCAAAAAAGTATCTTTAAGATAGTTTTTTCTTCTAAAAAAATCTATAAACAAAATTTATGATTATCTGAATTAAACAAAATTGTTTATATCTAAAAAAATTAGCTGGATAAGAAGTTTGACAGCCTTCAAATGTCTGGTGGAGGGATTTTTTTTGGACCTATATCAAGTTGTCGCTTTTCTCTCCTTCCTTACTTTTGCCTTTGGCACAAAACGTCACAACAACTACAACCTGCGTTTAATGACAGTCTGTCATTTTGTTTAAAAACCAACAACAAAATAGTATCTAAAAGAAACATAACAACGTCTTACCTTTAGTGTTAACGTGGAACCGTCCATTAACAAACATCTAAACAAACTTTAGTTAAGCAGCAACAACAACAACAATAACAAAACCTTAAAACTCTCACTGCCGTAGTGTCTGGCCGAGACTTCAAACCTTTTTTGTTGGCCTCCAACATATACACACACACACCAAACCCAGCTAACCATCAAACCATACAAACCAGTCAAAACGACCAGTCAGTCAGTCAGTCCATTTGTATTATTCACAACATACAAACAAACAATAATTGTGGAGCTCCACTAGGGTTGAATTGTGGTGTGACAGACTTGTATTGTCAGCCAACTCCAAAAACGCTCTTGTTCTGCCGACGTTTTTCCTTCTCGTTTTTTTGGTTTTTGCAAAAAATTGTTTTAACAACGAAGTTGTTGTCGTATTTTTAGAGTGACGGTGAGATTTGCGCGTGTATCTCGCACTTTTTTCATACTACTTGTGTATGTATGTATGAGTGTATCCATCTGTCTGTTAGTCAGGTCAGTCAGTCAGTCTAAACGACTATCTGTCAGATATGTTTGTTTGTCAGTTTGTTAAAGCGTCTCATTGAATTCATTCCTTTTTTGTTGTTGTTTTATGTTATTTTTGCTTTTGGCTGCTTGTTTTTGTACGTTGGCATTGTAAACGTGAGTGACTGAGCGAGTGAGTGTTGTTAAATGAATTTGTATCTGTTTGTGTGCATAATTCACTGTATCTGTGTGTAAAATCTATTGTATCTATGTGACTTTTTTCATATTATACAACTAAATATACATACATAAATATGTATTTTATCGTATTCGTTGTAAAATAAAATAAAATCATAAAAAAAATTTCAAGAAAACCGGCAAAAAGTAACAAAAACAAAAGAGAGAAAAAAAAGATACTTTCGCATATACTTTGATATCAAGCCAAAAATGAAATGTATAAACGAAAATCAGCTGTTTTGAGAGGAACAGAACTATAAATAGTGAGACAAAAATACTAGCTAAAAACAATAAACAAATTAATTTGAATATGTTAATGAAATAACAAAAAGTATCTGAAAGATACATTTTGTATAAAATAAACGAAAGCAACAAGAAAATCATATCATTAATAATAAAACCATAAGTGCAAAATAACTAAAAGTGCAAATAGTATAAAAGGAGTAATAAAATAATGAATGTATCTAAAAGATACATTTGCGTAAATTAGATATCTTTTTAAAATTTAATAATAAAGAAATATTTTCTTAACTAAAAAATGGAAAATAAACAAATTAATAACATGAAAAATATAAATTTGATAAATTAAAATTTTTCTAAACATTAATAAATAATGAAAGTATCTCAAAGATACATTTTGTAAAAAACATAAAAAATAAATTTAATATAAAAAGTTTTACTCAACTAAAAAATGGAAAATAAAAAAATTAATAACTTACATAAAACATTAAAAAAGGAATGAAAATATCTATAAGATACATTTGGTATAAAATATAAATAATTAATTTAATATAAAAACTTGTTTAT
The DNA here is from genome assembly GCA_004302925.2 of Cochliomyia hominivorax. Classification (NCBI taxonomy): domain Eukaryota; kingdom Metazoa; phylum Arthropoda; class Insecta; order Diptera; family Calliphoridae; genus Cochliomyia; species Cochliomyia hominivorax. Next base: position 39,811,549 of record PYHX02000413.1, on the reverse strand, counting down.
TTAATCTAAGAAATTCTAATGAGAGTGCAAAATATCGAAAAACACAAACAAATCTAAAAGTATCTGAAAGATACATTTTCAAAATTAAATTTTAATATATCAACAAAAGACAATTAAAAAATAATTTAATAATAAAAAATAAGAAACGATAAATACTAAAGTATCTAAAAAATAATTATCTCCTACAAAATTAAAAGTATCTGAAGGATACTTTTACAAAAAATAACAATTTGAATAGAACAATAAAAACACAAGTAAAATCATAGTAAAAACCAATTAAATTTTTATAAATTCAAAAGTATTTAAAAGATATTTTTAAAAAACCTAAAAGTATCTTAAAGATACTTTTACAAAAATTACCAATTTGCATATATCAATAAAATGTTAACAAATCTAAAACAAAATTCTAAAAATTTAAAAGTATCTCAAAGATATATTTATAAAATAATAAAGATAAATAAATTATATAAAAATCTAGAATAAAAATATTAAATTCTTAAAATATATATCAAATGAACTCGGTAATCTGAAAATATCTTCAAGATATTTTTTCAAACGCTACATAATTTTAAAAAGTATATACAGGATAATGAAATAATCAAAAATATATATTAAAAATCTCCATAAATAAAACTAAAATAATTAACCATTAAATTAAAAGACAAGAAGAAAATATATAAATGTTGGAAAATATATTAAAATCTGGAATCTATATATTAAATAATCTGATATAATTTTTAATGTATCTAAAATATAAATTTGTGAAAAATAAAAAAAAACAATAAAAAGAAAAAATATAAACTAATTAAATATTAACTGATTAAAGATATGTAAAAATATCTGAAACATGAAATGTGAAAAACTACATAAAATGTATCTAACAGATGCTTTTTGAATATATTCAAAATTGATTAAAAATTAGTGTTAACTAATCAAATTATTTTGTAGATAAAAATGTTAAAATTAAAAATAACTTTTTATTTTTAATAAAATATAGAAAAAAAATTAATGAAAAGTCAAAAATTTTTTTGAATTAAAAACTAAAAATTAAAAAAAAAAAATTGTTGCGAAAAAATATAAGAAAATAATGAAAATGTATCTGTAACATATTTTAAAAATCTGAGAAAAGTGACCGAAAGATATTTCATCTAAAATTTTAAAGAATGAAGAAAAACAACTAATTCATTAAAGATATTAAAAAATGTTCATTAAAAATAAAATAAAATGCATAAAATCCATAAATAAGTATCTCAAAGATATTTATAAAAAGTGAAGATTCAGAATTTCAAACAAATGAAATCGTGGAAAAATATCTCTGAGATATTTTATAATACATATAATGACCAAAAAAAAAAAAATAGTAAAGAAAATAATAGTTAGATTCAAATTATAAATTTTAAATAAAGAATTCTTAAAATGTATCTTTAAAATACTTCTCAAAAACGAAGATACTTCTTAAAAAAATATGTTCTATTGCAAAATTATTAAATGAGATGAAAATTAAACTTTTTAAAGTCGAATAAATAAATTTAACAAAATAAATTAAATTCATTAAATAGCCAAAATGTATCTTCACGACATAAGAAATATCTGAAAGATAAATTTAAAGTCTAAAAAGTTAAACGGAAAATAATTAATAAAAAAATTAAGGATATCATATAATTTTTTAACTAAATTAAAAATGAAAAAATATAATATTAAAAAATCTAACAAAAAGTGAAAAGTATCTTTAAGATTTTTATAGTTCTGTTATTAAGATAATAAGAAGAACTATAAAATACAATTTAAAAAATGTTATTCAAAAAAAAGTTTTCAATAGACAATTTTTCTTTGAAAAATTAAACAAAGACAATATGTAAGAGTTACTTTAAAAAGTATCTGAAAATTGATTTTCTTAAAAATATATCTGAAAGCATTTACCTCCTAAGAACAGTTAAATAAAAAATTCCTCTTGTCAAACAAAAATTTTACTTAAAATAAACAAAAAATATCTAAGATATTTTAAAAACATATCTGAAGTTTATATTTAAAAAAATGTATCTGCAACCCTTAACTTCTCTAGGATCATATTTTTAATAAAAAATTCTTCTTGATTACAAAATTTTATATCAAATAAACAGAAAAATGTCTGAGAGATGTTTAAAAAATTATCTAAAAGATACATAAACGTTAGAATCAATTTTCTTTACCAAATTTTACATAAAAAAATATTTTTTTCAAAAATCTTTTCTTTAGGTTTTTTCCATAATTTTATTTTTAATAAAATTTTGACGCCAAAATTCCTAAAAAAATTGTCACATAAATTATTTTAGAAAAATATTAAATATAAATTTAACAAACATAAAATAACATTTTAATGGCTATAAATTCAAAATAACATAACATTTTCAAGAACAAGAAAAAAAACAAATAATAAAATCTCCACGCAAAAAATATAAAAAGTATCTTTTAATACAAATAGGCCCATCTAATGGATGATTACAATTAAGAATATATAAATATATATAAGTTAATAAAATTAAAAAAAATATATATAAATTTAAAGCAAAAAAATGCTGTTTTGCCAAAATTAGCTAAAAGATACATATGTATCTTTTGCTGCTAAATGAAATAAACAAGAGAAAAAGGCTAGAATTATTTGATTTTATATATCTATCAATAAAAAACTCAATAATAAATTAAAAAGATAAATAAATTAATATAAAAGATACACATTTTTGAAAATTTTTTTAGATATTTTGAATGCTTTTGGATTATTGAAAGAAAATTTCACTCATTTTTGTAGAAAAAATATTTATTTATGAAGGCAAATATACTTATTAGAGCATTTTTGCAAAATCTTTAGTATTTTAAAAAACTATCTTAAAGATACTTTTGCATTTTATAGGAATTATAACTTAAAAATATACTTTTTTATAGAAACATGTATTTCTAAACTCATTTACTTAATTTTTTATTCATATTATTTTTCATTTTCTTAGGTTTTTATTGGTATTTAAAAAAACAGTCATTTTGGCTGTTTTTGAAAATTTTGATTAATGCATTTTTTTACACCTTCTGGTGTTAAAATATTGTGAATCAAGCAGCAAAATTACTAATTTGGTTTTTCTCTATAAAGTTTTGAATTTATGAAAACTATCTTATAGATACATTTTTTGTATTAAAGAAATTACATCTTAAAGATTTCATTTTTTTTTTTTTGCAAAAATTTTATTCTATAACTTTTTTCATTTCAAACTGTTAATTAACGATTTGTTTTCTGTTCTTTATTATTACAGATACGTGAAACAAAATCCATAAGATACAAAAAAGTATCTTATGCTAAAAACCCTTGAATATTACGCACAAAATTGAGGCCAATATTAAACAAAAAGCAATAAATATATTTTTTAACATAAGAAAGAAGAAATACAACCACAACAAATATTTGCTAAAAATAAAAACAAAAAAAATACAAAAATATCTTAAAGATACAAAAATAGAATTTTTAAAAAATAATAAAAAATTTCGTAATAAAAAACTTAATTCCCAAAAGAAAGATTAAACAGATTTTTCCATAAATTTTGGAAATAAAGAAAGTTTTGAAATTAAAGAAATAAAAATTTGAAATTTAAATAAAAAAATTTTAAAAAGTAAAATTGAAAAAAATCTTAAAATCTAAAAGTTTTTTTTATAAAAAAAGATTTTAAGAAAAAATATAATTTTTATAATTTTGTATCAAAAAAAATGTGAAATAATTAAATAAAAATTAAGAAAAAATTGTGTTGCAATAAAAAATATTTAATAAAAATTTATATTTTTTTAGTTTAACAAAAAAATCTGAAAATATAACATTTTAATAAGATTTTGTGTTTTTACAAAAAAATTGAAACCGATAAAAAGAATTTAATTTCTTTTTTAACGAAATTTTTTTTAAGTGTAAGAAAAAAAGTTATCAATTCAATTCATCATGGCCTTAAAACAGAATTTATATCAAAATTTAAATAATACTTTTATGTTAAAATTCTTTCTAATCTCTATGATTTTGGTCTCTGCGACCTGGGCGAAAAATTTGGATTTAGAGGGACAACATCATAGCAGTCATCATCACAATCACAACAGGCGTTTGCAACGCCGTGATTCCACAGCAAAAGATGCCACACTTTGTAATGAAGTACGATTCTATTTTGAGTCGATTGATATAACTTTACCCGAACATTTTAATGAAAAAGGTAAGTCCAAAACTTAGAGATAAATTTTAGAAAATTGTATCTCAAAGAGAAAAATATTTCCTTATTATTTTTACTTTTTCGCTGTATTTACAAAGAAGTCATTTTGACTGCTTTTGAAAAATTTTAATATATCAATTTTTTTGGACTTGCTTGTATTAAAGTTATTAATTTGTTTTAAGAAAACTATATTTTTAAAAGAATTTTATTAAAATATTTTATATTTATTAAATGTATCTTAAAGATACTTTATTATATTTAAGAAATTAAGTTACCAAATTCAGACCTTGATTTTTTGTAATTTTATGTCGAAATCTTTTCTTTATTCTTATTTTCAATTTATTAATTTCACGCATTTTTTCGTTTGTTCCCTGAATAAAAATACATCCAATTCAATAACGTTTGTTGTTAATTTGTGACCACAAAGGTGTTAATTATTTTTTCTTGATAATGAATACCACAAACTTCAATGACATTGAAAAAAAGTTTGTGGTCTCTTTTCCCATCACGAAAGAGAATCAAAAAATAACAAATTGTTTTTTTTTTTTCAAATGTTTTACAAAGTTTTAAAAATATTTTATACAATAATTTCTCGTCTAGTAATATTGGGTTGGAGCAAAAGTATATATAGAAATTTTAGGTTTTTCTTTTTTCCCAAATACCTCCATTATATTTGGTGTCATCATTTTATGACACAAAAAATTCCCTCAAAATATAATTAACTCTTCCCCTTCTCCCTCCTCCTCTAACTAAATAGCATTTTTATTTTATAACAGTGATAAAAAAGCTCTAATTACAGAAATTTATATTTTTTAATTTAAGTTACAAATTACTAAAAAAAAACACGCATTAATGTGTGGACCAAACACCTTTCTGAACTCATCAAATTCAAAATAACTTGAACCATTAAAATGTTGAAAATAAAACAAAATTTTATTTAATTAATTGTTTTTCTTAAGTTTTATGACTTTTCAAACTTAATTAGTTTCTAATTTTATAAATATTTATTTTCACCTCATTTTGGTTACGTCCATTTAAAGTCTTTTGTTTATTATATGGTTTTCTTATGGTGCTTTATTTTTGTTGTTGTTGAGTTTAGAAAGAAAATGATGTTAATAGATTTAAATTTAATGGTTTATTAATTATAATGATTTCGATTCACTAAAATAAATTAATAAAGTTTTGAATATCATAAATGGAAAAAAGATTTTGAATTAAATATAATCAAAAGTTTTGACATTTTATTTACGGAATTAAATTTTAAAAAATATTGGATTAGAAAAGGCTTTAGGAAAAGTATTTGGTGCGGCATAAAGTTCAGTAGAAGAATGAACTGAACACACTGCTCAAATTCTAGTCTTAAAGAATTGAGAGATTTTTTTCTACAAAAACAATTGAGGTATTTTTTCTATAAAAAAACTTAAGAGATTTTTTTTTTTGAAAAAAATTTAAGAGATTTTTTTCTATGAAAAAAGTTTAAGAGATATTTTTACGAAAAAAAAATTAAAAGATGAAAAAAATAAGAGAAAAAATTAAAGGATTTTTCTGTGAAAATCAAATTAAGAGATTTTTTTCTATGAAAAAAAAAATTAAGAGATTTTTCTCTAGGAAAAAAAAGAGATTTTTTCTACAAAAAAAATTAAAAGATTTTTTTCTATGAAAAAAATTAAGAGATTTTTTCTATGAAAAAATTTTAAAGATTTTTTTCTATGACAAAAAATTTAAGAGATTTTTTTCTATAAAAAAATTTAAAAATTTTTTTCTATAAAAAAAAATTAAGAGATTTTTTTCTTGAAAAAAAAAAATAAAAGATTTTTTATAACAAAAAATAATGAGAATTGATAGAAAAATATAGATTTTTTCTAAAAAATGTTTAAAAATTGTTTATGAACAAAAATTTACATTTTTTTATTATTTACATTAACAAAATAAAAAATTGTCAAAAATAAAATTTTTCTATTAAAAAAAATTTAGTGATTTTTTCTATTGAAAAAAAAAAAATAAAAAAAAATATAAATAAAAATAAAAATTTAGAGTTTCTTTTGCAAAAAAAAGACATTTTTATAAAAAAAGAATTGAGATACATTTTTTATGAAAAGAATTGAGAAATATTTTTCTATGAAAATATTTGGTATGAAAATGAAGAGATTTTTCTATAATGAAAACTAAAAGATTTTTTATGAAAGAATTTTAGCTTGTTGTATTAAAATTTTAAGACTTTTTAATGGAAAAAATTCAGAAAAAACTGAGAGATTAAAAAAATAAGAAATTCTTTAAGAATGTTAACAGGAAAAAAATTATAAATAAAATATAAAATTTATATAAAATAAATAAAACATAAAATATAAAAAAATCTATAAGTAAAAATCAATGTTTCAATGAAAAAATTCAGAAATTTTGAAATTTTTAATAAAAAGTGAGTCATAGGAATATTTTAGCCTCAAAAATCTACAGTTACTTCATTCATGTTTAAAAGAGCAATTTTAGGTGAAGAGTATAAAAATTCGATCGAATGGGTCCCCTAATTTATTTCACCTCAATTCTATTCCATTATTTTATAATGGACTTCATTATGACTTAATAATGAAAATAAAGTTATATTTGATTGATCTTTTTTTTAATGGAAAAACTAGAAAGAGTTTGATACAATTTTCTAAAAATATAATTATGACTTAATTTAAAATTTGTTTATTAAATAAAATTTCTTCAATTTCTGAAAATAACTTAAATTGAAAATGACTAATGGTTTTCCCTCTCCCTCATCGACCTTCCTCTTCTTCTGCTGGCGGTTTCAAGTAGTTTAAGTAAACAAAATGTTGGAAAAGAAACTCTGGGAAATATATATTTTTGCCATTAATTAAATTTAAAAAATTCTACACAAAACATCTCAACACCTTAATGATTTTTAGTCTATTTGTCCGTCTGTGTGCCGGTCGGTCTAATTGTGTGTGTGTGTTATACTAAAATATGTTATTTCTAAGAAAAATTATTTGTATTTTAGTTAAAATATACAAGAGAGAGAGAGAGAGAGAGAGAGAGAAAATAAATACGTAAATGACTTTTGAAGAAAATAAACGTTAAAAGATATTTGAAAGTCCTTAGAAAGAAGACCTGAGAGTTAGGGAGGAAGAGAGAAAGCAAATTTTGTTTTGCTTGCTTGTGTAGGTGTTTTTTTTGCTTTAGTGTGGGTAATTAAGTGCAAAATAATGATTATTGATTACTCGACCCTGTCTAAGACACCCAGAAGGCAATATTTACAAATTTGGTTTCTGTCATTTCTTGGCCATCAAATTAGATGTCCTAAACTGTTTTACGCACAATTAAATCCTGGTTAATGTTTGCAGCCAAACATGTTCAAGCAGAAATATCAAACTGTAAAGTAATTTTGGCCGAAAAATTATTTTTTAGAGCAGATTAGAGACTCTGAAATACCCAACATAATTTTTCCCGTTTTCTCTCTCTCTCCTTCTTCCTCCCCAAAAGCAACAGACCTACAAACCGACAAACTGATTACGTTTGTACGCATATTTTAAAACTGAAAAAGATCAAAAGGAATTATTTCTCTTTATTTGACATAAACAGGTAAAAATAGTAATAAAACAAAACGAAAATTTTGAAATGAAATTTTCCAAATTCTCATATAAAACACACAACAAACTCAAATGAGGAAATAAATATCAACAAAACGAACAATAAATTTGATGAGTGATTGTGTGTGTTCTAATCCAAAAGAAAAAAACCCGAAAACGAAGAAAAACATTAGGAAAAACATCAAAAAGCTTTTTGCATTTTACTTTTAATTTTTTCCCAACAAATTTATTGGTCGGGGCATGATTTCCAAATGTTTGGCTTCTGAGTGGAAAATAATTACAATTAGACATGGTTAGATATGGTTTTATTTAAAATTAATTACTTAAAATTTGTTATTGGATTTGGAATAAACAAATTCTTTAAATATGAATTATTGTTAAAAAAGAATCCTTAAATCAAATCATATTCTTCTTTTTGACAATAATTCTGTAATTTTTGAACTACTAATATTTTTAAATAAAATTTCACATGGACATTTTTGAGATGTTTCTCAATTGATGTAGAAAAACTCAAGTTCTTAGTAAGTCCAGGAGATAGAAGATGAACCTACAAAGTTGAACACCTCCGATATTGATATTTAGAAAAATCTCCAAATTGAAATTTTGATTCGATTGAAAACAATTTACATAGATATAGTGCTCATAATTCCCTATCAAAATAAGACTTACATATGTGACATATCTTGTATAGTTTAAGAGATATGAACATCAAATTAAAATTTTGATATATTTTTAACCTTGACTTTTTTTCTGTTTTTTGAACTTGGTAAGCTTAATTTGGGTCGAAACAAATTTCTAAATATTCCTTGGATTCCTTAGAAAATTCAAAGCAAAACTGTGCAAGAATCATATATCTATATGGATCCAATGTAAAGCTATATTATCTTAAATTATGGAAATTTATTTTTTGTTATTTTTCCAAAAACTTATTAACATCATTTCGCTCCAAAAACCATAATTTTCTTCAGGACTATAATTTTTTCTCCATAATTCTGAAAACATCCTTACAAAAATGCATATAAAATAAATCTTATCAGTGAAACCTTTGATAACGATAAAATGACTAATTTTGTGAAGAAAGTCAGTTGTAGAAATGCATTTTCACCGAATGGGAATTTTGGGTATTTTAGAACCAAAAAGTGGGAATCAATATATAGTTTTGAATTAAGCACAATTTTATATATTTTATATTAAAATTCCATGTAAATAGTTTTATTTATAAAGATTTTATTTAAGGTCCAATATTGAAAATTGATCACAAAGTTATACCGAAATTTAAAATTTTAGGTTTTTTGAAAAAATTATTAAAGAAATTTAATTGTCAAAAGTTAATATTAACATTTTATTATTATTCAAGTAAATACCTTTCCAATGATGCCAAATACTTATAAAAATACTTTACGCAATAAATTAAAAATTATAACAAACTTGATCCCCTCCAGAAAAATTTCCCATATGTTTCAGAGATATAATGAACTTTATATGAAATTTACCATATTTTTATTAAACTTCTTTCTTAGTTGTGAGTTATGGCGATCTTGTAGCAAATGAACAATATACTCATAAATATATTAAAACGACTATAAATCAATTTTGATTAAAATCCATCAATTTAAAAACCTTTTTCCGTTTGGTAAATAAAATTTTTCATATAACAAAGATATAAACCATCAAGAGTTATGAAATATTGATGGAAATGCACACATACATATACAAACATACCAACCATTCAACAATAAAATAATGAAAAAAAAAAAAAAACATTGAATAATTTTTTACATTTAAAGGATCTCACTACTTTTATTCACACTCCCATTTTTTATGCACCGAAATAAAAAAAACTACAGAAAAATTTACACATGAACAAATTTTCCTAGATTTATGCAATAGTTTTTTTCAGTATTTTTATTCGCAAAATAACAAAGATCTCTTAAAACTTTCATTCCCCCACTTAAATAAGGAAAATAAAAAATAAAAACAAAAACTTTAAGAGAACTAAAGTTATGTATTTATGTATGTGTGAATAATAAGTAAGTGTTTGTAAAAATGTTTGTATGTGTTTATTTACTATTGTTGTAAAAAAAGCTCAATGTTGTAATATTTTATTTAGTTTGTTTGTATGTGTATGTGAGTGTGTGTGTCTGTTGTTGTTACTCAATATGTTAGTTTGTTGTTTTTGTTCAAATGATTTTTTATTGTTTTCATGTTCTCTTATGTTTGTTTTCTGTATATGTGTATATATATGTATGTCTGTATGTGTTTGTTTATGCTTACAGGATATGTAATCTTTGGAGAAAATGCATTTTCCTGAGGGTGGCAGATAGAGGGAATAAGGCGGTTTGCAATAGTTTTGGGAGCACAAAAAAAATTATAGAGTTTTTACCAAACAAAGCAGCAGAAAATTGCTTTTATATATTGGGTCCTGGGAAAAATTAAAAGTAACCAAACATCGAACTATATTATATTTGTAGAGTCTAAGTTCGGCTGGACAATATCTGCCAAAAGTATGTCAAAAATTTGATCTGTTTTTATTACCACTTATTAGTAACTGAAAGGTGTTCAAAAATTCTATTCTCTAAAATTTGTTACACATTTATATTCCCGAAAATTTTAATCTCACAGACTTGTCTTCTTCTAGTCTGTTGGACATATACATTTTGCTACTGTAGGAACAAGATCTTCAGACAAAATCTAAACTTAATATCAAACAATTGAAAGTTCGATACTTGATAATCGAAGAAGTTCGTTGTTTGAATACGACATGAATTTAAATATGGCGGATCAAATTTCTGTCAGTTCATCTTCTTAGAAAGTAAACACAAAATAGAACTTTGATATGAGAACAGTAATTTTCGATCGGGTTAGATCGGAGAGAATTAAGGGTTATTACTTAATGATCTGTAATATTCATAAAATGATCGTGCAAAATTTGGTAATTTAAATGCTGTCAAACAAGTTTGATAACTTTCAATCGTTTCGAACTCAGCTGAACTCTTGTGTTAGTAAAATATGGTAAATTGAGGCCGAAACCCGGTTAAACAAATTATTCAACAACTTTAAACTAAAAAAGTTCTTCTCTAAAAGAATAAAGAAGCTGCCAAAAGAATGGAAATAATGAAAGACTGATATTTTTTATTTAACCCAATATTTTTTATAATGAAAAAATAAACAAAACCAACATTATTTCCTTTTTCTCTTTATAATATAAAATTAAGGATAAAACCTTTAAATGGAAAATTATTTAAAGAGGATTTTCATGAAAAAATCTCAAAAATATTAAATTTAGAAAAAAATTTAAATTTTATTTTAAACTTTTAAATCCCCACAAGTGACATCATTTTAAACCAGAATTATGAAAACAATAAAAACAACAAATTCATCAAAATTTTTCTTAATAAAAATTTACAATTCCTGATAATTAATTGAATTATGAACAGAAAACAAAAGAATATGAAAAGTCATCATTAATTAAGACAGACTTTATGACAATTTATTGGATTCCTCTCAAAATGTTGTGTGTTTGTGTGTGTATGTGTGTGTGGGAGTGTGAAAATAAATAAATAAAAATTCATAAATTAAAAATCTACAAAACACAAGATTTTTATTAATAACAAGTAAAAATGCTATATTCGGCTTAACCGAATCTTCAATACCCTCCGCCACAAATGCGTGTGAAGTAATTACTTTATGTTTCGTACATACACACTCACACGTACACCCATATTATATACTTTCATTCTAATTGGTGGATTTATAATTGACAATTATACGAATGTTTTACGCTTGAATATAGAGGTTGCCTCAGATATCGGTCTATATCCTTTAGTATACTGAACCGATTTCGTTGGTTTTAATTGAAACATGTCCACATTATGGGGCCTGAGATGTTTCCCTCTTTGGGTTACATACAGAATGACAAAGTTATTATACCCTCTTTACCACTTGTGGTGGTGGAGGGTATAAAATTATTAAAAATTTTAATAAAAACATTTTAAATATTTAAAAATTTATTAGATTTAAAAAAAAAATCTAAAATATCTTTTATTGATGAATTTGATTTGTATTCGAGTGTGGGTGGGGTTTTGAAAATATTTCTAAGCCTTTTTAAGGTTAAAACTATATTTTATGAGATTTTATATTTTTATGTGTTAATTTTTACTTTTTTTAATGTTTCAAATATTTTAATTGTGTTTAAATTTAAATAATTCTTATCTTTGATGTTTAATCTTAAAATCAGCCATAAAAATCGGTTATAAAAATTAGTTTGAAATTGAAAATTTGAATTTCAAAAAATTCAAAGTTTTGATTTTAAGACGTCGCTTTAATGAACTTCAAACTGATCAAAAAGATCAACAAATGATACTTTTTCTTGAGAAATAAAAATTAAAAAAAATTTTTCAAGAAAATTATTGGGTCTAATAGAAAATATCGGCCTTTGATTTTCCCTTTCATTTTCACTTTTTAATTTTATGGAAGAGAATTTTTGTATTATGGGTGAATAACTGGATTTAGAGAGTTTCGTCAACAACTTCTTCACATTTTTTCCTCATGAGAATTACGCTCAGTTGAAATGAGTTTAAAGTCTCCAAAATAGTTTGATCCATTTTGTTTTCACTCCCGATTGTACAGATTTTCATTCCAAAAAATTGATGTTACATAATCTTTAGAATTTTTGTAAAGAAAAACGTATTTTCATTCAAATACCTAAAGCGTTAAACAAATGGATTCATACAGGTCTAAAGGTATATATGGAATAAAAGTCTACAAATATAGCTATCTTGTAGTATCAAAATTTCTTCGTTCCACCTTGACCCTCAAAAATTCTATTTCACTAAAGTTTAAATTTTTACAAAAATATACATCTTAAAGAAAAATTCAATAATACTTAACCACTAAAGGCTACAGCTATATAAGATATATTTTTCCAAAAGCCTATTGTTCAAGGAATATAACCTAGAAAAATCTGACAATTATCATTTATAGTTTCTAAGAAAATCTTAATTTTCTTCTGATAAAATTTAAAAATTCTTATTCTTCAGAAGTATCTTTCATTCGAATACACAAAGTGTTCGATTGATGGGTTCTAATAGGTCTAAAAGTATACATGAAATAAAAGTGTATACTTATAGCTTTCATATGGTCATAAAATATTTTTAATCCCTCTTGACAATAAAAATTTATTAACAACTAAAATTTTACTAAACAGTACTTAAAAAGTATTTGCATTTAAATGCTGAAAGTGTTCAATAGATGGATCCAAATAGGTTCAAAAGTGTATATAGGATAAAAGGCTACACTTATAGTTTTCTTATGGTAGTGAAATATATTGTATCCCTTCTAAAACGAAAAAATTCTATTCTAATAAAGTTTATATTTGTGAAAAATTAAAGTCTTAAAAAAACATTCAATTATACAGTGGGTGAAAATGCTACAGTGATACAAGTTATTAGTTTCAAAAGCCCAATACCCGAGCAATACAATCGAGAAAAATGTTCGGTCAGTTATCTTAAATTGTTTTTAGGAAATGATAATTTACTTGTGAAAAATTTTAAAAATACATTTCTTACTTGAGGAATTTGCCACGCCCACATTTGAAACTATTTTGATATGATTTTTTGTCTACTTTAGACTCAATATATTTACTATTGATTGAATTTCAAATTTTGAAAATCGGAGACACTTTTATAAGACATTTCATATAACCAATAATTCTTTTCATATTCATTGTATGAAAAGTATCTCATCCCCCGGACCACAGGTTCAGTTTCTTCTGAGGCTCTCAAAGATTTAAATTTATGTGCAAAAATTTTTAAATTATTTAAGCATTAATAATGATCACATTTAGCAAAAAATATAAATTTTTTATTAAATTTTTTCTAAAAAATATTTAATAAAAAAAATGAATTTTTTTGTAAACAATTTTCGAGTTAATTAAATTGAAAATTTTTTTATGTTTTTAATAAACAATTTTTTTGTTTATAATAAACTATTTTTTAATAAATTCCAACTACACAGAAATAAATTCATGTGATTATGAGATTTTTTTATTATTATTTTTTCAAAAGTAAACAAGTTTTTTTCTTCTTCAACTGACTAAAACTGGAGGAATGTTTATATATGGAAATAGATACAAAATAAACTCATAGATACTATTTACCGAGTGTACATACATATGTATGTGTTTATGTTGGTATGTTTATTAAGTATAAAAATAACTAAATAAATAGTAACGTCTATGTGTGACTGATTAGTTTTATTTAATTTATTTTTATTTTTGTTTTTTTTTTTTTTTTGTATCTGCAGGTGCGTGTGAGATAGAATGTAACAAAAGATATACACAACTCAAAACAAGTAATAATGCTATATTTGGCTATACGAATCTTCAATACCCTTCACCACAAATACTTGTGAAGTAAATATGTTATATTTCGATAATACAGATACACATATACATACATGTATACGTTTTTCTTAGAGAGTTATATTTTTTGCTATAACTTTTTTTCTACTCAACCGATTTGATAATTTTTGAATGGTAATGAAATATACATAACTTAATATTATGGCAGAATTTAATTTTCACTTGTTGATTTATAATTGACAGTTTTACAAAAGTTCTTCGCTTAAACTTAAAGGTTGCCTCAGATATCGGTATATAATCTGATTGTACTAAATCGATTTTGCTGATTTTAAATAGGAATGCCCTCATGGCTACAACAAATATTCAGGCGAAATTTAATTTTAGGTCTGTCAATTATGGTAGACATATAAACAGACAGACAGAGAGGCAGAAAGACGAACAGACAAACGGACATAGCTAAATTGACTCAGATTTTAATTTGATGCAAGTAAATGTACACATTATGGGGCCTTTCCATCTTAGCGTTACACATGAGATGACAAAGTTAATATACCCTCTTCAGCGCTTATGTTGGTGAAGGGTATAAAAAACTAGATAAAATATTTTTTTTCTCTCCGACTCTCACAGTTTGTTTTTATTTATTATTTGCACTTTTAATTTACCTTTAAATTTACTTGATAAATTAAACAGCATTAATTTATTTTTTTTTTTTGGTTTTAATTTTCTGCTTCGTTTTTTCGTACCCTTCACCAACACAAGTGGTAAAGAGGGTATATTAACTCTGTCATTCCATGTGTAATGCTAAGAAGGAATCATCTCAGACCCCAATCTTGAATTTATATTCTTTTATTAAATCAAAAATCTCAATAAAATTTGACCCAAGTATTTCTTAGAGTTCTAATAAGATTCCTATTTAATATCAGCAAAATCGGTTCAGTATAAATAAAAGATATAGACCAATATTTGATACAACCCTTAAGTTCAGGCAAAGAACTTTCGGGAAATTGGCAATTATTAATTGACAAATACAAACAGGTAATAACAGGTAATATAGACTTCATTGTTATTCCAAAAATTATCAAAATCGGTTCAATAGGAATGAGATTATATCCATAAATATAACTTAATGTATGACTCATTAAGTTTATTGAAGAAAAACCATTGTATACGTCTGCGTGTATATGTGTAAATATGTATGTATGAAACTTAACGTATCTACTTCACACGCATTAATGATGTAGGGTTTTGAAGATTCGGCATATCCGAATATAGCGATTTTACTTGTTAATGAGTTTTTATATCTTTTACTACCAGAGACGGTTGGTTATAATGCGAATGTCCTAAATAAAAAGCGATTTTCACAAAATTAAGCAGAAATAAATCGTATAGTATTTTAAAACGATATGCTGAATTATGCAATGGTCGGTCCATTGCTTTTCATAGTTCCCACACAAGTCAAATATCATTTGAAGGGTACTAGCACGTATACGTTGGTGTTGTAATAATAATCGATAAATATAAGCAAAAAATCGATGTAGTCGGTCCATATTTTCTCGTCATCAAAAAACTCATCATTTCACATAAATCTTAGCGTGACAATAATTTACTGCACACTTAAGAATAAATCAGCAAATCAAGTTTTGCGAGGGTCGTTCATTAGTTTTGCGCAATTATCATTTTAAACCAACAGTGTGTTGAAGGGTATTAAGCAGTCGTGCTTTACCAAGTGTTCACTTGTTTACAAGTCTGTATTTGTTTTCTGAAATGCGTAAATTTAAATACTTTTTTTTTGGAGAAATTAAGAATTTTTAACTTGTGAGTAAATTTAAACAAAATTTAATTATTTTAAATATTTTATATGAAGAAAAAATATTTGGTGTTTATAACAAGAAAATGATGTTATTTTAAAAAAATGAGGTTAAAGGATTTTATTATTTAAATACCTCAGAGCTTAAGCAGATGTTTCACATATGAGTGAACTGAATGAAGATGATAATTATTTGGCCAGAGATTTTTTTTACAAAAAAAAAAAAAATCTTAAAATTTTACAGTTTTCCGCAACAAAATGACATTTGATAGCGGAATTATAGCAAAACACTTAAATTATATCAGATTTTTTTTCAGATACATGAACAAAATTCTATATCTTCTAGTTTATAAATTAAATTTCCAATTCCTGTTCTAATTTACAACTTAGGAAACCTTACAACTTGACATTTCACTCATAGATGTCAAGGAAAAGGTGAAAGATTTATCACTTTATAAATATTTTCAATTTCACACAGAATTTTAAAAATAAACAAATTTTTAAAATTTATTTGAATTTTATAACAACAAATAAAAATGTTACAATTTATTTAGTTTGAATTTAAGAAAAATAAACAAATATTTTACATTCAAGTGAGAAATTTAAAGAAAATAAATATTTTTTGAAAAATTTTGAAAAAAAATGAAAATTAACGAAAACTGCACCTAAATAAATTAAAAATATTTCCGGAATTTAAATAAAGAACAATTTCAGATAAACAAAATTTTAAAATAGAAAAATAAACACAAATCCGAGACTAATTAAAAAAAATGACATTAAAATGTATACACAATTCACAATGGCATTTTGGTTGTTCACCACACAGGGTGTTTTCATCGATTTTTTTCTGGGGCATATTTCTTGTGCTATTCAATCGAGTCAAAAACACTCAGCTTTAATTATGTGAAATTTCATTCGAGCTCTCTATAGGAACAAAAGTTACAGAATTATTTCCATAAAATAGATTTGAAAAGAAAATATTGGAAAGAATTATATGGTTAGAACTTGAATAAACTCTAGAAACAACACTGAATTTATAAAACTATTCTGGAAGGATCTTTTACAAGTTCAACATATAAGATATTTCAATACTCTTCATTACCTTTTTTTACACCACAGTTTTCGCTCCAAGGTAACCTGCCGTTACTTCTTCAAATTTCACTATTTCACATTCACGTTTGTCATGTATACAAGATACAGTCCTACATCCACTTATTAACTCAGAATTGATTTAACGATATCTGTTTGTCGGCTCATTATTGAACATAATGTTGCTTGGAATATTCATGATATCTTCATGAAATTTGGCTTACTTAGGCCAAAAGATGAGGCCTGCCTAAAGTAATGATAATCGGTTCAATATTTCACCTAACTGACATATCGTATTTTTCCATAATTTTGCTTTTAATGCATGAACGTTCCATTATTTTCCATAGCATCCATATAAGGCCCACTGCAAAAATCACTTTAAAATAAGACATAAATCTTAAATACATTTTGAATCGC
>PYHX02000413.1:39764067-39784208 GCA_004302925.2 Cochliomyia hominivorax | reverse complement strand
ACCACAACAACAACTGAGAAAACTACTACAACAACACAAAATCCTGCAAAACTTGTGTGTTCACAACAGACAGCTGCAGGACGTTATCCTTATCCTAATGATGCAACATGTAAAAAGTAAGTTTTATTTCAGATCCCCACTTTATAATGTTGATCATTTGCTCAATTGAGTTAAGGAGGTAATAATAATTCACGTTATTACACTGACACTGCAAAAGTTTAAGTCTGTGACCTTTTTTGTTACGCAGTTCTTAAGTAAAGTGTCTTGCAGTAATAGTGTCTTCTTCGATGGAAAAAATGGTAGTCAGAAGGGTCAAAGGCGGTTAAGCCAAGAAATTCCAAACATTGTTTCTTTCAATACGTCTGGCTGTCTGGTCGCTCTTATTAAAAAAAAATCAGTTTTTTTGCTTGTGATCATTTGATCAAAATTCAGCTAATAATAATGCAAAGAAAAAACCTTTTTAATCCCACCAAATAATCGGAACAAGATGCTCAAGCCAAACATTCCATCCAATGCATGGTAGATCGTTGTTATGACGGACAGTGTCAATTCGAATGTTTTTGTTATTATTCGTTGATTGCTCTTGAGCATAGGTCCCCTGGACGCTCAAGCCAACATTCCAACCATGCATGGTAGATCGTTGTTATGATGGACAGTGTCAATTCGAATGTTCTTGTTATTATTCGTTGATTGCTCTTGAGCAAAGGTCCCTGGTGATTGTCTGATCAATTTTAACAGTACAAAATGTAAAACTCTCCTTTGATCGCACCTTTAGCTGGACTTTATATGTAGACATAATACTTCATAAATCCATAAATCTCCTTAAAATAATCATAGAAAAGATCAGCAGTTCAAAATCTAAAATATATTCTTTAACGTAGTCTTTTTAACTTTCAGTTACTTAGAACTACCAGTTCTTCAACGAACAATTCCTATTTTCTGACCATTAAGAATTGTCTTAAGGTACGCGCCAAATTACTATTTTCTGTTAATTTAGACCTGATTTGTCTAAGTGCTGAACTATTTTTTAACCATTTCTTCCAGGCAAAATATATTTTAAAAAGCATGTTTTTTCAAAGACTTTGATAGTCCAACCTAAGATGCCTAGAGCGATTAAGGTTGGCAAGATCTGACTTAAAAGTGTGACCCTTTAAAGCCTGTTACCAACATCGAGAGAAATTGTTACATTTGAATCTTTCTGTATGTGTTTGCACTATAGACTCCGTTGGTCTTCATAGGTATATACTCCGGACTTTTATCCACTGAGACTCCATCCATGAAATATCCATATAATCGAAATTTTGTTTCTGTCCAAATTTTTTTAACGGGGTTGTTATTTGAGGTGTGTAATTGTGTTCTGACCTTTTCTACATTTGATTTGGTTAAATTTTGTTTGGTTCAAGAGTCTCTCGAAAACATAATAACTTATGTTTTCGGCGTTTCTTGTTTCTGTCTTTATTTCTCTGCTTTGGAAATAAGAATATTGAAAAGACTTAAAAATACTGGAGAGGTAAATCCGATTTCTAATAAAATAAATGATTAAACAGGAAAAATTCAATAAATTCAACCGACTTCATTTCAAAAGTTTGTTGATCGGTTAAAATATATGTTTAAGAACCTCTTGATGGGAATAACTGTATTTTATAATCTTTTTCCAGGTACATTTATTGTTTCAAAAAAGGTGGTACTATGCAAACTACATTCATGAAATGTCCAGGCAACTTCTATTTCAATCCTGCGACAACTCTTTGTGGTAGTTTTAAACCCCAGGGTTGTATTTAAATTGTATTTTTTTGTAACTTTTCTTTAGTATTTAACTTAGTAAAATCAATTTTATAATAAAAAAAAATATTAACGAAAAATACTGTTATTTGTTTTATTTCTTATTTACAACTTTTTCTATTTATTATAAGATCTTAATTTTCTCTTAGATCTTTTTTCTTGGTTACGCTTCTTTGTCTTTCACTTAGGTGTTAATTAAAGAACTTAAGATTTGTATTCAATAGATACATCTGCTGAGTTCTTTTCTTGAATAATTTTAAAAGATTTATAGTTTTTTCTTTTTTATATTATTTATTTAATGATTTTTGGAATATAAATATTTATATGGTCTTTTAGAAGGTACCCTACTAATAAAACTACATACAAAGTTTGTTGTTCTAAAGTTATGATCTTCGCAAAGTAAGAGAAGTTTTCAGAATTTGCTTAATAAATTAATAGACTTTTCTGTTCTTTGACTCACAACTAGAGTTAATCTGCTTTACTAAGAATGACGTTTACTTACAGTACTCTTATCGACATGTCCTTAGATTTTCTGCATATAACGTAAGAAACGCATTAAAGGAAAATGTCAGAAATATGATTTCTCAAAAAAAAAAAAAAAAAAAAAAAAAAAAAAAAATCGAAAAAAAATCGAAAAATCAAAAACTTATGACACAAATAAAATCGAAAATTGAGTTCAAGAGAAATTTATTTTGTCAAGACTTGCCGACAAAATTGTTAAATGCTAAATTAAGGAAAGGGACTTCTACATAAAATGCGTCATATAGTTTTGGCTCGATTCGGCCTATTGAGAGTTCTGCAGAAATAGGGAAACAATAATTTAGCAGTTCTACCATTAAAATTCAACACCTAAAATTTCCCGATCCAAGATTTTTAGTGGAGAGTTATGAAGAATCCTTTAAAATGTATTTGTAAAAGACAGATTGGTTATTCGTATTGACCGTATATCAGATGGGGACACCAAAATAGTATTTTAAACATTTGTCACTTAAGATCGCTTATTATTAGTACTGTATATCTTACGCTATTAGGGTTCCGAAGTCATATGGTATTTGCTAGTTGGTTGCGGAATTTCTATGATGCAAAAACTGTTTGCTTTTTTCAATTATTTCATTTAAATTCATGTGGGAGATTGTAAATAAGATTTGTTGCATAATAAAGATAAAGAAATTCTAAGAAGTCTTTATTACCAAAAAAAAACTTAAGATCTTTCTTTAAAACAATAATATAAATAATAAAATTTTTATAAAGGAAACTACATATATTATAAGATCAAATAAAGCATTTTTATATCGAGAGCATGTGTAGGAATATCGTCATATCATAAATTTTAATAGTACTTATATGTAAATTGTCGTTATCCCCACAAAGAGCAGAGAGCATTAATAAATTTTCTTCTATTATTTCTCTTTATCTCTCGCAGGTGTTGTTTACTTCAGTCACAGTTTGTTCTCTCTAAGCTTCTCTCTCTTTTTCTCCATAGATGGATTTCAGTCTATAACAATTATAAAATCATTTTAAGTCTAAGTATTAAGTATAAGATTCAGGCTTATCATTATTTCAGTTATAGACAAATACCTCATCCATGCACCTAATCAAAGATTTATTCCAAAGCATGAAATTGGGAAAGTTTTTGATCTTATTCAAAAAGAAAGCATATGAATTTTATAAAATAAAGGAGCGAGATCAAAAAAAATCTTAACACACATTTTTCATTAAAACTTTTAACCCAAGTTTTATTTGATTATCAAATAGTGCTCGGACAATTTGGCACGGAAAACAAATGCAGGTTTAAATACATACAAGGCCCAAAAAGTTTCTGACAAGAACGCTGCTTAAAGAAGACAAGAAAATTTAGTGGCCAGAAAAAAAATATTCTTGCTTCATTATGGATGATGAAACATATGTTCTGTCAGTTTTTCCCCAAATACAACAACAATTTTATGTTGCTAATGCTCTAGGAAATATTGAAGAAAAGTTAAGGGCCTAAAAGCAGACAATATTTTCTAAAAAGTTCTTATAGTGGCAAGCAATATGAAGTTGCTGCAAAAGAAAAGAAATTATAAACCAACGATTGTTAACAAAAGGATTTTTGGCCTTACTTGTCATCATGGTAAACAAGCCCTGAGTGGTTCAAAAACTATAATATGATATTTGTACCAAGAGAGACAAATCCTCCAAACTGACCGGAGCTAAGGACAGTGAAGAGATATTGGTCTCTTGTAAAAAGAGAATTAAAAAGCTCAAAAAAGTTTTCGAATCGTGTGGTTAATTTTAAACGAACATAGACCACCTGTTCTAGCAAAGTGACAGAAAGCTCTATAAAATCGTTAATGGAAGGGTTTCCGAAAAAGGTTCAAAATTTTTATTACAAATAGTTAAAACTATAAAATATCAATTAATTAAAAAAATTAAACTGTAAGTTTAGTGGTTTCATTTTTATTAACATATATGAATTTAAGGATTTTTCGATTACACTCCTTAGTAGATATGTTTATATGTTCTTAGATAAATCCTTTTAAGTTTTTAACGCTATAGTGACACATCTCAGAGGAATTTTAGTATAATTTGGCAGTATTCTGTGATTTCTTTACGTTGAAACTAATAGAAACGATGTTTGAACCATCAAGAAAGTATGGCTGTGCTACAACCATATTACGCTTAATATAAACGCGCCCAATCGCTTGAAACGTTCATTATACGAGATCATTGTACTTAGAAATAATCTAAGATTGTGGTAACCATAATTGGTCGTACCATCGAGAAAATTTGGAATTGCCACAACTATATTATGCTTAATAGAAGCAATGAATTACCTTCATTGTAACCATAATTATAATTTTTCTCTCATCGCATACTTCAACCTACAGAGTTCATAAGAAAACTCCACGATTCAAATATATATAGAGTTACCCTCTTACCCACTACTAGCAATTGCAGACAACAAGTCCACCTAACATCTAAGTCATAGCTAAATCATAAATATTTTATGATTTATTTACACAGTTTCAGCGTAAAGAAAAGTCAAATAAAGAATCAAATAATAAATAACAGAATAAAAAAAGAAAGAAATGTTAACAAATAAATTAACACCATCATCAAAATAGAATTGTCAAGATGGAGATCTGCTCAGAAAACTAAAACTAAAACTAAAATAAGCAACATAATCATGAACTTGAACAGGTAGTACAACGACAACCGTCAAAACGTTCGGATTTACAAAAACTAGTGAAATTTAAATTAAAAAAACACTTAAAAATCAGGAAAAAAAGAAAGTGTTTAAGAAAATTCTCAAGAAAGTAGAAAAAATGTTAAAAAATAAATTTGGAATGTTACAACTGGTGATGTGGCATGTAAGTGTTAAAAATGTGTTTAAATTTCCTCTTAAAAATACCTTTTCACTTGGACCTCCCCTTAAGATTTTTGGCCTCCTAATTGTTTATATCAATTACACGTCCGCGGAGTGTAATGTTTGTCAATCAAATCAAGCTGCCTGTGTAAATTCTACTTCATTTTATTTATGTTTTGGCGGTAAGTTATCGCATTTGCCGTTTTTCAACGGTTTATCTCATTCTTTATTTAATTTCCTTTTCGTTTTTCTCTCTAGATAAAAAACCCAATACGAATATTTTGTATCATTGTAAAGATGGTTTGATTGCACTGATTTAAGTGCAATTTGTGTACAAACCTCTTCTCAACGTCCACCCAGTTGTGGTGATACTTCATTGTGTGGTATGTGTGCGGCACATCGTAATTTTTATTTGCCTGTCTCAGTCGTACCACATTTCAAATGTGTTATGGCGCCATACGACCAACCGGACAAATTGGTTATTGTCCACCCGGTTATGTTTGTCATGGTGGTAGTGATGCTGTTTGTGTTTTGGAGGGTTCAGTAGATAGCGTCACCTGTGATATTGTTGATGATGGTGGAATTCCATCATTGCCATCATCAACAACATCAACTACAGCAAAACCAATCATCAGTACCTCAAAACCGGGTGCAGGTTCAAGTACAGAATATCCCGGAAATGAAAATTTAACACCGGCAGAAGTGTGTGCAGAAAAAATGTATGTGGGTTTATATCCCACAGTCCCCAAAGATCCGTATTGTAAAAGGTAAGTATGAGTTTGAGTTGTGAGATGGTGATTAAGGAAACGTTAATTTTTATTTTAAATATTTTGAGGACGTTCAAATTATATTCTAATATTTTGCAAAACATTTTATTAGTAAACATAATTTCCAAATATTTGTAGTTCTCATTTAATTCTTCTTTTTAACATCAAACGCTTAAGAATAAATCATTAAGTACATAAGTGTATATGTACTTGGACCATATTAAAATTTGAATCAATTTAGAAATGCCCGTTGTAGTTGTATTAATTGCTGTAGGGAAACAAATGTCGTGTAGCATGTGATTCTTGGTCACATGCTGGACAAATGTTAGGGCACGGCACGGCTAATAGAAGGCCTGTAGGCATTGATGTTGTCCCGATCGCAGTTGTGCTATATTTATATAATAACAGCCGGTTAACACTTATTCCTACTGTGCAAATGTAACCCCTAAGATCATCGGATGGCTAACAATCGAAATTTGGAAAAAATCAGAAACATGTTTACGTCTGCCAGTTCTTGGTACAGCCGAATATAGTGTTTTTCATGCTAATTTAATTTCCCCAAGTCTTTACAATGTCTTAGGCTCTGTAGTGTTTCCGCTTCTTCCATTCCAATTATTAAACAATTAAATTAGAATTATTATTTTGGCTTTCATTTAACCCGATGAATTGGTGAGTGAGATCCAATCTTAAGCTTTATAAAATTCAATAAACAGGAAAGGAAAAAATTCGTTATCTAAGCACTAATAATGAACTCGTGGATCTTTTCCCATAACTTTTTCAGTAATTTTTTGGAACTGTTTAAAAATATTCGATATTTCAAAACTGTATTTTTGTGCTCTTCAATCCGATATCTATCTACAGATCAGGATCTGAACAGTTTGAAGTATAAGTTTGTATTATTTCAAATATAATTCTTTAAATTGTTCTTGGTAGGAAAGGCACAGTCTATACGAAACCAAAAGGCGTAGATACTGTTGCTCAAACCCGAACTCAATTGAGTTAGCAATACTCTTGTATACAACGGCAGGGTGTTGAAGCTGACGTCTGTGAATTTAAAACAAACGATATTTTATGCTCATTTTGAAAATAATATTTCCGGATCCTTGGGATCGACTTTTGTTTTTGCAGTAATTTTGTATTTCTTTTTATTATCTGGCTCAAATTTTATCCGATTTTACTTCGTTCTGTTACGTTAAATTGATTTAATGTTTTTATTTAAATGCAAAAGTTCATATATAGAGATTTTTTTTACTGATCTGTAAAATTTGTTCCATAATTTGCTTAAAAATTATACCCACTTTTCATTCCTCGAACTCTCATGAAAATTTCAGTTAAAAGTTGTTTAGAATTACATGTAGGATTCAGTTGCAGTTAACATCTTATTGCAAAATCATTATTGAAATTTACTGAAATAAATTTAATACCAACCTCTCGCCCTTAGATTAAACCGATTTATTAAATAACATGGTACTCAGTCGATTTAACGATGTCCACCCATCGACAAGTTGTCCATTTAAGACTGGTAAATAATCCAAATGTCACTGCGATTTTGGAAAGATACACAAATTTGTAACTTGTCATTTCAGATCATGGATTTTATTCATATGATATTATCTTTAATGAGGACCGGTTTAAAATTTTCTATAACCTCCTCTATAAAAACCTTAAGGTATTTCTTCATTGAATATAAATCCTTATACAATGGCGTTCCAACATTTGTGATATTAGATCGTACAAAATTTGATCTTCATATATAAATGGGAAAGAACCCATTCATATATAATGGGAAGAAACAGACACTATCTATGTAGCTCTTGCAGCAAGAGTTTTTAAGCTTAGTCCCTTTCAAGAAATGTGTAGGGTGGTAAGAGTCAGAGGTGTTGTTACCTATAATTTTATTACTGAACGAATTAATTGGAAAAAATTAAAAGGGTATATAGTATGTATGAGGAATAGATCATAATAGCGATCATCATAGAAAACAATTATTAATTACAGATTTTCTACAGAACTATATTCGTGAGAGATTTATACTTTTGAATTTTTAAGAGAATTGGAAAAATATAGGAAGAATAGGTACAAATGGCAAGTGCGACGAAGCGCAATGGGTATTTGGTTTTCAGTTAGAGTTTTCCACTGATATAAAGCTTTAAATATTTTTTTAAATTCATTAATATTTTTATTAAATAATTTTTCTTACAGATACATTTACTGTCATTTATCCAATGGTATTATGACTGGAATCGAATACAACTGTGGATCAGGTTCATATTTCCATATACAACAGCAAAAATGTGTCTTCAATAAACCCACTTATTGTGTATAATTAAATTCCAATTAAAATTTTAAGAAATAAAATTTGTAAATATTTTAATAAAATCACAATTATGTTCTTTATACCGATTTGGAGATAAAAGACTTCTTAGCAACTTGATGGCTTGTTATTAACACAATATAGGGAATTTGGATCAAAATATGTTGAACCGGCACAGGTATAAATTTGACCAGACCAAACTCCAGCAAATGTGCGAAAACAATAAATATATCTGGGAATTAAAAACAAAAAATAATTATTTAAAGTATTTTTTCGAGAATATAATGACTGATCTAGATTCTAGTTATGTTAAAAGATTAAAAACTAAATCTGATTAGATCGGATGTTAGAGTTACAAATTTCGTCAACTTACTTTTTACAAGTGTTATCAAAATTAGTGGGTACTGGAAATCGGGTATTCTGACGCATAACATTACAGAAATATTGAGCATAAGTAGGAATTGTTGATGGAAATGTGGGCGTGGCAGTAGTAGTGGTAGAAGTTGTTGTAACTATTGATCCTGATGTGGGGCAAGTTGGGTTATTCTTAAAAATATTTCACAATAATTATTATAGTATTTTTCACATTTTTTGTATAATTTCTCTTACCGCTGCGGCATCCACACAAATTCTTGGTGAATTAATATTACACACTTGATTTGCACCACATGTACCGCTGACTCCAGTAGGTGTTGTTTGACCCGAACATAAGGAATAAGTTGAAACACCGGTACAGGCAAATACCAAATTAATATCACATTTATTACAATCACTACATGTAGGTTCAACGCCCGCAGCATTTGGTAGACAAATTACACTAGTGGCCGTTGAACAAACATAACCACTGGGACAAGTTGTGACCGTTCCACTTGGGGTATTATTTACACAGAATCGATATTCGGATTGTGAAACGCAAGCCATATGCGTTGTATTCGAACAAACATTACATTCCGCCTCCAAATGTTGAACATAAATCAATATAATTATTGATAAAATCTACAAGATACAGATACATTTAATTAGTTAAGTATCTTTCAGATCACTTGCTTAGATTTGAATTTGATAAATTTATTAGTAGTTTTTTTGTTCATTGAATATAAATGAATTTCTTATTACTTGCAAAATTGCCACCTTTGCGTTCATGACTCTTTTCACTTACAAGACATGCAACTAAATCGTTTAAATCTTGTCGTTATATTTAATGCAAATTTTTGTTGTTTTTCTTTCGATCTTATTAAATTTTATCTAATCTATAGTTTTTTTATATGACAATAATTTTTTATGGAATTTTTTAAATTAAGAATTCGTTTGTTGGCGAAAAAGATTTTAATTATTTTGCACAGATGTATAAAATGTGTTTTTTATTTGGAAAAGGGACAATTTAGAACTTTCACCCTGCACATTTTTAAGAATATATTTTTTGCTTTCAATTTTAGATAAATGAAAAATCTAAAAAAAACAATTAAAAAACAAAACTTTTATTTCAAAGTAACATAACTTTAAATCGGATCCACATAGGTATATGATTTTTGTATAAACTATTTTCGGAATTATGTGCTGGATCCTTGAAATATAAATATTTTAGAAAATAGTTTAGACTTTAAGTTTAAAACATTAAAAGAAATTATAATTGAAAAGAAGTCAAAATTTATTTTTTGTCAAAATATCTATTTAACTATGAGAGATATCAATCACATATAAACGTATTTTTTTGTTAATTACAAGGACTAATTATATGTAAATTTCAATTGGAAAATACCAGAGAATGTCCATATGACTTTTCATCTATATATAATATATATACCCGAACGTAACATAGGCTATAAAAAATTTCGATAAGACCAGGGGGAGAGGTAAACCCCATATAAATATTGATTATTAAATATCTAAAGAACTATAACATTTGTTACCAAACACTTTATCAAGGAATTGTTTTTTTAGACAAAATGAAGAACGGATCGGCTCAGAAGGAGAGGCAGCCTCCATACAAAGAAAATGTTGATAATCGAATATCTAAAGAGCCACTACACCGAGAGTTATCAAATTTGGTCCCAATAAATTTTTCACGTAACTGTTTGACTGGACAAAACGAAGGATGGATAAGATCATGAGAGGTGAGAGGTGTCCCTCATACAAAGAAAATGTTGATTACCGAATATCTAAAGAACTGTAAAAATGGGAGCATTCAAATTGATTCCAATTACTTTCCCAAGAATATTTTTTACTGGCCAAAATGTAGTTGTTTGTTTAAAATTTTAGAACGAACAGGGCCAGGGGTATTTGGACAAATGATCAATTCATAAAATATTTTTAACACACGTTATGATTTGTGAAATTTCTTTCGAAATCTTCGACTGAGGAGAATGTTTGTGCAGCAAATTTAAAAAAGTAGTTTGCGAGTTTCAGAATTATTCCTTAAAGAACACATTTTGGGACAACTGGGTGTTGTTGAGCATATTATGTTTGTGCCGTTTGTAATATACTATAATACTAATTTATCCACCACCATATTATTGATTAAATGTTTTTTTGGCAAAATGAAATTAATTTAACAATTATTTTGTTGGCTGTAACAATATATATTTGCCACAATAATAATAGTATTGATGCAAACATAATGCTATAATTGTAAAATAGTTCATAACACACTTTAGAAATCGTAAATCTTTTTTTAAATTATAGCATGCCTCAGAATAGGTCATCTTAAATGTATCTTTCGGTTCGATAGCTGAAATTTTATTTGTTCTCTTTTATTTTAAATTATATAGAATAATATTTAGATTTATAAAAATGTTTATATATTTTATTTATTAAATAACTAGAATATAAAATTTTCCTAAACTTTACGACTTAAACCGTTTTGTAATTGAGAAATTAACAATATAATTTTCAACAAATAAAGTTGTACAAATAGGCCTACATTTTATTAACTTGAGACTAAGGGCCCTGAAGCATTTGTGATATAAACTAAATTCAATAGAAATATTAGCTTTCGAGAAAAACAACGTTTTTTATTACAAAACTTTTATTATAGTTACCATATAGTTACTATAAATTAGTAAAGGTTCTTGATTGTTTGCTTAATGGAAGGGTTACCGAGTTATAAAGAAATTGTTTCTGATGATTCAGATAATATTTTTAAAATATTTCATATATTTGCGAACAAGTTGATATATGCGCGATTATGTCACAATAGTGAAATTAGGAAGAAATAAGCTTTTAAGAGTGAAAATAATTATGTTACGGAGAAAGTGGGTAAAATTAAAACAAGGGAATCCCTTCAATGTTATGAAAACCAATAATTGTTGAAGCGATTAAGAAAGAAAAATATAAAATGGGATCGATCGTGATCATAATTTGGCAACTTCTTAAAATGACTTCTACACTTAGATTTTGGTATATAATTTTTATGAAAAATATTTCTAGAAGAATTATATCAATACGCAATTTTACCATTTATGAGGTTTTTAATCTTTAACTCCTATTTCTGGAAGTTGTTTAATATTTATCAATATAAGATGATTCTCCCGAATTTCCAAAAAGTATATATTTATAATTATAGATTATTAATAAGTTTTGACGAATTTCAATAATAGTGGACCGTATTCACGAATTTTATAAACTTAAATTCCCATTTCGGAGAGGAGTCCCATTATGTTGCATTATTTTCTATATATTTTTGTTCCAAAATAAATGACAAAATTTCAGAACAATTTTGAAGGTTATAAAAATGATTATTGTAGTTTATAGCTTTTTCTACTAAACCGATTTTGATAAAATTGGTACATTGATGAAATAATCACAGTTATACATTATGGATAAATTTGAATTTAAATCCATTAGTTTTTATTGAAAATTAAAAAGTGATTTTTGTCTGAATTTTGCGGTTGTAACGAGTATTGAACCAATTTTGCTGATTTTGAATAGGAAACTGCTTACAACAATAATGAATGCAATTTGTTTTATTGAACTTTTAAAAATTTTTTCGTTCTATAATTTTTTTTTAGTTTTTGGGCCGATATAATTGGTTTTAAATAGAAAACTGTGAACAAATTTTGTTGAGAGAGAAAATAAAATTTGAGATAAAAGTTAATTGTTAAATTCATTTTTAGAGAATGAATGAATTTTGTAAAAAATCTTTATTATTAAAATAAACCTTAATTTTAAAACAAAATGTCCTTTTAGAAAATAAAATTTTGAGATTGAGATAATTTTTCGAGAGTAAAATCAAATAGTGGGTAGAAATAAAAGTTTGTATAATCCACTTCCCATGATAATCGAAAAACAACGTATTTTAACACCCATGTTGCCTATAATACGGTTGTGGACTTATTCATGTTAACAATCGTAATATGGTTAATCATAGTATGTACATAATATAATCATAATTATGCTTGTGGGTATTGACACACTCATATTGATAAACATAATATGGTAAAAACATTAACATTTAATTGTTAACTATATTGCTGCAACAATATTGTTATCAAAATACAATTATTTATTTACCTTTAAGGACTTTCGTCTTCTTTATTTAAATTTGTGAGGAAAAATCTAATTCCTAGAGCAAAAATATTTTTTTAAAAACAATTTTTATAGGAGAATATTCCCTGGAATATTTACAAAATATTAATAAATTTATAAAAAATAATTATAAATACTGTTGTCAGTGATAAAAATTATTTAGAAATCAGATAATAACTGTATAAATTATAACTTATTTAAAATAATACCTGGCAACTACGGCGAGACATTTCACTATACTTATTAGGAAATATTTATATCCTAAATTGATCTCCGATTTAAAATTAATAAATGCTATTAAATTCCTATATATTTAAAGAAAGAAATTTTTATTCAGAACCTTTTTAATAGAAGTCCAAAATTTAAGTCCTTTAGTTTTTGTTGGTTTTTCTTAGTAGTCTAACTTCTAGTCGACTTTGACTTGCTACTTTCTATAATTTCTAAATTAATACTAAGAAAGTTAATAACATCTACTTAATGTGCTTTTCCCTCAGTTAGTACCATTAAGGTCATTCTGTTTAACATTTCATAGAAGTCTTCGAAATGAGGCAACGCTTGAAATTATTTAACTGCGTAAGTTATTCAAATCAAATATTTAAAATTTGTTCCTTCCAAATAACAAAAAAGAACTTTTGATTTAGATCTTAATATTTCTATTCATATTGGAACTCTCATCCTTAGTCCAATCAGATTGTAATGTGTGTAATGCTCAAACAAACACGGCTTGTATCTCTGACTTTGAATTCCAACAGTGTGAAGATAATAAACCTTTTGGTACAAAATATCGCTGTAATGAGGGTTATTATTGTTCGATATTGGGAAATTGTACGAAATCTGCTTCACTTACTGCTTGTCAAGACTGTCTTAAATGCGATGATGATAATGTCTTCGCTTGTTTGGATACAAAAAGATTTGCTTTATGTATAGATGGTGCACTATCTGATATTACGAGTCGTTGTACCGGAGATTTAATGTGTAATAGAAATAATAGAAATATTTGTGGTCTTGTAAGTAAAAAAACACTTTAATTAAAAATAATATTTTAAATTAGATTTCCAAACATTTAGACTGCTCCAAGTTGCTCATATCGTGATGATCAATCCTCTACTACTGAGCCACCTACAACTACCACTGTTTCGCCAGCTCAAGATCCTAATGCCTTCTGTCGTCTTATCAAAAAATCGGGACGTTATCCTGTGGGCACAAATCCTCAAACAACTTGTAGACAGTGAGTTCAGTTTTAAGGGTTTTCTTTGTTCAATATTGGTTTCCAATATATGTTGTCTTCCAGATATGTTACATGTGTTCAGGTTGGTGATGTTTGGTATGGTCCTATTTATAATTGTCCTGGTAATTCATATTTTGATATGTCTCGAAATGGTTGTGTCGCAGCTAAACCAGCTATATGCAAAGGTACTGTTACTGGTTTATCATTTAGAAATCTTTTATTGGAATTAGAGTAATCGATCTGGACGTAATGCTCACATCTAAAAGAAGCATATGGTCAAGGGGAAATAAAATATCTATAATGCATTAAATGAAATTATTTTATTTTATTAAATAAGAACTCCATAAGGTAAACCTCTGTCCTGGATCTGATTTAGGGCTGTTCAAAATATCAAAACAATCTAACTTTCATATGATAATTTTTTTACCAGTTATCGGTTTTAAAATGCTAACTAAATATGTTATTACAAAATTCATTTATAGTGAAAATTTTTGTTTTTAATCAAGAGTATCTTGAAAACCTTTTTTGATTTTCATTAAATTTATTCCATTATAGACGACAGTGCCATTTACAACATTTAGGGTAGAATAAGGGTATTTTCAAAAATCTACTTTTGGTAAAAAATAAATGGGAGATGGTGTTAAACATTGTTGGTGCGATATTTTCTGAAATGTCTCAGATTTATAAGTTTGAGACCTCCGTATTGCTCTTTTGTTGTATTAAGCACTTTCCTGTTTAAAACTGGCTATATCGGTTCGTTAGCAAATAATATTATAGACCGATATCTGAGTCAAGTGCATTGGTAGTCATAAAAATCGGAGCTTTTTGGACTTATCCGATTTTTATTATTCTTGGAATAGTAGTAGGATGTATTTAGCTTGACACAAAGTTAAATTTTATTTTAATCTGATTAATAGTTCTTGTAAATAGACAAACTTTTATTATCTAAAATTTGAGGTTGAATCATATAATGGCCTATAACTTCTTTATTACTAGACCAATTTTTCTTGACAAAGTTTTTCCTTTAATTTGTATTATTATTGTGATAGACAGACAGACAGACGGACATGGCTAAATCGTCTAAAATTATGATATGATGCAAGAATGTTGATGCTTTAAGGGGTATACGATGATTCCTAGTTGGCGTTACACGGTATGAAAGGTTAATATACTCTATATCGCCACTTGCGGTGGTGATGTGATGAATCAAGTATTAACAATTGTATCAAATTCACCATCCCAGCTGCAACATGCATGTTGTTAAGAGTTTAATACCCCACTTCAGACCGATTAGCATATCAAACATGTTCGTTCCAAAAAATCCATAAACATTTTCAAAGTTCTTCCATTGTACTTGTATGAAATAAGAAAAAAGCTTTTTTGTTCAAAAACAAAAAATTCTTTTCAAAGTTTGAAGTGTTTAAATGTTGCAACCAACAAAATACCGTTGAATTTAATAATAAAACTGAAAACTAAATAAAAGTTTTAAGTATTTTTAATAAAAAAATGTAAAAACTACAATGAAACGTATTCTTTAAGTTATAAAAAAATCTTATTGTAATCATAGCAACGTAACAGATCAGATGTTTCTTTCTCCATCACCAGCTGTTTGTGACAACAAACAAGTTGGCTCGACATTTTTTTCTTTGAGTGGTTTGAACTCTCTTGCAAAGTTGCAAAATGAAAAGGAAGAGGAAAAATGTAACATCATAAACCACGAAAACCTTGAAACTTGACAAATAATAATTTTGACTATAAAAAATTGTTCTTCTAAAAAGTCACATTAAAATTCCCAACAAAATTAAAACTTATGGAAAATTTTCTTCATTTTATGTTTTATGAGAAAATTATAATAAATATGAATACGAAGGAGGAAAACCAAAAATGGAAAATGTAGGTGAACAGCTTTCTTGGAATATTGCAAAGTTTTGTCAACGCAGCCAGGCATCAGGTGTGTAAATGTGTCAGAGGAGAAAGTCTGAGGGATAAAACTAATTGAAAAATTAGATTAATTTTTTTTAATTGAGAATTATTTTGTTTCTGCCATTAAGACAATGTTTTCTTATTTTAAGATTTAATTTGCGAAAAAAGTTTGGTTAAATTGAATTTTATGTTTTAATGATGTTTTGGTACTTGAGGTGCGATTTATGGGAAAATTAGGTTATTTAAATGTTTTTTACATTTTTTCGGAATAATTTAACCAAATTTTATAAGTGGTTTTGAGACCAATAAGAGTGGTTCCAGAAAAATAATGTACCAAGAGATGAAAATCCTCCAAACTGCCCGGAGCTAAATGCTGTGGAGAGATATTGGGCTCTTAATAAAAGAGTTTTGAAGATCATGAAATGATGTCTATAACATTTTAAACGATGTTATGTACATTTTAAACGAATATGTCTATTGGAGCAAAGTGAGAAAAAGCACTATAAAAATGTTACTCTAAGGGTTTCCGAAATAGGTTCAAAATTTCATCACTTTTGGTTAAAACTATAAAAATAAAATTTTTTTCTTGTTGTAAATTTTAATAATAATTTCAATAAAATAAAAAAACTGTTAGTTTAGTGGTTTCGTTGTTATCAACATATACGGTTATGACCATGAAATAGGATCAAATTTTTGCTCTGCAATTTTCGTTTATTACCTTATAATCGTGCACAAAAATCTTTCACTTTTAATCCAAATTTTATCGAGAAATTAAAGAGAATGGATGACAATGAGTTTGAACTTATTTTTTTGGCCATTACTGTAAGTGTATAAAGATTTTTTTAACCTCTAAAAACTGTTTTCTATATACAGTTTTGAAATAGGCCATATGGAGACGGATTTTTCCAGACCTTCCGTAAATGTATTAAAAAATTTATTTTTCAGATTTTTTCACATCTTTTAGAACCAAAAATAAGTATTTTATCAAGCAGATCCATTAAGTCATTCAAAAAAAAATGATTCTGTCCCACCCTAATGTATAAATATTGATACAGATATTTATTACAAACTTTTGATTTTATTTACAAAACTTAATTTTTTATTCTTTTAAATAAATTTGTTTAATACCAATAATAACACCAATAACTATTATAACAATAATAATAATAACAATAACAACAACAAAATAACATTCAATTACCATCCGATAAATGAACCAACAAATAACAAGAACAATAACAAATCACAAGAGGAAAAAGTTTTATTCTCTATAAAATAAATAAAATCAAACAAATAATAAAATAAAAGATTTAAGAATCAAAATAAAAAGAATCAAAAACCAAGAATCAAGAAAAACCAGAAGAAGAAGGAAAGAAGAATATTTATTATTTTTATGTAAATGATTTTCAATAGAGTTTAAAGTGAAAGTTAATAAAACAAATTATTTTTATGGCGAAATCCAAATAACGAAACATACGTCGCACAGTGTTTCAAATGAAAAATGAAATGTGTAACCCTAGAAAGGAAACATCTCAGGCCCCATAATGTATATATTTTTGCATCAAATCAAAATCTGAATCAAGTGAAATTTGAGTCATGTATTTCAAAATATAGACCGATATCTTAGACATCGTCTAGGTTCAAGCAAAAAGCCATAATATTTGATTACAGTTCCAAAAACTATTGAAATCGGTTTAGTAGCAAATAAGTTATAGCGAAAAATATAATTGATTTTATGACTCGTTAAATGTTCCTGTGTTATATTTAAGAAAAACTTTATATACGTTTATGAGTGTTTGTGTGAGTGCGTATGTATGAAGTATAACGTAATTACTTCACACGTATCTGTGGATTCGGCTTAGACGAATATACTATTCGCACTGTTTCATATAATTTTCCATAAGATGTCAAAGTCAGTACGTTCATAATCATTATAAAAAAGAATGTATGCTATAGTCGATGAAGCCCGACTATGTAATACCCTACATCACAGTGTTGGTAACAAATTGTAGTTGTGAAAAATTAATGAACGATCCTTGTGGAATTTCATTGTTTTGCTTTAATCTTAACAGTGCAGTACATTATTGTGACACTAACATTAATGTGAAAATCTTATATTTGCTGAAGGGTTTTTGAGAGCTAGAATAAATTATGGATCGACCATCGTATAATTTTGCGCATAGATTTTCCTTAAATTTATTTTAATTTAATAATTTATATATGGAAAGGGGTTTGTATGGGATTTGTGAGAAACAATGAATCGGCCCTCGCTTATTCTGGCATATCTTTTAGAACATTATAAAACTACCTTGTGCCAAATTTTAAATCGCTTTATATTAGGACTTTTATGATTTTAAAAACGAATTCCGGGAGGAACATTGTATGGGAGGTACCTGAAATTTTGAATCGAACATGACCAATTTCTATAAACTTAGTCGTCCTTAACAAAATTTCATCGAGGTATCTCAAAAATTGCGACCTATAGACTGTTTATACCGTTTACATGGACAGCCAGACGGACGGTCAGTGGTGTAGGGTATACAAATTAGCTAGACAAATATAATTTTAAGAGTTGTTATATCCGATCATTATTTGTGACACATGAAGGTGAGGTAGACAGTCTAGATTTATACAATCACCATGTGAAATTTCTTTGAAACTGGACTACACGGTCGGACGTTACAGATTTATTTGTAACTTCCTTGAAATACTGTGCAACATTTACACAAGATTGAATGAATGAGGGAATTACTTCGTTTTTAGTTAATATTTTATTTCTTATTTTTGTTGTTATTGTTGTTTTGTGGTTCCACTTTTATTTCTTCCTGATTGTTGTTGTTATTTGTGTGGCGATTAGTTTCAAAGATTTCAATGAAAATAAAAACGGGAGAGTAAATTTTTATTTCCTTAGTGGGTATCGTTTGTGTTTTTGTTGTTACTGTTGCTGTTGCTATAAATATTTATTGAACACAAGGACTTTTTTCAAAGAAATAAAATTCATTTTTTGTTATTCGTAAAGAGGAAGAAGAAGAAGAAGGAAGTCGTTGAAAATTGGTTTATATTTTTATTTTTATAATCAACTGTTTTTGTATCCTGGCAATTGATACAACATATTTAAGTATAATTGATTGGTTTATTGATTTCTATTTTGTGATTCCTTTTTCTTACTGTAGTAGTCGTTGTTGTTGTTATCATGATTATTATATTAGAGTATTTAAGGAATTTTATTTCTGCAAATTGTAGCACTTCTAAGATTGAGAGATTAATTTAAGATGGTTGTAGCGAATGAAAATGACCAAAATTATTTTCTTCGAATTTTAAATTGTTGTAAACATAACAAACAATTTGTTTGTTCGAATTATTAAAAATTAAATTATAAATAAATCCATGAGCTTCTTACAATTGCATTCTCTCACTATGGTGAGAGAATGCCTACTCAGCCCAAAAATAAGTGGACAGATTATGAAGATTTATGTAGGAAAGCAGTCTTTTTTTTGCTGATGCTCGAGCGAATTTTGGAGAAAAGTTTAGGACCCAAAAGCAGTCAAAATTTCTCAAAAAATTCTTTGTTTAGCTAGCAAAATGCAATTGAGGTAAAACTAACCAATCATTTGTCGCAACGGGCTCTATAAATACCTAAATTTACATAAGGAAATTAAAAAAAGCTTCTTACATTCATAAGACTTCACTTATTTTTTGCCCTGACTTGGCATACTTTTCCTAATGGTAAAAAAGCCCTTAAGTGATACAGAAACAATGGACTGACTTGGCATACTTTTCCTATGGTAAAAAAGCCCTTAAGTGATACAGAAACAATAAAGTGGTATTTGTATAAAGAGAGGTAAAACTGCCTGGAGCTAAGGTCTGTGGAGAGATATTGGACTCTTGTTAAAAGAGAATTGAAGAGCACAAAATAATGTAAATTTTAAAAGAAAATGTTGATGTCCAAGATACCATTTTCCAAACTTTGAAAGTTATAAAAACATTTTATTTTGCTATCGGAATGAACTAATCATAATTACAAAATCATATAAAATAAATAAAAATGTTATAGTCGGTCAATTTCCGGCTATGTTATACCCTACATCACATAATTACTTATAAATGACTTCCACCAAATTTATGAATGGCCCTCGTTTAATTTGCTTTTCTTATTTATGCTTTTGTGTGCAATAGGTAATTATGATCCTAAGATTTATGTGAAACGTATGCGTTTTAAAAGGAATTTTCTCTGAGGTTTTGGAATTAGGAAAT
>PYHX02000413.1:39726341-39763967 GCA_004302925.2 Cochliomyia hominivorax | reverse complement strand
AAAACAACGAACGTAACCTGAGGCGGGACTTATAAAGAAATTTCAAAATTTATTTCAAGAATCCAACATAAGACTTTCTCCTTCCTGACCACCACACACACACACGCAATGCAAGTGGGGAATGCAAAGAGTGCAAAAGAAAATTTTAATAAAAAAAACGTGCATTTTTACAATATCAAGGAATTTTATGGAGTTTCTTTTATGTGAAACGAAATAAATTTGTTTAGATTTGAGGTCGAATTTTTTTTGGTCTCAAGTTTACAAGACGGCAACAAACTGGTGTTAAAAAAAACACTAGTGGTAAAAAAGGTATATTAACTTTGTTATTCCGTGTGTAACGTTAAGTGAAAATCATCTCAAACTCCATGAATTATATAACATTTATTTTGTATCAAATCGAAATCGGAGTAGATTTAGCTATGTCCATCTGTCTGTTCTTAGCACGCTCACATCCACAATAATTGAAGGAGCTTAACGAAATTCGGCCCTGAATATTTGTTACAGTCGTGAGGAGTTTCCTATTTAAAACCAGCAAAATCGGTTTGCAGTCATTAAAATATATAGATCGATACCTGTGGCAACCATGATATTTGTATATGTACTTCATTGCCATTCCAAAAAATATCAAAATCGGTTCAGTAGAAATAAAGTTATAGTCAAAATACAACTAATTTTATGACTCATATATTGTATACGTCTATGGCTGTGTGTATGTACGAAACATATGTATTAACATCACACGCATTTATAATGGAGGGTACTGAAGATTTCCGCATGACTGAATATAACATTCTTACTTGTTGTTATTTTGCATTTTTATCTTTTTTTCTGCGGCCTTAAAGGTGCGTTAATTGCAGTAGTTTGATAGACCAACAATTTGTTGAAACATATTTCAAGTTTTCAACCGATTTTTATTTCTATTTCTCCATTTTTCTATTTCTATTCTTTTCTCTCTTAACAACCCGTTAAGAGATATTTTAGCCATTTTTATTGAAATTGCTTTTAAGCCTTAAACCATAAAAATGTTTGAACGTATCATATGTAGGCGTTTTGGTATTGCACTTTTTTCTTGCCTCTAAATCTAACTGTTGCTCTATTGCGTTTTTCCCCCTCCAACAACAACAATTTTTTCACTTATTTAGATTTTTTATTGAATTTTTGCGATATTTTTTTGTTTGTCGCATTCGGTTTAGTAAAGTTTTGCTCTGTGACATTTTGGTGGGTAGAATTTTTGTGGTACAAAAAGGCAGTTGTCTGGTCTGGTTGCAACTCAAAGTGTCAATTAATATTTCTGTTATTTTTTTGTTGTTTTTTTAGACTCGGCAACCGATATTTAAATGACAAGTGTTAGGAAAAAAATTGGAAAATATTGTAGGATGCAGCTCCACTAGTAGATGCCTTTTTTTGTCAAAAAATTAAGTGTTTAAAATTCTTTCAAAACAAGTTTAATTTCAATTTTTATTTAAAAAGATTTAAGAAGACATTTGAAGTTAAAGTTTTAATAAAAAAATGGGTTAAGTGATAATTTATTAATAAATAAATTTTCTATAAAATAATTTATTATGAAACTTGAAAACTAAATTAATTTATTTGATCGCAATTATTTAAAGAAATCATGACGGGATTAATAAAGTCAAATTATTAATATTTCCATAATTTTTTAAACCGATCGCAGTCATATTTATTGCTATAAATGTAGTCTAGAATCTAGTTCTGATTTTAGTTTGGATTGTAATTCAATTTCTGCGTCAGATTCCAATTCAGATTCTAGTTCAGATTCTACATCCAATTTCAGCACAGATTGTAATTGAGATTTTAGTTTAAATTCTAATTGATCTTGTAATTTAGATTTAAACAGTTTCTAATTCATATTGTAATTCTGATACCAATTTAGAAACTTATTCAGATTTTGTTTCACATTCCTTTTAAACTCTTAATCAGATACAAAATCAGGTTCTAGTTTAACTTTTAGTTCGGGTTCTAATTCAATTTTTAGATCAGATTCCTATTTAGATTGTAACTCAGTATCTAGATTCAGTTACTTATTCATAACCAAATTTAGTTCAGATTCCAGTTCAGATTTTAGTTCAAATTCAAGTTCAGCTTCTAGTTCATCATCGAACCCAGAGTTTAACACAAATTTAAGTCATATTGTAATTCATATATAAATTAAGTTCAAGTACAGTTTAAGTTCATTTCTAGTTTAGTTCTAGTTCTTTTCTAGTTAAGTTCTAGTACAGTTCTAATTCAGTTCTGCTTCAGTTCTGCTTCAGTTCGAGTTTAGTTCGAGTTCAGTTTTCGTTCAGTTCTAATTCAGTTCTGCTTCAGTTCTAGTTCATTTTTAGTTCAGTTCTACTTCAGTTCTAGTTCTTTTCTAGTTAAGTTCTGTTCTGCTTCAGTTTTCGTTCAGTTCTAATTCAGTTGTGCTTCAGTTCTAGTTCAGTTTTAGTTCAGTTCTACTTCAGTTCTAGTTTTTTTCTAGTTAAATTCTAGTTCAGTTCTAATTCATTCTAGTTCAGTTCTAATTCAGTTCTAGTTCAGTTCTAATTCAGTTCTAATTCAATTCTAGTTCAATTCTAATTCAGTTCTAGTTCAGTTCTAATTCAGTTCTAGTTCAGTTCTAATTCAGTTCTTCTTCAATTCTAGTTCAGTTCTAATTCAGTTCTAATTCTGTTCTAGTTCAGTTCTAATTCAGTTCTAGTTCAGTTCTTATTCAATTTTAGTTCAGTTCTGCTTCAGTTATACTTCAATTCTAATTCAGTTCTAGTTCAGTTCTACTTCAGTTCTATTTTTTTTCTAGTTAATTTCTAGTTCAGTTCGAATTCAGATACAAATTAAGTTCCAGTTTAGTTTCAGTTCAGATTCTAGTTCAGTTTTATTTAATTTCTGTTTAGGTTTTAACTCAGTTATGATTTATTTTGAAAAGTATGTAAATTTATTTAATAATTAAATAACAAATTGATGTATCGAAATGATTGAACAATTATTTGTTCAGAACACAAGTTGTGCTAATTTCGTTCAATTGAAAATTTTCAATTACAAAAATTTATTTGAATAAAATTTCTTTCATAATTTTCTCTCTTGTAATATTTGATTTGAATTGCAAAGAAATTATGCACAATGGGACTACACAACAAAATTTTCAAAATTAACAGACTTACATTTCATCACATTTTTTTAATCTGAGTTTTTAATTTATTTAAATAATAAATTTTAAGAAAATTGCCCACAAATTTAGACCTGAATATGACACATGAATTAACGTCATTTATTTGACAGTTAGTAAGGCACTTATAGAGACATAGAAACTGATTTTGAATCAGATGATTATGAATAATTAAAGATTTCCAATGAATCGTCTATAAAAATACAAAATTTTATTCCTTTCCGCCCCATTGTGGTAATTTAAGTAAAACATGTTTTGTATTCATGTTAATAGAATCATTACAACTCATAAGATTTCTTCAGAAGCAGCAGCAGTATCATCTTCAGTGATGAATTACAAAAGCAAAACAGTCTGAAGTTAAAAATATTTTTATTTATATTTTTCTTCTTCTCTAATTTTTTTTCATTTCTTCTGTTTATTGTTTAGTTTAAGGAAGTAAAATAACTTAAAGATTCTTGTTCTTTATGTTTAAATGAAAACAACACTTGACGCAATTTGTATGCAACACTCTTTAATTGTGTTTGTGTGTGTGTGTTGTGTGTTGCAGCATATACAAAGAATGTTGCATGTGTGTGGCAAAGTTGAAAATTCTCTAAACATTTTCTTTACACGATGGAGGCACTAGTGTGTGTCAATGATGAAAGTGTTGATAGCTGATATGTTTTTTAACATACATCTATACAAAAAGCAACATATGTTGCATGCAACATAAGAAAAACATGAAAACTCCAAGAAAATAAAATTGTATCAAATGATTTAACTTACATTTCTCTGATTTCACAATTGGGGTTAAAAAGAGGAAAATTAACAAAACTGTTTACAAAATAACAGAAAATAATCTAAATTGAAAAATCTAAAACGAATTTTTTTAATTAAATTTTTTAAAAATAGAAAAATTGAAAATAACATTTGTTTGTGTTTGTAAAACATATTTTAGTTGACAAAATAAAATAAAAAAATAGAACTGAACTGGACCTGAACGAGAACTGAAGTAGAATCTTAATTTGAATCTGAAACTAGAATTTGAACTAGAAATTTAACTTTAATCTGAACTAAAAAGCTGAACTAGAAGTGAACTTAAAATACAGTCTTTTGAATATAGTTGAGTAATTGCTATAGATTTTAAGTCATTTTGCAATAAACTTTAATTTTATTTAAAAAAAATCTGTTTATTTTATTTTGAGATTCAGTCAACTGGATTTCAAACCAAAAAAATCTAAAAAATAATTTAATTTCAATTTAATCCCAGATTTATTCCATTTTGTTTGTCATGCCAAATCAGAAACCAGTATAAATTTTTTATTTATTTATTTATTTTTGTTTCATTTTTGCTAAAAAATAATATAAAATATCAGAATAAAATATAGAAAAATTTGCATAATTATTAGTTGCAACATGAAAATTATCCAGTCAGCAACATTGTGGACAACATTTTAAAACAAAAACATATAA
The DNA here is from genome assembly GCA_004302925.2 of Cochliomyia hominivorax. Taxonomy (NCBI): domain Eukaryota; kingdom Metazoa; phylum Arthropoda; class Insecta; order Diptera; family Calliphoridae; genus Cochliomyia; species Cochliomyia hominivorax. Next base: position 39,759,349 of record PYHX02000413.1, on the reverse strand, counting down.
ACAACATTTGATATGAAATTAGAATTAGAAATTTGATAAACAAAATATGAGTTAAAAAAACAATTTATAAAAAAAAAATAAAATAAAAAGAAAGTAGTTATGGACTGGCTGATTAAGCAGACTACAGATGGACTTAAAGAAAAGACTGTAGCTTGATTAGAAAAACAGACTATAGTTTATAGTAATTTGGCTGATAGAAGAGACTATAGTCTGACTAGAAGAGACTATAGTCTGACTAGAAGAGACCATAGTCTGACTAGAAGGGACAATAGTCTGACTAGAAGAGACTATAGTCTGACTAGAAGAGACTATAGACTGACTAGAAGAGACTATAGTCTGACTAGAAGAGACTATAGTCTGACTAGAAGAGACTATAGTCTGACTAGAAGAGACTATAGTCTGACTAGAAGAGACTATAGTCTGACTAGAAGAGACTATAGTCTGACTAGAAGAGACTATAGTCTGACTAGAAGAGACTATAGTCTGACTAGAAGAGACTATAGTCTGACTAGAAGAGACTATAATCTAACAAATGAAACAGTCAATAATCACACTTAAGAAAATGGGGCGAACTGACTGATAGGACAAGCTGAAATGTAAATGATAAAGCGATAGTCTGCCAAATATCAAAATATTGTCCTGATCAATAAAACAGAATGTAGCCTGACAAAATAATGAAGAATAAAACGGGCTTTAGTATATCATATGAAACAAACTGCAGACTGACTGCAAGAACACGGTGTAGTCTGACTAATAGAATATAATCTGACTGATGGAATATACTATATCGTTAGTCGGACTAATAGAGTAAACTGTAGCCTAAATAATAGACTATAGTCTGACTAATAATATATAGTCTGACTGAACTTATAGAACCGACTGGCTTATAGAACAGACTCTGATCTGGTTTAAGGAACAGGCTCTGATCTGGCTTTCAGAATAGACTTTGGTCTGAGTTATAGAGCAGAACTTTGGTCTGGCCAGAATATAAAATATATAGTCTAAAAAGAAATGTCGCATTTAGCATATTATAGTCTGACTTATAGAATAAAGTTTGACTGGTAGAATAAAGTATTGTCCCACTAAAAGAACAGACTATAGTCTGACCGATACAATACAGTATAGTCTGATTAATAGAAAAGACTTAAGACTGACTAATAGAATGTACTATGACTGATGATATAGACTATAGTCTGACTAATAGAATATACTAAGTCTGATAGTGGAACAAACTATAGTCTGACAAACAGAAAAACCTGTAGTCTGACTAATACAAAAGAGTATAGTCTGACTGATGGAATATTCTGTCGGATAGAGCACATTATAGTCTGACTAATAGAAACAAATTTTGATTGATGATATAAAGTTTTGGTTGACCTATAGAGACTAAAGGCTGACTAATAGAATATACTCTGACTGATGAAAGAACATACTACAGTCTGATTGGGCAGATTATAGTCTCATAAACATCTATATTAAGTATCATGAAATATGTGCAGTATTACTTTCTGTAAGTCAATTTAACTAAATTTCCCAACATATTGCCAGGTCTCTACTAATTTCTCATAACCCAATTTAATTAAAATTTATTTAAATAATTTTTGCTGAAGTAACTCTCAACTTCAATCAAATTTCACTCCATTAATATAATTGCATTTTATACAAAACTATTTATGATAAAAATTAAAAACTCTCATAATTTATAAAAAAAAAAAAAACTTAAATTTTTCACATGCTCATATTTCTTTAGCAATTTGTTGCTACTTGTGCCACACATAACGACATCATTCATATATTATATGTATGTCAGTCTTACAAAATCCCCTCAGGAGCTGACCACTTCAAATTTACTGCAACTGGAGTTGTAATATGTGTACCTTCAACAACTTCCTTGATAATAAAAATTACAAAAAAGAACTAAATTTATATTTTCTTTCGATTTTAGTTTATTTTTATTATAATTGTTTTCTTCTTCTTCTTTTTATGAATTTAACTAATTTGACCCATTGCTATTATTTATTTGTTGTAAAACATGTAAATCGTTAGGAAAGACATAAGAAAAGAAGAAAAACATTTCATTCATTCATTCATTCATTCATTCATTTACTTTACTAAAGAAATTCTATAGTAAAAAATAGCAGCAGCAGGCAGTAGCAGCATCATTTCAATGGAGTCACATGCTGTTTGCATATGAATCCCTCTTTTCTAAAAAAAAGTTTAAGTGCTATAGTAGTAGTTATAGTCATAGTACCACTAAAATTGGATGCTCCAGTAAACTAACTGCATATAACTCTCTCTATCTCTCTCTATTCATATGATTGAGTAGCATGAATGTATGTATGTGTTTATGTAAGTGTATATGTGTTATTTGTTTAGTGGAGGTTTCCCTCTTAGACTTGATATGATAAATTACTGTAACAAGAGGCTTAAAGTAGTTAGATTTTCTTCTCACATATACATACATATACATGTATATAAACGTATGTATATATGTAAAAGTATATAAAACAATATTAAGTATTTGCAACTAAATTGTTTGTATGTAGAGTAAACAATCTTCATACTCTACTATTTTAGTAAGTACTTCTATTTTATTTTTTTAGTCCTTTTTCTTGTTTTATCTTGTCTGGTTACGATGTTGTTGTTGTTGCTTTTCATATTCCCTTTTGAAATCTTTAGAAATACTTTTGCAAATTTATCATCTCATATGTGAAATAAGGATTACACTCGAGCAAAAATTAAATTTAGACCCAAGAAAATCTACATATTATAGGTTAAAGTCTGATTTATAGCACAGATTATAGTCTGAGTTATAGAACAGACTATAGTCTGGCTAATACAACAGACTCTGGTTTGGTTTATAGAACAGACTCTGTTCTGGTTTATAGAATAGAGCAGACTCTGTTCTGGTTTATAGAACAGAGCAGACTCTGTTCTGGTTTATAGAACAGAGCAGACTCTGTTCTGGTTTATAGAACAGAGCAGACTCTGTTCTGGTTTATAGAACAGAGCAGACTCTGTTCTGGTTTATAGAACAGAGCAGACTCTGTTCTGGTTTATAGAACAGAGCAGACTCTGTTCTGGTTTATAGAACAGAGCAGACTCTGTTCTGGTTTATAGAACAGAGCAGACTCTGTTCTGGTTTATAGAACAGAGCAGACTCTGTTCTGGTTTTATAGAACAGAGCAGACTCTGTTCTGGTTTATAGAACAGAGCAGACTCTGTTCTGGTTTATAGAACAGAGCAGACTCTGTTCTGGTTTATAGAACAGAGCAGACTCTGTTCTGGTTTATAGACAGAGCAGACTCTGTTCTGGTTTATAGAACAGAGCAGACTCTGTTCTGGTTTATAGAACAGAGCAGACTCTGTTCTGGTTTATAGAGCAGACTCTGGGGTTGCTTATAGAACTTTGGTCTGGCCAAAATATAGAACATATAGAAAATAGTCCAGCCAATAGAAGGACTGTGGCCTGCATAACTGAAAGGTTGAATTGAAAGATTACAATCTGATCTGTATGAAGGGAATAATTTGCTCGATAGAATTTCTAGAGTTTTCGTTATTTATTTCTATAATTTTTCCTCGAGTGTTTTTAAATTTAAATTAGTTTCCATGCAGTTTTAAACTCTAAAGCTTTAACAAGCTTCCATGTTGCATTTTTATTTCGTTTTTGTTGTTACGTTTTTTAGATTGACTTTAGGAAGAGATAACGAACCTAGAAATTGTATGATGCTAAAAATGTTCTTTGTATTTGTTTTTGTTTTGTTGTTTTCATTTAGATCGTTTTATATTTCTTAACTCAATTGTTGCATGCAACAAACAAGTCTTGAACAGAGAAAAAAACACGTATTCATTATTTGGAAAATGGGAAACATAAGATGAAATGAATGAATGAAGTACACAGAGGAAATCTTCAAAATAAATATACTTTGGAGCCATATGAATTCCAAGAGTTCTAAGTCACTGACTAAATGACTGATTGACTGACTGACATTAAAGCTACGTAAATATGCTATTCATTTTGTTTACATATTCTTCGGGATTCATATTTCTAAACAAGTCAAAGAATCATGACAATTTCTTTTTTGTCAAACTGAAGTTTGGAGGTTTTAAGTTACGGGACATGTGCTACAAACAGATGCATGTTATCCAATGACCAAAATTATGTAAAGCATTTCAATTTTTAAGCTTTTAATTTTATTTAGGTAATCATGTTAAATCATGTTTATTTATTTCACTTTTTTTAAATTCTTTTCTAAAAATCAATTAAATCTTGAATTCTGCTGATTAAGTTTAAGCTTTTCCATTTAATTTTAATAGAGACATACTAGTTTATTAGCAGCTGTTATTGGTTTAATTTAATTCGTATTGAACTTGGAAGCCCCTAAAAGTAGACTTTATATATTTGTAATACTTTAATCCCTTAAGTAGGCAATAGATTTTAATGTTTTGTTTTTCAATCAAATTAAAGCTTAATGCTTTAAATGGAAAAGAAAAAAACACAACATATACACTTACATAACAATTTGTTTCTCCTCTTGTTTTTGTTGTTGTTGTAATTTTAATGAAATTTGTGTTCAACTGACACAAATAAAGAAAATGTTAATTAATGTCTTTAACACAAATACATACCTGAAAAGAAAATTAAAAAAGATAAAATTAATTAGTTAATTCATAACGGGGTTAAAAAGAAGGGGAGAAATAAATGTTAAAGTTTAAAGTTTTAATTTAAGATAAATTTAGGAGAAGAGAAACTGGATTACAGAGTGAGTGTAATTTAGACAAAAAAGTCACTGTAATCTGAAAGACCAAAGTCATATGTATGACCTGAAAGACTATAGAATAGCTTAAGAAAAGTTTGGCTTATGAGATATAGTCCGGCTTATATGGCTTAAAGAGATATATTCAGCCTTATGAAGAAAAAACTTACAAAGAGACTAAAATGTGAAAGTAAAGTCTGTCTTGCCAAAAGACTAAAACTGGTTTATAAAGAAGGACTAAATTTGGAAAATCAGGAAGAACAAAGTCTGGGTTTCAGAGAAAATCTGGCATGAAATTGATTTAAAATCTAGTAAGCTAAGAAGCCCGACTAAAGGTGATCTATAAGCCAGGCTTGTTAGCTTACAGAAGGAATATAGTCTTGTTATGGAGAAGCTATAATATGACATTAGAACGAATATATTCTGGCTAATAGAAAAGACTACTGTCTGGCCTATATAACTGCAGTCTGACTAATTGAACAGACTATAGTTCTGGCTTGTAGAACGGGACATAGCCTGGCTTATAAAGCAGACTTGGTCTATAGAACGCACTATAAAACAGAATATTGTTCGGCTTATAGAACTTATTAAAACAGACTACAGTTTAAATATTAGTACAGGACTATAGTCAGGCTATAGTACAGACTATAGTCTGGCTTATAGTACAGACTATAGTCTAGCTTTATAGTACAGACTATAGTCTAGCTTATAGTACAGACTATAGTCTGGCTTATAGTACAGACTATAGTCTGGCTTATAGTACAGACTATAGTCTGGCTTATAGTACAGACTATAGTCTGGCTTATAGTACAGACTATAGTCTGGCTTATAGTACAGACTATAGTCTGGCTTATAGTACAGACTATAGTCTGGCTTATAGTACAGACTATAGTCTGGCTTATAGTACAGACTATAGTCTGGCTATAGTACAGACTATAGTCTGCTATAGTCAGACTATAGTCTGGCTTATAGTACGACTATAGTCTGGCTTATAGTACAGACTATAGTCTGGCTTATAGTACAGACTATAGTCTGGCTTATAGTACAGACTATAGTCTGGCTTATAGTACAGGACTATAGTCTGGCTTATAGTACAGACTATAGTCTGGCTTATAGTACAGACTATAGTCTGGCTTATAGTACAGACTATATCTGGCTTATAGTACAGACTATAGTCTGGCTTATAGTACAGACTATAGCTGGCTTATAGTACAGACTATAGTCTGGCTTATAGTACAGACTATAGTCTGGCTTATAGTACAGACTATAGTCTGGCTTATAGTACAGACTATAGTCTGGCTTATAGTACAGACTATAGTCTGGCTTATAGTACAGACTATAGTCTGGGCTTATAGTACAGACTATAGTCTGGCTTATAGTACAGACTATAGTCTGGCTTAGTAACTTAGGCTAAGCAGACTATAGTCTGGCTTATATACAGACTATAGTCTGGCTTATAGTACAGACTATAGTCTGGCTATAGTACAGACTATAGTCTGGCTTATAGTACAGACTATAGTCTGGCTTATAGTACAGACTATAGTCTGGCTTATAGTACAGACTATTAGTCTGCTTATAGTTACAGACTATAGTCTGGCTTATAGTACAGACTATAGTCTGGCTTATAGTACAGACTATAGTCTGGCTTATAGTACAGACTATAGTCTGGCTTATAGTACAGACTATAGTCTGGCTTATAGTACAGACTATAGTCTGGCTTTAGGTAGTACAGACTATAGTCTGGCTTATAGTACCCCCGCAGGGGTATTTCGGAGAGAATAACGGGGAGTAACGCCCCCGCGGACCCTAGTTATGGCAGGATGGAGAGCGTGCCAAAATGGGTACATGTGCTCAGTGAGTCCTGTAACAGGGCGAGCGGATACCGCCCTTACATAGGTATCCCACCACAAGAGTGCCCTCAAGAGAGGTAAGGATTGGAGAGTGACGACTCCGTGGTTTCTTCAGTCGAATGAATAAGATTGGAAAGAAGATAATGAAACCCTGTTGAAAGGCATTAAGTCCAGTACGATCTTAATCATGGTATTTCTGGAAATAATGGTTTGGAAAAGACGCTAAATGGGCTGACGGTTGTGGTATTCTGGGACTTCAGTACGTAGGAGTGAAATTTTACGGAAATGGCTTCCAGGCTAATGCCACAACTGCCTCCGTCCCGTTAAAACTTGGCAGGTCTCAAGGTACGTTCGATAATTGTCGCCGTTAGGTTGGTGGTACAGGTTCGGATGTAATTTTTCCCCGATTAACGCGGATCTGGCTCTGGCTTTGGGTCTCATAAGGACCCCTTGTCAACCCTCGCATGGCCTCACTGCTTGCAAAGATAACCATGGGATCACAACGCGACTGTACAACGATTTGAGATAGCGGCTTTGAGTTGGGACCAATAGAAAAGATAATGAATATCAACCAAAACAATCAAACTGGAGCAGAATCTACAGGTGAAGCAGATAACCCTTTAAATAAAAGTGTGTTTACGGCAAGAACACCGAAACGGAAAACAGAGCAAATAGTAGAAGAAAATTGCAGAAAACTGTCGGCTCTGACGCATTTAGGCGACTTGGAGACCTTATATCTTCCCTGATGGATTTTGTAAAAACGAAGAATAATGTACACCACAGTATTAAGGAGCAAGTTCGAAAAATAAGGGTGACATATAACGAGGCATCCGATGTATTGCAAGAAAAAAAGGAAGATTCCCTTAGGAAACAGGAGCAGGCAACTCAAACGTCACCGGGCGTTTCAAAAAGTAGCTCAATGACTATAAAAAGGACTAGGGACCTCAGTGAGGATATTCCCAGAATGACGCCAAATAAGAGAAAAAAACAATCGACGGAACCAAGGGAGGTACCAATTGATAACAAGGCTTCCGAAATTTCAACACTGCCCGTATGGACGAAAGTTAAAAGCAGAAAGTCGTTACCGAGAAAGAAGAATAGGCCAAATGCATTGATTATTGCAGCGAACGGAGAGTCTACATATGCAGATATTCTCAGGAAGATAAAATCAGACTCAACTCTGAAGGATCTGGGGGAGAGCGTTCAGAGAATTCGTAGAACTCAGAAAGGAGAGTTGATATTAGAGATGAAGAGTACCAGCAATGAACAGACTGGAAAATTCAACGAACTGGTAGGAAAAACTTTAGAAGGGGAAGCCGAAATTCGATCTAAAATTAGCGAGACTCTCATCGAGTGTAGAGATCTGGATGAGATAACAACAGCTAAGGATATATGCATGGCACTAAAGGAGCAGTTTGAAATCACTAACTTGGAGGAAAGTGTGGTGAAAAATATTCGCAAAGCCTATGGAGGTACTCAAATAGCAAAAATTTGTCTACCGGATGCAGTCGCCCGAAAAGTGCTGGAAGTGGAAAATAAAGGTCGGATTGGACAGTATGTAGGGTGCGCGAGCCAGTAGTACTCAAGAAATGTTTTAGGTGTTTGCATATGGACACATAGCCGGAGATTGTAAAAGTGCAGTAGACAGATCAAGACTATGCCGTAGATGTGGTGTAGCGGGTCACATTGCAAGGATTTGCACAGCGAACCCGAAATGTATGTTCTGCGTCGACAACGGGGAGACAGAAATTGAACATATAGCGGGTAGTAGCAAATGTCCGGTATTTAGGAAAGCACTTAGCCTAATAAAAGATGAAGATCATCCAGCTGAATCTGAATCATTGCGCAGCGGCTCAGGACCTACTCAGTCAGACAATTCGTGAAATGGGTATTGACCTGGCAATAATATGCGAACAATATAAGGACTTGGCGACTGGAGTATGGGAAAAGGATACATCGGGAAAAGCGGCAATATGGACATGTGGAAACTATGCTTTTGAGAAATCGATAAAGAATCCCCAAGAGGGTTTCGTAAGAGTTAAGTTGAAGGGAATCTACTTCTACAGTTGCTACATATCACCAAACACCTCGCTGGAGGAGTTTGGAATTTTCGTGGACAAACTGGTTGAGGACGCGTCCGAACATGAGCCTAAAATAATAGGCGGAGATTTTAACGCTTGGTCGATCAACTGGGGATGTAATTCAACTAATACAAGAGGACGACTGCTGATGGAGGCATTTTCGAGACTAGACATGGTATTGGGTAACACGGGAGAATCCCAAACCTTTCGAAGGGGCGAAACTGGATCGATAGTCGATTTAACCTTTATGAGTCCAATACTTTCGAAGGGTCATAGATGGTACGTTAGTGATCATTATACGCACAGCGACCATCAGGCAATCATACTCACGGTGGAATATGGGATACAATTGAAGAACTTTAGAGGAATACTTCGGACAAATGGATGGGCGCAGAACAAGATTGACCTGAGGTATTCCTGCAAGAATTTGTAGAACGGATAAGGCTGATAACTGCAACTCTGGATAAGGTCGCATATATTACAGATACGTTAAAAAAGGCATGTGACGCTTCCATGCCAAGAAGGATTCGATCGGATAAAAGGAAACCGAACTACTGGTGGAACCCGGAAATAGCAACACTTCGAAGGGAATGTCTAAAAGCAAGACGGATTTTTCAAAGGAGAATAACGGTATCAGAAGCAAACGTTTTCCGAGAAGCATATCATCGGGCTAGACGCAACCTCCAGAAAGCAATAAAGATGAGCAAGAGGGAGAGTTTTAAGAAATTATGTAGAGAGATCGATCAGAATCCATGGGGAGATGCATATCGCGTGGTAATGTCACGTCTAAGGGCCAATGGTCACCACATCTAACGTGCCCAAGACTCCTCAGAAGAATAGTGGAGACCTTATTTCCAAAAAGGATGACACATCGAGAAATCATAGCGCTTAATGGAGAGTTCATAGAGGAAGTTTCAGCGGATGAGATATTGCAGATTTGTCCCAAAATAAGCGATAAAAGCTCCAGGTATGGACGACGTGCCAAATAAGGCACTTAAGATGGCGTTAAAGAAAAAACCAGAAATATTTGCCGAAGTGTTCAATGACTGCCTAAGGAGAGGTCTATTCCCGAAGATTTGGAAGAAACAAAAATTAGTCCTGCTACCAAAACCCGGGAAAACAATTGGAGAGCCATATCTGCTATAGATACCTATTTGCTTATATACAATTAGGGAAAGTTTTGGAGAGACATATAAAGAATAGCGATGCAGACAATGGTCTATAGAGAGGCAATAGAGGAAGAAAGAATAGATCGCTTATGCAGACATGTTGTTAGAATGACAGAGGCAATAAGAAGGCAGCAGATATACTGGCGATAGTAGACTTTACTTATAAAGACTATAGTTGGTTATAGTACAGACTATAGTCTGGCTTATAGTACAGACTATAGTCTGGCTTATAGTACAGACTATAGTCTGGCTTATAGTACAGACTATAGTCTGGCTTATAGTACAGACTATAGTCTGGCTTATAGTACAGACTATAGTCTGGCTTATAGTACAGACTATAGTCTGGCTTATAGTACAGACTATAGTCTGGCTTATAGTACAGACTATAGTCTGGCTTATTAGTACAGACTATAGTCTTGGCTTATAGTACAGACGATAGTCTGGCTTTATAGTACAGACATAAGTCTGGCTTATAGTACAGACTATAGTCTGGCTTATAGTTACAGACTATAGTCTGGCTTATAGTACAAGACTATAGTCTGCGTTTATAGTTACAGACTATAGTCTGGCTTATAGTACAGACTATAGTCTGGCTTATAGTACAGACATAATAGTCTGGCTATAGTACAGACTATAGTCTAGGGCTTATAGTACAGACTATAGTCTCGGCTTATAGTACAGACTAAGTCTGGCTTATAGACAGACTATAGTCTGGCGTTATAGTACAGACTATAGTCTGGCCTTTATAGTACTAGACTTATAGTCTGGCTTATAGTACAGACTATAGTCTGGTTTATAGTACAGACTTAGTCTGGCTTATAGTACAGACTATAGGCTGGCTTATAGTACAGAGACTATAGTCTGGCTTATAGTACAGACTATAGTCTGGCTTTTATAGTCACAAGACTATAGTCTGGCTTATAGTACAAGACATTAGTTCTGGCTTATAGTACAGGACATAGTCTGGCTTATAGTACAGACTATAGTCTGGCCTATAGTACAGACTATAGTCTGGCTTATAGTACAGACTATAGTCTGGCTTATAGTACAGACTATAGTCTGGCTTTAGTACAGACTATAGTCTGGCTTATAGTACAGACTATAGTTCTGGCTTATAGTACAGACTATAGTCTGGCTTATAGTACAGACTATAGTCTGGCTTATAGTACAGACTATAGTCTGGCTTATAGTACAGACTATAGTCTGGCTTATAGTACAGACTATAGTCTGGCTTATAGTACAGACTATAGTCTGGCTTATAGTACAGACTATAGTCTGGCTTATAGTACAGACTATAGTGGCTTAAGTAAGACTATAGTCTGGCTTATAGTACAGACTATAGTCTGGCTTATAGTACAGACTATTAGTCTGGCTTAAGTACAGACTATAGTCTGGCTTATAGTACAGACTATAGTCTGGCTTATAGTACAGACTATAGTCTGGCTTATAGTACAGACTATAGTCTGGCTTATAGTACAGACTATAGTCTGGCTTATAGTACAGACTATAGTCTGGCTTATAGTACAGACTATAGTCTGGCTTATAGTACAGACTATAGTCTGGCTTATAGTACAGACTATAGTCTGGCTTATAGTACAGACTATAGTCTGGCTTATAGCACAGACTATAGTCTGGCTATAGTACAGACTATAGTCTGGCTTATAGTACAGACTATAGTCTGGCTTATAGTACAGACTATAGTCTGGGCTTATAGTACAGACTATAGTCTGGCTTTATAGTACAGACTATAGTCTGGCTTATAGCACAGACTATAGTCTGGCTTATAGTACAGACTATAGTCTGGCTTATAGTACAGACTAGGCTATAGTACAGTAGTCTGGCTTAATAGTACAGACTATAGTCTGGCTTATAGTACAGACTATAGTCTGGCTTATAGTACAGACTATAGTCTGGCTTATAGTACAGACTATAGTCTGGGCTTATAGTACAGACTAGTAGTCTGGCTTATAGTACAGACTATAGTCTGGCTTATAGTACAGACTATAGTCTGGCTTATAGTACAGACTATAGTCTGGCTTATAGTACAGACTATAGTCTGGCTTATAGTACAGACTATAGTCTGGCTTATAGTACAGACTATAGTCTGGCTTATAGTACAGACTATAGTCTGGCTTATAGTACAGACTATAGTCTGGCTTATAGTACAGACTATAGTCTGGCTTATAGTACAGACTATAGTCTGGCTTATAGTACAGACTATAGTCTGGCTTATAGTACAGACTATAGTCTGGCTTATAGTACAGACTATAGTCTGGCTTATAGTACAGACTATAGTCTGGCTTATAGTACAGACTATAGTCTGGCTTATAGTACAGACTATAGTCTGGCTTATAGTACAGACTATAGTCTGGCTTATAGTACAGACTATAGTCTGGCTTATAGTACAGACTATAGTCTGGCTTATAGTACAGACTATAGTCTGGCTTATAGTACAGACTATAGTCTGGCTTATAGTACAGACTATAGTCTGGCTTATAGTACAGACTATAGTCTGGCTTATAGTACCAGACTATAGTCTGTAGATAGACTACATAGAGAGGTTATTGTATAGTCTTTAGGGAGACAGCAGCGTGTTTTAGTCTACAAGGAAGCCAGAGTCTGACTATGGAGTAATTTTAGTCTGTCCTATATGAAGACTTTTCTATGTATAATATAGGAACTATAGTGGTCTATAGTGATTCTATTTTCTTTTTGGTCTATAAATATACCATATTTTTAGCATATCTTTTGACTATAATATAATAACAATAAATTATTGTTTTTTTCTTTTTAAATTCATTAAGTTGTTGACATATTTAAATTAGTTTTGCTACTAAATGTTTCCGCTCTAAGTGATTCATGCTATTAACTAATAAATTTTAAAATAAATAAAATTTATAATTTATCTATAAAATCCTTTCTAAAACAAAAACAAAAACAAAAACAAAAATAATAAATAATAAATAATTTAAAAAAAAACACACGAAAACACAAAAAAAAATATTTTAAAATTTAAAAAACCACGTCAATAGGCGAAGGCTTATCTATTTATCTCTCATTCTGTTTAATCTTAATCAAAAACAACTAAAAATATTATTTTAGCATAAATTTGTATTAATTTTTTTTTGCCATAAAAAAAACTTAACACGAGAACTATTTTTTCACCTCCTGATTGTTTTTGTAGTCTTTTGAAATAAAATTTAAAAAAAAATATCATAAATAATATAAATCTGAAAGAAAGAAATATTTGTAGTCTTGTTAGTTATTTATGTTAAATCTTCATATTTGTTGTTGTTGTTTTTTTTTAATAAAAAATAAAACATATTTTAACCTTCAAGTGAAGAGCGGAAAAAAGAAGAAAATGAATCTGGTGTTTTTTTATACCCTCCACCACCACAGGTGGTGAAGGAGGTATATTAATTTTGTCAATTCATGTGTAATGCTTAGAATGAATCATCTAAGACCATAACCATATAACAAATCAATATCTGAGTCGATTTAGCTATGTTCGCCCCTCTCTCCAACTGTCTGCCTGTAGTTGGTACGCTTATATCCGCAATAATTGACAAAGCCCCAATAAAATTTGGCCTTAGTATTTGCTATAGTTCTGAGAAGTTTTCTAATTCAAATCAGCAAAATTGGTTCAGTATATTAAAAGATATTGAGCGATATCTGATCCAACCTCTAAATTCAAGCAAAGAACTTTCGTGAAACTATAAATTAAGAGTCCATAAAGTAGAACAAACAATTTGTCATAATATAAAGCCATGAATATGTGCCTTATTACCATTCCAAAAATTATTAAAATCGGTTCAGTAAAAGAAAAGTTATAGCCAAAAATATAAATAATTTTATAACTGATTTAGAGTTCTTGTGATATTAAAAACAAACTGTTATACATACAATAAACGTTTGTGAGTGTGTATGTAAGTGAGCATGTACGTACAATTTGTATGTACGAAATATAATTTATTTATTTCACAGGCATTTGTGTTGGAGGGTATTGAAGATTCGGCATAGCCGAATATAGTTTTTTCTTTTGTAGTTTTTTTTTTCATTACAAAAGAAATAAAACAAAATATTATTATAAATTTGTTTTTTTTTGTGCTTTGTATTGTTGTAGTTTTCTTTTTGTTTGTTTTTGTTATTTATGATTTATAATTATTTTTTTCCTTTGTCGATGTTATAAAGTGGGCGGGGGAATTGAAAAGAAAATGAGATTTGTGTCATAAATATGAAAAAACAAATGAACAAATTAAAAGAAACAACAACTCAATGAGAAGATATTACGAAAGGGGAAGAGTCAATATTTGGAGTTAAGACTATGCACTGTCTAAAGAATTGACTATAGTCCATACTTCTGCTTTCCTAGAACTGTCTAGACTTTAATCTTCCTACTGAAATAGAAACGAAGTAGAACTGAACCCACTTTCATATTTCTGTAGTCCAGGCTATAGTCTTCTCCTACCAGCAGACTACAGTTTTTGCATATTTTAGATTATAATCTTTTTTACATTTCAAACTTTTGTCTTTTAAGTGTCTATAGCATAACATACATATTTTCTATGGTGTAGTCTCTCAGATTCTAGTTTCAAATAGTTCAAATAATAGTCTTTCTAAACCTCAATATATATTCTGCCGATAGTTCGGTTTCTTCATAAACCAGACTACAGTATTTCTATAGTCTATGCTTTTTTACTTTCTTCTAAATCAAATTATAGTTTCCTTATAGTTTGGTGTAGAATTGAGTATTGTATAGTCTATGAAAGCTTTTGCATAGACTATAGTCTTCTTTCTTCTTCTTTTCTCCTTTTTTTAATACATTAAAAATATGAAAGCAAAAAAATATTTAAAATTTATTCAAACACTTTTAAAAAAAACACTCCAAATTACAGTTTTGTTATCACTAAAACTTAAAACTCAAGTGTTTCCCTCTTTTATATGCCACTTTAATTAACTTTCAATATGCTCTTCCCCCTTTCAGGTTTTAATAAAATAATTAACTGATAACTTTTTTCAATTTTCTCTCTTTAATCATAAATTTTCATTAAATTAAAAAAAAATAATAATTTTTTTGGAAGATTTCTTGGTGGCTTAAAAAAAAGCTATAAAATTGTTGACCTTTTGTCCAAAAAATTTTTTTATAAAATTTTAATAAAATTTTTAATTGAAATGCGCGTCTATCTGTGTTGTAATTCCCAAGAGTTGGGCAGCGAACTTTGTAAGAGATAAACATTTTTTGGTGGGAGATAAGAATAGAACTGAATTGGAACAGAAATAGAACGGAACAAGAACAAAACTAAAACTAACTAAAACAGAACAGGAACTGAACTAGAAAAGAACTAGAACTGAACTAAAAACTGAACTAAATTCAGATCTAGAATCAGAACTAGAATCTGAAATAGAATCGGAATTAAAATCTGATCTAGAACTGTATTTAAGCTGAACTATAATCTGAACTAGAACTTCTAACTAGAATCAGGACTAAAACCAGAAGTATAATCTGAATCTGATCTAGAATCATAACTACATTCGGAACTAGAATCTGAACTAATTCGGAAATAGAATTTGAACTAAAACTGAGTTAGCATCAGAACAAAAACCAGGATAAAGACTCAATCTGAATTCGAATCGGAATTGAAATCTGATCTAGAACTTGACTATAACTGAAGTGGAATCAACCAAGAATTCGAATTCTTTCTGAATCTGAAATAGAATTTGGACTAGAATCAAAACTAGAATCTGAATTTAAATTGAACAAGAATCGGAATTAAAATCCGAACTAGAACTGAACTAAAACTGAACTTTAATCTGAAGTAAAATCAAAACTAGAATTAAAGTGGAATTGGAACTAAAATTATAATTAGAATGGGAACTAAAATTAGATTTAGTATCTGAACTAAAATCTGAACTAGAGTCTTAAATAGAATCTGAATCAAAATTAAAATTGAACTAGAATCGGAACTTAAATCCGTAATAGAATTGGACCTTAACTGAACTATAATTGATCTTAAAGCTGAACTAGAATTAGAAATAATAATTGAACTTGAACTGGAACTAGAATCTAAAATAGAACTGAATCAGAATATTAGACAAGTCTAGTCTTTTTAGCTTTCTGACTATAGCTATTTTATAGGTCTTATTATAGCAAGACTATAACTTTTCTCCCAGGTAGACTATAATCTTTCTGTGGGTTAGTATTATAGCAGTGCTATATAGACCGATTATAACAGACTTAAACCTATTTATCCTTCGGGTCATAGTCAGACTATAATATATTTTTTATTAATCAATATTTAGTCATTCGTTTATTATAACACGATTGTTTTTTTTCTAGTCTCCATTTTTAGTCTTTTGAAAATCTTGTACGATCTTTGCTGATTGATAAAATCAAGTAGTGAAAGAAAATTAAATGAAAATAATAGACTATTTTTACAAAACACGTGTTCTTAGCAAGATTTCAACTATTTTTAGTTTAGTTTATGGGTCACAATATATAAATTTCTTGCCAAATATGCTTTTTAGCAAATTTTATTGCTAAAAGTGTTATTTCCTTGTTGTATGTATTTGAATTTTATATTTGTATTGGTATTTGTATTGATATTTGTGTACACATACATATTTATTATTGTTATTAACCATTTAAGCAAAAATGAGCGTCAAAATGTCTGCCATAATAATTTTTTATTTCGTTTCATTTTATTTCTTTTGTATTTTTTTATTATTTTTTTGGTATGAAAAACTGGTAGAATTAAAATAATTTTGCAAAAATAGAAAAAAAAACTAAATTCACATGCCAAAAACTACAACAAAAGCTACAAAATACGAGGGGGTTGTTAGAGCAAACAAAAAAGGGGTTTAGCAAGTTTTTTTCTTCTTCGAAATTTACATAAAAAGACAAAAATTTTCAGATTAAAATGAATGATGAATAAATGAATTTTGCTTTGAAAGAAATATAAATTATATGAAATATATTATTTTGAAAAAAAGACTATATTTATTATATATTTTTACAAAATAAATTTGAAAACAAATAAGACTGCTATATTCGGCTGTGCCGATTCTTGAATACGCTCCACTATGCAAAAATTAGCATGAGTTGAAGATGTTACGCCAAAAACTTATTCATTCATCAGCTTAAACGCCGGTAACTAAAAAAGGTCTTTATAAAAACTGCAGTGAAATATGGTAACACATTCTTCAAATTGCCTATAAATATTGGTATCGAGCTATATAGATTTTAATAGCGGATTTTAATAAAAACAATTAAAGTGGAGGCAAAAATTCTGCTATATAAAGGACAATATTCAAGAAATTAGTTACACAGATTAAAAACAACTATTTAGTTGTCTCTATTGCGATGGAATTGGTTCGTGTTTTAGGACCTTGTAAGCCTAAATGGCTCTCCCGGGAATAGGGATTGTAAAGGTGTAACAAGCAAATCTGGCTCGATAATTGTCGAACTAGTTTTATATGTTAAAGACAATTTTTAAGAAATGTATCAAATTTTAAACTCTTTTCTGGAAAGGATCATTATATGGGAGCTTTAGCAATATATGAACCAATATTGGTCAAATGAACAACTTATACTCATGACAGTTACAAAGTTAGAAAAATAATTCTTGCGAATTTCTTCTTATTTTATAGTTTTATAAGCTCAAAACCGATTTCTGGGAGGGGGCGTTGTATCGGAGCTTTAGCAAAATATGGACCGACATTACTAAAATTAATAACATATATTCAAGATGGTTAGAAAATCAACTGTACCAGATTACAAAACAATTGGTTCCTAAGTTAAAAATCTTATTCCGGAAAGGGGCTTTATATAGGAGCTAGATCAAATACTGACCCCAGCACAATCTAATTTCTTTGAGTTTTTTATTGTAATAAAATTTAAAATAAAAATAAAATCTCAGAAAATTAGGTTAAAAATGATGACCCATATAGTACACAGATTTTGGAGTGTATCAAAATTTTGCATAATTCATTATATAACTTTATTTTCCATTGATCCAATTTTGATGATTTGTAGGATGATAAAGAATATAAAACTGTGTGTAATAGTTAAATTTGAAATGGGTTTTTTTTTGTTGAAAATATTTGAAAAGTTTTTGTTTTCTGCATTTTAAGGTTGTCTCAGATATCGTTCTATAACCTTTTCGCAAATGAACCGATATAGCTGGTTTTAAAAACGGAAAATGCTTGGAACAATAACAAATTTTAATGAATACGAATAATTATTCTTGGCGTCAGAATGAATAAAGCTAAATCGTGTCGGAATATGGGATCTGAAATGATTCCTCTTTGGCGTTACACATGCGATTGAGTGTTTAATATTTCTCTTTTTATCAAAAGCTACAGAAATTCTTTAGGAAATTAAAATTTCAATTTAATACAAAAAATCTGTCTTTAAAGTGTTTTTTTTTCTAATTTAATTCAAATTCAGTGTAATAAATTAAATGGAAATGACAAATAAATTTTTTTCCAATTAATTTCAGCTTTCAAATTAAATTAATTTAAAAGTTAAAAATAAATAATTAAAGAAAAAAAAACTTTATTTATTAAAAATGACATAAAATTTTATTAAAAACACACTAAATATAGTCATATTTTATATATCTTACGAAGAGACTCACTCTCACACACTTCAATATTTATGAAAAATGATCGTTTGCTTTGGACTCGGGCAACTGCATCATAAAATTGCATCATTTTCGATTTGTTTTTATTGTTTATCTGTCGTTTTTTTTTGTTCATAATAAACAATTTGTTAGCGTTTTACGTTTTTTGTTGTAATAAAAATAGCAACAACAACAACAGCAACAAATCGTTTTTGGTCACATGTGTTTGATGCCAATTTTTATATTCTATCAAATGCGTGCCAGACAAACAGACAGACGATCTTAAAATTGCATCAAAATTCTATACGAAAAAAAAATAGAAAAAATAGCAAAAGATTGAAATACTCACACCATATTCAGTTTCACAGCACACATACATACATGCAAGTATGTATGTGTGTGTGTGGGTATTTTACACTAATACCAATAGTTTGTTGCATTAGTAAAAATAATAAAAATTCTAATAAAACATTTTAAAGCCAAATGGATTTTTGTTGCAAAATAAAAAAAAAAAACTATAAAAATAGTTTTACAAAAAGAGAAGCAAAAAGAAAACTGAACTTGAAATGAACCAGAACTGCAGTAAGAAGTAAACTGAGAAGTGAATTAAGAAGTGAACGCGAACTGAACTAGAATTTAAATTAGAATCTAAACTAGAACTGAATTATAACTGAACTAAAACTGAAATAAACTAGAACTGAACAAAGAATTGCAGTAAGAAGTGAACTGAGACTGGTACTAAGAACTGAACTAGAACTGCAACTAAACTGTAACTAAATTATAATTGAACTACAACTGATCTGCAACAAAACTAGAATTTGAACTACAACTAAAGTACATATGAACTACAATTAATTTATAGTCCGAACTATAGAAAAAATAGTCTGGACTATAGAGAAACTATAGTCTATAGAAAAACTATAGTCTGGACTATAGAAAAACTATAGTCTGGACTATAGAATAACTATAGTCTGGACTATAGAAAAACTATAGTGTAGACTATAGAAAAACTATAGTCTAGACTATAGAAAAACTATAGTCTAGACTATAGAAAAACTATAGTCTAGACTATAGAAAAACTATAGTCTAGACTATAGAAATGCTATAGACTAGACTATAGAAATGCTATAGACTAGACTATAGAAATGCTATAGTCTAGACTATAGAAAAACTATAGTCTAGACTATAGAAAAACTATAGTCTAGACTATAGAAAAACTATAGTCTAGACTATAGAAAAACTATAGTCTAGACTATAGAAAAGCTATAGTCTAGACTATAGAAAAACTATAGTCTAGACTATAGAAAAACTATAGTCTAGACTATAGAAAAACTATAGTCTAGACTATAGAAAAACTATAGTCTAGACTATAGAAAAACTATAGTCTAGACTATAGAAAAACTATAGTCTAGACTATAGAAAAACTATAGTCTAGACTATAGAAAAACTATAGTCTAGACTATAGAAAAACTATAGTCTAGACTATAGAAAAACTATAGTCTAGACTATAGAAAAACTATAGTCTAGACTATAGAAAAACTATAGTCTAGACTATAGAAAAACTATAGTCTAGACTATAGAAAAACTATAGTCTAGACTATAGAAAAACTATAGTCTAGACTATAGAAAAACTATAGTCTAGACTATAGAAAAACTATAGTCTAGACACATTATGTAGTTAACAGTTATTTTAACACTTCTTCCATAAAACCCCCTGTTAGGCCGTAAATTAAAAAAAAATTAAACACAAGATTTATGCGGAAATATTAAAAGCATTTTTGTTATATTTTGGTGATTTGAAATAAAATAAACATGAAATAGTTAAAATAGCAAAAACTATATGAAAACAAATTATAGTTTTTTTGGCAGCAGCATTAAAACAACTAAAATAAAATTAAAAAAAAAGAATTTTCGAAATCAGAAAAAAACGATTAAAGAAATTAAAATAAAAAAATCTGAGTCATAAAACAACAACAATTTTTTAATTAAGTTTTTTTTTTTATAACTTTCAAGAAAGGTGAAGATGACATAATTTCTTAAAAAAAAAATTGGGTGGGACTTCTGAAAGATTAGTTGGGAATCGAATATTTATTCAGAAAAGAAATTATGAATGAGAATGAAAATATTTATCTTATGAATATTTTCAATTCTTTTTTTAAAGTTCTTTCGAAAATATTTCAAAATAAAATTCATTTCAAATGAGTCACTTTTTTGTTTTTCTTTTGGTGAAACGTAAAAATTTTGATGTGATTTCATCAAATTTGCAATTTTCGCTATTTTGGTGGTTGTTGTTGTTGGTGTTGTTGTTTCCCTGAAAAACATTCTTCAATTTTAATACCTTTCAATAAAAATTGTTTGCATTTCTTTCTGGTGTTTGTCGATATTTTGTGTGAGTGAAATTTTTCATCTTCTTCTGTCACTATTTCACTCTTGATGCCAAGAAAATAAAAATTATAGAAGATCTCGTGATTATCAACGCCTCTCGCTATCGGTATTAAACAAGAAAAAAAAACAACAATCACACATTTCTACATATTACGCCAGTCAATTCGGTCAAACGGTCTTTGACTTTTTCACAGTGAAGTGAAAAATATTCTAGTCTTCTTCTTCTTTTTGCCTCTTCTTTTATTTTTATTTCATTTCTTTTTTTCTCATCATTTATTTGGCAAAGAAAACTACAGATTTTGATGTGTTAAAAAACTGAAGAAATCCAAACAGAATCGAGAGAAAAAAATTAATAAAACAAATAAAAACTGTAAAATTTTTGAATTTATAAACAAAATAAATATTTTTTTTTTGTATTTTTAGCTGTTTTCGTGTTTTTGCTTGTTTGGCAAAAAATATTTATATTTGACTCATTATATGTCGGTTTGAAACGGATATGACATAAATTATTTTTATGCCCACCACCAACACAAGTGGTGAAGAGGGTATCTTAACTTTGTCACTCTGTGTGTAACGCTAAGGAGGAATCAGTTCAGATTCCATTCCCTGCTTGAGCGTGCCACAGCTCACATCCACAATAATTTATATAGAGCTCAATGAAATTTGGCCTGAGTCCTTCGAACAACAAAATCGATTAAGTATATTAAAAGATATAAACCGATATCTAAAGCAACCTCTATGTTCAAGCTAAAAATGTTCGCAAAATTGTTAATTATAAATTTTACCATAATATTTAGTTATATGACCCTCGTTACTATTCCAACAATAAAAATCGTTTCAGTAGAAATGATTCCAACAAGTTATAGCAAGTTATATATTGTATGCCTTTGTAAGTGTATGTGTTAGTGTATATGTACGAAACATTAAGTTTTTACTTCACACACATTTGTAGTAGAGAGTATTGAAGATTCAGCATAGTCGAATATATAATTTTCACTTATTGATGATTCTTTCTTTAGCAGATCCTCTACAAAAGATAGCTATTGTTTGGGCTCTAGGACTGTAGGCCTTCTATAGTCATGAAAATAGTTTTTCTATAATTCAGTGTAAAAGATTTCTAAGCTCAGACTATCATTTTTCTATAGTTTTACTATAGTCTCGACTAAGTCTATAGTTCTATAGTCTAGGCTATAGGTTTCCTAAGTCTATAGGTTTTCTATAGTTTAAACTACAGTTTTGTTTAGTCTAAAAAAAGATTTTCTTTAATCTGGATTTCTATATTCCAGATTATAGGACTATACTTTTTCTATAATCCAGACAATAGTTATTTTATGGTTCAAACTACAGTGTATCTATAGTCCAGACTAAATATTTTTTATAGTTTAAAGTATAAAATTTTCATATAAGTTTTTCTATAGTAAAAAAGATAATTGAAAACCCAGACTATAATTTTAATATAGTCCAAATTATAGATCTCTTTTCTTTAGCATATTTAGTGTTTCTGAAGTGTAGACTAAACATCTCTTATTGAACACTTTGTGATATGAACTTCTGTTCTAATGCAGATCTGATTCAGTTCTAAATTAATTGTATTTCAGTTCTAATTCAGTTTAGGTTAAGATTTTGACTTTAATTGTTCTGATTCAGTACTACTTCAGTTCTAATTCAGTTCTAGTTTAGTTCTAGTTCAGTTCTAGTGCAGATTTTAGTTCAGATTTTAGTTCGAATGTTAGTTCAGATTGTACTTCAGATTCTAGTTCAGTTTGTAGATCAAACTTTAGTTCAGAGTTTAGTTCGTATTTTAATTCATATTTAAGTTAAAGTTTTAGTAACTGAACTAAAAAGTGCTGATCTAGTTCAGTTTTTAGTTCAGATCCTAGTTAAAATGCAAGTTCAGATTTTAGTTTAAAATTCTGGTTTCTTTCTAGTATAATTTTACTTCTGTTTAATTTTTGTTGCAGTTTAGATTCCGGTTCCATTTCTAGTTCAGAGTCCAGTTCAGATTCTAGTCAAAATCTAGTTTTATTTTAATACAGTTCTAATTCAATTTGTAGTTCAGATTATAATTCAGATTCCAGTTTAGATTCCAGTTCGAATTCTAGTTCAGACGGTATTTAAGTTTTTGGTTCAGATTGTAGTCTGGATTCCAATTCAGATTCTATTTCAGCTTGTAGATCAAACTTTAGTTCAGAGTTTAGTTCGTATTTTAATTCATATTTGAGTAAAAGTTTTAGTTCAGTTATAGTGCTGATCTAGTTCAGTTTTTAGTTCAGATCCTAGTTAAGATGCAAGTTCAGATTTTAGTTGAAATTCTAGTTTCTTTCTAGTATAATTTTACTTCTGTTTAATTTTTGTTTCAGTTCAGATTTCGGTTCCGTTAAAGTTCCATTTCTAGTTCAGAGTCCAGTCAAAATCTAGTTCTATTTTAATACAGTTATAATTCAATTTGTAGTTCAGATTATAGTTAAGATTCCAGTTCGAATTCTAGTTTAGACGTAATTCATTTTTTGGTTCAGATTGTAGTCTGGATTCCAATTCAGATTCTAGTTTAGTTTTAGTTCACATTTATAGTGTGATTTGAATTCGTTTTTGTTCTTGAAATTTATATTTTTTGTTTGCTAAAACATGCGAAATTTTAATTTAGCATTTAAACAATTTCAAACGTCTAAATCTTTAATAGTAAATAACGAAAATTTAATTTATTTACAACAAAATTTAAAAAGAAATTTTTCCCCATCAAAATATTATTCGACTTATGTTTTTCGTAAGAAATTTTTTTTAAATAAATTTCTTCTGAATAAATGAATTTTAAAGAGAAATTTCTTAAATTAAGCATAAACCGGGAAGTCTGAAAATTTGTGAACGATAAAGAGATTAAAGTTTATTATTATATTTTGCAAACATCTGGCAACCTTTTGGCAACAGCTGTTTTTTTTAATGTAAAAAAAAAAATTGTCAACATCAAATAATTCATTGATTAAATGTAACCTGTTTTTGTTCTCAGTAAAATAAATCTAATATTTTTTGTTATAAATTTCAATAAATAAAATATAAAATAAAATATAATAATTAATTACAGTCATTAATTAACGAGTGTTAAATATTTTAATTGCGTTTTATTGGAATTATAATAAAAACAGAAAGAATGGCTAGTAAAAATGATATATTCGGCTATGCCGATTCTTTAATACCCTTCACCAAAAATACGTGTGAAGTAAATACATTATGTTTCGTACATACACATTCACATATACACTCACAAACGTATACAATAAATGAAAGTTTTTCTTAATTATAACACAGGAACTCTTAATTAGTCAAAAAATTAGTTATATTTTTTGCTATAACTTTTTTCTACTGAACCGATTTTGATGGAATGTTAATGAAGTACATGCAGCTGAATATTATGACAAAATTTCGGATAATTTTACGAAATGATGTTTTGCTTCAACTCAGATATCGATCGGTCTATATCTCTTAAAATACTGAACCAAATTTTCTGGTTTTAAATGGGAAATATCTCAGGGCTGCAGTCCAAATTTCATTGATCTCTGTCAATTATTGGGAATGTGAGCGTGTCTTCAACAAACAGTCAGACGGACAGACAAGCAGACGAATATTATTCCTTCTTAGCGTTACACAAGGAATGATAAAATTAATATACCATCTTCACTACTTGTGGTGGTGGAGGGTATAAAAATAATTGAATTTATGATGGAGTCATGCATTAACAAATGTGACAATCAAAAGTTTTATAAAAATTATTTTTTGACGTAAAACTCAGAAAACGAACAATAAGGGCATAAATGCGTGATTCTTGAATTGTTCATAAATATAAATAAATTAAGTTTAAATAAAAACTCTATAAATTTGATTTTTGCATGTTTTTTTCTAGAAAATAAAAACTTTTGTTCTTGACATAAATTATAAACAATTTTGAATGTTTTGTGGAATAAAAAACTTTAATTTCTTGTCTGCTGCAAATAAATAATTCATTTTGCAGATAAACAATTTAAAAATTTGTTAATAAACAAATTTAATTATTTACCAAAATTAACCCCTTTAATTATGCAACATTTTACAAATTCCCTCAAAACCCTAAAAGTATGCTATTTTCTTGCTTCCCCAAATAAATTATTATGTTTCACAAGACCAACTCAACCTCAAAAAAGGAAACCGAAATAAAAACTAAAACAAACATTTTAAGAAGGCGTATCATACCTTTAAAATCTCTACAAAAAAATATATCGAAATGTCTGCTAAAATTCTAAAGAAAGACAACAAAAACATCCCATAAAAATATACTGCCAAATGGCCGGGTCAATATTATCCTCAAATTACCCTTCTTCATAAACACAACAATGAACGACCTACAACTACAATAACAATAGCTGTAATAAAAACCCAAATAACACCAACAACAAGAAGAATAACAAAAACTATAGATATGCTATAGTTTCTTATTTAATACAACCCTAAAATTATAGAGCAAATTTATACCAGAACATGATCAATGTGGCAGCAAAGCGCTAGAGAGGGAGGGGGAGGCAAATTAAAAGCTATAGAAAAGAAGAAAAACAATTTTTATATTTGCTGTCATTGTTGTTGTTTGTTAGAGACTACAATGGTTGTGGTTTGGCGTTGTAAAAGGGACAGACTATATGGCAAATATAATAGCAATAACAACAAAGATGACTAAAATATGAATGAATGATTTTTGGAAAATATAACGAAAATTTACACGTGCTTAGCGAATATTTCATAGTTTTCTATTTCCTTAAATGTGAAAGAGCAAAACCCAACAAACGATTTGGACTAAACTACAGACTAAGCAATAATCTAAACTATAAACTAAAGTTCAGACTAGATTTAAAATTTAGTCTTAATAAAAGTCAGTTCAAATTTAGTTCTAATTCTGTTCAAGGTCTGATTCTAGCTCAATTTAAGTTCAGAATTTTTTTCAGTTCTAGTTCTATTTCAGTTCTAGTTCAGTTCTAATTCAATTCTAGCTTAGTTCTAATTCAGTTCTAGTTCTTCTTTAGTTCTAGTTCAGTTCTAGTTTCAGTTCTAGTTTCAGTTCTATTTCAGTTCTAGTTCTTCTTTAGTTCTAGTTCAGTTCTAGTTTAGTTCTAGTTCAGTTCTAATTCAGTTCTAGTTCTTCTTTAGTTCTAGTTCAGTTCTAGTTCAGTTCTAGTTTCAGTTCTAGTTCTTCTTTAGTTCTAGTTCAGTTCTAGTTTCAGTTCTAGTTCTTATTTAGTTCTAGTTCAGTTCTAGTTTAGTTCTAGTTCAGTTCTAATTCAGTTCTAGTTCTTCTTTAGTTCCAGTTCAGTTCTAGTTTAATTCTATTTTAGTTGTAGTTTAGTTCTATTTCAGTTCTAGTTCTCTTTCAGTTCTAGTTCAGTTCTAGTTCTTCTTTAGTTCTCGTTTAATTCTAGTTTAGTTGTAGTTTAGTTCTATTTCAGTTCTAGTTCTCTTTCAGTTCTAGTTCAGTTCTAGTTCTTCTTTAGTTCTCGTTTAATTCTAGTTTAGTTGTAGTTTAGTTCTATTTCAGTTCTAGTTCTCTTTCAGTTCTAGTTCTTCTTTAGTTCTAGTTCAGTTCTAGTTTAGTTGTAGTTTAGTTCTAGATCAGTTCTCGTTTAATTCCAGTTTAGTTGTAGTTTAGTTCTAGATCAGTTCTCGTTTAATTCCAGTTTAGTTGTAGTTTAGTTCTAATTTAGTTGTAGTTTAGTTCTAGATCTTCTTTAGTTCTAGTTTAATTCTAGTTTAGTTGTAGTTTAGTTCTATTTCAGTTCTAGTTCTCTTTCAGTTCTAATTCTTCTTTAGTTCTCGTTTAATTCTAGTTTAGTTGTATTTTAGTTCAAGATCAGTTTTAAAACAGTTCTAGTTCAGTTTAGTTGTTCTGTTCTAGTTCAGTTTTAGTTCAGTTCTAATTTCTGATGTCTGAACTTCAAAAAATATTAAAGTTTAGGAATGTAGACTATAAAGTAGACTTTAGTCTTTATAATAAAAATATTAGTATGACTATGATCCTCATAAAGACTATAGTCTCAACTTTATAAAGATTACTTGACTTTAGTGGGTACTATAGTCCACAATATATGGAGCCTAAAATATTGACTCTATAAAGACTACAGTATCAAATATAGACAGTCTAAAATGTCGACTCTAAAACACTTTAGTCTTGATTTTATGAAGTCAATAGTCTGATCTTAGTATCGGCTTATTGAAGGCTATAGTTCCTACATTTTGACGAATATTGCTTTGACTTAATATTGACTATAATATTGACTATAATATAGACTATAAGAGCACCTCTAGAAAGACTAATAGCTGGAATTCAGAATGACTTTAGTTTTGATTTTATTAAGAATATAGTAACGATAGTACCAACTCTAGAAGGACTATAATCTTTATTTTATGAAGACTTTAGTATCGACTCCAGAAAGCCTATTGTATGCATTATAGAAACCTTCTCAAAATTAAAGATACCAACTTGTTTTGCCTTTTACTTTTACAACATTTCACTGGGTTAATGTTCCCAATATGTCAAATAAAAAAATTGCTATAACCTTCCAGTTATTTTTCCTTATTGTGTGTGTTTATGTAGGTGTAGATTGTACGTGTATTTGACTGTCTGTCTCTCTGCCCGTTTCATTCAATGTTTCCAACATTCAACAACAAATAACCGAAAATTTTGAAATATGGTTTATTTATTCCGTGTTCACAATTGTGGTCTTATTATGTTCAGGATGAGGTACATTGTTAGTCACTCTAACATACACACACACACACACACAGGAGAAGTAGGAGTAATCGTGGCAACAATAAAAACAATAACCAAAATATTCGATAAAGAAGAAAAATATAAATATGAAAAGAGTAAATTCGTTTCGCGTGCCAAATTGTTGTTTAACCACTCAACCGTAGTTTTTTTTCTTCTTCTTGGTTTTTAGTTAGTTTTGGTCTTCTATTGTGAGAATTCATAGAAGGAAGAAGACATAATAAATAGTCCTCCCCCCGGCATACTCCTCTCCATCACTCTATAGTTTTCATAACTTAAACCAACCAAACCATCCCGGTCATTAAGCTTTAACAAATTGTTACGTTTATTTTGTTTCCCTGAGTTTATCGAGTTGGATTTAAACTTTTGTGTTCTACATTCTCAAAAACAGACAGAGTGTACAGACCCGCTCTTGCCCCCTTCTTCTTGTTATTTTGGTGTTGGTTTTCTTCTTCTTTTTCTTGAAAAGGAAATATAGTTTATGGCTCATAGATTCACAAGGTTAAAAATTACATATTTCACATTTGCGCAAAAATAAACCAAAGAAAAAATATTATTATTTTTTTGCACAAAACAAATTGTCTAATGATAAATGATGTTTGCTGGTTGGTTGGAGTCGGTGGGAGGGGAATCATGTTGTAAATACAGCCAAATATATGGAAATATTGTAAAAATAATATTAATTATGTTTTTGTTGTTGGTTTTGTTAGATAATGTTATGAGTGTTAAAGTTAAACGAAATCATAATCATTAGATTGTGTTTTTGACTATATTTTGAAAAGACTATTAAGAATTTTAAGACTATTAAGAATAATGTTGGAAGGTAATGAAATGTCTATTAATTATATATTTTTTCTTAATTTCTTTGTAGGTATGTGTTTCTCTATTTTATAATGGAGCTTTCAGTAAGTTTTATTTTTAATTAATATTAATTAATTAGCATAGATTTAATAGTCTTTTTACAAACTATAGTCTTTTTATAATCGAGATTCAACTCTTCATATAAAAAATTCGTCTTCATATAATCGACATTTAACTCTCCCTGTAATCAAGTCTTAATATCGTCTTGATGTATTAATCTAGACCTGTCTTGAATATTAGGCTTTGCTATTCCCAATTGAGTCTTAGTTTATTCAAAATTTTAGTCTCCATATAATCGTTAATTTAGTGTTTATTTAATCAATATATTTACCTCCATATTATCATATAATCTAGACTTTGTTCTACCCATATTCAGATTTCCAATCTTCTTATATTCTAGATTATAGCCTGTATATTATCAAGACTTAGAGTATTGTTGTCATATCATCAATAATATGATCTCAATATAAATCCGAATTTGATCTGCATGTAATCAGATTTCTCCAGACTATAGTTTCCCTGTAACTTTAGCCTTTATGTTGGTCTCAAGATAATAAGGATGTTGGTCTCCATATTATCATATTAGATTTTTGTCTCGACTCGGTATAGACTATAGAATAGTAGTCTGGACTCAATATAGACTGTAGTATCGTCTAAAAAATATTATAGTCTCGTCTTCATAAATACTATAGTCTCGATTAAATATAGACTTTGTATTGACTTTAAAGATACTATAATATTGGGTCCAAAAATAATATATAGTCTCTTATATTATAGCTTCATATAATCAAGATGTTTGTAAACATACTATCTGGCCTCTAGATTTTAGTCTGCAGATAATATTGAATTTATTCTCCATTAAATAGTTACTTTATTTTTTATATAATCGAGACTTTTGTCTCTTAAAATCGAAAGTACATTTTCGTTTTAATCAAAACTTTAATCTTTATATAATTGAGACTTTAATCTACTTATAATCGGGATCTAAGTTTTCATATAATCGGTATTTTGTTCTCCACATAAATCAAGACTTTAATCTTCATATTAGTGATAAATCAGTTTTCATATGTTTGAGACAAAAGTTTGTCTATAATCAAGACTTGGGTTTTGGTTATGCAGGTGTAGACCCTATATACAGTCCAGACATTTGTCTTCAAATTATTTGGACTTTAGTCATCATATTTACGGAAATTTAGTCTTTAATTGATTGAGACAAAAGTCTTCATATAAACGGGAATTGAAAATTTATTTTTTATATAATCGAGACCATATTGTCTATGTAATTGTCTAGATAACCGACTCCAAATTTCAATATAACAACAATAAAATTAACACATAAGCGAGACAGGTCTTAAGTCTGTATATAATCTATTTTAATACCTCCATATTATCCAAACTTATGATTCTATATAATCAAGAATAATGATGGGACTAAAGTCTCTATAAAATTAATAATAATGTTATATAAATGAGACTAAAGTCGCCATTAAATAGAGACTAAAATCTTCAAAAAACCGATACGAAAGTCTCCACATAATTGAAAATAAGGTCCCCATATAATCGAAATGAAAGTTTCAATAAAATTAAAACTAAACTTTCCAAATAATCAAGACTAAGATCGTGATAAAATCTGACCTTTAGTCTCATTAATGTATATATATATATATAATCTGAATTAATAAAACTAAGACTTTGTATAATCGAGATTAAAGTCTCGATATAACTGATACTAAATTGTTCACATAATCATTGCTAAAGTCTTCATAAAATCTGGACTAGAGTGGCCATATAATCAAGACAAATGTGTCCATATAATCGGGACTAAAAGTCTAATCAAGTGTAAATTATTCGCATAACCGAGTCTGTAGTCTCCATATAATAGGGACTTAAGTCTTCACATATTCGGCCCTAAACTCTTTACATAATCGAAAGTATATTCTTGGCCTAAACTCCATTAAATCGGTCAAAAGTCTCCACACGTTCGGCACTAAACACTTTTAATAATCAAAAATGAATTCTTCGCATAACTGAGTCTAAAGTCTCCATGTAATCGGACAAAAGTCTCCACAATATTAGAACTAAACTCTATATAATCGAGGCTATAAGACTCGTTAAAGCGATTAGCTAAGAGATTTACAAAAACAACTTCCAAATGTTCTTTATTAAATTTTAAAACAACGTTTTTTTAGTTCCCAAATCTCTGCCTTCATTACTTCCTCCTCCAGTCTTCCCTTAAATTCTCTTTAAAACTATAATTTATGGTAACAGATTGTTTATGTTGATAAATTTAAAATGTCATTAAATCTCTTTTTTGTTGTGTGACAATTTTTGTTGCTGTTGTGTCATGTTGGTTTTCTCGATTTTTTTAATAAATAAAAAAATGTTCTTGTGTTCTTTTCCTGTATGAATCTTTCATCATTAAAACATCAACATTAATGCAACTCGAACTAACATATTTTTCATTATTTAATGCCCCCGTCTAAAAAGTTTATCTTCATCAACCCCCAAAATGAAACTCTCTTTTTCTCTTGCTCTCGCTCTTCGTTCTCTTTGCCACAAGGATTCCATTGTCCTTGAATGATGTTGTGGATGATGATGATGATGACGAATTTTATTTTATTTTATTTTTTTTTTTCGTTCACATTCAAAAGAAAATCATTTAACAGTGACATGTGCTGATGACACTGATATGACACTGACGTTGATATGGTTGATGCTTATTTTGTTCATAACATATAATATGTATATGTATGGGTGTGTGTGTGGTAGTGGTTAATATATACACATACATAGACTTTCATTATTTGTTACTGTTTAGCTTTATTTCCTTTTTTTTGTTGTAATGTATCTTTATAAAACTGTCTGTCCAACCGTCTGTCCGTTGCTGTTTTTTTTTGTTTGTTTGTTCGATCTGTCATGTTGTTATAAGTGGGGTCGTCAATTGTTTACACCATCTATGGATATATTCCTTCATTCATTTTAGACATATAGATTTTATTCTTCTTCTTCATCATCATAAAATATAGTTTGTTATTTGCTGTTGTTGTTGTAATCAAGAGGGGTTGAATGTTTGGTTGGTTAAAGATCAAGTCATTGTTTTAAGTCTTTTAAATTGAGTACAAAATATTGAGAAACTACGACGACTTTTACCCCAGATTTCATTTATTTCATTTTATATTGTATGATTTCATGTTTTAAGGGGATGTTATGTGAAAACTATTACGACTTTCTTTTTTTGTTACAACTTTTTCAGATAAATTCCAATAAAATAAATAATCAAGAAATGAGAATATATTTTGCATTTCTATTAAGAGGTCAGCACTGGGAAAAAGGGGGGGGGGAATCTGGTATTAAAGTTCAAAGTTAGTCATATGGAAACAAGTTGGTTTTTATTTGTTTTATGATAAAATGATGAAAATAACTATAAAACTAAAATGTTGCACATGCAACTTGCAACATGTTGGAAGGTTTGAATATAGAAACCATCAAACATTAAAAGCCATCAAATAAAGCAGACAAGCTTAATAAGAAGACTATAACATCTAAGAATTGGTGTGGTTATTATTCCTAATCGGGACTATAATCTATATAGCAAATATAATACCGATTATATGGACGAGGTGCCATCATATCAATATTATAGTCTATTTTATCTTGAGGTTCAATATCAATTTTGTATAAAATTGTCTCTCTTCTCAGCAATTTTGTTTATACGGAGATTATCGTCAGAAATATGCTTAGACTTACAGTCTTGATTATCTAAAGGCTAAAGAGTCGATCTTATAGGGGATAAGTTTTGATATATGGAAATCATATTCTATAAGTAAAATTTCCAGACTCAATTCTCTATTATATGGAGATAATAGTCAAGATTCTAATCATGATAATGTTCTGACTAAAGTTTTAACTATTTAAGACTAAAGTTCCGATTATATGGATGCTAAAGAATTAATTTTAAAGAGACTAAAATCTCAATTATATATGTAGATTCTATCTATGTCCAGATAATTGGTGCTTAAGTAATTGGGACTATTATCTCCATATAACGAAAATATTGTTCAAGACTAATAATCAAGACTATTTATAGCCTTTATTTTTTTTCCATCTCGATCGATCGATCTCGATCCATCTGATAGCTACAAATGTCTTATAAAATTGGGGACTATAGTGTCCAGATAAATGGTGGCTTAAGTCTTTATAAAATCGAGGATATAGTTTTTGCATAACCGAAACTATAGTCTCCATATAACGAAACAAGACTAATAATCATGGTTATTTATAGTCTTTATATAATTGACTTTAAATATGTTTTTTTTTCATCTCAATAGCCACAATCTAATAGCTACAAATGCCTTATATAATCGGGACTATAGTATTGAGATCTAGATAATTTAGTCTTTATATTATTGAGACTATAGTATTTACATAAGAAGGCCATAGTCTCCATATAATCGTAACTATTGTCTAGATATAATCCAGACTTATATATAGTCTATAAAATCG
>PYHX02000413.1:39680246-39726241 GCA_004302925.2 Cochliomyia hominivorax | reverse complement strand
TTAGATAAATATAATTCAGGCAGTTCATCATCCATTGCATCCAGCTAATGTGGCTGCATCTTATGGTATTAATAGTCCATCTCCTTTGGTTAATTTTAGCCCCGCCACCATTTATTGCCAGCTAATACTTATGGTTCGTCAGGTTCGTCAGCCTCTCCCTCATCGTTGTCCTCTTCAGCCGCAGCAGCAACATCAACAAGTGCCAGTCAAGATTTAGTTTATGATTCTCATGTCAATGCCTCCGCTATAATTGATAGTTTAAATAATAATGCTCGAGAGGAATACTATCAACAGAAACAATCACTTGCAACAGGAGTGGCAGCAAAAGATAAGGTGAGTCTTACTTTTTGTTGTTTTTTTTTTTAAATTTCAATTTCAATACTTTTTTTGAAAATCACTAAATGAAAACGTCAGTTTAAGTAGATGAAAATTTATAGACTTGAAAAAAGTATAGAGAATTATTAAAAACAATATTTAAAGTGTTGCCAGATCGATGAAATAGTACAAAAATGGTGTTTCCAATATCCAAGGATTCCATAATTAAAAACCCCTTATGGAAAAACTAAAGACCCACTTTTATTCAGTGACGTCTATAGTTTTATATAGACTAGAGTATGACAGTTTATTTAAAAGTGTTATACAGTCTCATATTTTGTTAAGAAATTCCAAAATATAAGTTTTCGGAAATTTTAAAATTTTGAAAAATATTATTAAATAATTTTAAGTTTCGTTTTTAAATTTAAGAAATAAAAATTCGAAAATTTCGAAAAAATTAAAAAAATAGAAAATTTATAATAAATTAGAAATTTTAAAATTTGTGAAAAAACATTTGAAATATTAAAAATTATAAATTTCAGAAATTAAAATTCATATTTTTTATATTTTTTTTCATTTTCCAATATTAAATATTTAAAATTTTGGAATGTTAACAAATTTTAAAGCTTTTGAAAAATTTAGAATTTGGAATTAACAAATTTGAAACTTTTGGAGAAAATTTAGAATCTAGAAGATTGTTTAAATTTTAAAAATGGTTGAAATTGGAAAAAACATAGAGATAAAAAACATAAAGATATATTAAAATTTCGATTGAGATTTCAAAATTAAAAAAAAATAGAATTCAGGAAAAAATATAAATTTGAAATAGTTTTGAATTTTAAAAATTTAAATAATTTAATATGAGTAATTTTAAATCCAAAATTTTGTAAAATTTTTAAAACTTATAAATATAAAAATATTGAATATTTTTAAATTTGATTTTTTTATTTTCTTAACAGAATTAAAAAAATAAAAATTTGAAAAAATTTTATTTTTTTTATAAATATAATACCATTAATATCAAAAATAAAAAAAATCCGAAAATTGCTGAAATAAATAATTGTAAAGAATCTAAAAATTTTTAAAATTTAAAATTTTGGAATAAATTTGAATTTTTAAAAATTTAGATTTTTTGAAAATTTTTAAATTTATAATATTTATTAGCAAATTCTAAATAATAAATAAATAATTTTCAGTATTTTTTGAAATAAAAAAAATCAAATTTTTGTAAAATTAGAAAAAAATATTTAAAATTTTTTCAATTTTGAAATTTTTTTATATTTTGATATTTTTTAATTTTCTTAATATCAAATTTATTTTTTTTTTTAATTTGACAACTAACAAATGGAAATATTAATTTTTTTTAATAAAAATATTTACAATGAGAAAAATTCGAAAATTGAGATTAACAAATAACTTTATTAATAGTTATGAAATTTAGAATTTTAAATTAGAAAAAATTGTGAATTAAATTTTAATTTAAAGTTAATTTGGTTTTTGAATTTTTCTTTTTTATAAAAATAAAAAAATCTCAAATATAAAATAAATTTTAAAGTGCTAAATAATTTCGAAATTTAAAAAAAATTAGAAACAATTTAAAAGTTTCAAAAACATTGCAAATTTTTAAACTCGAAAATTTTTGCTTCTATGGATTTTTTACAAAGATGTTTCTGTCTACAAATTTCTACTAAGACTTCTCTTTTATAAGACCTTTCAGCGGAGAGAAACAATACAAATATCTGATACGATTTCAATTCGGATTATCTTTTCGATTTAATAAGGAAATATGGGCAATAGAATTATAGACTGATTTTGATAAAGTTTTAAGTGGGGAATGAGATCGAAAAATTCTTAACACTCGCTCGTACTATTTGGTACGAAAAGTTAAAAGTAAAGCAGGTTTAAAAATATTTAATTCTCAGAAAGTTCCTGACAGTTACGCTGCTAAAAATTTAGAGTTCAAAAACAAAGCACGGAAATTGAACACAAGTTTTATATTGAAAAGGTCTATTCTGGCAGATTTTTCGCAACTTTCCGGTCAAAATATTTTTATTTCTGATGATGCTCAAGGGGATGTTAAAGAAAAGTTTAGGACCCAAAAGCAGTAAAAATTTCTCAAAAATTACTTGGTATGTCAAACAACATACAGTTGCATCACAAGAAGTCAACTGGCCCTAAAAATACCGAAATTTACATCATGGAATGTATACGAAAACAATCGATCTCAGTCCTTAGCCATTAATAAAGGTTAAATGTTTAGACATCGTAAAATTAAATTTCTTTAGAACAAAAATACTTGATAAGAACAAGTTATTAAAAAATTATTCGAAATGAAGTCACAGTTCTGAAAATTTTATAATTTTCTACTCAAGATCATTAGGGTGACAGAGTAGAGTTTCCCAAATGTTATCTAGTTGAATTAATTATAATTTATATATTTTCACTTACCTGAAAAGAGAAGAAAATAAGAAGAATAATAATTAATTAAGAGATAAATATTGAAATAAAAGGTTTTAGCAGTAATTAAGAATGATCATAAATCAAATGATCATTAATCAAAAGTTTGAACTAAATGAGACTTTAAAATCTTAAGTCACTTAATAATATCAATAATTAACGTTAGTTTAAGTTATTTTATATATTAACAAGATATAATAATCTTTGAACTCATCCCTTAGTGGGTCAGGATAGATTTTTTTTAATAAATGTGTAACTCTTGATCGGTTTAGCATCTTCTAAAATATATGTTCTTTTATAAATATATTTCAATTTTTGTATAAGCACGGACATGAACATTAACATTGTTTGTGTCATTGCTAAGACAGTTTTACAATGCCCATTGCTAAGACAGTTTTACAATGCCCATTGCTAAGACAGTTTTGCAATGCCCATTGCTAAGACAGTTTTACAATGCCCATTGCTAAGACAGTTTTGCAATGCCCAAAGGTGTTGACTTTTAATATGTCTGATATTATGTATTTTTTTATACCAAAATATTACAACTTGTTTCCACAATTATAAATTTAGGGGATTTCTTTTCCGGTCTAAAGAGTTCACATTTATTGGAGGTCTGGAAAAAGCCATTATCATATGATTAGAAACACATAACGATTTTCCAGAACTGCATTCTTTTTAAAGATTTTAAATATTAGATTTTAGAACAAAAAGATTTTAGACAACATTTTTATTAAAAAATTATTCAATTTTGAGAGCATTTGGTCTGGACTCTATAAGACTTTTGAATATAAAATTTTAAATATTTAAATTTCTATTCGAAGAAACCTTCTTACAATTTCTTACAAAATTTTGAAGCTTGAAAATTTAAATACAAATAACTCGAAAACTATAAGTGATAAAAAGACGAAAATGGTTATTTTTGAAAGGTCGGGTTAAAGGTCATTAGATACTGAAACCGAATGAGAATAAAAAGTGATTTGTTAAAAAAATAGTGTCCCAATTACTCCATTTTCCACCCTTATAACTCCGCTTATAGAGCCCCTTTTTGGTTCCAATCTGCAAAGCTTATAATGACAATTCAATCCATCCGTTTAAGGTTTGCAGATCTTCTTTCAAAATACGATTTTGTCCCCACTGTACATTTTGAATATTAATTTTATGGTGATTTGAAATGAAATCAATTCCAAAATTCTTCATAACCGTTTAGCTAATCCAAAAATAAAACATTATTAACAAGTCCATTATTGATGATTTGCACTGGTGACATAGATTCTTTCATTCTTGTCAATTCTTTATTTATATTCGAACTAATATCTGTTAACACTCTCATAAATATTCTATAACAAAATTTACAACAACAACAAAACTACTATAGCCAAACAACAAATCCAGTCGTTCATTCTGGGGTCTCCAAAAAAAAAAAAAAAAAAAAAAAAAATAAAATAAAAGAAAAGAAAAAATAGTCGTCCGTCACCATTTAACAATCTGGTTTATGAAAGTTTCAAAAAAAAGTTTTGAAAAATCACAGTTATCATTTTGTGTCTAAAATCATAAATCATGCAAATGGAATTTTAGTATAAGTCCGTCTGTCTGTTGTATGTCTTTCTATCTTTCTCTTTATAAATGTTTAAGGCCAATTGAAGACAAACTGTTAAATATACTTCACCTGTATGTCTGACTCTTTAACGTCTTTTTGACTGCTTTTTTTTAAATGTTGTTTTTTTAAATGTTTTTTTTAAAGATGTTTTTTTAAAGAATATAAGATAAGTTTGCCTCCAAATTAGAATTATGTAAAATATTATAACTGTAAAAAAACATAATTTAAAAGTTTAACAATAAATAGAGAAAAAAGAAGAAGAGAAAAGGTTTTCTTATATTTAGGTTGTTTACAACTAAATAATTCTTATTGTGGCATTAAAAAAAAGAGTGTGAGAAAAAATAAAGAATTTAATTAAGACAATAAAAATTATGGAAAATATTTCGATATTTTTATTATTTGTTAAATAGGTTATGGGTCAATGCAGTAGATGGATTTTAAAAATGAGTTTAATTTAATTAATCACAAATATTTATCAATTTGAAAAAGAACCTTGAATGAATTTCTCATCAATTATACCATACATGGTAGTTCCAGGAACTTCAAGAATTTTATACAGACGTTCTTAAGTTATTTTTTAATTGTTTTGAAAAAATGTAAAATCTTAGTGGAACCTGGTAACGAAAGGATCTCTAAATTTCTCATCTCTAATAATTCTCCATGAAAAATGTGGTAACACGTGTAGGATATCTCTTATAGTTTGAGAAATATCAATAACTGTATAAGAGTTTCAGTAGAATTTTGATTTATTTTCAGAATTTTTTTTTAGTTTTATTGAACTTAATTAGATCCAGATTCAGATCCAAAAGTATTTCCAAAACATATTTATTGGTATTTGGTAAAGTGTAATATTGTAATATTGTAGTTCTAGTTCAGTTCCAGTTCATTTCTAGTTAACTTTTAGTTCTGTTCTAGTTCAGTTCTGTTATATTTTAGTTCTAGTTCGGTTTTAGTTCAGTTTTAGTTCAATTCTAGTTCAATCCCAGTTCAGTTCTAGTTTAGTTAAAGTTTAGTTCTAATTGGGTTCTAGTTCAGTTCTATTTCACTTCCAGTTCAGTTCTAGTTCTATTCTAGTTCATTTCTAGGTTACTTTTAGTTCTGTTCTAATTCAGTTCTAGTTCAGTTCAGTTATATTTTAGTTCTAGTTTGGTTCTAATTGAGTTCTAGTTTGGTTCTAGTTCAGTTCTATTTCACTTCCAGTTCAGTTCTAGTGCAGTTCTTCTATAAAATATTACTCATAGAAGGAAAAGAGGTGAGCAATCCGTTTCCTGATCCACATTTTTATTATCTTCTGCAAAATCGAGAGATGATCCCATTCTTGCTATATGTATTAAAACTATAATATCTGCAAACTGTTACTTCAAAAATATTCTATTTTGTAAACAAGTCGAACTATTAGAAATAAAGGATCTTGCAGTCATTATAATGATGATTTGAACCCTTCTACTTCGTATATTAATATTTAATAGCTTAAAATCCTTATACCCATGACTATTATCTTATTAAACCTCAGGGAATCGAATGACTGGAATTTCACTAGGTATTAAAATTCTAAATTTTCTGTTCCATATTCCATATCACGAATATTCTACAAAAGCGATATTGGAAATAGCAACTTGCATAGGACATCAATAAATAATATTCGTCAGTTTGGGAAAGAATAAGCTCTCAGTGCAACTTTAGAAATAAGCAAAGTACCCCACTACTATATCAACACCTAGAGGGCGTTGTTCTAGTCAACTAGAGATTATACAAAAACTTAGCTACAACAGACAAATTATGTTATAAAATTAAAAAAATAAAACGAAATATTTGCACAATAAACACTTCTGTAGGGCTTTGTTGAGGCCATATACACCTCGTTGCAGCAATCGGAAAATAACGAATGGACAATTAGATAGTGAAATTAAATAGGTGGAATCTAATTGAGTCTTAAATATTTATCTCTTCAAAAAAAAACTTTCTTTTTTATTATCATCTCACCATAAATCGCTTCGTGGTCCAAAATGGATGATATTATGGCTTCAAGGTGGAAAATGTGTCTTAACTAAATTATGTTTATAATGTAATTCTATTTTATGATGTTCCATTTTATTCTTATTTTAGCGTTATTTTGTTTTTAACTTTATTTCAGGCCAGAAAACAAGAATGCAATTTAAAATCGATTGTTTTCTTTTATGTTTTTATTATTTTTATAAAGTTTTTTTTTCTAAATTCTAGTTTTATTGTAATTTTTTGTTGTTGTTTTATTATTTTATTTTCTATAAATAAAAGAAAAAAAACAATTTTCTTTCATTTCAAAATCCATTTAAATCTTTTGCTATTTTGGTTGTCGCTTAACGTTTATTGTATTCTGGTATTTTTACACCCTCCATCACCACAAGTGTTGAAGTGGTTATATTAACTTTGTCATACCGTATGTAACGGCAAGAAAAACTCATCTAAGACCCCATAATATATATTTATTTAGCTATGCCTGTCTGTCTGTCAGTCTGTCAGTCTGTCTGTTTGTCTGTCCACCTATTGTTGACATGCTCACATCCATAATAATTTAAAGGGCTCAATGAAATTCAGCCCGAGTTTTTGTTATGGTCCTGAGAAGCTTCCGTTTTAAAATTAGCAAAATCGATTTATCTATATCAAAAGATATAAACCGAAATCTAAAACAACCTATAAGTTTCAGCGAAGAACTTTCGTAAAACTGTTATTAGAAATCGATAAATTAGAATAAGATTCCGGCATAATATAAAGTTATATGTACTTCATTACCATTCCAAATTTATCAAAATCGGTTCATCAGATAAACGAATTTTATCATCAGATAAAATACAGTTAATTATATAATTTTTCCGTGTTAAATTTTGAGGGAAAAACGTCTGTGAGTGTATGTGGGAAACATAACGTATTTACTTCGCACTCATTTCTGATGGAAAGGGTATTAGAAATTCGACATAACCGAATATAGCATTCTTACTTGTTCTGATTTCTTTCTCTCTATTTTAGTTATAAATCTATAATTATGGAAATTTGATTGTTTTTTCTTTAAGTTTTCGTTGTTTTTGTATTTTTATTATTTTTTTGTATTTAGAAAAGAACAGATTATTTTTCAGTTAACAAGTTAATTTATGCTTAAATGTTTTTCTTCTTCTAAAATTAACAGTTAATTATTTAGTTTATTGTGTTTTTACAATGCAGAGGAGGAGCAGAAGAGGAAAAATAAAAATGTTAATAACATTTAAAAAAAAAAAGTCGGTATTTTTAATGTTTTTTTCTTTCCATTTAGAATTTTTTATGGTTGTTAAGAGAAAAAACATAAATTTCAATTAAATTCTATTTTATAGAAAAAAATTATTTTTTCTTTAAATTTTTGTTTTTATTATGTTGACATAATTAAAAAAAAAGACTTTTATTGAAGATTTGTTGTTAAATGACCAGAGACTGTCATCAAACTGCAACAATTGTTGTTGATTCTAGTTAATACATGTTTGAAGACAGGGAAAAGGACGGAGGGACGGACAGAGAGAGAGAAACAAGGGGAGAGGGAAAGAAACTTGTTTTGGTTTGATAATGAACTTCAAACACAGAAGCCAGATATATGTAGTAAAATAATAACGGATAAAATCTTGTACTATATAAAAACAGTGTTGACAACAAAATTTGTTGAAAAGTATTTCTTTAGATCTCTTTTGTGAAGAGAGAAGATAACAATCTACTCCACAGAGAGTAGATAACCATCTACTCTATAGAGAGTAGATAACCATCTACTCTATAGAGAGTAGATAACCATCTACTCTATAGAGAGTAGATAACCATCTACTCTATAGAGAGTAGATAACCATCTACTCTATAGAGAGTAGATAACCATCTACTCTATAGAGAGTAGATAACCATCTACTCTATAGAGAGTAGATAACCATCTACTCTATAGAGAGTAGATAACCATCTACTCTATAGAGAGTAGATAACCATCTACTCTATAGAGAGTAGATAACCATCTACTCTATAGAGAGTAGATAACCATCTACTCTATAGAGAGTAGATAACCATCTACTCTATAGAGAGTAGATAACCATCTACTCTATAGAGAGTAGATAACCATCTACTCTATAGAGAGTAGATAACCATCTACTCTATAGAGAGTAGATAACCATCTACTCTATAGAGAGTAGATAACCATCTACTCTATAGAGAGTAGATAACCATCTACTCTATAGAGAGTAGATAACCATCTACTCTATAGAGAGTAGATAACCATCTACTCTATAGAGAGTAGATAACCATCTACTCTATAGAGAGTAGATAACCATCTACTCTATAGAGAGTAGATAACCATCTACTCTATAGAGAGTAGATAACCATCTACTCTATAGAGAGTAGATAACCATCTACTCTATAGAGAGTAGATAACCATCTACTCTATAGAGAGTAGATAACCATCTACTCTATAGAGAGTAGATAACCATCTACTCTATAGAGAGTAGATAACCATCTACTCTATAGAGAGTAGATAACCATCTACTCTATAGAGAGTAGATAACCATCTACTCTATAGAGAGTAGATAACCATCTACTCTATAGAGAGTAGATAACCATCTACTCCACAGAGAGTAGATAACCATCTACTCCACAGAGAGTAGATAACGATCTAATCAACAGAGAGTAGATAAACATCTACTCCACAGAGAGTAGATAAACATCTACTCCACAGAGAGTAGATAAACATCTACTCCACAGAGAGTAGATAACCATCTACTCCACAAAGAGTAGATAACCATCTACTCCACAGAGAGTAGATAACGATCTACGGCACAGAGAGTAGATAACCATCTACTCCACAGAGAGTAGATAACCATCTACTCCACAGAGAGTAGATAACCATCTACTCCACAGAGAGTAGATAACCATCTACTCCACAGAGAGTAGATAACCATCTACTCCACAGAGAGTAGATAACGATCTACTCCACAGAGAGTAGATAACGATCTACGACACAGAGAGTAGATAACGATCTAATCAACAGAGAGTAGATAACCATCTATTCCACAGAGAGTAGATAACGATCTACGACACAGAGAGTAGATAACGATCTAATCAACAGAGAGTAGATAACCATCTACTCCACAGAGAGTAGATAACCATCTACTCCACAGAGAGTAGATAACGATCTAATCAACAGAGAGTAGATAACCATCCACTCCGCAGAGAGTAGATAACCATCTACTCCGCAGAGAGTAGATAACCATCTACTCCGCAGAAAGTAGATAACCATCTACTCCGCAGAAAGTAGATAACCATCTACTCCGCAGAGAGTAGATAACCATCTACTCCGCAGAGAGTAGATAACCATCTACTCCGCAGAGAGTAGATAACCATCTACTCCGCAGAGAGTAGATAACCATCTACTCCGCAGAGAGTAGATAACCATCTACTCCGCAGAGAGTAAATAACGATCTAATCAACAGAGAGTAGATAACGATCTAATCAACAGAGAGTAGATAACGATCTACGACACAGAGAGTAGATTTGAGAGTAGATAACCATCTACTCCACAGAGAGTAGATAACCATTTACTCCACAGAGAGTAGATAACCATCTACTCTACAGAGAGTAGATAACGATCTAATCAACAGAGAGTAGATAACGACCTACGACACAGAGAGTAGATTTGACGTACCCTCTAAAGAGAGTACATCATTTAAATTAAAAACATCGCATAAGCTTTAATGCCATCTTATCACAATAACGCTACATTGACATTACTGCTCTCAGCATTATATATAATTTTTCCATTTCTTGTGAAAAAAGAGTCTTAAACATTCGATAATAAAACATTGTTTTAAATTATTGCTTACAATTTCTATTTTTTTATTGGTCCTATAAATATTATTATGATAACTTTTGACTGTTACTAATATTGACAATACAACAACAAGTTGCTTCCTACCTATTGTATTTTTTATTTTTTTGTGTACATTGCAAACATGCTACAGCAGCAGCAACAACATATGTTTTACTTTCAATTCATGGTTTATTGATTTTCTAGGTTAAAAAAGAAGTATCAACATTTAGATATTTGTTCAAAATGTTTTGCAGTTGTAGATAGTTTTTATTGTTATTGTTGTTGTTGGTTATTACGTTAGATATAGATTAAAAAAACAGCAATTGCAAGTTTGTTGCAAAATTGTATTTTAAAATAATTTTCAAAAATAAAGAAAAGTACTGGAGATAATTAAAGTGTTTTAGTTTGTAGGGGACCTAAAATTTTGGAAAGTGCAATACGGCATTATTACAATGTTGCTAGAGTATTATAGGACTTGATAATGAAAGTTAAGAATTTTGAGAATAGATTGATGCATTCTATTGTAATGTTACAAGTTTAACAGATTTAAACAATTTTTAGTATATTAAAATTTATTTTTAAACGTTATTAATTGTTCTTTTGCACTTCAATTTTTTTCTGATATTATGATAATAAGGTTGAAATTTGCACTGGTGCGTTTTTGCAATACCCAACTTCTATTTAATGAATTAAGCTATGACATTTTAATTTAAGAAAAATTACGAAATAAAATTCATATTTAATTAATGAGAAATTATTGCAATTACTGTTGCGATAATGCACCTTAAAGATATTTTTCAAAAACCATTAAAAATAATTTAAATTTTTGGAAATTTTGATAACTTAATTTCTAACCGAAAAATGATTTTGAAATAGTTTTCCTATCTCTCCTTTTGCATTTCCCAAACGAGAACTCAGTGATAAAATTTAATTTGAAAATTACTTTTCGTTTTGTAAATTCTATTCACGTTTCGAAATTAGTTTCCAAAAAATAAAAAAATAAAAAAACATTATTTTTTTGCATTTCTTTTGTGGTTTTCTT
Organism: Cochliomyia hominivorax; assembly: GCA_004302925.2. Lineage (NCBI taxonomy): Eukaryota > Metazoa > Arthropoda > Insecta > Diptera > Calliphoridae > Cochliomyia > Cochliomyia hominivorax. Next base: position 39,714,991 of record PYHX02000413.1, on the reverse strand, counting down.
TTCAGTGTTTTTGATTTTTATCGTTAACGATACAAATTTTATGGTCTAAATATTTTGAAGTTACAAAGAAATGAACTTTCCTGATTTGCAATGGTTTGAAGGTTATTTCGCAAAAAAAAAACAAAAAAAATGTGTGTGGGAAAATTTTTGCAAATCTTGAGATTTTCTTTTGGTTTAGAAAATGTGAAGAAAGAAAATTTTGGAAACTAATTTTTTTTAAAGAATTTCCTCCCCCCACTAGGTGATCAAAAACTAACGACGAATTATTTCAACATGAAATCTGCTTATCTGAGAGTTCAGATTTAAAATTGATTAAGTTGAAAATATCTCTGAAAATTAACATTCTTAGTTTTATCCATAACTTACAACAAGATCCATCCTCTAAACCCACGATAAACCCGTTTTGCTCTAAATTAATAGGAAAATTCGCAAGAATGTCTGGTACATCCCATTCAAAATTATTTGGATTATGACCTTGTTAAATTTCCTTAAAAATTATTCACATTTTAGTCAAGTCGTACATAAAATATTGCAGATTTTGTAGAAATATTTATAGCCGACTTTGAAGTTCCTCCATTAAAAGTACAATTGGAAAACACAGCTCGAATGTCTCTATGAAAATTTACCAAAAAATACTTAAATTTCAATCAAATTAAATATCAAATAATGGTTGATTAAAACAAGGAAGGCTACTTCAAATCCGACTTCAGTTGGTGATTTTTAAATTTGTTTTCTTTTAACATTAATAATAATGGCAGAATTAAGGCCGAATATGTGGAAATTGCTTTTCCCTCTTTTACGGATGGAAATTGTATATTCCAGCATGATAATGTTGTGTTTATATTATAATGATTTTCAAAATTGATTGAATGATTTTCATAATGATTTTCAAAAGATATATTTTTTCAATGAAATCATAAATTTTAAATTAAAAGTCCGCTCTTAATCCCCTGGACCAATTAAAAATTTGTGCTGCTAAAAATCAGTTGGAAAAAATCTTTAGAATATCTGGGCAAAATTGCATTAAAAAAATGTTCAGTTTTCTATAAAATTATGTGCGAATGATTTCTTCCTAACCGAGATAACTAACTTTAGAGGGCCATCTAGAGTCCCCTAGATGCACCAAGAAGTTGTGCTGCTGCAAATCATTTGGAAAACATCTCAAGAATGTATTTAAAAAATTTTATAAAAATAATTCCACACATTTCAAAGTTATAGAATTATTTCCCTAAATGCGTTTTGAGACCATTCATGCATTCATATTTGTTTAAATTAACCTTCTTTTCTAATTATTTCATAATATTTTTTTTGTATTTAATTATAAAAATTAATTGTTCTTGTTAACTCTGGGGTAATTTTTGTATTTATCTTGAAATAAAGTTATATTTGTATTATTCTAATTTAAATGCATAAATACATAATCATGGCTTTGGGTTACTATTTATTTCTTTTCTATTTTCATTATTTAGCGCTTTTAACTGTTTTGTAAATGTTCAACAATTGCCAACAATTTACATGCTTCAAAGATTTTTTTTCCATTACATTCCAAAGACTGTGTTTAACACAATAAAAACGGTATTTTTTAAATTTCTATTAAAAAACATAGAACTTGTTGAGAAAAAAAGCGGATATAATTAAAACTGAAAAAAAAAACACTATAATTAAATCGAATAATGTTAAATTTTACAGATTAGTTTTGCTGAGGCAGAGAAAAAAACATTATTATGACAGCCTGTATTATGGGAGTTTATTATAAAGTCATTAAAATTTTTTCATTATATTTTAATTAAAGTAATTAATTTCAAATAAAGTTCTTTTCACATATTTTCACTTTTATTTCTCTCTATCATACTTTATAGATACACAAAATTGTTTTATTCAGATTTATGATAAATTCCAAGCGGAAATCTAATCAATCATGTAGAAATCTTAATATAATTTATATATTTTTTTCTACTTTTAATTTCCCTCTTTTATTGCTTTTGCACCCAGAAAAAAAGGTTTTTTTTTTTTTAACTTTCTTTATTTTTATATTTATTTATAGTCTTTTTCTTGTTTTCTTTCTAAAGTTAATATAATTTTAATAATGTTTAGTGGTTTGTATTAGTTGTGGTCCGTCCATTCTGTGATGGTCCGTCCGCTTGCTAATGGTCCCTTCATTCGTATCTTTCTATCTCTTTCTCTCTCACTTTCTTTTTCTAGTTCAATGCCAACATTTATCTAAGACATTCCAAATTATCTGCTGATTGCTATTTTTACAGTTTTTCTTATGAAAAGTTGTTTTTTTTTCTACTTCGTTTTATTGTTGTTTCTATTTCATGTTTTCCCTTGAGGTTAATTTCGATTTTTCTTTTCGATTGTTGGCCTTAATGGCATCATGTTGTTTTTTATTGCTTTTATAGTTGTGGTTCCATCTAAATAAATATTTTCAAAATTAAACTAAACTATTTTTTTTAACTGGGATTTTAGTTCAAGTGAAACGAATTTGTAATTGAAAAGAGAGCAAAAAAACAAAGAAAATTTTAGGTCCCAAAAGAATTCACAGATTTGGACTTTATAAGTGGAAAATTGGATTTTAAGTTAATAAATTCCATTTAACGACAGACCTTAAAAATTGTATAATATCGATCCTTATTTTAGGTTAGGAGCAGGGGCAAAAGCTTGGTCCCATATTATACAAATATTATTTATTGCAAAAAGTTGTTTAAGTCTTAGTTGATGACCGATTAAACTTATGTAATCGGCTGAAACCGACCGTACACCATACCACAAGCATGCATCATTATGGTTCCACCCTCGTAGAATTTTATTAAACGAATTGTGTGCCTATAAATTATATTTACCGTAATTTGACCGTATTAAGTCTAGTTTAGATTGGATTTTTCGCTAAGGGAACACTGCTGAATATTCCTATATACGCACATAATTTTTCTTTAAAGAATTAGAAAAAATTTAACTGGAAAATATTTAGTGGACAAATAATCAAATAAGACCTCATTTCAATTATTGGTAACTAAAAACTTTTTATTTGTATTTCATTGATTGAAAATACCGTTTATTTTCCTATAAACGCATCCTTTGTAGTGGATTACCCTAAAAATACGGTTTGATTATTCTTAAACTTGTTTTATTTTAAGTTTTATCTCTGTTGAGGTTATTATGCTTCTTTTGGGGCATTATTTGAATAAACTTTATGGGCCATGTATTACCACATGTCTCTCCGCAGTTCAGCAAAAGTTAAATCATGATTAAGATTACTTTGTATCGGTCTATGTCTTGCTAGAATATACAATCTTCATTAATTTGTTCACCCATAAATGAGACTGTTTGTAATATATTTCGATGAAAATAGTTCTAATTTATTTTAATCTTTCCGATTAAAATAAATTAGAAAACAGTCTACAGTTAATGAATCACAACGCACTCCTAAAACCCACTTTCAGATAATCTAAACATTTTTTCGACTTAAAATCCAGATGGGATATTACATCATGGGCCGACTTTGTGCCATACAAGTTTTAATTAATGGAAATATTGACGCAATACTAATATTGTTAGGATTAATGTACTTTATTTTTGGAAGTGGGTCTATAAGGGAGTTAAATATAATTCTGTTCAGGAAGTAATTCTGAATCGATTGGAAACAAATATCTGTATTGTAAATATTAGCGCAGAATTAGAATGACTCCCTGGTATATCAAAATTAAACGTTTCTTTGTTTTATTGGAGTTGAGAATATTGTTGTGCATTCGTGTTATGTCGTTGTAATAGCCGAATAACTTCGACTCCTGGGAATGTGTTAGTAATCATTAGCTTAAATACTAAAAATTGACCAATAAACGAATCTATTTGAAATGATTTAGTGCTGAAGTTTAGTTCTTAAAATATTTAACACTACAGTTCCAAATAAAAATTAATATTTTTCGATTTTTGCTCTGAACTGTCTGTTGAATGTTTAATAGAGAGAAAGAACATTCAAGAGATCATTAATGGTCACCTCTAGGATATATTCTGGTTATTCAGATCAAGAAATATAATAAAGTCTTTTAACATTTCATCGGAGTAAATCAAGTTTAAGTCTGTAAAGTGAATCGATCACGTGACCCTCTCCATAATACTCTAGGAAACTTATATTGTTGTAATAATTTTAAAATTATATTTTTTTCCTTTTCTTCTCTCAAACTCTATTACGAATTTTTTTCTTCTTGTCTTTGGTTACTTTTTAAAACAATTAAACTTTGTTTACTTTCACTCTGTTAATCAATAAAATTAAATTTTTTATTATTTTATTTATTTATTTTTCAAAAGTCATTTGTGCACTCTCACCTGACACAAGTGCAAAATAATTGAAAGTTAAATACACGTAAATCAATTTGAGAAACGCTTAAAAAAGTGTTTAATCGGTGAAGTTTTTTTTTCCTACATTTTAGAAAGGTAGGAGGTTGGTTGGAGACGTGTCAAATCGAATAAGGAGTGACATTTAAGTGGAAAATGAAGAAAGAAAGAAAAATCAATTGAAATTAAAGAAAAGAAATTAAATGTTGGAAGGAAAACAAAAGGAAAGCGATATTTTATTTAATAAATACAATTTACTATAATCATAATATTGTTGTCACTTTTTGTTATTGTTTACCGAGACCATATATTTATATACTTTCCAGTTGTTCGAAGGAGTAAAGGATCCTAATAAAGCTCGTTGTTGGTATTTATTGTTCAGCTCTTGTTTCAGTTTCTTTAATCATTTCTTTTGCACTGTAATTAATGATAAGTAGAACAGCGCTTCCTATGTGTGCTGCAGAGGTGGGAAACTTTGCTAATAAGTGTAAATATCAATAAGGAGATTCATTTAAGTGGAATAAAAAGAAAAACAATTTATAGATAAAAGAAACGAAATGTTGAAAGCCAATATTAGGAAAGGAAGCTTTTATTTTGACAAGACCAACAAGAGAAGCTTTAATTTCTGTAATCTTAATATCATTGTCATTTTCTTATTACTAATTGCATTAATCTTAATTTATATATTTTAAAGTTGTTGCTGCAGGTGTATATGATCTCAGTAAAGCGCGCTGTTGGTATGCTTATCTGTCCACTGTGTGTAATATAGTGGTAATAAACTTTGCTAAATAGTGGCGGCACTAACTGATCATCCTCTGGTGTGGTGGGAAACTTTGCTACACATTCCCTCTTTTCCCCGAAATAAAATAGAGACGTTTTTTGTTCACGTTCTATGTATTGAAGATCACAGATCTTCTGTAACTAAGTTATGCAATTTCGTATCTATTGACACCCACTAGAGAATCCTAAATTACTGTAATCATAATATGGTTGTCATTTTCTTTTTATTGATTGCCTTATTATATATTTTGCCTTAGAGACTTTAATTCTGTTTTGGATTTCAATTTCTGCAATATAAAACAACACCCACTACGTGTGTTGTAGTGGTTAGAAATTTTGCTAATTTCTCATACCCTCTATTTCACCACAAGGAAAAAAGTGTCGGCATAAACGGACCATCCTCCCCAGTTTCCCCCAAGATCATTGATCTTCTGCAGCTAAATTCTAGTATAATGCAATTTCGTATATATCATTGCCTAAAACAACGCCACCTATGTGTGATATAGTGGTGGGAAACTTGGCTATTTTATTATATTTTATTTCCTTGATGTTTTTAAATGTGGAGGACAGATTAAACAAGTCATATTTAAAATTTTTGTTTGGCATAGGAATTGAAACTGGTATACTTGACATGTTTGTTTGGAGACAAGCATTTAAACCATCACGCTACGATCATAATATAGTAAAAATATTTTCGCCTTTTTTTCTCCGATTTATAGCAAAATCTTTGATTTCTTTTCAAACTCATTTTTTATGAATTCAAATATTTTTTTTTTTGTTGTGAAATACCAAAAGCAACAACAAAATATTCTATTGTTATTTTAAACATGAATGTCCCAGCTGCAGTCAAGGGTTAAATTAAGCAATTTTCAATTTAATAATTTATTTCTTGTGTCCACTTCAATTGTGAAACTGGATGTTTGAGTCATTTTTTTCCATCGTTGTTTTTGTGGCAATGACGCTTCCTGTTGTTCTACTCATAGATTTGTCTTGTTAAATTTAAATTGCTAATCACTGATTTAACATTCTGTTGCATACATGCATTTTATTTTAAAACTTACACTAGACCATAATGATATTCTGTTTGAGGCGGGAGGATATGTCACATAATATTAGAGGTGTTCACAAAAATATAGGAAAAAATTGCAAGACTGCAAAAATCACTAATTTGGAAATGCAACTCAAAACATTAATATTTAAAAAGTTTCGTAGTTTTCAACATTGTGAAAACACAAGTGTGCAAAAATTTCTCTTAATTAAAAAAAATATGTTCTATTTAATTTATTTCAATAATTTCATTAATTTTCGTAGTTTGTCATACTTTTCTTGATATGCAACATTGCGAAAATGCAATCTTGCATCATTGCAAAAATGAAAATTTTCCATGAATTTCTTTAAAATATTGAAAATCGTTATCTATAAAGTTTTTTTTTGAATAAATTTATATTTTTTCAAAGTTTTGCTAAACTTGCAATAGTCAATTCTAATATTGTAAAATTTCAAATTTGCATTTTTTTCTCAATTGCGAAAACAACATTTTAATAAGAATTGCACATTTAATGGAAAAAATCTACTTTTAATTTTCAAAATACACCTAAAAAATTCTTGCATATATTTTGCACTAGTCTTGCAAAAATGCAAAATTGGTATTTTTCTGTTTTGATTACCTTATTTTAAAAATGTTAAAAACTTTATGAAATTTAAAATACTAATTATTTTTACCATATTTCCTCTAGAAACAAAAAAATGCAAAAGTGAACATTTGCACAGAAAAATATACAATTTACAAAAAATTTCTTCAAATTCCCACTAAAAGCGTATTTTTGTATATTTTTCACAAATCTTACAACATTGTAAAAATGCTATTTTATTGGAAAAACTGGTTCAGAAAAATTCTAATAATTTTAAAATATTATTATTTTTAGTTTTTTATTTTTCATTAGCCGTTCATTAGTATTGCAAAAGTGCAAGTTTTTCAAACTTCAGTCATCAAAGATTTAAAAAAAGCCTACATTTTATGGAAAATGTTTTCCAAATCCACTTAAAAACAAGAATACAATTCAAATTTTCCATATTTCAGTAATCTTGCAATATTGCGAAAACACAATTTAATATTTTTTCTTGGGAAAAAATGCTCTAAGAACACTTAATTATAACTTTAAATAACATATCTGTTATTTTCTTAATTTTAAAGTATTGCATAAGTGCAAATTTCAAATGTTGCAATTTTACACCATTGCAAAAATATACCTTTCAAAAATTTCAATATTGAAAATGAATAACTTTCTTATGTATTTTTTTATTAAGGCTTAAAACTATAAAATTTATAATCTTTCCAAATTCCCCTATTGCAATTACCTTTGCAATATTGCAATTTATTATGTGAATACCTTTATTATTGTCCATATAAAAAATTATTCTACATCCATATTATTTTTTTAAAGTTCGTATTGGATGGATTTGGTTATAAATTTTTTTTCGAATATTTTTGTCATTCAATGATGGGGGTTTCTGGAGATCCAGCCTGCATCTAGAATTTCTCTTAAAAAATTATTTTGATGCTGCTGCTACTTCTTTTTGTTGTCGTTGTTTACATTTTTATCTCATAAATAATATTTTTATTTTAGAATTTGTTTTCTTCATTTTTTCCTTTAGAAAAGAAAACATCATGTAGCTGCTATATTCATATAGCTTATGGTTGGTAAATGGTCTTTAGGGGTCAGATGGTATCTCATAAATGTTAAATTTTATGCGCACAATTCTATTTCGTACTAAATAAAATAAAAAAAAATAAAAAAACATAAAAAGGAAGAGAAAAGAAAAAATATGCTAAAAGCAGCAAGAAAATTTAGAAGAATAAAAAAAACATTTTTACAATTTTCATAACCGTCGTTATTTGTTTTCCACATTTCTGGTTTGTTGTTTTTTGGTACAACAAATAAAGAAATCTATAAGTCCAGTTGGTGGGTTTTGGAAATATTTTTTAAGAAATGGATGGAGAGATGGATATTAAAGGAATTAAATCCACCAAAATCTGAAAATCTACATTGATCTTAAATTTATCATGAACTTAACTAGAACTGAATTGGAACTGAAATAGAACTGAACTTGAATTGAACTAGAACTGAAGAAGAACTAAACTACAACTGAACTAGAACTGAAGCAGAACCGAAATAGAACTGATTTTGAACTGAACTAGTATTCAACTAGAACTGAACTAGAACTAAACAGGAATTGAACTAAAACTGAACTAGAACTGAAGCAGAACTAAACTAGAACTAAACAGAAATTGAACTAAAACTGAACTAGAACTGAAGCAGAACTGAACTAGAACTAAACTAGAATTGAACTAAAACTGAACTAGAACTGAAGCAGAACTGAACTTTTACTGAACAAGAACTAAACTAGAATTGAACTAAAACTGAACTAGAACTGAAGCAGAACTGAATTTGAACTGAATTAGAACTGAACTAGAATTGAATTAGAACTGAATTAGAACTGAATTAGAACTGAAGCAGAACCGAACTAGAACTGAATTTGAACTGAACTAGTATTCAACTAGAACTGAACTAGAACTAAACTAGAATTGAACTAACTAGAACTAAACTAGAATTGAACTAAAACTGAACTAGAATTGAAGCAGAACTGAACTAGAGCTAAACTAGAATTGAACTAAAACTGAACTAGAACTGAACAAGAACTGAACTAGAACTAAACTAGAATTGAACTAAACTGAAGCAGAACTGAAGCAGAACTGAACTTGAACTGAACTGAACTAGAACTAAATTTGAACTGAACTAGAACTGAACTTGAATTGAACTAGAACTGAAGCAGAACTGAACTACAACTGAACTAGAACTGAACCAAAGCTGCACTGGAACTGAACATGTACAAAATCTAAAATTGAATTCAAAATTAAATCTAAAATATTAATTTAAATAATCTAGTTTTAACATTATTAAAGAACTCGAAATACAGTTCTATATAAAAATTAATTCTATTTTTAAGTTAATTTTAAACTAAATCTCGAACAGAATTATGGTCGTGAACTGAATCAAGAACTAAATCTAGAATAGATTTAAGAACTGAATCAAAAACAGAATTTAGAACTGATTTAAGACGTGAATCTAGAACTGAATTTAGAACTAAATCAATAACAGAATCTGGAACTTAAGCCAGATCTGAAAATTGAATTAAATTTAGAACTGAATCTGGAAATGAGTCTAGAACTAAATTTTGAATTAAATAAAGAACTGAATGTAGAACAAAATGTGGAACTGCAGCAAGAAATGAATATAGAATTGAGTTTAGAACAAAATCTATAACAGAATACGGAACTAAAGAAAAAACTGAATCTAGAAACGATTCAAAACCGGAATTTAGAATTGAATTATGAAGTAGAATTGAACTAGAACTAGAAACTTCACCAAAATTAATAGCAAAATAGACCCTTAAAAAGGAGAAATTCCTCCTTTAATTTCCTGCTTTTTTCGTCCAACTTGTATGACATCAAATAAATCCATAAAAATGCATTCGCTTCTTCATTTTATTAGTTTCACCATTATTTTTTTTTAGAAAAATATTTTTTCTTTTTGAAAATTTATCAAAAGAAGCTTTATGACAAGTAGCGCGCTTTTTCCTTTTTAAATTCAATTTTGTGAAAATCATAAAAAGTTACTAAGTGCTAGACAAAATCTTCTTTTTACAGCTACAAAACACATTTTCAAAGAAAATAACAAACGCCATCAATCAAATTCCCATTTATAGTTAAAATTTAAGTAAAAAAAATAAGTTTTTAATAAAAAACAATTGGGAAAGAAAGGAATTGAAAAAAATAAATAAATCTCTGTTGCTTAGAAAGGAAAGATTAAATTAATATAAATTTTTAGGTTAGAATTAATTTCACTTGATTTTAAAGTATTTGGGAGCGGCGTTTCTTTTACAGTAACAAGAGTTAATTGAGAGTTACAAAATTAAATTAAAAATTCCAAAAAATTTAAAAAGTTATGGTTCCTGAAATTGTTTACTAAAAGTCAATAGATATATTTTGGTTATAAGTATCTTAACTATATTTTCGTATTGATTTAATCATAGTTTAGTTCCTGACATTGTTGATATAACGTAGGTAACAATATTATGATGTTCCTTTTTAATAACAAAATTTGGAAAACTTTCTCAAATATATAATTGATTAAAACTAGTCAAAATTAAACTAAATCATAGTATAGTTTTTAAAATAATTGATAAGATGGTTATAACCATATTATGGTCAACAAATTTAATTCACGTATTTTTCTCTTCCATCCAACTGCATTTAATTTGTATAATATTATGTGTTCTTTAGGCAAGATTTATTGCCTCTAATAAACTTGCTGGTCACATTTATTTCCACTTAATTATTTTCACATAAAGTGTAGATGTGTTGGCGTGAAATAAATATATTTTCTTTAATTACTCTTTAAATAATTATTTGCCATAAATTTAATGTTCGTAAGTAGAGAAAGAGATAAATGAATAAAAGGCAAAAACATAATGAAAAGATCTCTAACATTTTTCCTTTTCCCAAAAAAAAAGACTAAATTTAAGAATAAAAGGTAGTAATTAAACTCAAATATACAAGATATAGAGAAAAGGAGGAAAATATAAAATTCTAATAAAAATAACTTAAGTTTTCACCAAATACAACATTAGTGGTATTCATCATAAAAGTGCTTAAATTTGCTGAACCTGAACTGAATTAGAAAAGAAGAACTGAATTACAGCTGAAGTAGAACTGAATTAAACAAAAATAAAACAGAGCAAGAATTAAACTAGAGTTGAATTTAAACTGAACTTGAACTGAACTGCAACTGAACTACAACTGAAATAAAACTAAAATAAACTGAACTGGAACTGAACTAGAACTGAGTTAGAACTAAACTAGAACTGAACTAGAACTGAACCAGAACTGAACTGGAACTGAACTGGAACTAGAACTGAACCAGATCTGAACAAGTACTGAACTGGAACTGAACAAGAACTGAACTAGAACTGAACTAAAACTGAACTAGAACTGAACTAAAACTGTACTACAACTGAACTAGAACTAGAACAAGAACTGAACTGGAACTAAACTAGAACTGAACTGGAACTAAACTAAAACTGAACCAGAACTGAACTGGAACTAGAACTGAACCAGAACTGAACAAGTACTGAACTGGAACTGAACAAGAGCTGAACTAGAACTGAACTAAAACTGAACTTAAACTGAACTTAAACTGAACTTAAACTAAACTAGAACTGAACTAAAACTGAACTAGAACTATACTACAACTGAACTAGAACTGAACCAGAACTGAACAAGAATTGAACTAGAACTGAACTAGAACTGAACTAGAACTGTACTACAACTGAACTAGAACTGAACTAGAACTGAACTAAAACTGAACTAGAACTGAACAAGAACTGAACTAGAACTGAACTAGAACAGAACTAAATCTGAACTAGAACTGTACTACAACTGAACTAGAACTGAACTAGAACTGAACTAAAACTGAACTAGAACTGAACTAGAACTGAACTAGAACTGTACTACAACTGAACTAGAACTGAACTAGAACTGAACTAAAACTGAACTAGAACTGAACTAGAACTGAACTGAACTAGAACTGAACTAAATCTGAACTAGAACTGAACTTGAACTGTATTAGAACTGAACTGAACTAGAACTGAACTAAATCTGAACTAGAACTCAACTTGAACTGTATAAGAACTGAACTGAACTAGAACTGAACTAAATCTGAACTAGAACTCAACTTGAACTGTATAAGAACTAAAGTTATTTTTAATTTTAATATCCTTTTCCTTAAAGAACATTTCCCGGAATAAATTTTCATATAATTACAGATGCAAAATTGCATCAGTGATTGCAAATAGTTTCGTTTTTAGGAAAATCCTTAATTTCTTGCTTGAAAATTGCTAATGTTTTTAACTTTATCATGATGATGTTTCCTGAATTTACTTCTTTTTTGCTTCTGCTACAATTGTTAATAGTTAGTTATTGGCTAAAAGGGTTTAACTAAATATAGTTGCAAACTTGCACTTATGTAAGAAATAGAAAACAGACAGCCAGACAAATGTTTCTTCTTTGTATTAAGAGAAAATGGTTTTAACTCATCATAATGACTTTAAGGATTAAAATCATCACTTTTGTGTCTTGTTGTTTTGGAGTGTCTTGGACTAGATTAACTTCATGCATTGCACGAAAGCTGCGAACATCATGTATCAATGATATGAGTCAGGAAAACAACAAAAAGACTATATTTTTGTTGTAAATGTAAAACAACAACAAAAACGCAGTAAGATGCCATTGAAATATTGTTAAGGCTTAATTTATCCATTTAGCTTAAAGTTACATGAGTAACATTAAGAGATATTAAAAAAGGGAAGGATACCTAAGACAAGGGGGAAAGTTAGTTTATTTGGTAACTAATTTTAATTAAAATCTAAGAATACATAAGATCATGAATTCAAATAAAATTTTTAATCATGACTTAATTAATTCTTATATATTGAAATATGACAATTTTTCTCTCAGTGTGGTTAAATGTTTTAAGAGTTTTGACTGCAACTCATAATAATGTGGAGGAACCCTTTTGGTATTTTTTTCTTTTAAAACGAAAAAAAAAGAAGAAGAAAATGTAATGCTCTTTTGGCATTTAAGTACAATTTATCTTGAAATATTTTTCAACATATTTTTAATCACAGACAATAGAGTTGTTAACAAGAATGTCTTAACTCTAGGGAGTTGGTAATGATGAGTTTTTAACAAGCGATATTTAAAGTTTATAATAGGATTAATTAGCGGAAGACTTTGAGTTACAAAAGTTATAAAAAGCTTTAATAATATTTAGGGAACTTTAAAAAGAATTTTTGAAGACGCTTTTTCTCAAGTGACTTTAAATAACTAAATAAGTGGAATTTTTGAAAAAAGGACGTTTCTGGGAAAATTGCACTTAAAGAAATTATATATCAAATTTATTTAAAACATTTTTAGTGGAAAAGGATTTCTTGAAGAAACGTTATTTTTACTTAATTTTATTACAATTTTTCTCAAAGGACCTTCATCTACTGAATACTGCAATTTTTAACAAAAAGTACTTAACTTGTTGACCAAGTTTTTCTTAAAAATGTTAATTTTTAATAGAAAAATTACAAAATATGAATTTTGAAAATCTTCGATATCGGTCTATAACATTTTAGCTTGTGAATCCATTTTCTACCTAAAATACATTAAATTTTAATTAAAAAAAAATATTTTTTTTTTTTTGGAATACTGAGATCGTCTCAGATGTGTGTCTATTATTTTTTATTTACTGAACCGATTTTAATGGAAAACTTCTTAAAACAACAACAATAAATTTTGTTGATCTGAATAAATTTTTTTAATCTCAAAGGATTTTCTGAGATGTGAAAGTGTCAACAACAGACAGACAAAAGAACGAAAAGATGGACATAGCAAAATCGACTCAGATATTAATTTAATACAATATATACTATATGAGGGCTTAGATAATTCTTACAAGGTATATTATGCGGAATGCCAATGTCAATATCATCATCATCATCATTATCATCATTGAGCACTTGAGGTGGTCATAATTATCGTAAATTTGATTTCTAGAAAATTCATATTTAAATTATAATTTTTAACCGTTAAATAATTTCTAATGTTTTCTTATCTTTTCAGGTAAGGAACAACCTAAATCCAAAATCATACAGGAGTGTAAGTAATTATGCGTCCTACATTAATTCAGTCAATCAAATTTATAGAGTCCTGATTGTAAATCTCTGATTAAATTAGTTCTTTAGATATTTGACAATTATTGTTGACTTCGTATGAGAAAAAATTCTCTAGAAGATCCTACCTTGTCATTCTCTCCTTATAGTGGTACCTCTCGCTCTGGTCCTATCCATTTTATCATGCTTAGTAAATAAAATCTTTAAGAAATTAATAAATTCGACTTATACTCGCTTCATAAGATTTATAGATAATCGATGATTATTTCTTGTTTTAAAAGGGGACTGACGTTCCCCTTGCCCTCTCTGAACAACATTTTTTATTTAAGCAGTTTAGCGTTTCAAAAATATGAATTCAATAGTTAAACAGTTATTTAACCAGTAATATTCGGTCTGTGCGATCATGGAGAGGTTTCCCTCTACCGACCTACATTTTTTACTACGTCAATTCTTTAAGGAAGTGAAAAAATCTGATCGCAATAATTTGTTAAATAAATAATAATTATTATTTGTTTTGTATGGTGGTCAACTGTTCCCCTGGTCCTAACCGTCCTTGATTTTCTCCTGATAAAATGTCCAATTGGTTATATTATCGCTTCAATGGTTCTGCAGATATTTGTTTAGAAATGTTTGGACAGGATGTTAAGGACTTCGAAAATTAAGGATAAGACACGGGATTCCCCCAAAGCAAAAGAATCTAAGTACCAAAGCATTGAACACTATAATAATTTCGGATAGGATACGAAGAAGTGGTAGCTCCATACGATTAATATATATTGCTACAAATATTTCAAAACTGATAGTGGTGTAGGGTATTAAAGATTCGACATGTCCTAATTTAGAATTCTTACTTATTTTAATATTCAATATCATGTCAACAATTTTGCGTTCGGAATCGAATACGGGATGCTTAAGATTCATTTTATATAGATTTACCAATAAATCATGTCGCCCTCATACTATAGATTACATCACGAGCTATACCGAGGTATGACATTTAAAACATAATACCTCGAACTCAGCCCCCTTTAAATCTCAAATTCTAAAATAAATCATGATTGAGTCATCGTTCTTTATATGTTTAAGATTCAGATGCAGATATCGGTTCATAATGTCGAGAATCAACAAACAAATTTAAAATAAAATTAGTTGATTTAAGCCAGATTTCCACGATAGAATTTAAATTAAAGGGAACTTAAATGACCCTTTCTTCAACAAGTAATGCAAATTTCCAACAATTTCAAGAGTTAATTGAAAAAAAAAACTTTCAAAATATTATAATTTATCTTAATTACTTTTTAATTGATAATTAACAAATTTTAATTATTTTCCATTTACATGATTAACGACTCATCTAAAAACTTAAATATTTAGAAAATAAAGAAAATTCTATTGGAAAATCATTAAGGGAACTTAAATGCTTAAAGTTATAAGAACTTCATCATTAATATGATAATAATAAAAGAAAACTAAAATAAAAAAGATACAGATACATAACCTTAAAAAGATACTTAGATACAGATACAGATACATAACTAACAGATTCATATTATAACTACAAAAGTTAGAAAAATAATATTTATTCTTATGGGTATCAAAATCAATCATGTTTTACAAAACTACGTGTATCTGGAAAGAACTCTGTTTTATGAATCTTTTAGTACAAAACAAAAGTATCTTTTAGCCATAAACATCTGTTTAAGAAAACATTTCATATTCTCTTTTAACGGCTTAAATCTAACGTCTCTATGGGATGCTGAGTCTTGAGTTCTATAAAATCAAGAATGAAAAAATGTTTAAGAGAATTTTAATTGAAAATGTGTTTTATAACAAAATAATAATTATTTAACAATTATTTTTATAATATACATTTTACCGTTAATCAATCATAATTAAAATTTCATGTTAGAAATAAACGATCATAGAATGAGAGGGAGAGAAAGAAAAATATAAAATGTTTGTTTTGAAAATGGGAAAAACATTTTTTAATAACTGCAATTTTTCACTAATGAATTTTTTAATCATACTATGGTTGCCTCAAACAATAGTTAATGTTCACTTAAAATGTATCAAAATATTTGATTTTTTCTATAAACTTTGAAATTCCATAAGGTTTTTCACTACTTTACCAACTTAAAGTCTGAGACGATTTAAGTTATCGATCGATTTTATTTTTGGGATAATTCTGGGACTTTTGAATCGTTACAGATATTTAAATAAAATTTCACAAGTTTAAAGCTCAGGAGCTTTCAAGTTGATTTGGAGCAGTACAGACCTCTATCTGGTCAAAGGCGTAGCCATTTACTTTTCTGGTGGCCACACATCTGCTCAAACGTTCGATATTTGTATATGTTATTATATGAAAATATTCTTATTCTCCAAGTACTTGGTACTTTTTCAAAAATTTACAAAAAAAAATTATCAAAATTATATTTCGGTACTTTTTAATTGTACCCAATTTAATGAACTGGTAAAATAAAATTAAAGTTATTAGTTCAGTCGGATAAAAAACATAATTTAAAATTTGGTACCTTTTGGTAACTTTCTTATTTTAAAATTGGCATCTTGTCTAAATTTTGGTACTTTTTCTATTATTAAGTCCTAAAAAAATTTTTTCTAAGGAATTTTCATTTCCTGCATACAAATTGATTTGAAAATAATTATTTCAAAAATTTTTTACTGTTGGTACTTTTTGAATTATCTATGGTCCAATGTGAAAGGGAGAAAAAAATGTGAATTTTACTATATTGGGACTTCAAATGAGAAACTACCGTCACTTAAAAACGAGAATTTTTAAGTGAAGGTAGTTTCATTTTTAAGATTCAAAGTGAAATTTAGTCAAATTATGATGAAAATGAACGTAATAAAATCTAATATTTTATATTTTCATTTTAATGGTACCTTTTTATAATTTTGGGAAATATAAACATAATAAAGATAATGAAAAACATTTTAGGGTACTTTTGGTACCTACCACTTTGATTTATCGATAGTACTTTTTGTTAAAGTTTCTGTAATAAATTCCATAAAAACATGACAGGATTTTTAGGTACTTTTTGTAATTTCAAAAGGGGATTTTTATCCAATAAGAATATAATGAATATAAATTGAGAGTCACAGTACAAATAATGGTACTTTTTTGATAAAAAGGAATTATTAGTAGCTTTGTGGTACTTTTTAAGGAAAGTTTTGTTAAACTTTTTGAAATAAAAATAAAGAAGAGGAGTTATCTTGGTACTATTTTAATTTTCAAGTGGTACTTTTCGATAAAGTAAATAAATTGACATTGATGGGAGATGGAGGTCAAACAAAAAATGGAGTTATAGTACTTTATGTCTGTGCTATATAAATAATACTGTATAGTCCTAATTTAAAGGGAGTCATTTCGGAGTTATATTTATAGTTTAATATCTTTTATGTAATTTAATAAACTTTTTGAAATGAGATTTTTCAATTAATTTTTCGATAAAATCTTTTACAAAAATTAACATAAATACATGCGATTTTAGAAATGTTTGGTGCTTTTTGTATCTTTTGGTAGCTTTTGTATATTTTAAATGGGAATTTAGGACGTTCTAAATATTAGGAAATTGAAATTAGTTTTTGATTCAATCTTTTACAAAATATAAAATAGATACATGAATTTATAATTGTCTGAAATTTTTTGTAACTTTTGGTACTTTTTGTTTCTTACAAATTGAAATTTGGGAACTTTAGAAAATTAGGGATTTAATGTCCCCAATCAAAACAGAATATAGCTCTGGTATTTTGGTTTGTTTCACTATTAATTAAAACAAATATTTAACTTATATATAAAAATTTTAGATTTTGTGGTACTTTTTGGTTTTTAAGGTACCACTTATGAAATGTGAATTAAGAATTAATTGTTAAATGTTTCTTTTTGTATCTATTAGTACTTTTTGTGTCTCTAAAATGAAAATTTGAAACGTTTTGAAAATAAATCTTAAATTGACGCTGGCATTTCTCGATTTGTTTATAGTTTATGTAAAGTAATAGAATTTATGGTACTTTTTGAAAAGTATCTAATATTTTACCAGGAATTAAATTTACTAAACTTTTTTTTTTTAATGAGAATTAAGAAGAATCATTTTGGTTACACCAGTTTGACTTTGATACTTTTTTTAATATCTTGATACTTTGCTGTATTTTTTAGTATTTTTTGTATCTTTTGAATGAGAATAAGAGACGTTTTGAATATGAGTAAAATAATGTCCCAAAACAAATGATTTTTCTTCTGATATTTTTGAATTTATTGTCATAATTAATTAAAAGTTATATTTTAATATCATAAAAAAATTTATAATAGATTTTGTGGTATCTTTTTGTTTTTCTATTTCTACAATTTTTTATTGAAATTTAATAGTACTTTTTTCCCTCAAAAAGTACTAGTAATATAAAAAGAAATATTTTCTAAATACTTATTTGATTTTTCATACTTTTTAAACCCCTTAATATTTGTGTATTTTTTTGGTACTTTCTAAATGGGAGTTTGGGACGATATAAAGTTATAAAAAAACGTCCCAAATCAGAAGATTTTTGTCTGGTATTTTTGTATTTATTTTGATAATTAACTTAATGTTATATTTAAATATCATATAAAAATTAAATTATATATTTTGTGGTACCTTTTGGTTTTTCCACAGGTACTTTTTAATTCTTCTAGTGGTACTTTTTGAAAAGTATGTAATATTTTGGTGGGTAACTAAAAAGCTTAAATACTTTAACTTTTTTACTCATAACTTAATTATACTTTGATGAATGTCAGTTCTTTAAAGACATTTTTTGGTACTTTTTTCCGCAAAAAGTACTTTTTATATAAAATGAAATGCAAATAAAGCAAGTTGATTGAAAACTTTAAAATAAATTATATATTCTATTCTATGAACTGCTAGAAATGTAATACTTGCAATATCTCAAAATCACAATCTTTTCTATATTCATCTCTTCTATATTGTTGCAATTTATTTATTAACAACTTTACGTTTCATATTTATTTATTTTTGCATAAAATTGAAATCAATTTATATTGAAATTTTATAGGACTTTGAAAATAAACCATTAATCTTTTCACATTTTTATTTTTCATATTTTCTTTTTACAATTTTTATTTAAAAAAAAATCTATATTGATTATTTTGTATTCCGTATCATCAAACAACAATGAAATTTAATACTTTGATTAAGTGTTGCAAAGTAAATAAATTTGTTATGGGTGCATGTTACAAACATGCAAATTTAAAAAAAATGGCCATTTGCAAAAATGTTATTGGAAACAATTGTTGTAAGATGTAGAAAAAATATAATAAATTGATAAATTTTTAAATAGAAATTGAAAAATTGAAGAAAAATATAAAAATAAATTTTATGAAAATAGAAGACAAAAATCTTAAATAGAAAAAATTATTATTTTTTTTTATTTTTTATTAAAACTTGTTTGTAAAGTTTAAATTAATATACAAAAGCAATTTTTGAGAATATTTGCTAAAACGCAAGGGTGTAGCAAAATTGCAAGGGTATTGCAAAACATACAATTATTAATTTTAATAATATACTTCAGTCATTAGAAAAGAAACAGTTTAGAAATACAATTTTAATGTTATAATGTTAGCATTGCAATAATGCAAGGGTATACAAAATTGCTATTTCTGATTTTTTTTTGTCAAAACTTGCTTGCTAAATTCATATTAATATGTAAACATAATTTCTGAGAATTGCTGCAAAAACGCTAGAGCTTAGCAAAATTACAAGGGTATTGTAAAATCAAATTGTTTGTTTTTAATAACATATTTTAATTATTTTGTTATAATAGATACAAAATTGAATATAAGCGTTGCAAAAATGCAATGATCTAGAAAAATTTCCAGGGCCTTACAAAATCGAAATGTTTGTTTTTTAATAATTTAGTGAAAATATGTTTTATGTTTTAGTGTTTTTGTGCTATTTCTAGAAGTCATTGTAAAAATGCAACAACATTGTAAAATTGCAATTTTTGTTTTTGTAATGAAATTTTTATACTTCTTTCATAAATATGATTAAATGTTGAGGAGATTGAAATGTAAGTAAAAAATATATATTAGAGTATTGGAAGATTGCATCAATTTTAGAGTCTTGCAAAATTGTAATTTTTGTCATTAACAAAATATTAAAAATAACTTTTTGCAAACTGTTCAAGTATATAAATTTTACCATATATATGGTAGCTTTTTCTGGAAGTAATTACAATGATGCAAGGATGTTGCAAGTTAGCCATTTTTATTTTTTTTTTTTTAGAAAAAAAAAGCAATTTTATCTTTAAATAAAATATTTCAATTACAATAAGAATACTTTTTATAACAAATCAGTTATTATAAGAGAAACTCTTAAAAACCGTAAACAGTTTTTCTCATTAAGATTGCAATAATGCATGAGTCTTGCAAAATTGCAATTATTTTCTTATTTAATATATTTAAGTTATTATAGAAGTATCTAGCTATTTAGAATAGTTCAAGCTAATAAATTACACTTTGTGCGAATCATTGCAATAATGCAAGGGTCTTGCAAAAAAGCAAGAGTCTTGCAAAAGAATTCAAAAATGATTTTTTTCTCCAAAATAATAAATTTCTTTTACAAAGCGGAAAATTTTTATTTATAAAAGTCATTGCAATAATGCAAGGGTCGTGCAAGAATGCAAAAAGTGGAAATTTTCCTTTACAAAATAGAAATTTTTTATTTATGACAGTTTTACCATAACATAATCTATTTAATATCTTTATTTCAAAAGATTTTACAAAGATCTCACATTATTCTCCTTTTAGCCTTAAACGCTATTTAAACGGAAATGTTAGAAAAAATCACTTTAATGTTTCTACTGGAGGCAAAAAAAAAAAAATTCTCTTACTTCCGTTTATTAACAATTCAGAATAAAAGTTAAGAAATTATTTATAATAGATTTTAAAATAAACAAAAGAGTTTTAGAGTTTTTTCTTCTTCTAAATGCATTTACGTCATTATCATTATAATGCGTTATATAATAATGGGTTTTCAACGCATTTTAGTTATTTTCATTTGATCACAATTAATGTTGCATTAAAAATGAAATTAACTTAAATTATTTGAGTTACTCATCTCGGTTAAAAGCCTTTTTTAACATGAAATAATGTAATTATTTTTTATGTTGATTATTATAATGAAAATGACGATAATGATGGATGATGATTTTGTTTTCAACACAAAATTAGTGTGAAAATAATTGAAGAAGGAAGATAAAGAAGAAAAGGGGGGTTTTTGTAAAGAATATTGATAGAACATGGACTTGAAAAAATTATCGAGGAAAGGGACGTTCAGAGTGCGGTGAAAAAATATTAACATACATAAATCTATATATACAATGTGTGTATGTATTGATGTAACGTATGAACTCCAAAACGGCTGCGCCAACTTTAATGAAATTTTTACAGAATGGTCTTAATATACCCGCTATAAAAAATTCCGATATAGCCATCCCTCCTACAAAGCAAATATTGATTATGGAATATCTAAAGAGTTCTCAAATTTGGTATCAACTACTTCCTTAAAACATGTTGAATTGAACAAAACCTAGGGCGGATGGAACCAGGGTGAGTGATATCCCCATACCGTGCACATATTGATTATAAAATATCTAAAGAACTACTACAGCGATAATTTTCGAATTTGACCCTAATTAAATTCTTTAATAACTATTTTACTGGACGAAATGTAGGAAGGATAGGACAAGGGAGAGGGGTAGCCCCCATACAAAGCAAATATTGATTATAAGATATCTAAAGAACTATTAAAGTGAGGATTTTTTGATTTTATCCCAATTACTTTACCATGCAACAGTTTTGCTGAACAAAATATAGAATGAGTGGGATAAGGGGACTGAGGAAAATTTCTATGCAGCAAAGCGCACCGGGTAAACGTTTGTATGTTAATAAAAACGAAGCCATTAAACTTTCAGATTTTAATTTCTTTATTTGATTAAAATTTTTAAAATAAAATTTTTTCGGAAAACGTTTTTATTGTGATTTCTGTCAGTTCGCTCGAACAGGTAGTCCATCTGCTTTTAAAATCTTCCACACTTTTTTGTGCTCTTTAATTCTCTGTTAACAAGTGCTCAATATCTCACCGCTGGTCTTAGCTCCGGGCAGTTTGGACGATTTGCCTTTCGTGGTACAAATACCACATTATTGTTCGTGTACCACTCAAAGGCTTGTTAATCATAGTGACAGGGTTTCAAGTCAGGCCAAAAATAAGTGGACACATTATGAAGTCTTATGAACTGATACAGCCCTTCATTTAAAATTATAGAGCTCGTGGTAAGAAATCGTTTGCCATACCAAGAACTTTTTGGGAAGTTTTGACTGCTTTTTAGTCCCAAATTTTACTTCAACACTTCCTCGAGTGACTTGAATTTTTGTGCTCTGTATTTGGCCACTAAATTTTTAGCAGAGTTGCGTTAGGAACTTTTTGATTCTTGTATGTTTTTAAATCTGAGCGTTGTGCTAACCAAGCTACTTTCTTACCGGATGTATTGGGAGCTCCTTTGAAAATGCTTCTTTATTTCTTGGCGTTAGGAACATCATGTGACCATTTCTTCTATCTGAACCTGGTTTTCTGTCAAGGGACATTTTCGGGAGAAAAAAGCTTTAATGAAAAATGTATGTTAAGAATTTTTCAATCTCACTCCTTAATATTTTTTGTGATATTGAAAAATTGCAATAATGCACCATTGCAACATTGCATTTAAAGTAATGAAAACATTTAAAAGAAGCAATTGCTTTAATGATAACGAATTTTTTTAATACCAAAATCCAAATTTGCATTTTAAGCAAAATTGCACCTCTAAGAATTTCTCCAAAATTAACATTATTAATAACAAAATACTCTAATACAGGAAATAAAAAATTTTACTATCTTCATATTACTTCTCTTTATTTTCCTTTTCTTTTATTTTCCCCCTTTTCCAAAAAGACTTTTGAACTTTTCCGTACAATTACCATTTTAGTCGTTTTCTTATTTTTATGACTACAAATGCGTTTTATTATTATTTTAACCGTTTAAAGTTAAGTTTTCTTCATCTTGTCATAATCATCAACGTTGTCGTAATTTTCCAATGAGTGAAGAATTGTATGAGTTGTTTTATTGTTAAGTGAATAGAAAATTTGTTTTTTCTCCATCTTTTTTTTTTAATTAAATAATTTTTATATGTTAACAAAAAATAAATATTATTAAAAGAAAGGGAAAACCTCACACATGGAACTTGACTTAATAAGTTACAAAGTTTTCTTCAAAAATTTATTAAAATTAATGGAACATAAATATTTATTCATTAAAATAATGAATAATAATGAAATGATTAAATCAAATTTATTATTCACCTTAATGTGGCATTTTATTTCTATGATCGCCAAACAATATTCCGGAAAACGACATTCTTTAACGGTTAACAGACATAACACGAACACTATGTGTGCCCAAAGTGAGTTTTTTTTGGAAATAATTCCATAACTTTTAAACTATTAGAGATATTTTAATGAAATTTGCCGTTGTGGTCTGGAACGTTGTCGGCATATATGAATTGAACATGGAAGTCAGCATATAAATTATATTATTTAAGTTGAAATAAATTTTGAACCCATTTCTACTGTTCATTAGCGACCTTAATACACAGTTACACATTATATTTATCTTAATTTGATGCTTAGAAAATGATGGATTTTTTATGATTTTTTTTTCCGAAAAAGGGTGACAACATTTATTCACAGATAAACTCATTTTTTGCTCTGAATTTTATAATTTCTATTTAAAAGTTGTTGAGCCTAAGACTTCATCTTCAAAACAGGATGGCGGACCATTCTTATTACAGAAGACGTGTTACATCATGAGCTAAATTAGTTTTACTACAGGATGGATCAGGAAGGTCACTTCATTCAAACCATGATTGGACTTGGAGTGGCCGCCCTTCTTTCATTCCTTCCCTAAAGGTAGACATTTTGTTCTGGAATGTGAGGGTAGTGGGGTAACATTCTAGTATTTTGTGTTTCCTAACTAGAGCAAGAAGACCTCTTCGGATTAGGTATAACTTCCCATACATTATTCCAAGTTTTGATCCTCACTAAAAATACCTCCAATTCAAAACTGTCGGCTTTTCGTCATCCAGAGTGATGTCAACTTCTGAACTTAATTCAGATCGCAAGTTTTTAGCACTTGATTCTCCTACATCTTGTCAAGTTAGGCAAAAAGTAGTTGTATCAGAAGGTCTTGAACATCAGCTCTCTTTTCCTCGAATTAAATACTAAATTAACTATACTGAAGCAGTTTGACATTGATCATGATTTAACAATAACTCTAAGTCAGTGTCTTCGAAAGTGGAGTGCAAACTTCGCTTGAATTTTAAAAATATTGCAACTTTACAACACAAAAATAATCTTACAATTACATCGATGTAGAATATATCGTAAATGTGGAAAAAAGTTAGCTGAGGGGATGGAATTTCAAAAACGTTGTACAAGTCATTGCAATTTTTTACATTGCATGGGTCTTGCAAAATTGCAATGATTAGGTACATGTGTTTTTAAACAAATTTCGCTGGAAACAACAATTTTATTTCAAAAGCTAGAAAAGAAACAATCATATTAAATCCTACTAAACGAACACATAATTTCTTATGTAACAATATTGCAAAAAAGTTTGCATCTCTTGCAATGTAAAATAATCTTGCAATTATTATATTGGAAATTTTTTTACTGGCTAAAAAGTTACTTACGTATGTGTATTATAATGATTTTGAATTCATTGCAATTGTTATTTTGCAAGGGTATTGCAAAATTGCAACTGTCATACAGAATCATATTTAAAGTGTTTCTCTTAAATGATTGTATTATTTTGATTTCTATTAAATATTTTAGCAAAATTCGTTTTGCAAAAGTCTTGCAAAATTGCAAAGTATCTATATTTGTACTTTAAAACTAAATTTTCTTATTAAATCACAATTTATTTCTCCCAATCTCTGGAAAAAATGTAACATCTGCTTTATTAGAAAATATATTTGTAAGAAGAAAATAACGATTTCAGTAGTAAGAAGGAGTAAATGAATACTTTTTCTTTAGTTAGATATTTTTGTTTGGTATACAATTTCCGTTTTCATTATCTTGGAAAGAAAACGAAAAACAAAAAATAAAAATTATATATTATTAATACAAAAACAAAAAGAAGAAACCACTCGTTCATGATTTTTTTTTATTATGAGAAGTGGGCGGGAGTTTGGTTAGGAGAAATACCAACGAATGTTTGCCATTAGCAATTGTTGCTACCATAACATCATTCTTTCTGTTCCACCAGAGCAACATTACGGTTTTTCTAGAGCTTTGGAAAAATGTGAAAAAAAATAATTATGAAATTTTTCATGGTTTATGAAAGCAAAAAATTATCTAGCAAAATAGTGAAAGTTTTTTTTACGTTTTGAAAATTTTTCTTTTGAAATTTATCGAAATTATTTATTAAGAAAAACACAGAATCATGTTAAACAATTGAAAATTAATCAATATATTTTTTCTGTTTCTTTTTTTTCTCTATTTCCAGGTAAGAAAAAATATCTTGAAATTCAATGGAAAAACATAAAACAAAGAAAAAAAGTATCTCATAAATTACCACCTTTCCAATGAGGAAGAAGATGTATTTGATGATGTTTTCAAGTTGAAGGTATTTGGGTAAAACAAAAAACAAAGAAGAAGCAGATGAAAAACTATTGTATGTAAAAATTGTTGCAAAGAAAATAGAAAATTGTTAGAAAATATAATTTGTTGTTCGGAACTTAACTAAAAAAAAAAAAAATTATGTTGAACTTTAGTTAAAGAACTCAAGAAAAAAGTTGTATTATGGAGAAATTTAAAGTTTGCAAAGTTGTGGCGAAAACAAGTTTCTTTTATCAAAAATATTTGGAAAATTATACAAATATTGGGTTATATAAAATGTATTCAAAAATATATATTTCTTTAATGAAGATCAATTCTGATAACAAGAAAAATTGCCAATACCTTTTGAAATTTGCTTGTTAAGTTTCCTGACCTCGAGAGACCATGAAATAGGTGTCAGACAATGCAAGAATCGGGTTGTGTGGAAGGTGGTTTTAAAACTACTTAGCTAAAACTTCTGACTTATGGCAAACGTTTAGAGATCTAGTTAAGTCAAATTGGGTAATTAAGTTCCTTTTTCCTTAAGAGGTATGTTGATGTATAAGACAAAGAATGGAGATCATAATATATTGTTTCATAAACTTGTAACAATCCCATCAACACCCATAACCTCTTATCATGTCAAAATTTATTACTACAGTTCATTTGCTGCAAAAGAGATATCAGTCAATTCAAGAATCGGGTTGTGTGGAAGGTGGCTCACAAACTAATTGTACAAAACTTTGAATAATGGTGATCGGTCAGAGATCAAGCAATGGAATAGAGTTGTAAGAAATGGCTAATTACAGTCCTTTCCTATAGAGCTATGAAGATCAGGATTCAAACTTGTGACAATCCCACCAACACAAGTAACATAATGAACGGTCAGCCTTCCTGCTTTGAAAATTATATCAGATAATGTAAAATCGGGTTGTGTGGAGGATGGTTTATAAATTTTCAGATTAAACTTTTGACTTATGACAAACTTTCAGAGATTTTTTAATGCCATATTAACTTATTATGGTCCTTCTCCTTGAGACAAATGTTGATAGATGTTAACAAAGAATGACGAACTGAATTCATTGTTTCGCAAATTTGTGACAATCCATCATCTTACTTAACGTAACGAATTGTCGAAAATTTGTTAATGTAACATTTGAAAAAGATATCAGTCAATGCAAGTTTCGGTTTTTGTCGAAGGTAACTCACAAACTACTCGTGTTAAACTTCGGACTAATGGTGATCTGCCAAAGATCTCGTAGTGCCAATAATGATTGATGTTCACAAAGATGGAGATTAGAATTCGTTTTGTAGAAGTCGAACTGTTCCATCAAACACATAATCCTATTTGTCTTCTGCTTTTAAACCAACCATCGCCTACAAATAACTCATCAAGCATTTGACCTTTGAAATGCAGCATCACATTAAAATGCAACATTTTGAAAACAAATGAAATTTAACTTAGGATTCATTGCAAAAATCTTCCGATCATTTGTCATTGTTATAAAACTTCCTCCATTGATGAAAATTCCATGCATTAATGTCTGTTTTTAATATGCCAAACAAAACCTTCCATCGCCTTTTAGATTGCTAGATTTTCCTTGGATGCTCTTGTGGGAGTGATGAACTTTGTTCTTGATTTCATAACAATTTTAAAATGACATTGTTCATGACATCCGAAAAATTCAAAGTTTCATGAGCCATCGTTTTCTTAAGGCTTTACGAAGTTTTAAAAATCTTCCATAGCCATTACCGACTTTCTTTGTCATTGCACAATCTTTTGAAAAGAGGATAAGAACTTACGCCCGCCTTCCATTGCCTCAATAGATCCTCCATGCATTCTGTCAAAGTACTATTTCCAATCTTATGCACTTGTAAAGGTGAAATCTTCAACTTTTATCGACTTAAATTTCAAACTTCCGCTAGCTTTGCAGATTTTTCAGTGTTTGCTGAATGGAAACTCTACACCACTCGAACGTTTTCCTTTCTCTTTATAAGAATTTCCAAGAACGATCTTTAACCATAAGCTATTGCAGAGCAGAAATCTAATGCAATGTGTTGAATAACCCTAAAAAGTAGGTATTCGAAATTCTCTAAAATTGCTTTGGTCAAAAGCAATTGACCCCTTTAAGCGCACCTCCTACTGGTATTGTTCAAGATTTTCCATATAATTGTAGTCGTGGAAACTTGAAAAGCTTCTATTCTCTTAAAAATTACCCGTTGGATTAACCTAGAAGGTAATCGAAACTTTCTAAAATTCCGAAAATCCTCTTTCAAATTCGCTGAATTTCATTTTCTTCGTAAGATTTTCCAAACTTCATCAGTTTTTTATAACAATATCGGCTTTGACTCTGTCTCTTCCGACAACTAAAAGGCATTACCATGACCTATGTTTCCTTTTCTTTTTTGCTTAGAAACAATCACTTCGTAATTGTTCGGGGTGATAACTGCAAATTTTGATACGAGATATCGACGATATAAAACGATGGAAAGTTAAAAATATGTTTTTTGTCACATATTTTTTTTAATCAGCTTCTTTGCATTTGGATATAGTTCAGAGACCCCATGTTAATATATTCATATTCAAAAGTTAATTTAATTTACTCCCACATAATACCGTTAATAAACAAACAATCACTCATTTCAAATAGCGTTTTCGTCGAAAATTTTCAAAAACTTCTCTCTGGTCAAAATAACGATTTTTTGATCGCCATTCGTAACAAAGTTGTTACGAATGGCGAGCGATTAAGGCTGTCAGAATTATTTTAGTAATTGGAGTAGCATCTTGAACCTTCAGCATGTTCGAAGCGATTGAACAAATAACTTCAAATAGCGTTTTCTCCGAATAATATTAAAAAATTAACTCTTGTCAAAAATAACGTAATTTTATTATTTGAAAATAGTTTGAAAGCAAAGCTAGAGATTAGGATGTCCATATTTTTTTAGTTCTTGACACGATATTTTGTAACTTCAGCTAGTTGGAAGCGATTGATCTAATCACTTCAGATAGCGTTTACTTCGTGTAATTTTAAATTTCAGTTCAAGACAAAAATAAAAACTATTTGATCAAAGATCATCTGTCGCTAAGCACAGCTAGCGACTGATGTTGCTAGAAAATAAACTGCTTGGCAATTGACGATATTTATATTTCTGATAAATACTGCCACAGTTGCAATTTTACAACATTTGAGTAAAATGACTTGTTATAATTAGAGGTCTTGTGCAATATGGAACTGTTATAAAATATTTAAATGCTCCAGTGTTTTCTCTTTTTCCAATTAAATTAACTTCTTTTTTTTAGAAAAACATCTTAATGAATTGATTTTATTTTTAAAGAATTTCAAAAGAAAAATTTCCTTTTCTTATATAAAAAAAGACAATTCCATCTCTTTTTCTAGTCTGTTTCCTTAAAAAAAAAGAGTTTAATAAAGCAAAATTGCAATTAAATAATTTTCTTTTGACAAACAAATTCTATAGCCATTTTGGAAGTGTGAGATAAGTCCTATAAAATGACATGTATAACATGGTAAAATGTTGCACCAGTGCAACTCGTCAATTACATGTCACTCAAGTTTTTTGCAACACTTAAGGTGTTTTGATCGTATTAAAAGTTGTTTTCAATTCTTGATTTTCTCTCTCTCTCTCTCTTTCTCTCTGTTGAAAACATGAAATATTATCAAATCTTGTCGCAAAAGTATTTTGTTACAATTTTTTTTCTTGATTTTTCTAATTTTTCTTATTATGGCCGCATTAAATTTTTCATCTTCTTCCACTATTGTAATTTTCTTCTTTTTGTTCTTGCATTTCTAATTTCCACATAGTTTGGCGCATGCAATATTAAAGATGACTTGTTGCTTTTTTTGCACTCTCTCTCTCTCGCTCCTCAATTGTACTTTTGCTACACTTTTCTTCTATTATGACAACACACGCATTTTAGGTTACTTTTCTTTTATTTACTGCTATTTTTTGTGGTTTGCAATCCAACACACACACACACTCACACACATACACAGCCTCAGATTTTCTATTGCAATTGTGGTCTTGCACTTTGGGTTTAAAAAAGCAGAAGAAGAAAACTTTTATAAGAATGTTGTGTCGGGGATTATGATGGAGACGAAGATGATGATTTTGATTATTGTTTTTCAATGTTGGAGTTGTGGAGAGAAGGGAAGTTAAATTATAAGTTGATTTCTTGTTGGTCATGTTTTCTTAAAAGAAACTAGTTCACTATAAAAATTCAGCACAATCTCATAATATAAATTCTTAAAAGAATTTGAAATTTTAGATTTTGGTGATTTGAAAAAGAAATTTCAAATTCGTTTCATATGTATTTCCAATAATTATAGTATTTTTGTAGAGATCATAATAATTTTCCAAATTTCTATATTTTGTTATACTCATAATTGTGGAAACATTACTAGTAGGGTTGCCATATGGTCTGGAAGGCATTTGATTGTTCAAATATTTTAGGTTATGTGAAGTTATTAGATAAATCCTTATTTGTCAAGTTAAAACTCTATAGTTCAATCTGTTTAAATCGCATAACTAAGAATGCTTAGTACTAAAGGAATTCATTTGGTGCGACTGTAAAATCGATCATAATATGAGCTGAAATACCACCTGCAACTTTTTCTTTAATTGAAAACGTTTTAATTCGAGTAGAGAGAGAAATCGCAAATATTTTTAATCTTAGATTTCTGATTCTTAGTTCCTTCTTCGAACTCTATAACCTTCTATGATTGTTGAATAGTAGTGACCTCCTCTTAACTTTTCTCTGCTGGAGTGTTATGCTCCATTCATGCTAAATTGCGGAATAAATCTTTTTGATATACAAAAAGTTTTAAATACGGGAACCTTGGATTAGACAATCCATGAAGTTGGACCAAAAACTTCCATCCAAGAAACCAACTAACCCTTGGGGGTTTTCCTAAACCTTGGTAAGAAAACTCAGGAACTGCAAAATGAAAACTTCCACACTTCAACCACTATATGGAATTTCTTTTAAATTGAAGTAGACGTTCAGAAGTTAGATATTTTCTAATCGTTTATTGCGAATACCTGGTGCTAATGATAAATCTAAACTCTCTATTCTCGAAAAGTTAGGTTGGAGAGTGGAGTTAAATCCTATAATGGAGGAATTATACTCATTAAAATACACCTAAACTACTATTTTGGTTTGCACGGAAAAAGCGACCAATACATGTAAAATTATAGAAATTCTGTATCATGTACGTATTGGCTGGACAAAGTCAACAGAAGTGTTCCATTGTCCTTTCCACTTGCACTTTCATTAGATGCTCCTATGCTCCTTTGTAATTTTGGCTACTGATTCATTATCCACCGTGACCTTGTCCTTACTTCGCTAAAAGGCATTGGATATTGTAAAGGTAGTCGTTGAAATCGCATTTACAATCGAAAATAGTTTTTAGCTTAGATCCTGCGATAAAATCGCCTTGACTGTCATTTTGGTTTTTGGTGAAGATATTCAGATCATTATTTAGCAATTTTGCCTGACTCGCCACGGCCGAGATTATGGCCTCTCTGATCGCT
The DNA here is from genome assembly GCA_004302925.2 of Cochliomyia hominivorax. Classification (NCBI taxonomy): domain Eukaryota; kingdom Metazoa; phylum Arthropoda; class Insecta; order Diptera; family Calliphoridae; genus Cochliomyia; species Cochliomyia hominivorax. The sequence goes on along the minus strand of PYHX02000413.1, from coordinate 39,683,853 downwards.
CATTCCTCCGCTTGAAAAACCTTATTAGTGTTTGGTAGACGTAGGGATATTCAGGTCTCCACGGACATTCGTTTTATGGTTAAGTTCGATCAGGAGTAACGATTTGTTATCAGCGTAAGACAATAGCTTGTATACAATTTTCTATGGTATCGGGTCGAATTTTGGATTACCGCAAGTCTGTATTATATTCTGGCAATACGATTTAAATCTGCTGTTTTTCAGTGCTTCCATTGCCTGAAGTCGTTAGTACAGTATTATATCTTATTCGAATTTTTATTGGATTACAGGTATTGTTTCCAATGAAATATTCTCATGTAGTATCTCCATAAAATGAAGTCTACCAGACTACTGAGGCGTAAGTAAGCAATGACTTCTGTGGTTGCCCTTTCCTTCAGTTGTGATCTCCACAGAAAAATTTTGTACTAATTTTAAGTTTTTCTTACATTCTATGTGAAATGAGCCCTGGAGATCAATGAAATTACTATTTCTCTGTGAAATTCATGTCCGACGTATGATTAATATTAATTAATTTTTATACAAAATCTACAATACGTATGATTAATTTTAATTTTTATTTAAAATTTTCTTTTTCATTTTATTTATAATTTTTTCTTAAATATTGAATTAAAAAATTAATAACGAAAAAAATTCCTCTGTCTTTTTGCAAAAAACAACATCAAAAACAAATTATTAACCATAAATATTATAATAAATCAAATTTATGGCAATATAATACTTTTGCTCTAAATAACAATAATTTATAATGTAAAATACAAACATTTATAATAAAATCTGTACAAACATTGATGTCATATAGCCTGCCTTTAGCTTTGGCCTCCATTTATTTATACTTTTTTATATACTGACAAAATAATGGAATGTTTTTGTGAGTCCGTTGTTGTCATGGACAAATTGATAAAACTTGTCTGATGATGGTAGTTAGAGTTTTGTTTTTGTAGTTAGTTAGTCTCATTGGTGCATCAACTAAATGCAACATGCTACACAATTGACTCTGAAGAAAAAAAACAGAGAAGAAATATGTTAAATTATGCCACACTTTTTATTTCTTGTTTTTTTTTTCTTCATTGGAAAGATGTTATTTGATTATATTAAGCCAAAGTTGTTTGAGTTGGTTGACTAGAAGAGAGGTCCTCTATATAAATTTCTATATAATAAACTTGATAAGAAAAGAAAAATCACGTTTTTTTATTTAGTTTAAATTTAGTTATTGTGTCATTCTTGAAGCAGATTTTTTTTGCAAAATTCTTTATTTATATTGAGGACTCTTTTTGCGTAACAAAGTTTTATATCTGGTAATCAGAACTATTGGTCTCAATTATATGTTTGGTTAAATATATAATTTGTACGATTTTCTGAAATCTATTCTTATAAAAAGTTTGAACACCAAGACCTTGATAAATACTAATACATCTCAGTCCTCTGTTAATGACATATAAATGTACACAAAGGTAATCAGCCAATCAAAGGATACTAATTGATTTTTGAAATTTAGACTTGTCCCATCTATAGTCGAGATTATAGTTAATCAATAGTACATCTTCAGGTTCAGACTTTAGTCGAGACTATAATCCATTCATAGTCGAGTCATTATACTCAAGAAAGACGACGTTATAGTTTACCTCTTGTCGAAACTATAATCTTAATATACCTTTAGTCCAGACTTCTCTCTAAATATAATCGAAAGTCAATCTATAGTCAGACTATCGGAACCTATCTATTGTCGAGACTATATCTATATAATATGGTATAGTCTATAGTTAATATTATAATTAACCTTATTCAGTTATAAAAAAAACTATAATCTATATATTGTCAAGAATTTCGTTTACCAATAACGAGACTTAATTCAATCTATAGTCAATATATTGTCAATACTATAGCCAATATATAGTCGAGACTATAGTTCAGCTATACGGGATTTCAATCTATCTATATTCAAGGCTATAGTCCATCCATACTTGAGATTATATTATATCTCAAGTATGATATATAGTTATGACTGTATTCTGTCTATAGTCGAAACTTTCGTCTATCTATAACCTTCATCCTTCTATTGTAAATATTATAATATTTCTATAATCGGGCCAATAGCCTATCTATAGTTAGAATTATAATATACCATTAGTCAAGACAGTAACCTATTTTAGCCGAAGCTATAGCCAATTGATAGTTTTAAACTATTGTCTATCTATTGTCACACACATTCGTTCCATCGATAGTCTAACTATCGTCTGCTATAGTGGGACTGAAATTTTTTTATTAATCTACAACTTTTGATCAGCTGGTTGGATTCATAAAAATTTTGAAATTTCGATTACAGAGAAGTAAAGCTTCATACATGAACAAAACAATGAGGCTTCAAAAATGATATTTCGGTTATCAAAACTTTTGATCAGAGTAGCTTTATAACTTTGGAATTATGAACCAATGAACGAAATTACCCAAATGCAAATTTTCCTTTATTATCCACATCCAATACCAACCTTCTGATAGCCCCTGAAAACTTTCAAAGAACTTGCTTACAGTTTTCGAGTTATTTGAATTTTTCGAGATCTTGAGATATTCAAGCAATTTTCTTTTATTTAAAACGAATATCATATGTATACTTTCAGAAAGATTTTCTGAATCAAAAAACACTTACAGAACCGAATTGTAGAGTCCTTCTTGAATTAGACCCATTATTTTTCATTTCTTTAAAAAAACAAGAGCTGAATTTTAAAACAGAAATACAGTTTTCAAAACTCTAATATGTTTCTTAATCATCTGAAATGACGTTTTCAGACCACCAATTAATGCGGATTCTATAGACCTTAATTTTGAATTAACTTCATACCAGAACCATATAATGTTCAAAAACATGAGCTGAACATAAACAAGATCTGAATTTTAAAACAGATACAGTTTTTAAAACTCCAATATGTTCTTAATCATCTGATAATGACGTTTTCAGACCAACCAAAAAAATGTGGATTATATAGACCTAATTTTTTTTAGATACACCACAACCATATAATGTTCAAAAATTGTCAAGTTCATAACCATAATATTATTGTCGTGCATAATACTGTGTCACGACACAATCTTGCATGTTCTTTTGAAATAGAGTAGATTTTTAACCTGACTTTATCTATTCGAAATAAATATATATTTTTCATTCTCTAATGAAAATATATCGTTTGCGATTTGTTTACAGTTCAAATAAAAATTATTTTACAAATTCAATATGTTTATTAACCTGTTGGTAATTTTCTTTTAACTTGTAGCATAGTTTTTGCTCTTTATATTTTTATTTCTACCTGTTTTGAATTTTAATTTCTGTCGTTTTGATATTTTTTTTATTATTTTTTTGCAAAGAAAGTTCTTATCATTATTTTTTATTACAAACGTATCTTATTTTGTCAATCATTTCATTTCATATCATTTTTTTTTCAAATCTTTAAATTCTAATCATAAACATTTTTGTTTATTTACCATTTTATTAGCTTTCATTTTTAATATAAACATTTTTTGTGGTTTTTAAATTCATCTTTTTTGCAGAAACAGCAATTATGGTTCGAATACTTAATGATTCTGTAGTTATTTGTCT
>PYHX02000413.1:39652227-39680146 GCA_004302925.2 Cochliomyia hominivorax | reverse complement strand
TTGTTTGTTTGATTGTTTGTTTTATGTTAAAATTCGTACCAGAAATTGAAGGAAAAAAAAGCAACGCCGCTTTAAAGAGAACACAAAAAAAGGAAAAGCAACAGCAACAACATTATTAAACACGCAGCCAGAGTCAGCCACATTTTTGTTTTTCTAAAAATCAAAGTCATCAAAAGTAAAGTTTCAAAAAGAAAAGAAAAAAAAAAATGAGAAAAAGAAAACATAAGAAAAAACAATAAAAACAAAGTCAACGATATTAAATACCGTGTTAAGTGTTAGTGAGCACAATCAAACTCTGAAAGAGATTAAACAGAGAGAATCTCTTAAAGAGTTCAAGTAGAAGAGTTAAAGAGTTATTTACTATTTTCTATCACTTGTAGTGTTACCAGATTTAGTTTTTTTTTGGTGTTTTAATTTAAATATGAATTTTTATACCCTACAACTTCATAGGTGGGGGTATAAAATCGTTATAAGTATACTGTTCGACTTAGAATCACTTTCAGTGCCGATTTAACTATGTCCGTCCGGCTAGCTGATTGTCGATGTGAAGCTTTCTATTATTTCACACAGGCCACATACAAATACAATACAAAGTGGGTTTTTTAGCTCATTAAATTACAAAATATAAAACGATTTTAATCGAAAATAAGTGTAATGATATTCATACTATGATAAACGAGGTTCGGTCCACTGTTTCCCATGGATTCAATACAACCTCCCCTCCAATATCAATTTATAACTCATAAATCCCACATATATGTGGGGTGACTTAATATTTTAGTCAAGTTGAAATAAATATAAACCAAAATCGCTGTAAAATTATATGAGAGTTGCCTCATAATTTTTCTGCATCCTACATTTTTCTATATCCAAATTTTTAAAAATTTGAATTAATCCTACAGAAAAATCTCAAAGAATTTTACGATTTGAAGGAAGCAATTTTTTGGTATATAGAAAAATTCTACATGATGATTAGAACATTTTTAAATGAGCCCTATGAGCTTTACAATAGAACCTAAGCGAAGTACATTTTTCATTTGATTCAGTCGTTTTATCAATATGTTTAACTACTTTATCGAAGAAACCATTTGCATAGCCTGGAAACGAAGACAAATTTAGAATACACGATACACTTCGTAGTCACCTTGTGTATCGTAAGTAGACAGTGAAGACTTGAGTGTGCAAGTAACCGTACCCTCACAAATCACATGTGTATAAAATAAATGCAGAACTATATCGTAAGGCAGAAATTGCAGACATTTGACAGAGGTGTTAATCGCTCTCCATGAAATAGAAATATGAGTCCTTAATGTAAAAATTCTCACCGCAGAATGACTAATTCGGGACTGCCAACAAAAGCTGCGGGGAAAATTGTTTCCGAAAGATTAGTTCTTAATCCTTCATTTATACCATAGGAATTGATAATTAGGGAGAATAGATTCAATAGTTTAGGAAGGGTCAAAATAGAGAGATAGAACCTTGAAGAGGTTTTCTGATTTAAAATTTTATATAAACTGTTTAAGAAAGTCCTTCTCTATCCTGTTTTTTATTGAGATCAGTAAAGAACAGAAAAAGGCGACCCAAAACATGGAATATTTGGAGGAGATTCTTAATTGATCAAATTCTAACTGTGGTAAGAAATCCCACTGATATATTGCACAATGGGTCGGTCCTTAAAGTTATTTGACACGGAGATCAGAGGAGAAGTAATTCATGATTTAGTGTTATGGTAGAAAGTTAAAAAAAAGTTTAAGAATTATTCTTATAAAAACTCACGATGGTGAATTCTCACTTGTTCCAGATTAAGCTCAGTGGAGAGGGTTGAAGTGCACAAAAAAGATGTAAAAGATATGGATGTATTAAAAATTTGCAGACAATTTAGAAAGCTAACAAATCCCTAGTGGAACTAGAGAGTATTTATTAACTTTGTGTTCTCAATTTGGTGAGTTTAAACATGATTTAAAGATTGAATTCACTTAACGTACCGCACATTTTGGCGGTTTGCAAAGGTTTTGTAATTTATTTACAATCTCTTCCGAACTTTCCGAAGATTTTCACTTGACGGATGTGTCACCATACACTATAGAATTTTTTTCCATTTTTTTACCACTGGTGTTTCTGCATGTCATCCTAGTATGTAGATTTCATCGTATTATTTGTTGTTAGTGCTTGAGGTACCGGAACCAGTCATCAGTTTAGAGTTAAAAGTAGTTGTTGTTACTCTTCGGCTGTATCTGATTATTCTTCCTGATATTGCAATTGCTGGGCTGAGATTGAATTATCGTGGGAATGATTCGTTGAAATTATAGTCTTACTACCTGGAATGTCTGTCCAATTTTCAATTGGATTTGAAATACATGATCATCAAAGAAAATGTCAGTAAAAAAGGTTTGACTGACACTTCTGATAACAAAGTAAGAATTATTGATAAAATGATAAACCGAGTGAAAGTAAGTAAAGGAGTTTAAACTGCAATTGGGATTATATTGATTCAACTTAGGTTGAAACGTTTCCTCTTCTTGCATAGAGTTTATTTGAAATTGTGGGGGGTTAATTTTGGTTGATTTAAATTCGGGGAATGTTCTGCACAATTATATTTAAAAAAAATTTATTTAATGGAATTTGGGTTTTCAAAGATTTTGAAAGATTTTATAAAGTTTCTTTTTTATAAGTTCTTTGATTTTATAAGTTCACTTCATTTGAATGTCTCTACTGAATTCACAGAGAGACTAAGTCATCCAAAGAATATTCTGAGAGGTCCAGATTAATATTTCAGAAGGATAAACTTTTCATCAATCAAAAGAAATTGATTTTAATATAAATAAAGAATTCAGAAATGATCATCAAATAAAATAACAAAGAAAATGCTCCAGTTGAAAATAAACATCTGGCAATGACTCGTAGTCTCTTCTCTTATTACTCAGAGAAGACACAAAATAAGATTTCTTTCTTAAAGAGAGAAAGAGATGATGAGTTTGAAAGAGAACACCGCAAAAAAAAAAAAAGAAAAAAACAAAATCAAATAACATTTTGAAAATTCAAAACAATTAAATCCGTCGTAACGTAAAACAAACAAGAAAAAACACAAAATAAATACAAAACAAAATAAATATTTATGTGTGTGTTTTAGTGTTAGTATTAGTGTTGAAGAATTGAATTCAAATCGTGGCAAAAGTCTGACTGACTGACAATCACAACAAATCAGTTAACCATAAACAGCACTCGGTGCTACAACTAAAAAAATATCTCATTTTCTTCTCTCTAATTCAAAACGATTTTTTTATTTTTTGAAACACGGACAAGAGAAACGGCAAAAAAAGGTTTAATACAGAAAACGCGTTTTAAAATTTAAAAAAAGTAAAATCAATTACAAAATTTTATGCCAAATAAAGAGAATTCGAATAATTGACAAACAAATTTCATTAAAAAAAATCGAAATATTTAAAAAAGTTGAATTTTTTGATGAGAAAAAACGTTTAAGTTGAAAACAAATTATAAAAATATAATAAAAAATAAATAAAAAGGTAGTTTAAATTAAAAAAAGATAAAAAAATAAAAAATAAAAAAAAATTAAAAGTTTTGAAAAAATATATATGAATGAATTTAAAAGAAAAATATTAAACTGGAATTTATGTTAAAATAAATTATAAATAACTGGTTTTAAAAATATTAATAAAATAAATTAAAATATTTAAATTTTATTTTAAGAACTTAATGATTTTAATTTTAAAGTTCTATTTAAAAAATAACATTTTTCATTTCAAAGTTGGATTTGAGTTTTTTCTTTAAATCCAGTTTTACTTAAATCAGAAAAAAAAGAGTGCGGGAATTAATTTGTATAAAATTTTCAATATTTAAATAAAAATTCTTAGTAATTGGAAGGTTTTAAAATTATTCTCGATAAAAAATGATTATCAATTTTTAAGAGGAAACAAGATTCTTTAAAAATAATTCAATTTTTTCGAAAAACTTTTACAAATGACTAAAAAGCCTTAAAAAGGGAAAGACGACTTAATTTTGAACTCTTAAATAACATAATATAACTGGCACCCCAGGCAATATTTCTTGGACTGGCCCTAAGCAAACATTAGTATTATATTATCATACGTTTTAAATAAATTATTAATAATTTTAATTTGCATTGAGTGGGGTTACCTCTTTCCCCAGGTCTTAATCGCCCTACGTTTTGTCTGGTAAAACAGTTACTTGAGAAAGTAATTGGCACCAAATTTAAGAACTCTCGTTGTTATACTTTTTTAGAAATTCATTACATAATATTAGCTTTGTATGGGTGGTACCCCATCCCCTGGTCCTACCGGAATTTTGTATAGCTTTTGTTACCTTTTGGTAACAGAAAATTTCATCAAAACTGGCCCAGACGTTTTTGATTCTATACGTTACATACTTACATACTGTATACATATATATACACATCCGATTTTATATATATAGAAGATCATTAAAATTGTTATCAAATCAGTTTTTTTTTTTAGTCTGAAAATTTTTTTAAAAGTCTGAAAATTTTTTTCTTTATCCAAATCCAAAAGGTATTTACAAGATTTGCCTTTGGAGTTGAATCTTATTCCATCTAACCGATATCGGTTTAACAAAGGATGATTTAAAACGAAATTGGAAACATTTTTTAACTTGAAAACAAAAAAATTAATTTTTTTCGAAATGAGGCAATATATTATGTTTTAATTTTTCAGTCGGTACCCGATTTTTATAGGCTTCTGAAATAATATATAATTATAGACAGATAATCCAAATAATATTCAAATTTTGAAAATATATAAACAAATTGTCTTTAATGTAAGGATTCGATTATAAATTTTTACAACCCATAAAGTTTTACGATTTTGACAGATTTTTCATTATAAAACAATGAACTGAATTAAACATTTGAAATACTCTCAAATTGGAAAAAATGATCTTATTTTAGAACCTATAATGATTCCTAAATTCGATTGTTGAAAAAGAGCCAAGCTCCACAAATTCGATATGAACTAAAAGAAATGTTCATTATCGATATATTATTTTATTTACAAAAATGGCGAAGAAATCCATCTTTAATTCAGAAATATTATCATCCTTTTATTTTCATAAGATATTGTTGGACTTATTCGAAAAGTCATAAAAAATCTTTTTGCATATGACCGCAGAGCATCATAAAATTAATTTGAATCGGATTTTTTACAGTGATTTTTTTATTAAAAATTGAAAAAAGTGAAAATATCAAACCTTAAATATCATCTGCTAAAAAATGTAAAATAATTATAAACCGATTTTTTAAATACTCCACTGGAAAATAATTATAATTATAACTTTATTAAAAGATTTTTGAAAAGAAAAGTAGTTCATATATTGGTTATTTTTAAATGTGGACCGATTTTTATAGGTTCGCTACACATATTACTTATAGTTTAAAAGTATTACGGGTCATGTTAAGGAGGACAAATTAACTTTTCTTGACAACATATTCAACTGTAAATGGAGGAATAAAAATGGATTCGTTATAGAATTTTCAGAAATTATTTCTAGATTTAAGTGATATTAACCTTAGTTATGGTATTATTTAGATTATATAAATATATCGAAATGTTTATCATCCAATTTTCTTCTTTTGGATCCAGAACAAATGTTCCAAATTTTTGTAGATGGAAATTTGTGAGTAGTTATAGAAATTCAATCTTTTACTGGGTCCATCAGATATCGTGCCATAATTTGTTGGTAGCAAGAGTTATGTGTAAACCTCTTCGTATAGCCTAAGCATATGAAGAGATGTTTTTAAAGGTCCTAATTGGCAGAATTCATCTTTAAAATTTATTGGAACATAAAAAGTCTACAAAATTTGAATTTGAATTGACATATCAGTGTTTAGAGTCCTGTAGAAAGATTCCCGCCTTGACTATAAGGTTCGTTTATAATGAACGTGAGTAGTAAGAAGAATTTTGGTCTAACCCCGTGAGGCAAAAAATCTATATATTTGGACAACACTGAACCGATATTTCATACAAACTCCTAAAAAATAAGATTTCGTAATTTATCTACATTAATTTGTATTATGTGATATTAAAAATCATCAAACTCTGAGAAGTAGAAAAAAGTTTTATACCAACATTTCTAGGAATTAAGATCTAAGACACCAACCGCTAAGGTAAACATAACTTTCTATCTTTATGCCTCTTCACGGCATATAAAACGAACAGTAGATTTCAGCTCCTGAGTAAAATGAATCGTATTATTTAAAATTGTTACCAGTACCAGATCAAGAAAATTTCAAACGGTGTATGGACGGCTCTTCAGCATCACTATAGCGAAAAACTACTTTTCAAAAAATTAAGAACTACGCAACATATAAACTCTCCTACACATCTCGTATTACTATATGATTTTTTTTTTAATTTAAATCAAAGCATCTTTGTTGGTTGTAACCCACCCTCTAACTATAAACTCAATACTCAATTTTACACTTGTGGTCTTAAACAATCAAATTTCTAATGATCTTTCAAATAAAATAATTAATCGATTCCTATAGGAAATATCTTATTCTATATTACCAAAAAATAATTCCTATTTTTCGCTATATTGAAGCAGACGAGCCAATCACCTGGACTCGTCATTGTGGACAACTTTTAAATTTGTCACAAACATCACTGACGACAATTTTGAATTTAAAAAAATTGAATTTTAATCGAGAAAGCATTTGATTCATTAGACTCAGGAGCTGTAGTCCACTAATCATTTGAAACGCCGTGATTACGCATCGTGGCTTTTGATGGAATTTTGTGAGCAGTTATAGAAATTCAATATTTTACTGGGTCCATCAGATATCGTGTCATAATTTGTTGATAGCAGAGTTATGTGTAAACCTCTTCGTGTAGCCTAAGCATATGAAGAGATGTTTTTTAAAGGTCCTAATTGGCAGAATTCAGCCATATAAAATCTTTCAAATTTATTGGAACATAAAAAGTCTCCAAAATTTGAATTTGAATTGACATATCAGTGTTTAGGGTCCTGTAGAAAGATTCCCGCCTTTACTATAAGGTTCGTTTATAATGAACGTGAGTAGTAAGAAGAATTTTTGGTCTAACCACGTGAGGCAAAAAAATCTATATATTTGGACACCACTGAACCTATATTTCATACGAAATCCTAAAAAATAAGATTTCATAATTTATCTACCTTAATTTTTATTATGTGATATTAAAAATCATCAAACTCTGATAAATAGAAAAAAGTTTTAGACCAACATTTCTAGGAATTAAGACCTACACCAACCACTAAGGTAAACATAACTTTCTATCGTAACAGTAGGTTTCAGCTCCTGAGTGAAATGAATCGTTTTATTTAAAATTGTTACCAGTACCAGATCAAGAAAATTTCAAACGGTGTATGGACGGCTCTTCAGCTTCACTATAGCGAAAAAACTACTTTTCAAAAAATTAAGAACTACGCAACATATAAACTCTCCTATACATCTCGTATTACTATATGATTTTTTCTAATTTAAATCGAAGCATCTTTGTTGGTTGTAACCCTCTAACTATAAACTTGTGGTCTTAAACAATCAAATTTCTAATGATCTTTCAAATAAAATAATTAATCGATTCCTATAAGAAAAATATCTAATTCTATATTACCAAAAATAATTCCTTTTTTTCGCTATATTAAAGCAGACGAGCCAATCACCAGGACTCGCAGTTGTGGACAACTTTTAAATTTGTCACAAACATCACTGACGACAATTTTGAATTTAAAAAACTTGAATTTTAATCGAGAAAGCATTTGATTCATTAGACTCAGGAACTTTTGAAACGCCGTGATTACGCATCGTGGCTTTTGAGTAGATCATTCTAAATAGAACTACACAATAAAATTATCTTCAAAGTTATATTGACTTTAGTTGCGTAGGTGTCAAGAGCCGTCCGTCTGGACTCGTAGCCGCGTTCAACGTTTAATCTTCTCTTCATCATGCTGGTGACAATTTTAAATAAAACAATTAAATTTCATTCATTTCACTCAACAGCTGAAGTCTACGGATCGTATTCAATGCCGTAAAGACTCATCAAGAGAACTGAATATTTAAAGACTTTAAAAATAACCCTCAACGTTATACTGACTTTAGTTGCGTAGTTCTTAATTTTTTGAAAAGTAATTTTTCGCTATAGTGAAGTTGAAGAGCCGTCCATTTAGACTCGTAGTCAACGTTTGAAATTTTTTTCATCGTACTGGTCATTTCACTCAGGAGCTGAAATCTACTGTTCATTTTAAATGCCGTGAAGAGGCATTAAGATAGAACTGAATATTTATAAATCTTTAAAATTATCCTCAAAGTTATGTTTACCTTAGTGGTTGGTGTAGGTCTTAATTCCTAGAAATTTTGGTCTAAAACTTTTTTCTACTTATCAGAGTTTGATGATTTTTAATATCACATAATACAAATTAAGATAGATAAATAACGAAATCTTATTTTTTAGGAGTTTGTATGAAATATCGGTTCAGTGGTGTCCAAATATATAGATTTTTTGCCTCACGGGGTTAGACCAAAAATTCTTCTTACTACTCACGTTCATTATAAACGACTGCTGCTTCCTTATCAATTTTAGCAGATCGGTCTAAAATTCTATGTAATGATACCCTACACCACTTAAGGTGGTTAGTGTTTGTGCATATGTTTTAAACATGCAGTCACTTTCGGGGTCGTCCGTCTGTGTGTCCGGCTGGCTGTCCATGTGTATGTTGTGAACAGTCTATAGGTCGCAATTTTTGTGATATCTCGACTAAATTTGACATAAAGCCTGTTCCTATTGAAATTGACAATATTCGGGTCAATATTTCGGGTACCTCTAATACAAATGTTTTTTTCCGGAATGGGGTTTTGAGGTCATAAAGGTCCTTGGTATGAAGCGATTTAAAGGAAATTTGGTACAAGTTAGTCATCACAAAATATCACTTTTATGGGCATAAATCTCACATATACGTTGGTAAATAAAAGATAAGATAAATATAAGCAAAAATCGATACGAGGATCGGTTCATAATTTCTTGTAGCTCCCATCTGGTATATAATTTATATAGCAAACTGTTTAGTAACAATTTAATTGGACTCGGACTATAATTGAAGATTTTTAATGAGATTTGCAGGCGCCTCAAAATCGATTCATTTACATGTTATTAAAAAACAAGATGTTTTTAAACCCATAGTGCAAAAAGTGTTAAACACTTTAAAAGAACACTATTGTAACAGAAACGTGAGAGAGAGAGGGAGAGAAAAGTATCTGCACCCAACATTTGTTTCTTTAGTTTTCATTTGGGTGAAGAGAATTCTTGTTTCGTATTTAAAACAGAAACAACGAACCAAGAAAAATTGTTGCAAGAAGTTGAAGCCAAATAAATAAATCGAAAAACAAACAAACAAACAAACAAACAACAAGAAAAGCTCGGCTTATGTGACTTTGTTGACCTTAATTTACAAAACAAGGTACAAATCAATATTAAAACTCCAAAAGGAGATAAAAAAGAACTTAAAAAAACTTGTTTGTTTTGTTTTAAAGTTTTTTTTTATTCAGAAGATTTTTTTGTAAAGCGATGACGTCGTTTTAACGTTAATTGTTTCTGAAATTTGTTTTTGGGGAATTTTCAAAAGAAAATTATTTCTGTTTTTATTTTTACTTTCACATTTAATTGTTTTGTCAGTCGGTCACACTTTAATTAAAGTGATTTTTTTTGATTTTTTCGTTTAATGAATGAATGAATTTGTCAAGAGTTTTTTTCTTTTTAATGTAAATTTATGTTACTTTTTCATTAATTTATCCCAAAATTTTTTATATTTTTTATTAACGAAATTTTGTTTCAATTGCTTTTTTATGGGATTTTGATTTGTTTGTTAAATCAATTTCCAAGAAATTTTGTTTAATTAGAAAAATTTTATTTTTTAAAAGAAAAATATCTCAATTTGAATTTTGAAAAAAATTTGTAATCAATTTTTTTTATTTAACTTTGATTTTTTATAACTCAATTTGTTGGTTCCGTATTGTAAAAAAGATCTTAATTAGAGGCAGCTATTTTTTGGAATCATAAATTGAATTTACCAGCTTTTACCCAGTTTGTTTTGCTGCACCAAAATTCTCCTCAGTCCCTGATCTCGAGAAAATTCTCACAAATCATAAAATCTAAAAAAAAATCTCCCTGATCCAGTTTGTTCTAAAAAATTCCAAAAAAAAAAACGGTTCACAGGAAAGTGACAATATTTGGTTACTTACATTTAGACCAGTAAAACTGTTTTTTGAGAATGTAATTGGGACAAAATTTGCAATCACCTGCGGTTAAAGCTCTTTAGATATTCCTTCATTTTGTCCAGTAAAATGTCGAATATTTTACATCGTTTTCGTTGCTTATTCACTACTCTTCTGGAACCTGGATACCCTGTGAACGTCAGACTCGTTTTCAGTAGTTCCTAATACAAAACACCTGATCAGAACCCATCAAATACAGAACATTATTTTTGTCCAAGGGGCTAATGCACATATCAAAATTTGGTCCATATGATTTTTTAATTACATTTTCCATTATTCGATTAAATGTAAAAATATTTAATCGAATAATCAATTTAAGTTTTTATAAAATACAGAACAGTGATGAGATAAAAATTTTCATTTAAAAATTTTAATATCAAATAAAATTTTTGTATTCTGTATAAAACGTTCTTATTTCAAATTAATCGATTATTAATTCGATTTTGAAATGGATTTTTTCATATATGAAGATAATTTTTATCTTAAATTTTATTTAAATATTTGGAATCCTATACAGATATAATTTTTATTCTAAATCATGTATTTTATTCGAATAAATATGAAGCGAATAATCGTTTATTTTTTAAATTATAATGTTTTCAATTTAATTGTTTTGGAAAAAATAATTTTTTTTCGAAATTTTTCATTATTCGAATAAATAAAATCAATATAAAATTAAAAATAATTTTCATAATCGAATAATTGATTTGTTATTAATTTTTATTTTAAATATGATTGTTTAATCGATTGATTTCTATTCGATAACAGATAATATTTTAATTAGAGATAATTTTTTAAAAAATAAGTTTTATTTGTATATAAATCGAATTTATTACTATTAATAGTTTGATTTTTATTCGATTAATTTATATTCGATTAAAAAATTAAAATGTCTATCTATAACGAGTATGTAATTTGATTACAATTATTATTATTTGTTTATTATTTATACTGAATTTTGATCCGTCGTTAAAAATTTTCCTTTTCATTCGATAAAATTTTAATGGAATAATCTTTTGATTTTAATTTGGAATGTATAATTTTAGTTTGTGATTTACAATTTGAATTTGTATTTCTTCTTTTTAAAGTTCTGTTTGTTTTGAATATAAATCCGTTTAATGGGATCGATTAATCGATTAATTTTTATTCGTTTTGTATATAATATTTATTGACAAAAAAATAAAAAATAAAAAAACTTATGATAAATGAAATATTTGTACTTCATTTGTATTTAAATCTTTAAAGAAGAATATTTCAATTCCGAATTAAATCCTTACAGTTTTATTATTCGAATAAATTTGAAGCAAACATTTTTCTAATATTTAATGGATAATAAATTAAGTCTGTGATAAAATTATATTAATATTGATTTTAATAAAATATTTCCATACGAAATATAAAATTTTAGTTTTCATGGGAAATTATTCGATTAATTCTTATTCGATTAAAAAGTTAATTTTTTAATATATTTAGAAATACTTTAATTTTTTAATTTTTTTATTTATTAAGATGAAAAAGTTTCCAATGTTTCCAACTCTGTTTAATGGAATCGATTAATCGATTAATTTTTATTTGTTTAGCAAATAATATTTCTTGGCAAAAAATAAAAAAAAACTCATGATAAAAGAAATTATTTGTTTCTTATTTTTTATTTAAATATTTTGAGAAGAATATTTCGATTCCGAATTAAATTCTTAGTGTTTTTTTATTCGAATAAATTTGAATCAGTTTTTTAATTTTAATAGTCTGTGATAAAAAAATAATAATGATATTAATAAAATATTTCAATTTCAAATATAGAATTTTAATTAAAAATTATTCGATTAATTCTTATTCGATTAAAAAGATAATTTTTAAAAATATAGAGAAATAATTGTTTTTTTTTTTTTTTTTTTTTTTGTTTTTTTCAATTTATTAAAAAATAATGTTTCCAATTTTTGTGTATTATTTTTACCATTCTGCCCCAATGTGCATTATGATTTACTTTGTAAAAAATTTTGTTGTAAATTGCAAATTTTTTGTAAAATTTTTAATCTCTAAAATTTTCTCATCCATTTACACAAAAATTACAACAACAACTAGTTTT
Organism: Cochliomyia hominivorax; assembly: GCA_004302925.2. NCBI lineage: Eukaryota > Metazoa > Arthropoda > Insecta > Diptera > Calliphoridae > Cochliomyia > Cochliomyia hominivorax. The sequence goes on along the minus strand of PYHX02000413.1, from coordinate 39,667,763 downwards.
TTTTTTTTTTTACAAATTATTGGAAAAAAGCAACAACAACATTTTAAAGAAAACTTTTTTAACTTGAAATTCCCACAAAAGTTTATTTTTATCTTTTACCTTGATTTATTTTGTCATTTATTTTCCTTTTATTTCTTTTTATTATTATTTTTGTTACATAAACATTAATTTATTTCTTTTTTCTTTTATTTTTTCCGGTTTCTTAAAGCTCTTCCTTTTTAAGTAACAACAATAACAACTAAACCTACAACAACATCAGCACCTGGAATTTTTAGAAAAATTTTAAACCCTAAAAATCGTCAAAAAGAAGAAAAACAAAAAAGAAGTTCAAACAAAATTTTGCTAAATTTTTGTTTTTGAACTTTTCACCAAACCCGCAGTGATCGTTAAACCCAGAGAGCAAAAAAGGAACGAGTAAGAGCAACAGGAAGAAAACAACAAGAAAAAAATTTAACTCAAAACGTCAACGGTTTTTTTTTCACTTCTGGTATCTGGCAAATTTTTCAGAACTACAAACTTCTTCTTCGTTTTTTTCTTTGCTTTAATTGATGTTGTTGTGAGAGAGAGAGAGATAAACTTGTTCTACAAGATCACAACGTTTCACAAAATTTCTTTATTAATTGAGAAATTTTTGTTAATTTGTCCTGTCCTCAAAAAGAGAGAGAGAGAAAAGAAAAGTTTTGAAGAGAGAGAGAGTGTTAACTTTTTTTTGAAGGAATTTACAAGGGAGAGCTTACGTCGAAAGTATTATAGAGAGTTTTGTTGAGCAAAACTACGTGATCTTTTACTCTTCCTCTTCTATTACTATTTTTTTCAATTGTTGCGGTTTAATTAAAAATCATTCACGCTGGATTTGGGATACTACGAAGCTGTTAAAGGTGAGTTATATAATTTCAAATAAAATCATATATATTCTAAGAAACTTTAGTAGAAGTGATCGTAAAGAAAAGGGTGTCTTAACATTTGAAGAGGGTAAAGAAGAACAGCTGTAAAATTCTAATCTTCTAATGTAAATAAATAAATTAATTAAACGGAAAATGACAAGCTTTTGTGTAGAGATATATATATTTAAATAAAGCGGAAACCGATCTTGACACAATTATCAAAGCGATCATCATGATCTTTCGTACAAGAAATTTCAAATACAATTGCATGATATTAAGACGATATGGTTTCAATTTTGTTTTCCTAATCTTTAGATCAGCTATTTCTGTCACCAAGATCAATGATTAAGATTTTGATGATGCACTAAGTGCATCAATAATAATTCAGACTTCAAAGACTTAGAAGTATACACAAATTTTGCTCGAACTTAATAAAGACGCCCAAAACTAATTGTCGAATATCTTGCGATCATATATTTCCTTTACCAGCGATAAGGTTAACAAATCTATTCGATATCCAATAAAGTGTAATAAAGATTGTACGGACGACCTATTAAATTTTATATTTCCTACTAACTTTCGTCGAGGAATTTCCCAATAAAGCAAGCAGTTTGCAAGGGCTTTGTTCTACTTGATCTAAATTCTATCGTAATTCAGATGAATTGCTTTCGATCCTTCTACCAACGATAAGCTTACGAAATCAATGTAAAATCTGAGAAGTTGTGACATACGATGCTCTGGAAAATAAAGTTCATATTATAGACCGTTCTAATGCCCACAATATCTTCTATCTTTTGCCGAGGACTTTCTAAGTAAGGCGTTTCATCACATATTGCCGCAAAGCTTCCCTCAAGCCCTCACTTTTGTTGGGGGCTTTATCAACAAATCGTAGATGTTTGCAAGAATATTCTTTAAATTGACAATATTATGATTTTCCTATTAGTCCTATTTAGTCTCTCGAATAGCTTCGATTAAATGGATGAGAATTCGAAATTATTAGTGCCGGACATTGAGCGTGATCTCCTCCTCTTTTATTCTTAAATTGAACTCATTTTCCTTTTTTTCGCTTTAAAGTGATCGATTTCTTTGCACCTCAGCAGCATTTCATTAATTCAAACATCGATCTTCTTAAAGGATCATATTCGAGAACCCATATTGTGATATTATTTAGTACGAATGTGATTTAAAGTTGCAGACATTTTCAGCAATCATAACAGTTTTAATGACACTTTTGAGGATCCTTATTATGGTATTGTTGAGGTATGGGTATACATTTTTATTTTGAAGATCTTGACTGGTGTCACAAGCAGTTTTAATTACGAAATCGACTCATTTGTTAAAACTTTGATCGTAAAAAGAATCGATCGTTAGCAAAGTTAAAGAGAGATCTTTCCGTTATCTTATCTCTTAGTGTTGGACTTAGAAATGATCGCATCCAGTAAAGGTTAATATGTTATTAGAGAAAGAGACCTGGAAATGATGTATAAGAACTTCTCGGATATTTTAAAAAATTATTTCTCTAAGTAGATTCGATGCAGCGAAAGAGAGTCTGAAGCTATTTTTGGCGATCATTAATCATGATCTTTTCTTTTATTCAAATATTGACTTTCTTGGAGGACCATTTTTGAAGATTCATATTATGATATTGTTGTTATAATCTTATTTGTTGATCCTGCTCTAAAGAATTTCATGTTTCCGAAGTCGTTAGTTTCGAGAGAGGGGCAGCTGTTTGTCTATTAAGATATCTAATTTTTTTATTTCATATTTCATTTAAATCAGTTCTAGAATTATGGAGTTAAAAGCGTTTTCTCATAGAAAAGTTTGAAATATTTGTTACACAAATTAAAGTTTAAAGTTAGAAATCTAAAATCATTCCCTCTGCCTCTTGGATTATTTTTATAACATTCATTACAACTAGCTCACTGATCACAGGTGTCCAAAAGCTGGTTGGTGGTCATGGTGTTAAATTTTTTTCTTTCTTTTTTACAATTTAATTTCTTTTTTTGGTAATTTTTTCTTATAAATCAACTACAAGTGCACGATCATTTGAAAAAGCTGCCAAGTAGCGAAGTGATCATGTACTTGTTAGAGAGCCAAACTAACCGATCGTTCAACCAACCAGCCAACCCCCCATCACAAATTATTATTACACTTTGTGTCTTTGTGAGCTTTTTATGGCGCGTGAATAGTTTTCTTAAAATTCCCTAAAACTGAAGTTGTTTTTTTATTTATTTTTGTTCAGTTTTTTAAGTTATTTTCTATTTTTGATTGATGATGTTTTGAATTTATATTTATTTCTTTCTTTTTTTGGGTTTGTTTTTATTTTCTTTTCTTCGGAGTTTGTTTATGCCTTCACGTGTACGCGCTTCAATTTTACAGCAACAAATTCGAAAAAAATAAGTAATAAAATTTATAAAAAATATTTTAAATATTCGAATTCAAAATTTTTTCCTAAATTTTCACTTTTTTTTTTAGTTCCATTTCAAAATTATGTGAAAAATAAATAAATAAATTTTTATTTTTAAAAACGAAACGCAAAACATCTGAAATATTTGATTCGGATAACCCCATTCCCAACTCTATAGGCTGTCGCTCTAAAATGTTGAATATATTTTTCTATTTTATATTTATAGGATTTTGTAAAACATATTTTGGATCTGTACTAAAATTAGAGTTATTTGCATTTGAACAAATTAATTGAGGATCATACATTTCTCTTATATTGCTCTATCGAAATTTTCGGTAGTAAAGAGTTTTATATAAGAAAAGAAAAGATTATTTTCATATTTGAATGATGCGATCTTAAGTTCAAGATCTTTACTGAAATTATTATTTTAAATTAATAAAATTATTATTTTATTATTATATTTTATCTCTTTGACCGTTAAAGGAATCGATCGCTGAAAAAATAAATGAGAAAGTTTAACAATTTTTTCTGAAGTTAATGTGCTCTTAAGGTGAAGATCATTATTGAAATATGTTTTATTTACGAAATTATTCTCTCGTAAACTCGTTGATCTTAATAGATATTAATCGGCAGTTTTATAAAAGAGAGAATTTTAGAGAAAATTCTAAATTATCTATCCGAAATTTTATTTTAAACTTACTGAAGTTATTGATCATAAAAGGAATCGGACGTTTGTAAAGATACTGAAAGTTTTCACAATTGTAATCTTAAGTTATTGCAGTTAATGTTGGGATCTGAAGTTGTTGATCTTTGCTGATATCTTGGGTACTTTTATTTACAAAATTATCTTTCATAATCTAGTTGATCTTATAAGGAAAAATTAATGAGAGAGTTCAAAATTTTGATCAAAGCCTCATAATTATAAAAACTCGTTTCCACAGCAACGTTGGAACTCATTTCTCATAAAGTTAATCTGTTAATACAAAAGCTTCTGGTATATTTGGGGTAAAGAATAGAATTTGGTTCTGAAAAAGATTACGACCGCTATAAGAGTTAAAGAGGGAGTTTAAAATGTATCTTTTGGTAAAGAAAAGTGATATCTAAAGTAAAGTAGAATTTAAAAAAAAATTGTTAGAGAATTTATAGATTATTTCTCATAAAATCAGATGTCAGATCAATTTTTTAATTAAACTCTTTTCATCAACCAACGATAAGCTATAGAAATAATAATAATAATAATAATAATAATAATAATAATAATAATAATATTAATAATAATAATAATAATAATAATAATAATAATAATAATAATAATAATAATAATAATAATAATAATAATAACAATATAATAATGCCAAATCTGAGGTCATGCCATTGACCTTCTAATATTCCATTTATCTTCTTGCTTTAATTGAAAACTTTCTCAATAAAAGTTTGCAAGATTCAAATTGCCGCATGGTTTTTGTCTCCATCAATGATTAATTTTTGTAAATAATTACGGGATCTGAGAAAGTGTTAGAGTGGATCATGTGAGTAATAAAGGTAGTACTTTCGACCTTTCATTCTTCAGATTAACTCCTCACTTTAGTCGAGGGCTTTCTACGGACATTTAGGGCGAAAAAAGTTTTCACTGTCAGCAAAGTGTGTTTCTGAGGGCCGGAAAATTAGGTCTTCGTTTGAAAGATAAAATTATGTGGAACATAATTATAGAAGCATAAATATAAGTTTATAAATTTAGATCACTTTTTTAAAACTTCCACTTCTCATACTTTAGATCAAGTTTAATAAAAATGTTAACTTCTTATTGTTCTGATCAGATAAAGTTTTAAGGTCTTTCAAAAATTAAATCCACTTAAAGAAAATAAATTGTTCATTAGGGTTTCGAATATACATGAATGACTTTCAGTTCATAGAATTCTATTAGTCCTTCCATCATTATTTTCTAAGAGTTGACGCAATAATTGTCTGAATCCTCATTTTCAGAATCATTATAGGTTTATATAAAGTGTGAGATTTAAATGGATATTCGACAGCACAGACATGTAACTTTATCAAGAGCATGGAAGGAATAAATTTATAAATAGAAGTAGTGATGTGTTTCTCGTCCAGAGTGAAGAAAAACTGATTGAAAGAGCGAGTATTTTCTTAAAATTTTAAATGTGACTTTTAATCTCGATGGATTTGTATTTGTGGACATAATGCTTTCCCTTTAAGGGTTTCCAATTTTTTTATGGCGGTTAAAAAAGTATTGATGGAGTGAGATTCATTGAGATTTTAAAGGAGAATTTGCAAACGATTTTTTTTAATTCTGAACCGATCAGTAATTTAATTGTAACATACATTAACCCCCATATCAGTTGATTGTATTGCTGATATAAAAAAACTGATCGATATGATCCTCATTCTGAAATATTTGTATAAGAAATTTAAAATAGTTTCCGCGAATAAAATTTCAAATTTATTTAATAAATTGAATAAAAAATTATTTTTTTTTTAATTCCAAATTTTTCTTCATTTTGTTCCATCTTAAATTTTAAGATCAATTTAATAATGCGTTGGACAGACTACTTGGAATCATGTAACAAAATAACTTTTACAAGGTTAAAAAAATAGTGGAATTTTGTTAATAAAAAAAACTAAAGAAAATAAAACGAAAATTTAATTTAAAACGCTTAATATTGAAGTCATCATTATTATCATCATGATGATGTAAACCTTTATTAAGATCATTATTTCTTGATCTTCATAATGATGTTAAAACTGAACAAAATTGTTATTGAAACTTTTCTTTCAACAATCAAAAGTGAAACATAAATAAATATACAACTACAACAACAACTAGCAACAACAACAACAACAACTACAACAATGTATCTATAAAATAAGAAAACAATCCAAAGAATTGAATTAAATTTAACCCGCCATTATTATTAAAAAAAAAAACAACAAAAAAATTGCTACAAAAACAAACTGAGCAAAAAAAAAAATGACTAAAACAACAACAAAACTTAAAGAAAACTTTACAAATTAAAACAAAAGATCACAACAAGGCCAAGAATGCAACATGGAAAACAACAAACTACTTTAATAAAAAAAAACAACAACAACAATAGCAACAAAATCTATATAAATAAATACAGCATCTTAAGTATAAACAGTTCAACCGTCCGTCTGTTCGTCCGACGACTACAAATAACAATAAACAATATTTACGCCGCCTCAAAATAAGCGAAAATCAAGAAAAACAAATTTATAAATAAAATAATGTCTTCCTACATTTCCGACTCAGAGTTCGGATCGTTGATGGTCTGTTTAGGCTGACGAATTGACGTGGTGTCTATAAGTTGTTTTTGGCTTTAGTTTGATTTGGTTGTTGTTTGGTTGTTATGGTTGTGGCTGGTTGACTCTTCCACTTTGTTGGGCTAAACTGTCAGTTATTCGATGTTTTATGTTATATTCTATGTAGAGCTCTTGAATTGATTTAATTTTTGTTGTATAATCTATAAAAGTACCCTATAATCGGTTAAGGGGGATTAAATTAGAAGTGATCAAATTAGCTACATTAGTTTAAAGTTTCGGTAAAATTTACTTCTCTTATTTCTCCTATATTCTCCTTCGAGAAGCAAAGGACCTCAAAAAAGATCGTGATTGGTGTTTATTTTGTATTCATATATTTGCCTAGAACAACCCCCTCTACAGGTGCTGTAGTGGTGCAGAACTTTGCTAATTTGCCACGAGACAACTCTCCCTATGTGTGTTGTATTGATGGATAATTTTGCTAATTTTCGCTACCCTCTATTTTTTTAGGACTTGGATTTAGCGGTAGTAACTAATCGTCAAATACTTACACTAAATCTACACTTATTGTACAGCTGCTTAAGAACTACGTCATATAGTTAATTCCAAATTAAGTACTAGTTCAGTTATAATACAGTTATAGTTCAGTTCAAGATCAGTTCCAGTTCAGTTCTAGTTCAGTTCCAGATCAGTTCTAGTTCAATTCTAATTCAGTTTTAGTTCAGTTCTATTTCAGTTCTAATTCAGTTTTAGTTCAGTTCTATTTCAGTTTTAGTTCTGTACTGTTGCAGATCAGTTATAGATCAGTTCCAGTTCAGTTCAAGATCAGTTCTAGTTCAGTTCTAGTTCAATTCTAATTCAGTTTTAGTTCAGTTCTATTTTAGTTCTTATCAGTTTTAGTTCAGTTCTATTTCAGTTCTAGTTCTGTACTGTTGCAGATCAGTTATAGTTCCCTTCCAGTTCAGTTCTAGATCAGTTCTAGTTCAGTTCTATTTTAATTTTAGTTCTAGTTCAGTTTATAGTTCTGTTATAAGTTTAGGTTCTAGTTCAAGTTCTAATTCAGATTATACTTTAGGTTCAAGTCCAGGTTCTAGTTCAGTTCTATTTCATTTCTGGTGCAGTTCTAGTTCAGTTCAAGTTTAAGTACTAGTTTAGGTTGTTGTTCAGGTTCTAGTTCAGATTCAAGTACTGTTCTAGTTCAGGTTCTAGTTGGTTTTAGTCCAGATTTTAGTTCAGGTTTTAGTTCAGGTTTTACTTTATGTTCTAGTTCAGTTCTGCTGTTTTCGAATTCGGATTCTCGAAATGGAATTCGAATCCCGTTCATTAACTCTTATTATTTGTACCAAAATGATTTAAATTTCGAATTGATATTTCGTTAACTTTATAAATTCAAATTAACCAGATTATTGTGCTTTAGAGTAACTAAAATTCGTTGTTCACCATTTCTGAGTTTCTTAATTATGATTTATTTTATTTTCGCCTTTTAAAAACGTCTGATTTTATTTAATAATTCCCTGATGATCATGAAATTTAAAACAATAATGAATTCAAGTTTCAACAGCATCCAGAAAAATTGTAATAAAAGAAAAAATTCTGTGTGGGAGTCAATTTAAGGTGTTATGTTGCACAAAGAAATCAAATAAAACAGAACCCTTGAGATTATTTTCGATTACAAAACATAAAACTTTAAAAAGTTCTGAAAGAAATTTTATGTTTTAATTTTATGTTTTATTTTTTGATTTATAGTCGTCTATAGTCAATAATCGTAAAAGTAGCATATGTCAATAAATAGCTCCGATTTTATAGATAAGTTAATGAAACTTTTCAATTTTTGAAAAAAAAAAAACAATTCAAATAAAAATCAAATGCATTTTGTTTCTGTCGGAAATAATAGAAATATTACAAAATATCTTTAATTTGGGCATCTGCATTATTTTTCATATTAAATTGAAGAAGAATGTATGTATATTTGTTTTCACAATCTCACCCCTCTCTAATATTTGCTATAAAACGCATCAGACTCAGAGTCAGAGTCAAAATTATGTGCTCAACTAAAGTAAACGTAAACATCCGTTGTTTATTTAAATGTTCGTTTATATTTGTTCGTTCGATAAAATCGTTGTCTTTTACCAAAAACAACACACCTGTGGCCTCTTTATTTTCTGATCTTGTCTTCACTCCTCTCTCCCTCTCTCTCCCTCTCTTTTCAGTGTTGCATAAAATTTCAGTTTCAGCTGAATTTCAATATAAGAATTTTTATTTTACAATATTTTTTATTACACATTTATTACCGTCTGTCTGTCTGTCTGTCTGTCTTACAATTTTTTCCCTTCATCTGTGTCAAAAATGTTTTAAAAGTCATTATCGTAATATGCGTTAATAGCTGATCTTTAAACCTTTTTTCTTCTATACACATTTTTTATAGTCAGAGGATCGTCTTCATGTCTTTGCTTTGCAAAGAAGAAGGGCTGCTATTTTTATTATTATTTTTTTTTTTGAAAATGAAATTGGGGTCACTGTGTTTATAATAAAATTGTAATAAAATCAAAAATTATTTTTAATGGTTCTGAAATGGTATTTTTTTAATATTATTAAAAAATATTTAAAGTTATGCGTTAAATGGCGTCTGCTAGTTTTATAATAATAATCCTTCCGCTTTTTTAAGAGCCTTTTTAATAAAATGTATAGTAAATTTTATTATGCAGTGTAATTTAATAATTTTTATATGATGTTTGACTCTCGAACAGAACTAAGTTTGTTCTAATTCAGTTCAATTTAAGTTCCAGTTCAGGTTCTAGGTTAGGTTCTAGTTCAGTTTTAGTTCAGTTCTAGTTCAGTTTTAGTTTAGGTTCTAGGTAGAATTCTGGTTCAGTTTTAGTTCAGTTCAGTTCTTGTTCAGTTCTAGGTTAGTTCTATTTTGGTTCTAGTTCAGTTCTAGTTAAAGTTCTAGTTTAGGTTCTAGTTTAGGTTCTAGTTCAGGTTCTAGTTCAATTTTCGTTCAGTTTTAGCTCAGTCCTAGTTCAGTTCTAGTTCAGTTTCAGTTCAGTTCTTGTTCAATTTCTAGTTCAGTTCTGGTTCAGGTTCTAGTTCAGTTTCAGTTCAGTCCTTGTTCAGTTCTGGTTCAGGTTTTGTTCATTTTTAGTTCAGTTCTAGTTCAAGTTCTAGTTCAGGTTCTTCAGTTCTAGTTCAGATCTAGTCGATTTCTAGTTCATCTCTAGTTAATTTGTAGTTCAGTTCCAGTTCAGTTTTATTTCAGTTCTAGTTTCAGTTCTGGTTCAGTTCTAGTTCAATGTTCTAGTTCAGGTTCAATTTTAGGTTATTGTTAAGTTCGAGATCAGCTTCTAGTTTATGTTCTAGTTCAGGTTCTTCAGTCCTAGTTCAGATCTAGTCCCATTTCTAGTTCAGATCTTGTTCAGTTCCATTTCAGTTCCAGTTTCTTTCTAGCTCAATTTTAGTTCAGTTTTAGCTCAGTTTTAGTTCAGTTTTAGTTTAGGTCTAGGTAGAATTCTGGTTCAGTTTTAGTTCAGTTCAGTTCTTGTTCAGTTCTCGTTCAAGTTCTAGTTCAGTTCTAGTTAAAGTTCTAGTTTAGGTTCTAGTTCAGGTTCTAGTTCAGGTTCTAGTTCAATTTTCGTTCAAGTTTTAGCTCAGTCCTAGTTCAGTTTCAGTTCAGTTCTTGTTCAATTTCTAGTTCCAGTTCTAGTTCAGGTTCTAGTTCAGTTTCAGTTCAGTCTTTGTTCAGTTCTGGTTCAGGTTCTCGTTCAGGTTTTGTTCATTTTTAGTTCAGTTTCTAGTTCAAGTTCTAGTTCAGGTTCTTCAGTCCTAGTTCAGATCTAGTCGATTTCTAGTTCATCTCTAGTTAATTTGTAGTTCAGTTCCAGTTCAGTTCTATTTCATTTCTAGTTCAATTCTGGTTCAGTTCTAGTTCCATGTTCTAGTTCAGGTTCAATTTCAGGTTATTGTTTTAGTTCGAGTTCAGCTTCTAGTTTATGTTCTAGTTCAGGTTCTTCAGTCCTAGTTCAGATCTAGTCCATTTCTAGTTCAGTTCTTGTTCAGTTCCAGTTCATTTCCATTTCAGTTCCAGTTCTGTTCCAGTTGAATTCTATTTCAATTTAATTTTAGTTCTAATTCAATTCTAGTCCATCTCTCGAGCGATGCTTTAATCAAATCACCTAATAATTATAACAAGTTCAACGACCTTTTTGTATAATTTTAATCACCATTTAAATCAATTAGAAACTCAATTTATAAAATATTTTCTTTAATCTTGATTAATTTTTATAACTTTATGGATTTTAATAAATTTTATCTGACTCTCTGGGTGCCACACACAAAACACACTTTAAAAAGGTTTCTTGTTTCATTGCTGCAACCCAGATTATGCAACAAGTTGCTGAGTTAGTTGTTTTTTATTTTAAATGTTTTTTTTCTTGCTTCTTTGGCACCTTTTTTTTCAATTTTACTCAAACTACGGTTAAATGTAGTTTTTCTTTTTGTACAAAAACAAAACCAAAAAATGTTGCAGTTGTTTTTTGTTGTTGTTGTGGGCTTCTGTATTTTTTTGTTAGGTTTTGAGTTTTTTTTTCCAATATAAATTTTTTCATTGACCCTATTCTTTTTTTTCCATTTAATTCTTAATGGGATTAATGTTGTCGTGTTTTGTTTTCTACCAAAAAAAAAAAAAAACGTTTAAAAATCTGTAACCGTTTTAAATTTTAGAGAAAAGTATCTACGAACCGTATGAAGAAACAAATACAGGTTGAATATTTTTTTCCATTTTTTTTGTATTTTTTTAGTTTAAGACCTTTACTATAAGAAAATTAAATGAAAAAGAAAGGGAGAAAAAGAAAAAAATAGTGAAAGTATGTTTTCTTTTCAAATAACAAAATTTTTTAAAGCTTTAAATCGTAAAAAAACAACAACAGGCAACAACATTTTTCATTAGTTTTCTTTTTTATCAATGAATGTTAATTTGTTTAATTACAAGAGAGACGAACAAAAAAATGCTTAACAAGTTTAGTTAATATTCTTATTGGCATTATGACTATTTAAAATAGAGATTAACTTGTTGGTGCTTTTAGTTAAATGATAATGATATAGAATAAGCAGTGAAGTGGACTAGAATTGAACTCAAACTGAAAAGAATTATCTTCAATCAGAACAAGAAAAAAGATCCCCAGATAAACTAGGAATGACTACAAATAGAACTGTAAGAGATCTCACAGAGAAATGAACTAAAACCAGAACTATAAATTGAACTAGACCTGAACTGGACGCTGAGCCCAAACCTTAACAAGAACTTGAAATAGAACTCAGCAATAAACTCATTTAAACTGAATAGAACCTCAATTGGAACCTCGAATAGAAATTGAAGTTGAATATGAAACTAGAACCTGAACTAAAACTGATTAAGACCTAAACTAGAAAATGGACTTGAACTGATCTAGAACCAAAAAACTGAACCGAGAACTGAACACTCCAACTGAACTATAGAAAACTTGAACTGAAAGTTGAACTGAAATCAAAAGAACCTGAAACTAGAACTGAACTAAATTAGATTGAACAAGAACTGAACTAAAACTGAACTAAATCGGAACTAAAACTAAACTAGAACTGAACTTGCACTGAACTAAAACTGAACTAGAAGGGAATTAGAACTGAACTAAAAGTAAACTAGTACCTAACTAGATCTATACTAGAAGTGAAACTAGAAGCGATATAGAAGTTAACTAGAACTGAACTGGAAATGAATTAGAACTGAATGAGAACTGAACTAACAATTGTAATAAAAACTGAGAACTTCCATTTGATCTGAACTGACAACATAAATATGAACTGAACGAGAACTTAAGAGACAACTGAACTAAAATTTAACTGAAAACTGAATTGGGAACTGAAGTGGAAACTGTAATAAATACTTTAAACTAAACTGAAAACTAAATAAAAAACTAAACTCACAATTAAACGAAGAACTAAACTGAGAACTGAATTGACAACTGAACTCAAAAACTGATCTAGAACTGAATTAGAACTAAACAAGAACTTAAAAACAATGATCGACAACTGAACTAAAATTGAAATCTAAAATCCTTAAAAAAAAGTAAACGAACTAATTTTCTTCCAAAATTGTTGAATTTTTAATTAAGAAAAATATTTGAATAATTAAAATTAAAAAAAAAAAAAAAATTCTTAAAAATATTATTCTCTTTATTTCCTTGAGTCTCCTCATCTTATGTTCCACAATTGATCTGCAAGAGAAGAAAACAAGTTAATGAATTTCGAGTCATGTCTTGTTTGGTCGGTTGTGTTTTGTGTTGTCTTCTAGACAGTTTTCTATGTTACATGGTCCTTTTTAAAGTGCTGTTAACTAAGACCTGGGGGCAGTCAAAGCTCTCTAGCAGTTTTAGCCTTTGTTTTTTTTTCTTTGGTTTGGTTCATTTTCTATTGTTGTTGTTATTGGTTTTACATATTTACTCTGGGTTTTGTTTGCCTATAAATATGATTTATATTTTTATTTATTTTTGTTTTTATTTTTATTTTAATTTTCTGATTTTATTTTTACATTTTCTCTACGTCGTGTTTCCCAGTTTTAACATTTTGCTTTGCTTTTGAAATTCGTGTCTATTTTACCACAAAATAAATAAGAAATAGAAAAAAAAATTAAATATTAAAAATAAAAATAAAAATCTAACGTCATTTTTTTTTTTTATTTTTTTTTTTTTTTAAGAAAAAGAGTGTTTTTTGTTTTGTTGTATCTCATAAGATACACACAAACACAACTTTATATTCTGATAGCAAAATAGTACTTGTATTTCTTCGATACTTTTTTATAGAACATTGTATCTTTTCTGGGTATTACGGAGTCTGTTAGTTTTATTTTGCTAAAAGATCTGGGTTTTCTATAAAAGAACTTTATTGACTGCAATATTTGTAAAAGACATAAATAAAAGAGTAGAAAAAAATATTATAACACCGATTTATCCCCTCCTTTTTATGTTGTTTATATGTGGGAACGTATGGAATTGTTTAACATTTCCCAGTTTTCCATAATTTGAATTTTTATTTTTTGATCACCTGAAATTGTTTTTCATTATTTTTTTTAAATTTTACCTCCAGTTTTTAATGGATTTTGTCCCAAGGTGCTATTAATTTAGTTTAATTTCATTTCAAATCTCTAAAACTCATAATCGTCTTGCAATTACTTTTAAATATTTTGATTTATTTTTTTATTTTTTCAAACTTGACAATAAATAAAAAAATCAGAATCAAACAAGTTCGAAAATTTTGTTCGAAATTAAAAAATAACGATTTTTTCTTTTAATTTGTTTTTAAGCCGGTTTTAAAGAGCTTCTTTGACATCAAGTGATTTCGGGCAGAGAAGAGAGGAGAAAGATCTTCAAATATATTTTTTTTTGCAAAATAAAAAGATCAATTTAATTGTTCAATCAAGGCCAAAAATTGACAGTTGTTGTTGTATTTGTTGTTTGGAATTTTTTTATTATTAATTTAAAGAATTTTGTTTGTTAATTGTTCTTTTAAAATTTTCATAAATATTTGAAAATTTTGAATGGATATTAAGTATTTTAACGATATCAAAGAGATCTGTAAAAATATTATATTTATAGTAATTTTCTTCTGATTATATATATACACAGACGACAGAAAATAATGAATCAAAAATCAACATTTGAAACATGGGTTGATTTCAAAATTGAAATATTTTTTTTCATTTGGTTTAAATTAAAACGTATTTTACGTTTGTGGTAAATGAAAGATTAACGACATTAATTTATAAACCCAGAATATTTCGCCAGAAACTGTGTAAACTTGTGAAACAATGTTAATTAACATTTTTAATCTATGAAGCAAAATCATAACTGAGAAAAAGTTTAATATATTTCTATTACATACTTATTTTAACAAATTGATTTCTTCTCTGTGTGTCATATTAAATATTAAATATTGTCCTATGAACAAAAATATATGTTCATCGGTCTAAATTATTATAATTAAGTTCAAGTTAAGTTCTAAAGTTCAGCTCAAGAGTCAATACAACTTTTTTTAATTAGTTCTAGTAGAATTTTTATTTAATATTTCAGCTTCAATTTTAACATAGTTCTCATTGTTCTGTTATATCAGTTCTCAGCTCAAGACTCAGCTTATTGTCAGTTCAGTTCCACTTTAGTTCATTTTCTTTACTTATTTTAGTCTCTATTTTTATTTTAATTCTTTTCTATTTTAATTCGAGTTCTGTAGTATAGTTCTAGTCTAATTCTTGGTTTAGATGTCAGTTTTCAGTACATTTAGTTTTGTTTAAGTCCAGCTCTTGTTCCAAACTTATTCCGTTCTAATTCTGTTTTATTTCAGTTAAATTTCTTTATTAATTCTTCTTTAGTTTAGTTGAAACTCAGTTGAAGTTTAGTTCTCTGTCTACTCAGTTTAGTTCTCATATGAGTTCACTACAGTTTCCATTTCAATTATAGTTAAGTTGTTAGTTCTGTTCTCAGTTCAGTTCGCAGTTCAATTGTCACAGTTCAGTTCTATTTCAGTTCTTATTTCAGTTCTCAAGTCTGTTCTTTTTTCAATTATTTTTTAGTTCTGTTCAAAGTTCAGTTCTCAGTTCTGTCAGTTGTAGTTCAGTCCTGGTTCAGTTTTATTTCATTTTTAGTTCAGTTCTAATAAACTTTTAGTTCAGGTTGTAGTTTAGTTTCTAGTTCAGGTTGCAGTTCCGGTTTAGTTCAGTTTTTAGTTCAGGGTCTAGTTTAGGTTCCAGTTCAGGTTCTAGTTCAGTTCTGGTTCAGGTCTGGTTCAGGTTTCAGTTCAGTTCAAGTTCAGTTCACTTCTAGATCGTTATAGTTCTTTCTAGTTTATGTTCTAGTTCAGGTTCCAGTTAAGCTTTTAATTCAGGTTCTTATTAGGGTCTTAGTTTAGTTCTAGTTCTCTTCTGATTC